>JAWNNX010000303.1:1200000-1940747 GCA_035044505.1 Zaprionus lineosus
CTCTTCAATTATATCATATTCTTGTATGAATTTCAGTTTATCCGCTACTTGAAATTTATCCTTGACCATATTTAAAACATTACCGGAAAATAGGTTTTTCACCTCTACAATAAGAAATAGTTTACATATATATTATAAAGTTTTGAAATCTTACTTTTGGGTAAAACTAACGGCTTCTTCATGCGAGCTTCCACTTCAGCCCGTTTTCTTTCTTTTTTTGTCACCAAAGGCTTCTGAATGGGAGTTTCTTCAGTTGAGTAAGGCCTAGGATGTTGCTGCGCCAAATGGGCAACAGCATTGTTTATTGTTGAGCCTACCACACAACCGTTACAAGTTGCACAACTGAACGTACGTTTAATATTTTTCAATTCATTTGGCGGAACAAACACCACACTGTCACCACCTACGTCTGAGGCATTTGCTTGCTGTTTTGAAACTATGTATGTTGGCTTTAAATCTAGATATTTTTCAATACCAACAACAATGTGTTCTAACAAGCGCGCCAGATGTGGATCCAATTGAACCATACTTTGGCTACTAACTTGATTTAAAGTATCCAAAAAGAAGCTTGCTTCCAAAGTCAAGGGATTTAACTATTAAAATATAGAAAATTTCTTGCAATCGCGTTTCCTATACAATCATGATACTTAACACTTACGTACAACATAGCGTTTAATTTTTCCTGATCCATAATTTGATTTCCGTCATTTGTCTTCGCTCCTTTATTTTTCTTTTTTTTAGTAGTGTTTAGCAAAACACTTTTAGGGGGGTTCTGTTTTAAATTATTAAGCAACAAAAATAATTTAAGTTAATTTATTATTTGTACAAGAAAAAATACGAAAGCAATGATTTTTTTTTTTATTTTTTTTTTATTTTTTTTTTTTACAGTGTATCAATTTCAGGTTGTCAATTGGAAGTGTCTAGCCAACTGAGGTGGGAAGAATAGTTTTACTCAAAATAAAATTACAAATACATGAGTTTGATTTTACTTCTTATAAGTTTTTATGCATAAGAAAAAAACTGTGCTTATAAAAATGGAATAAATATTTAAAATCATCAAACTCAAGTTCAACCGATTTTACAGATTCTGTTAGATCTGTTAAGCTCGACTTACCTCTAAACTTAAGTTTACTGTTTTTTTGTTAATTATTTCTTGGTATAGACATTCGACATGATCGTAGGCTGTCTTTTGAACCCAAAACGTTTCAGCGTCTTCAACTCTCATGTTTACACGAAATTTATATTTTTAAAGTCCACGAATCAAAGAATCAACTGAAATAAAGTTTATTTAAGCGCACTCAAATATTATTTCACAAAAATGTTTCACATTAACATATGCTTTGTAGGGTTGTCAAGTTGTAGCTACATGCATACATACATTTTAATATCAGAACAGATTCGTTTGAAACGATATATAGCATACCGGTAACAGCCTTCAAAGTGGCTACACTTCCAGCAGATATCGAAGTATCGGTATTGTGCTATTAATATATATCGATACAATGTCAGCTTGTACTCACTCATACATGAACACATTTTCATTTTGAAGACTATAAATAGCAGTCGAAAGCAAAAATTTGTATCATACGTTTGTAAAGCCTCATTGCCGGTATTTCGAACGTAAGTTCTGTGTTAGAAAAACCCTCAAAGTTTTAATATACAGTATATCTGTAAATTTTGTTTGTCGTGTGTGAAAAACTTATAAAAATCTCAAAATGGTAAGTAAATAATTTTCTAAAATATATATGTATATATATATACATACACATTAATTTAACTCGAAACGTGCGTGGCTCAATCTTTCATTACCCAAGATGGCGACTAATTTTTTTCACTACTTGATGACGTCAGCCATATTCTTGTTATATTTTAGCGAACTTAACGCTATGCTTGAATTACTTTTTCCATTACGTACTTCTAGTCTCTAAATGCATACAATTTTATAAAGGCTTGTCAAAGTGAAATTAAGATTTTCTTTTACATCGGGTTTACTTAAGTTTGTCTCGCTCTAACATGCGCGTTACATATGCTGACACCATTCAAAATGGGTGCGGCTCAACTGCTTATCGATTTTTTTTTTTTCCTTGTATAGAAATAATCATAAAATTTTCTTGTGCTTGCTTACAGCGTGAATGTATCTCTATCCATGTTGGCCAAGCTGGTGTCCAAATCGGTAATGCCTGTTGGGAATTGTACTGCCTGGAGCATGGCATCCAGCCTGATGGTCAGATGCCCTCTGACAAAACTGTGGGCGGTGGTGATGATTCATTTAACACCTTCTTCAGCGAGACTGGCGCTGGCAAGCATGTACCCCGTGCCGTGTTCGTTGATTTAGAACCAACTGTGGTTGATGAGGTGCGCACTGGTACTTACCGCCAACTGTTCCACCCCGAGCAGTTGATCACTGGCAAGGAAGATGCTGCCAACAATTACGCACGTGGTCACTACACCATTGGCAAAGAAATCGTTGATCTCGTTTTGGATCGTATCCGTAAGCTGGCCGATCAGTGCACTGGTCTTCAAGGTTTCCTCATCTTCCACTCGTTTGGTGGTGGCACTGGCTCTGGCTTCACCTCACTTCTTATGGAACGTCTGTCTGTGGACTATGGCAAAAAGTCCAAGCTTGAATTTGCAATCTACCCAGCACCCCAAGTTTCCACAGCAGTCGTTGAGCCTTACAACTCAATTCTGACTACGCACACGACCTTAGAACACTCTGACTGTGCCTTCATGGTAGACAATGAAGCTATCTACGATATCTGCCGTCGCAACTTGGACATTGAGCGTCCTACGTACACTAATCTGAATCGATTGATCGGTCAGATTGTGTCCTCGATTACAGCTTCGTTGCGTTTCGATGGTGCTCTCAATGTCGATTTGACTGAATTCCAAACTAATTTGGTACCATACCCACGTATCCATTTCCCACTGGTCACCTACGCCCCAGTAATTTCCGCTGAAAAGGCATACCATGAGCAGCTTTCTGTTGCTGAAATCACCAACGCTTGCTTCGAACCAGCAAACCAGATGGTGAAGTGCGATCCTCGTCACGGCAAGTACATGGCTTGTTGCATGTTGTATCGTGGTGATGTTGTGCCCAAGGATGTGAATGCCGCGATTGCAACCATTAAGACCAAGCGTACCATTCAATTTGTGGATTGGTGTCCAACTGGCTTCAAGGTTGGCATCAACTATCAGCCACCCACTGTTGTCCCCGGTGGTGATTTGGCCAAGGTTCAGCGTGCTGTGTGCATGTTGTCCAACACAACTGCTATTGCTGAGGCTTGGGCTCGTTTGGATCACAAGTTTGATCTTATGTATGCCAAGCGTGCCTTCGTTCATTGGTACGTCGGTGAAGGTATGGAAGAAGGTGAGTTCTCCGAAGCTCGTGAGGATTTGGCTGCTTTGGAGAAGGATTACGAGGAGGTTGGCATGGACTCTGGCGATGGTGAAGGCGAGGGTGGCGAAGAGTACTAAATGTACTCGAAAGACTAGCACATGCATTCTGCAGGCGTCTTTTGTGGCCGTGTTCGACACGGCGAAACTAATGCTACGCTATGCTTGCAACACGAACAAAAAAACAGCACGGAAATATGGTCGCAGTAACCCAAGAAGTATTTTATTATTACAAACTGACAAAATTTTAAAAAAACATTCGAACAGATAATTGTGTTTATTAATAAAATCAGCGCTTTTTTCCAACAAAAAAAAAAAACATCTTTTTCTCAAAGTATTTTAGAGTTCATTGAACGCTGAGGCTTGTGTATGCATAGATGATAAACGCTGCAGTGGTCAGAGAAAGCAGTGCAACTACCTCATGTCCTAATAATAGTGGAGTGCGGCTTTCAATGCATGCATCCGTTCACAAACTGTACACAGGCGTGGCATAAACGTATTTTTAGCTGTTAGTCCCCAACTCATCCCACTTTAAATGTTTCCCATTTTCAGTTTAGTGCATGATGAGTCATGCCGTATAATATATATTATAAGTCTACGCCACCACAAACCAAGCGATGATTTCATTGGTGTAGGCTCTTGCACGCACACACATACGCATCCATATACTTCAATGTAATTTCAGTCGGCCTTTTATGGTGGTTGTTTTCTTAACTTTCATATCCAATGCTAGGTAAATCGGCTTCTTACTACTGAATGACGCCACAAATGGTGTTTTTTTTCTTAAATATTAGTTAGTCTGAAAAGCAAGTAGTAGGCTGCAGTTATAAAACTTCAAGAAAGAAATTAAATAGGCCGGAAATGTAAGAGAACCCGAACAGATGGTCACTGCATACATGTACATACATGAGTATGTGTATGCGATGAACAAGTTTTTTTAATGTACATGCATATGTGTATGTATGAACTTCCCCTTCGAAAAAAAGGCAAAAACTTTGGTTATGTCGCTTTGTTATACATAGTTTGCAACTAGCAATCTGTAAATACACATATTACATGCAAATATGAACAAATAAACACTAAATTGAGACTACTTAAGACTTTGAAAATGCCAGTGATGAAAAGTTTTAAGCCATTTTTATAAAGTAGTATATTTTTTTTGCATGCATAAACGCAGATGGCAGAGAGCTAGAGCAAAAAATAAAAAAAAGCGAACGATATTCATATGTATGTGTATGTACATACTATGTAAAGGAAAACGTGAACGCTTTCATGGATGTACATATGTATACATACATTGTATATAACATTATATATGTATATGTTATAGGTTTCTATTATTTGAAAATATTTATATATCCGTACATATGGTTGTAATAATGTGACAGCGGCTTTAACATGAATTGCCGGCAATACCGCCGTAGGCGACCTTGTGAAATTTGTATCTACATTGATGTAAACGTATGCATATTTATGCTGTATTAATACAGCATGTGTGTTAAAGTCTGAGATAACTTAAATGTACATAGTACATCTATATATCTTGGGAATAATGAATTACGTTGCTTGATCAATAAATAGTTATGTTTGTACATATGGTATTGTATATACAAATATCTAGATAAGTATATACACCTATATAAAGCCATATGCATATATGTATAATGAGTACTTTTGCGAAAAAGCAAAATATATCGATAGTATCGAAAATATTGAGAATTATTGTGGTTGTGATGTTAAATACTTAGGTGGCATCACAGAAATTTTACCGCCTATATTTAAAAGACAATTTATTCATGATGTTATGATGATTGTAAAAGTGTGCTGGCTTGATTAGATATATCAGAAATTGTCAATAGCGCATATATATATATATATATATATATATATATATATATATATAAAAACTGAACTAAAATACTTATTTTTAAATCGTTATTATTTGTATCTGCTTGTCAGGAAATAATTAATAAATAATAATTCTGCTTTACTTATAAACTATAAATGTTCATCAATTATTTATAAAAAGAATATATTTTATTGGAGCCTACTTAAACTCATGTATATATATATATATGTATATATATATATATAACTAAAAAAGCTATAAATAAAGCTATCCTAGCCCTCTTGTAGAAAGGAAATAAAGATGAAATGAAAGTAGGTAACTTATAAATGTGGTGGTCGGTCGACTTTTGATTTTTATTAAAATCATCGATTTTAGAAAGTTAACTTTAAAAGTCATGTTAAAAAACAAACTTATAATAAACTACAACAAATTTTTATAGGATAAAATTATAGCATGGAAAAAAACAAGGAAACTGCTATAGGTACGGATTCCTATAGTGCACCTAAGGCTCAACTTAACAAGACCGATAAAATTGCTCTTAAGGAATTATTGGAACAGCGTTTAAATGATTGTGGTTGGCGTAAGAACATTGAGCAAATGGTAAGAAAAACCTTGGAAGAACGTGGCCTAACCAATATTACACATGAACAGCTTTCAGCCGAGATAGCTCCCCATGTAAGTTTATCTTTAAGAAATATGTAAACCAACCAATTACCTTTGTATTACGAAACAGGCACGCGCTTTAGTGCCTGATGAAGTTCGGAAAGAGATGCTTTTACGCGTGCGCGAAGCTTTGGAGAGTTCTTTAGCAAAATTTTAAATACGTTTTTGATTCTAGCACATTGTAATTTATTAATTCGTAATTAAGTAAATGTATATACATGCTTACGACAGCTAGTGCTTATTGTGAATTACGACATTAGTTGTACATTTGTATATATATATATATATATATATATATATATATATGTATATATATACATATATGTAAATATGTAAATATGAATGTATGTAATAAATAAACAACTTAAAAATAATATATTCGTTTACTATGTAACTGTGTTATATTCTGTACGATTGGCTAAATGAAAATGTATATGTATAATAGAAAAGGCCTTAGGAACGTGGTTTATGAGTGGCTGATGAGATGAAGAACTAAGCTAACAAAATAAGTCTAAACATTAATTTATAGCTTTTGCTTATTTAATAACGAGTCAATTGAGAAGTCTTTGAATTTGGCGTTGGAATCATCGATGAAAAGCTGCGTTTGATGTTCGTCCGATTGTGTTTGTTGTTGTTGCTGCTGTGTCACAGTGGCCATCATTTTCATTAACTTGTAGCGCGGTTTACGTAAAAATTTTGTGTTGATTTGAAATTTTTGGGGCTTAATGTTAGCTATTTGAACTTGTGATGTTGGTACTAATGTACCAATCGTTGCATCTACCAGTCCCGTTGTAGTTATTGCCGTGGCGGCTGTTGGTGTGGCTGTTATCGCACTCGCTGCGCCCGTTGAGGTGCGATAACTTTGGCGCCAGTTACGCAGCTCTGTGCTGGTTGTTTTTGTTTGCTTTGATAGCGCGCACATGTCAATAGATGTTTTTGGTGATGTTGCGACGGCTGCTATAGTTCTCGCTGAGGATCCAGAAAAAGCATTTGCACCAAAGCATTTTAGAAAGTTTTGTACGTGGAGTAAGCTCTCATTTTCATTTTTGTAACGCCTCTGTCGTTGCCTGTCCTCATTTTCGTCCTCGGCCTCGTAGTCAACCGATGATTGTTGCTGGGAGGACGATGAAAATGTGGATGAGCTGTTGGAGCTGCTGCAGAGCTAAATTCGATATGGAAATATTATGAAATGACCCTTAAAGGTTCAAGTGGAGCTCAAATACTTACATCTTCGTCCCCGTTATTTCGCAGTTGTTGAAAGGTAACGGATGTTTGCCTATTCTTGTTATTAGTGTGTAGGAGAGGTTTGCTCCTTTTAACCAATTTGGACTTGCTAATGAGCTTGCTGGTGATTCGTCCACTTTTCGCTAGTGCGTCCTTTCGAATATGTTGCTTTAATGGTTGATTTAGGTATGACTTTCAGCTAGTTTTTGCTACGTTATCGTCGCGCCTTAGTTGAGACTGTTGCAGGTGAGGGAAAATGAGAAAAAAATAAAAAATAATTATATTAAAAAAATGTATAAAAAATTAATGTTTTATATTTCAGCGCTGGCACACAAAAACAACAAACAAATTTGCAAACGGAATTATTCTTATGTTCGTGTTACTGTAAGGCAATGAATAATTAGAATTTAGATGACGGGCGGTTGCGGTTTGGAGCAAAACAAAGCACATGAATTTGGAATCGATCTCAAAGTTGTTGAATGTGAATACGAAATGCAAAAGTAGATGGCGGGGTGGACGGCATAAAATCAAAATGTACGAATATGAACAACACTCATCGGATACCAACGAATTCTAAAATGCTCTACTTTGCACACACATACACATGCACCCACCCACACGCACACACTACCTGGTGATGCGTGTTGAATAGCGCATGAGGCGCTGCGTACGAAGAGCTGGAGGAGCTAGTTAAATCATCAACGTGTATCGCGCCAACGCCCGCACCGGCACCCAATTGAACTTGATTGCTAGGATGGTGGTGTGGTTGGTGCGAATGCGGATGCGGATGCGGATGTGAATGCGCGTGATGGTGTGCACCACCCAGTTGAAAAGTGCCCGACGTTGTTGTTAAAGTTGCTGTTGCTGCTGTTGTTGTTATTAATGTGGTAGCAACAACCGATGTAGCTGACCCACCTCGTCCAATGTTCGCATTCGCAGGACTGCCAGTGCCCAAGCTCAAGCCCACGCCCAGCAAATGTGCAGGTACTGCGGAGCTAGTTTGGAGTGCCTGATGCATGTGCTGTGGCTGTTGTTGCTGTTGCTGTTGCAGCTGCTGTGCCTGTAGATACGATACATGCTGCTGCTGTGGTGGCTGCTGTTGGTGGGGGTGCAAGCTATTGTTGCTGCTGTTAGCATTCACATTTCCCACATTGCCACTGTTACTGCCTGCACTGTTGTTACTGTTGCTACTGACGTTGCTGCTGTACGACTGAGGCGTCGCAACATGTCTGCAAAGTTATGTAAATGTACTTACATTCAAAATTAATATACTTCTTAGCTTACCTCAAACTTAAGTTGGTTGAATTATTTAATGCCAGACTGCTGACCGATGAAATTGGTGTTGTTGTTGACGTTGCTGCGTTTGAACTAGACGATGCGGGATTGCTGCTTATGTTGTTGCTGCTGCTGTTGATGTTGATGTTGATGTTGTTGCTATTGTTGCTGCTGCAAGTATTGCTGTTACCACGATAGTCCAGAACGGCGCTGGTATTGCTAATACGACTGTTCGCCATTGTTGGTGTTGTAGTGTTAATAGCGGTTGTGGCTAATGAAACGGCCGCTGCAATTGTTGTTGCTGCATTAAGCGCATTGCTGCTGCTGTTGCTGCTATTGCTGATGGCTAACGAATTAAATGACACAAGTTGAACAGTTGTAAGTCTGTTAGGTATGTTTTTAAATAAATATGTGTGTGCGAATTTCAAACATGCATGTATCGCAAAAACCATTTTGTTATCATCAAGTCAAGCTGTTACCACCAATACCAATACCAATACCAATACCAATACCAATACCAATACCAATACCAATCCCAATCCCAATATCAATAGCAGTGTTCGGTTGTTTATGTAAAGCTCAAAGCATATTTCCCATTTACAGTAACAGCCGCTGTTAATGCAACAGTTTCCCTTATTTGTGATCAATGCGCGTTAGTGTGTAAACAAAGGAATCAACAGATGTTTTGATAAAACGCAAAAAATAAATCTAGAAATTGTTCGTTTCAGTTTTGGTTTTATAATGCATTTTATTCATTTTTAAAATAAATAAAATAAGAAAAAATCAGATTTTCGTAAAAATAACTTAATTTTAATTTGTTTAGTTAAGAGAAAACTTAGGATTTTACGTATTTTGTTATTACATAAATCGAAAAAGTAATATAATTATTTATTATAAGACGTTAAAAATATTTTTAAGTACTTTTGTAAATTAATTAAGTGTTCTTTTTTGGCAATACTTTATAATAAAAATTTGATACAAATTTTGTAATTTTTACAAACATTCTCTTTCTTACGTGCCCTTCTATACTTTTATGTATATATGTATTTATGTGTGTGTGTGTTTGTATATATGTATGTACATGACCATTTGTGCCCAGTTAGTTATTTAGCTTTACTTAAATTAATGAATTAATAAATGTTTCTCCTTGATTTGAGTGTTAAAAATAAAAGCATTGCATTATTTCTCTCTCGCCCGCTCTTTGTGGTTGTTGTGTGTACAGCACCAATAGGGGAGTTGATTAATATTTCAATGTATTCGTGTGTGTGTGTGTGTGTGTGTGTGTGTGCGTGTTTATGCATGTAAATACATAAATGAAAGAATAAATATATTTTAATCTGTGTGTTACTGTGTGTGTGTGTGTGTGTGTGTGTGAGTGTGTGTATGCGCTAAGTGGGCCTAGGTGTGAGTAACTATGTGTTGTCCCGCATTGGAGAAGCTCAAGTGCATGTGCCGACACCAAATACTGAGAGTAGATGCCTCTACTTACCATGGGTTTCGGCTTTGGCGTTGCTGATTGCGTTGTTGAGCGGAATCTGGAGGCGGGCATTGACGGCCAGCAGGTGATCTCGGCGGGCTATCAAGCTGGTTACGTGCTCCTCAAGTCGCAGGTTCTCGCTCTGCAGCTGATGAAGGCAGTTAAGTAGCGATGCAACTGCAGGAATAGAACGAGGAAGTTTTAATTTCTGGGAGCTCCTTGTGTGCTTCGGGATAAACCATACTCACTGTCAAAGTGCTGAGCCTGCTCCATTAGAAACTGCGATCCCTGCTCCCACTGGCGTTCCAGTAGCTGCTCTAGGCTTTGCGGAATGGGCATATTGCCATTTATTCCACCGCCTCCAAACATCGATTGCAGAGGATTGGGTGCGGGAGTCGCATTGCTGGGATTGGACGAGTTGGCGCTCCTCTGTTATGGAGAGAAATATTAGATAAATCTTTTGTTTTTAGGTGGATGCTCAATGGCCAATGGACATACCTGCTTGCCGGGGAATGGCACACCCATGAGCTGCGTGCTTATGGAGTCGGTGGAGTAGATGGAGTGGTCCTGCACCTCCATGTGCAGTTGCTCGGAGAGCTTCTGGGCGACGCTGCTGTTGGGATTCACATGGTTTCCTAGCATATGACTGGCAGTGTGGGTTATGATCGAGCTGGCAGTGGAGCTGCAGCTGGTGGTGCTAATAGCGGGAGTGGCTGGCGGCGTGGGTGCGCTGACAGGAGCACTTGCAACGTTGACTCCGTTCTGCAAAATGCGCACATCCTTGAGATCTTGCTGAGTTGAAGCGGGTGATGGGATTGCAGGTGCAACTGTTGTTGACATCAATGTTGCATCTTTGGCCTTGCGTCCACGCTTCCGCACATTGCTGCTGGCGGCAATTGGCACAGTTGCAATTGCTGCTCCAATAGCTGCGTGCAGTGGAGCTCCGATTTCCGAGCCCGGTGAGCTGGGAGGTGAATCCTTGATAGCACTTACCGGCAACATGGGCACATCCAACTGACTGCTACCCGTTTGAGCTTCATAGGTGAACTTAAGACCACCGCCGCCGCCGCCGCTGTTGGTGTTGGTGTTGGTGTTGCCGTTCGCGCTGTTGCTGCTGCCCAGGTTGAGGCTTAACAAGTTGCTGGTGCTGGTTGTTGTTGTCGATGTACTGCTGCAGGTGCTCACCAGGTTAAGTTCAGGCGTTCTGATTGATTTTGTTGTTGATTTGTTGTTGTTGTTGTTGATCATATTTAACGGAGTTGTAAGTGTTGGTGTTGGTGTTGGTGTTGGTGGTGTTGTTGTTGTAGTTGTTGTTGATGTGGTGGTCGTATTTGTTGTAGATGTTGTTTGTGATGTCATGGAAAAAACATTTGTATTAGTAAATTGCAAAATCTCTAAATCTTGATGCTTATGTTGTTGTTGTTGTTGTTGCTGTTGTTGCTGCTGCTGTTGTTGCAGCTGTTGAAAGTGTATAAACGGATTGCTCACTGAGCTAATGCTTGTGGGTGAGGAGATAAGAGCAGGGAGTGCATTGCTAAGTGGATTAACTGTTTGCTGTTGTTGTTGTTGTTGCTGCTGCTGTTGCTGTTGGAATAACTGCGTTTGCTGTGCTCGCAACATTTTCTTGTTTAATGGCTTAGCAACATTGTTGCTAGCAGCAGTGTTGCGATTGTATGCGGCAACATGCTGCTGCTGCTGCTGTGGCTGTGGCTGTGGCTGTGGCTGTGGCACTGGCTGTGGCAGTGGCAGTGGCAGTGGCTGTGGCAGTGGCAGTGGCTGTGGCAGTGTCTGTTGGGGTTGCGTGGACATATTGACAGGCAAGTCTAAAAGATTCACAACTATATTGCCGTTGGCCGCAGAGATTGAATTTGTAGACGTGGAGATGGGGATGGAGTTTGAGGAAGTGGATGTCAAGCTGGCAGCGAGATCAGGGATTGCAACATTGCTGCTGGAGCTTGTTTGATTGCGCGTGTTACGCGTTGTTAAAGGCGCAGCTAATGCCGAGTCAATCAAGGAGGTGGACAGGGCCTGCAACACCACTACCGGAGAGGAGACTATCGGTGGCAAGCTCTGCACTGCTGGTGGTGGTGGTGGTGGAGGTGGTGGTGGTGGTGTGGGTGTGGAACGGTAGAGTGGTGAGTTATGACGACTGCTGCTGCTGCCACTGTTGCGGCTCAGTTTATCGACTGAGACTGTTACTATGCCTGCGGCTGTGCCCGAGCCCGTGCCCGAGCCCGTGCTCGTGCCCGTGCCCGTGCCCGTTGGTGGGCCTGTGGTTGTGCCTGTGCCTGTGCCTGTGCCCGTGCCTGTGGTTGGGGCTGTTGCTGATGTTGTTGTTGTGGTCAATGTTGTTGTAGTCGATGATGTTGTTGCTGTAGAAGTCGCTGAAACTGCAGTTGGTGTTTCACTCTTACTCAGCGTAGCTGCACGCTTTTTGGCTGATCGTGACTGCGACTTGGTGGGCGTGGGCGTGGGCGTGGGCAACAAAGGGACGGACGCAGAGGGGGGCGCGGAGGAAACAGATGTGGAGGCAGAGGAGCTCAGCGACTGCTGTTGTGGCAGTTGATGTTGCTGCTGCTGCTGCTGCTGCTGCTGTTGTTGTTGTTGCTGTTGCTGCGTTGTTTGCGACAGTTGCTGTGGCATTTGGTGATGATTGTGGGTCTGGTGACTTTGGTGACTTTGATGGTGATGGTGGTGATGATTACCACTCTCACCGGAGCGGGATCTACGTGTTATTGGAGCATGCGAATTTCAAATTGATTTGTATTTTTGTTATGCGGTAGAAAGAAAGGTGATTAAATGTTTGGTGGAGAAAGGAAGAAGAAGAAGACAGTAAGCAAATTGAGAGAAAAAGAGAAAGAAACCTTTTTTAGTATTCGGATAATGGATGTGCGTGTAGTTCGTTTCAAATTGTACATGTGTGAGTGTGTGGTGGGAACAAATGAGCTTTGCAGTTAGTAACAATAAAAAAAAAAAAAAAAAAAGAACACAACAAAACACATAAGAGTTGACAGCACAATGGATAAGAGAGCGAGACCCTCGACTGCAGCAACTGGCAAAGAACACAAAGAGAAACATAATGTGCACAAATTCAAGAACACCACGTGGTGGGCTTTGATGACGAACTGAAAATAAATGTAAAGTGTTTGGTTGTTTTGCTACCCACCACGCGGTGAGTACACGTTAACAAAGCAACACAATGCAACAGAACAACAAAACACAACAAAAACTAAGAAACATTTCGATTTCTAATAATTTAAACATCTCAAATGATATGTGTTGAGTTTGTGACTGTGGTCAGTATCTTGTGTTGGGATATTTACCTACTGCGACGAGTCGACAACGTCTCCTGCTCCTGCAACTGTTGTACGCGTGTTGTCTGCTTCTCGAAGCTAATTTTCAAATTTCCACTTTCCGTTGTTGTCGCCGTCAGGTTGCCGGTACTCCCGCTGCTGATTGCCAGTGCACCCAAAGCTGGCGACGATTTACCGCTCTGATGCTGTATGACGGATGGGCAACTGCCCGAGCCGCTGCTCCCGCTTGTAGGTGCGAAAACACCAGCACTTGGCGTACTCTGTGATTGCTGCTGTGAGGCTGCATTCGTTTCTGTAAGAATTTTATGTTAATTATAAATGAATTATTAATTATTTAATCTGCGTACTCACCACTAATGCTACTGTTACTACTATTGCTGGGCAGATTGATACCAGGTACATTAGCCGTGGACAGCGGCACCGAGACATATAAGCTTGGTGCATTGTTGCTACTGTTGCTGCCGGCAGCTCCTCCACTCGTCAAAGTACTGCTGCTGCTGCTGTCTTTATTGCTGCTGATGGTGATGCTGTTGCTGCTGCCGCCGATGTTGCTGCTGTTTACGTGTTTGGTACTGCTACTAGACTTGCTTGGCTCTGTCTTTACGTATGCTCCAGAGGATGTTCCTCCCCCTGATGAGCTGGTGGACGTTGTGGCTGTGCCTGCGCTCGCTGTGGTTGCTACCGCTGCTGTCCCACTGCTGACAATTGTGGCTGTTGTAACAGTTCCCAATGTCGCATTGACCTCTGCGGTTGCAGAACTTTGATGGGTGGGGGGACTTAGCTCTGTGCGTTGCTGCAATTACAATCAAAAACACACGTCAAGTTAGTCAAAGGGTCAATTTTTTAATTTCATCTTCAATGCATTCATTTGGCCCGTTTGGCCCAAAGTTTACAAATATCTTAAAAATAATTAAAAAAGGTAAACCTTGTATTAATCGAAAATAATTCGCAAGTCTAAATCCCCTACATACATTTAAATAAAAAATGTTCTTCAAATGTTATTGAGTGAATAACGGTAAGTTAAGTAACAGTTCATCTCTTTAAATACACATTCTTATAAAGCTGTAGTGGTGTTCATTCTCGAAAAGAAAGAAAGTACTAAAATATGTGTGTGTGTGTGTGTGTGTGTGTGTGTGTGTGTTTTCTTCTTTTCCTGTTTCGACATTTTTTTTTTGTGGTCATTGAAGACACTGTAGACATTTCCGGTCGCTGTTAGCCGCATGTAAGAACACATGTTCATTTATGCCAGGCGAAGGAGAAACAATAAACTCGAATGGAAACACAGATCAACTTCAACGTTAGGCAATAACAGCGCGCTGTTAACAGCAAACAAACAACGTACAACGAAACAAGGCTGGGCCCCCTGAACATTTGTTGTTGGCGCCGCCGTTTGTATGTGTGCTACATAGATTACAAAAAGTGCCTGTCAAATAGGCACACATACAATGCAATGTAAAGCTTATCGGACACATTGACGCTGTCGTTGTTGCTGTCGCTGTCGCTGCCGTTACCGTCGCCGCTAACGTGAATGGTGGGTTAGAGCAGTAGCTGCAATAAAATGAGTCAGAGTCGGAAGAATGCAGCAGCCGCTTTCAATACTTGGCGAGGGCAAGAAATGCTGCAACAATGGACTGGTTTTTTTTTCTTTATTCCGTTTTTGTGGTTACCCATATGCTGCCATATGCAACGATGTGCATATTTGGGAGAGATTGTGTGTGAATGTGTGTGTACGTGTGCATATGTATGTGTGCATGCATGTTAGGCAGCACTACTGCTGCTTGCAGCTAATGTAGAAACCAACAAAAATCAAGCCATAGACGCTACAAGCAATACCCACCCGAGGTCTCTCTCGTTCTCTCATTCTCTCACTTACGCTCCCTCTCTCTCTCTCTCTCTTAATCTCTTTCTCTGAGTTTTTAAAAACTGTTCCCTGTCATTTGATGGAGAGCATCAACATCCATGCGCTCACGCATTTATGTTCGATTGGGTGGTTGGGGTTTGCCTATGTTTATGTTGTTGTAGTCACGTAGACAAAAACTAATGCGTGGCGTTGCCACCCGACGTAACGTAGTAACACCCGTAATAGAAAATCCAATCGGAACGACGAAATCAGTTAACAAGTTGGCACCTACCTGCAAACTATGCCTGTTGCTGGACATGAACAGGCACACACACACACACTCACACACACATACGTGTGTGGAGGTGTCGAATTTCTGTTAAACACCTTTACGGCTCATTTAATATGGGTCATGTGAAAATGTATACTTTGAAAAATACGAATTTATGAGTCCATCTTTACTTTCTGCATGACTCTCACTCCTGGACAGCTGCTGTTGCACTTGAACATCGCCCGCCATGTGCAAATGTTATCTGATTATCCCGTTGCTGGCGCAGCTAATGCTTGGCTTGCCAGTCAACAAACCCATCAACCCACCAACCCGTCAACCCATCAATCCGCCAATTCGCCAACAACCCCTCCGTGTTTGCATGCCCTGCAATCCGAGTCCTTCCCGCTGTACTTCCGCGCACATTTCAATTCCTTTTTTCGAATTCAATAAAAGCGACAGCCGGAAACAAAATACCAACTATAAATATTATATTAGCGTGCGTCTGCATGTGGTCGAAGCTTTGAACCCCTTCTACGACACACACACACACACACACACACGCACAGGCACACTGGCAGAGACATCCCTTTGGTTAGGGGTCCTGCACAATGAACTGTCAAACAAAAAAGGGTTGTCCTTGTTCTCTTTGTGGCAGGAATTTCGCAAGAAAACGAAGCTCAGGACATCAGATGTGAAATATACCCAAGTCCTGACTGGGACAATCCAAGTCCAGCAATTGTGGTCGATCGCATAACGCGAAGTATAAATTATGAGTGCCAACAAAAGGCCCTTGGTATCAGAGTTGAATAACAGAGGACTTAGCTTACAGTCCTTGAATCCTTAATACATATAAATTAACATAATTATAAAATATATTTTATTCCCTTTAAAGGAATAAAACATAATTAGAAACTAAATTGAATTCCTTTATTTAAATATCGGAGACTCGAACATCAAGGATTTCCCAGCACACAAAATGTAGGGTACAATGATCTGCCATCTATGATCTACATAAGAAGGGAAGCCAAGTGCGGATAGGAAGCCGCTTACCTGGGTCGAGGACACGCCAGGCCAGACCCGGCAGCTGTAATAGGATTGAAGGCAGCATCAATCAGCCTCCAGGAAGAAACAGACGTTGCAGACAAAGAGGGAAAAGAAAAAGAAGAAAGAAGAAGAAGAAGGAGAGAACATGACAAAGAAAACTCGGGGTAGCTTCTCTGGCAGCTGTCGTAAAACTAGGCGCACAAGTCGCTTGACAGGCCCAGGATACAATAATAAGAGCAGAACAGGCGGCAGTTGCCAGGATAACTTATCCTTAGGTACAAACGCGCCAAATCGAACAAAACTGGAAGGGATAAGATAAACAGCTGTCCATGTCCCAAGATATCCCGGTATGTCCTCACGTAGCCCAAACACACACACACACGCACACACACACACACACACACACACACACACGCACGGACAAACATTAGCAGCTGGGCAGCTGAACGGCTGAGGCGTCCTGAATTCCACTTGCACCAATCAATAATCCCCCGATAGATGCACTTTGGCCAATTGGACAATTGGTGAGCGGCAGACGGCGGTGCCTCTTCTCCCCCCCGCCGCCAGCAACACCCCTTATTGTCAGTGATGAGCAGGGGCAGGTGCCAGGATTCCCAGCGTACGAACGTATTAATTGCAGTTCCAGGTGCAAAAACCTTTCCGTTCATGTGCCTGGCAGTTGCATGCGCAATGCTACTACATTGTTGAGGAAACGGTTCAAGGATGTGCAGGATTCACTACGAGAATCTTAAAATGGATCTGCTACAAGGATCGCTATACCATTCAAGGAATAACGTTTACATGAATTTTCCAAAAATGGAAAATATATATTTATAATATTAAGGATTCAAGTATCCTTCGTCCTTTTAATTTCAACCCATATCTCCTATCAAACTAAGCTCACATTTTCTCCTGGTCTCGTGGATAAACGATTTAATAACGAAAGTTTCTCAGGTTGAAGTCAGATGTCTACGGGTGTCCACGCTGGATGACATGTCTCGGCAAAGACTCCATTAAGATCCCAAAATAGATGAGAATAGATGGGGAAATGCATGTGAGTGTGCGTGTGTGTATGTAACTGCACTGGGCGACGATCTTGGCGTGCTTAAAGAGACATGTCTGTGTATAAGGTTTCAAGTTGTGGCCTTACCCCGGAAAGTAGGAAACGTATTTTTAAGTTATGCGGGTATGTGGTGGCAGCAGCACCTCCTGTAGCTCCTGATGCTCCTCCACTGCCGCCCAAATAGGATGGTGAGGCGGACGCGGAGCCGCCAACGTATTCAATGGTGGCCGATGGAGTCGTTGAGGCAGACGAGGGGGATGATGAGGCGGATGTGGAGTGCTGGCTACCGTTGTGATGCTGATGATGCTGCTGATGGGGAACCTCTCGTTCCCTATCCCGATCTCGATGCCGGCGATGCTCACGGTGTTCGCGATGCTTGTGCCGATGTTCTTTATCCTTTTCACGCTTTTCGCGTTTCTTTTTCTTGTTTTTGCGGTGCTCCTTATATTCGGCCATTTCGATGTGGTTGTTGTTGTTGCTCTCCGCCGTGGCAGCCATGCTCACCATAGTGGCGGTATAATCAAGGGAGCTGCTAACTGTAGTTGCCGCCACGGCCACGGCAGGCGCCACGTCCATTGGCTGAGCGTCTAACGTGTCCATCATCATCATTTTAATACCGATAGATTTTGTGTTTTTTATTTTTGTTTTCCGACCACAGTTCAAGTTCTTCTCCCTTTTGGCTGTAAGCCAAGTTTGCGTTCTCTATGCTTTGCCTCGTCGTTTAGCGTCAATTTTGTTTTGTGCACTGTGATTAGCCTGAAGGCAACATAGTCTTGATTTCAATCTCAATCTCAGTTTTAGTTTCACTGCCCGCTCCGACTCTTTGTTTTATCTCTCTTTTTCTTGTTCTATCTCTCTCTCTCTCTTTCTCTTTTTTATATCTGTTTTCAATTATTGTTGTTGCTTCTTCGTTCACAATGTAATTATTTTGTATGATCTTTATTTTTGTATTTTGTTATTTTAAATCACATACACATTCACGTTCACGCATAAAAAATACGAATACACTAACGTAAATAATGGAGAGTATAGGTGAGAGCCAATTGTCATGGTGTATGTGCCGCTGTTGTTGTTGGGGTGAATAACTTGCGTGGCGGCGACTGGGCTGGCTGGCTCTCCCTCTATCCACTTCTCTTTTGGCGTAAAGACTTTTTCTCTCTCCGCTTTTCTATCTCACTCTTGCGCACATTGAATTGTTAAATCGTTTTAGTTTTTTCTTTTCGCTCCACACACAAAAACACAAATTCAATTTTTTTTAGTTAAAAACTCTTTTTTGACGGTATTTAAAACATGTGCTTAGCTAGCCACGTGAACAAACAATATTTAAGCTGCTTTAATATACAAAATTTTACTTTTTATTTCTGGCTGGCAGTAAGAAACTGGTAAGTTTTTAACGCGCGCTTTACTGGCAGAGCTGGCAGTATATTATTAACAAATTGCAACCATGACAAACAATTCTAAACGTCAGACTTGCAACAATGCACAAAAACAAATACACTTATGCATACACAAAAAACGACAACTTAAAATATGAAACCAGAACAAGACACAAAACGGCGGCCGCAACAGTGTTGCGGGTTGCTGGCCGTGCGGAGTTGTACTAAACTCTGCTCTCCGACGACGGTTTTTGGTGCAGCAGAAGCACACACAAACACGACCCTGCGGGAAAATGAGCGGTGAATTCACCACTTCCCGTTCGGATGCATTGTGTGTTATATGATTTTAGTGTGTTTCAGAAACATTCTGAATTCAACACTGTTTACAAACGTGATGATATCTGCTCATAATAATTTATCTAGATACTCTAGAACAAAAAAATAACTCTCTTCGAAATAAATCATGTATTAATTTATAATAATAATAAATTATATTAATAAACAACAACATTTTAGGTTGTACAACCTTTTTTAATATTAGCAAATAAAATTCATATTTTTGTTAAATACATTTGAACTATCTTATCACCTGTATAAGAGTTTTGTGTTGAATACTTGAGTTCCCGCTGGGTTGTGACTTAATAATCAAGAGAGGAAAATGCTGTTGTTGTTGTTTTTGTTGTTATCTGCAGCCGGTTTTCAGTGGGGGATTATTGACGTGTGTATGTAAGTTTTTATACATATGTGTATTGCATGCTATGTCTGCACGTAGGCCAGACAAACACCAACATTACTACAAGCGACATCCATGAGTACAAAAACAAAATGAAGCGCATAAGAACACAAACGCGAGGACAGCATAAAAATAAACACACCAAGAAACGCATTCAGGGAGTTAGCAAAAGTTAACTGGAAAAACGTAACCCAGTGAACACACAGAAGACACCGGCGATTAGATTGACGAATTTCAAAAAAATGACAGGTGATTTTATATTTGCTTTGTTAAAATAATTACAAAATAGGGAAAAGCCTATAATTATATATTTAATACACAAGATCTAAATGGGTAATATTAACAATTTTCAATTTTTTTAAGACGTTTATTAATATGATTTTGGTGTTTTGTTTTTATGGAAGAATAATTAAAAAAATGTTGTGTTTATTTCTTCTTTTAAGGCAAATACTAAAAAGAAAGAAAAGAAAAAGTATGTCATGACCATTTCCCTTAATGCCAAGCATATTTTTCCTTTTTACGCCAAAATCCTTATGTTAACTGGGCATTGTAGAGCTTAATGCAAAATGTTTAAAAGTAAATCTCTCGCAGACCCTTTAACACATACACGTTCTCATGCACCAATATCAATGCATTCATATACAGCTGCACAAATGTAAGCTTTAACATACAGCAAATGTCATAATGCTGTTGATGTTGTAATAACAGTGATGACAGTGATATCAAGTAAGAAAGACAACTCTAAATGACCAGGAAGCGAATCACGAATGCTTAGCCAGATAAAATGAAACAACAAAGAAGAAATAGTAAAAATAAATCACAGGAAACTGTTAGCTTGTTTAATTGTGTTTTATACTTTTAACTATTTAAGCTGTTAAGTCTATCTGTTCCTAGGAGCTCATATCTTTTGGGAACAGTATGCCTTGCGCGTGAGCGCAATACACAAAACGCAGAGCTAAAGAGCGAGAAAATTCATTGCAACATACAAACAACAACAATAATTTCATGATAAAACACAGCAGCGTTTAGCTACATTCGCTCTTTCCCTTTCTCTCCCACTTTTTCTCTGCTGTTATTCTGCTTACTTGGCTGTCTTACTCTCGCTTGTTGCGTGTGTTTGGCTTCGTGTGCTTTATGCAATACTATCAACAGGGGTGGGAACTGCATGCAGGTTAATTCTACTGTTGTTGTTGTAATTCTTGTTTTTGCTCAAGCCAGACAGTCGACGATTGAAGAAGACAAAACAGGAAAATGAAAAATAATTGAATTGTAAAACCATGTTATGCGGGGGATGAGGTAACAGGGAAGAAGCGAAGACCTGTGAAAACCTGCGACCACCAGACGTTCGAAATTGGCAATAAATAAAAAAGAAGATTATTTGCAGCTGAAGTTGAAAGACTAAAAGGCACCAAAAATTTGTGATGTAAATAAATAAAAATGCAAGACCTCAAAAATCAACGGGCAGTAACGTTAAGTGACACTTAACTGGCGATGGGCTATAAAACTGGGCAAGCAAAAATTTGCGACAGACGTGCTTACTTTATAAGGCAAACATAAAGGAACAACAGTAAATAACCATCAACAGTTTTATTGGGTATCCTTTAAATTCTACCTACCTAACATCCCAATCCAAGGTGGCAAAAGAAGCACTAACATTTTAAGTTTGAAAAATTTTACTTCGACAATTCGCATATTACAGAAAATTATATCTTTTAAGGAGTTATTTGTTTTGCTCTTGTGACCCACACAATCTCTAAAAGTCAAGTCTCTTATCAGTAAACAGTACAAAAAGGATACTTTATACAAATATTTAAAGTCACCACACTTTGCATATGATGCTTAAATACATATTAACCCTATAAAGAGACATTTGATATACAGGTAAGTACGTTATTGGGACTTGAAACCAAATAGAAGTCGTTGTTTAATAACAAATATTGAAAACTAAAAATAAAGGAGCGATTTTAAAGAAAGAAGAGAAGACTACTTAAATAATTTATTGGTTTAAGTGTAACAAAAAGTGTTTAAAAAATAATACGCATTAAAATTGAAAATGTTGAATAAGTGTAAAATTGTTAATTGTTGTTTGTTAAAGGTGATAAACGAATTTATTTAACATCTATGTGTCCCTTTATTATGGCCACCACTGTTTGACCTGACGTGCGCGAGTCGTCAGCTTTGTGAAATTCCGCCTACAGGCACGTTAATTGCAGGCAAACACTTTTGAAGTCTAACACCTTTTTAGGTTTTGTTTGTGTGACCTAAATGCCTTTAAAGAGGACATTTTGGCGAAAAATTAAAAAATAATATTTGGGATGTCCTCTTTATGACACTTTACTGGAAATTAGTATCATAAAATGGAAGAAAAACTCGCTTGTCCTTTGAATAATAAAATTAAAATTTGACTAGCGCTCGTCACGTGCAAGCAAATAACTCCAAACAAAAGATTGTAATATATATTTTTAACGAAAATTGACAAAAATATAATACCAACTAATAAATCTTTACTTAGTCCTAGTTGGTAAAAAGTGCCAAATATTATAAAGGAAATAATGTATTATAAAAATCACTTTTTTTAATGCTGTAAAGAATTTTTAAACTGATTCATTAATCATGGAAAGAAGAAGCCACTCTGAAGCTATAGACGCCGTAAGTATATTCAAAGGATATAACGAGGTAAATCACTTGTACGGACTGGACTTGTCTTAGTTAGGAACTAAGAACTACGATTGCCGCTTAAATGCAGCAATAAGTGATAAAAAGTTATCGATAAGAAAATGGAATGGAAAATATAACAAGAATTAGCAACTATCGCCCTTATTGTAGTCCTTGAGACAGATTTATCTGTACGTGCTGATTTATTGATATATTTATGTAGTTAATCTCAGATCGGAATATATATTTTAACAATCAAAGAAATTCCTAAAAATAAATAAATAATATTTGTGCAAGTGTATGGATTTATTGACTAAAATTAGAGATCATCATCATTAAAATGTTGGGATCATAATTTTTCGGGTGTGTGTCATGCGAATGTGCAAAAATCGAAAATTCATTCTATAATTAGATAATGACTAGGAAAATCTTAAAATATAAAGTAGCATACGTATCGAGGAGCGGCACACACTGAATCACATGGCGAAGCACACCTGGCGGCCATAAACGACCTTTGCCAATTTATTTCTATTCACATTTCTGTTTATTTTAGATATGTTTTATTGAAAAATGTTATTGAATATAATATATGGCATAAAATGCGGCCACCACCCATACACACATCAATTATATTTCGCGGTCAACGTCATTGAAAACAGAAACAAATAACGGAATAAATGTAAATATGTGGGATGCACGACTCTTGAATATCCTAGATTTAAATTTAATGTATAATAACAATCAACCTATAATATTTAAATAAATAAATGTCAAAAAAACGTAATAATTAATTTATAAATAAATTAAAAACATATTTAACCAACATCGGTTCATTGTCTCCGATTAACGTGTTATCGATAATCCCTTAATTTGCGCCCAGGTACATTCGATAAGTATTATCCTGTATAACTCGATAAACAACGCGGATGCTATCGAAGTTTTAAATTATATTATATTGTTATTCTTAACTCATTCTGAGTACAAAGGCGGAAGGACTTTAAAAATTATACATATATTTTCAACCGAAATGCAATTTATTCGTTCACTTGTGTGTGTGTGTGGTACTTAAATAAAATAATATATATATCATAAATACTGTATACAAACTAAAATGTTTTTATGGTTAAAAACAATGAAGAACATTGAAAAGAATTTACCTTAGGTTTTTGGGGAATTTGAAAAATAAAAATCGAAATATTTTGAGGGTGATGCATATGACATGACGTCGATTCACTTAAATGATTTTTAAACGCAAAACAACTTAAAATATCGTGCCTTGATTTCTACATAAGATTCCGCTCAAGAGAGTTGGAAAGTTAGCTTAAGAGAAAGGATCTTCATCTTTCTCCCTCGTTTAAAAATTATATCAAAACATAACCCAGCACGTGGCCTACTTATTTCTGATGCTGTGCGTTATGCATAAAAAATCTCTTGAGTGAAAGTGCAGTTAAGTTTTTCTCAGAAGATTGTCCGTGTGCGCTCTTTGCTATGCAGCATATTAGCATCATATTTATAATTAGAACTTTGCTTCGGTTGTTTGCTGATGGAACAAATCGCAGCCGATCGGCGTAGAGCCGAACGTGTGTGTGCATGTAACGTATGTACTTGTACGCACACTCACACATGTACAGCTGTAAGCACAGCAAAGATGTGTAAACGTGTTGAGCAATTATTTTGTTCACGAAGTCGGTCGATCGGTCGGCTGATATAAATAGATCCTATGCAATGGCTCAAACCCAAGCAAATAAAAAAAGAAGCTACACCCACTGAAAAAAAAGTTTGTACAGGTAATAAAAGAATTCAGAAATAATTGAGTAGTGAAAACATTTAAGAATTTAAAAAGAGTTGTTGGTTTTTTTTTTTGTTTCCATGGAACCCACTGGGGTGCACATATATAAGTATATATTATTGGATGTTATGTTATTGTTGTATATAGAGCGAGTCCAAGCATAAATTAGAAAACGAATATTTTAAAATAGTCATCAAGAATTCGCAAGTACTTAGAGCATACAAACTAAATAAGCTAAATATACAAATACACAATCATCGTCATAGTTCATATATCATATCAATATTATATTGTAGTTCGAAGCAAAAGCTCTGTTATTTTGTTTTAAGTGTTTATGTTTATGCATATGTGTATGTGTACGTGTATGTGTACGTGTACGTGTATGTGTATGTATATGTAATGTGTGGAGCATATTATAAAAAGATAAACGACATTTGCCTTCCCTTCGTCTCTGATAGTCTCTACCTTGGTTCGGCCTATACTGGATAACGGAACCTGTCTGTTAGGCTGTCCCTTTTTTTTTTTTGTTCTATTATAATAATATTTTGATTAAAGTATTATCTTTAGTCCGGGCCGCTGTCGGTAATAAAGTTCGTTAATGTTCGATGGTTACTTTCGTAATATATTGTTTTCTTTTCGTAAGTTTTCAACTTTATTTTTTTTTCATTTTCTTATTGTTTTTTTTCATAAACCTTATTACTCAAATAACCTAAAAACATCTCGTTGATCAGAAAATCGTTGGAAAACCGAAGACTAAGTTAGCTAGAGTTTTGGATAAGTAAATTAGTAGGGTAGATGGGGTTGGGGGGTGTGTGGGTGCATGGGTGCATGGGTGCGGTTGAACAGCGAATAAGTAATATTATATATAAATATATATATTATATATCTGAATCGGAACGATTGCTGTTCTTGCTTGGACATGGATATGGATATGATGATGTTGGTGTTGTTGTTGCTGTACGCTGCTCCTAGAAGGTGGTCAAAGCGCCCGCGCCAAGGCCATAGCCCACACCCTTGGGTCCGAAGCTGCGGCTGTAGCAGGATCGGCAGTAGATGTCGCCATCAGGTCCGTCGTTGAGGTTTGTGGAGTCGAGGGACTTGCGGCAATCGGAGCAATAGAAGCAACGCTTGTGCCAGATGCGGCTCTTGCTGATCATCTGTTCGGCGGCGTAGACGGCAAAGCCGCAGCGTGGACAGCCGCCAGAGGTGCGCTGGCCGTTCAGGGGGCGACCATCAGGAAATTGGATGGTGGACTCACCGCTGGTGGAGACCAACGTGGGGGCGTGGCCGTAGCCGAAGCCCTTGGGTCCGTAGCGCTTGCCGTAGCAGGCCTTGCAGTAAATGTCACCATCAGGACCATCGCAAGCCAGCACAGAGTCCAATGGGCGGTGGCAATCGGTGCAGTTGTAGCACTTCTTGTGCCACATCTTGCCCTTGGAGAGCTGCTGCTCGGCAGCGAAAACAGCGCCACCGCAACGGGGGCATCCCTCGCCTTCGGGTGCTTTAATGGAAGTGGTGTCCGGATTGATGAATGGGCGACTTGCGCTAATCTGATCCTCGGTGAGGCCATCAGTTTGCAAAAAGCCAGAGCCGCAGGCAAAGCCATAGCCATGAGGACCCCACTTTTTGCCATAACAGGTTCTGCAGTAGACATCGCCATCGGGACCATCACTGGCATTGATTGAGTCCAGGGTCTTGTGGCAGTCCTTGCAATTGAAGCACTTCTTGTGCCACTCACGACCCTTCGACAATTTCTGCTCAGCGGCAAAAACAGCACCGCCGCAGCGAGGGCAACCCTCACCAGGACGAGCCTTGATCTTATCCACTTCGATGGCGGCGCGCATGGATGGTGCTCCGTCCTCGGTGGCATAGCAGTCAGACTGCAGGGTGCCGCCGCCTTGACCAAATCCGTAGCCTTTGGGTCCGAACTGCTTGGCGTAGCAGCCCTTGCAGTAGATGTTTTTGTCGGGTGCCTCGCAGCACAGGATCGAGTCGAGACCCTTCTTGCAGGTGCCGCACTTGAAGCACTCCTTGTGCCAGCTGCGTCCACGTGCCAGCATCTGTTCTGCAGCGTAGACGTAGCCGCCGCACCTGGGGCAGCCCTCGCCGTCTGGGGCCCTGGCAATGGCACGGGGCTCCATCCTGGCACCGTTCCTCACCGTGTCGTGACCGTTCTGGAACTGTGAACCGTTGTCCATGGAGAGTGTGCCTGCGCCAGTGCCGAAGCCATAGCCCTTGGGTCCATACTTGCGACCGTGGCAAACCTTGCAGTACAGCTCTCGTTCGTGCTCTGTGCAGTTGGTGGAGTCCAACGATTTGTTGCACATGGAGCACTTGTAGCAGTTCTTGTGGAACGCATACCCGCCCGCCAGGCGCTCCTCAGCGGCATAGACGCTCTTGCCGCAACGCGGGCACTTCGGGGACTCAATCGGTTGGAGGGGCATTTTGCAGTTGTATATGTTCCTATTTGTAAACCTCAAGAATTGTTCTCTGGCACCAAAACTGATCTTTAACCACAACTGGGATGGATATCTATCTGTGTGTCTAGGTGTAAGTTATATGCTTATTATCTGAAAGTGCAGAGAGCAGAAGAAAACACATAGAGTTTGGACATCGACTTGTCTCGCCGAAGCAGTGAGAGGCTGAGGAAGGTCCCAGCGGTTCTGATGTGTGATTGGCGATTGGCGATTGATGAGGATGTGATGAGCCACAGGAAGGTCTCTGAGGGAAATCGGTTTCAATTGCTAGACTTGGGTACTACTTGGGGTGTCATTAAGGTGTAACTAGTCCTTAAGTAGAGAGTCTCCTTTCTGGACACTTGGGAGAATTTACTGAGCTACATTTGGGCATTTCATTGCTCAGGAACTGTGATAACACGGAAATCGAATAGACGAGGAAGTGCAATTCTCGCGTGCGAGTCTCCCCATGAGACGAGTGTAACGCGGAAGTTACGCCATGTTTGGCGAGGGAAGTGTTTTTACTCCTAACGTACCTTTCGTCTTACGTTCCCACCAGCCGTGATCTTCTATAAGAACTTCACTTAGAAAAAGTACAGGCTACTTGTCGATGGAACTGACATTGGATATCCAATAATGCGGTTAGGACTAGGGTCTATGCAGTCATGATCAGAATGCGACGATTCCAAAGCTGGGGAAAACTTGAGGAGCTTCAGAAGTGCGATTGGTAGTATATATATATACTTATATAGTATATAATTGATACAGACATATCCCGAGACATTAATCCTAGGGAGTAGTGAGCTGCTGTTACGCCAAGTGTGACCAAAGTTTAGGGAGGAGTTTGGGAGTGAGACTGTGACTTTTAGGCGTACCCCAGGACTGATTTTCATATGAAATGCATACTTTTTTAGATGATCATAGATCAAGCGGAATATATATATCTTTTAATAAAGAAACATATATAATATATGCTCAAATTGTGCTAATGAAGATGTTTTTAAGAAAATTACCCAACGAAATATACGTAAGATACACACAGACACATACACACACACACACACACACACCAAAGAGATGAAATAAAAAGCAAAGTTTGCTAAGAAAAATATTTTTAAAAACGAAATCTCATGTATTTGTGCAGAAAACAAACACGAGCAATAAATGTGTGTGTATCCATTGGAATATCTAAATTTCTATCTGAATCTTCAAAAGAGAAATTCTTTTTATAAAAATAACACAGGTGTACGACATGGGAACCGCAAATATGATCGCTAGCTCTATGATAAATCATATCTGAGTCACAGTTCCTTAGTCACAGTCACTGTTTGGTCCTCTAACGGGAGAGTGAGTTGTCCAACGGGAGCAAATAGAAAGAAAGAGAGGGGGAGAGGGAGAGGGAACTGCCTTATGACTTGTTAGATGCAATGCGAGGTGAATTTCTTTGATTAGTAACTTCAGGTGAAATATCGGTTAACAGCCACGAAATTAATATATACACATTTATTTATTTATTTCTATATATATGTATATGTGTGTACGCATATACATATGTATATATATGTGTATATATAAATTTATACATTTGTACATAGAGAAAACCTACATTGACACTAGAATCACACACGGGAGGAACGAGAACTGAACTGGAAGATTGCTCAACGCAAACTAATCTATAGAACTGTGAGTGCACACGGCACACGGCACACGGTGCGGCGGAGACTTCCTCAGTTTTTCAGTTTTCAGTTTTCAGTATTTTCAATTTTGTTCGTTTTTGAGTTCTTTTTTGATTTTTCTATTTTTCTTGCCTTTTTCTTTCTTTTTCTTTTTTTTTTTTTGGTTTTTGAGAAACTTTAGATGCGGAACAGTTTTCATTAAATATCTCGCCAGAGAGTGCGATGGAAATATGAGTGTGTGTGTATTGAGAAAAAAAGACAGCCAAGGCAACATGAAGCAGGCAGTGGCGGTGGCGTCTGTGGTTTATCACAAACACACACACACACACACACAGCCACACGCACACACACATACAGATGTTGGAAAAGCTTTTCATTTCTCATCACTTGGCCGTTTCTGAGTGCGGTAATAGGGCAAAAAAATGTGCGAAAAATGCGAAAAATTCTTTCATCACGATCTCGATGCACTTGCATTGGATTAGCTAATTAAATACTAAAATCAAGAACTTCATAATATCGTTACTCGATTCTCCGCAGCGTTGATGGGATCTTTATTAAATATTTTCGAGATTCGGAAACTTCTTTTGAAGTGACTTCTACATTTTCGGCAGGCGATCTAAAAATACGAATAGGTGGAAAATGTTTTCCAACAAAAAAGTCATAGCCATACTTTTTTCTCTTCATTTTTATCTCATTTTACTAGTGGCTTCTTCTATTTTCTCCTCTGGTTGTGTCAAAATGTGTGCCAAATTTTTTACGGCGCTTCTATAATTAAACTTCATCATATGCAAGCAGCTTTAACCGATATTTTCAGAGCACTGTACAACTTTGTAGCCACACACATATATGTGTATATATATGTGTGTGTGTGTGTGTGTATGAAATGATTCTCACTATATAAATATATATGTATATATGGATGTGTATATGTATTTACTTTTCGTTCGTAATAATAATTAGTTGTTCGCAAAATGATTTCTTTCTTAATTTTACTAGCAGTCTTTTGGCTTCGGTTAGCAACGATTTTCGACTGAGCGCAACAGAAAATTGTCAACTTTTCGATGGGGAGCCTCTAGCCTGGCGTTAGGCGAACCTCCGCGACTCTTCTTCGTCTGCACACGGCACGACTATAGCGACAAGAGCAACGGATTGCCTGTCGCCTTAGGCAAAGCGATAAAGATGACTATACAGACAATAACATTAAGAAGAATATTAACAACAACAACAACAATTATTTTTATAGATACATAGTATATCATCTTGGATATATCTAATATCGTGAATCTGATTAATAGTTATTAGTTTGGTTTTAGAGTTTCCATGATAATGCATAAAAATAATTAAATATACATAATGATTTTTGACTAGTTAAATATTTAAATATTGTTTTTGTTGTTGCGTTCCTTGGTGCAAGTTCCCAAGAACGTTCCAACATCAACTCATAAATTTCAGTACACATTTTCATTTAATTAAAATCAAATATGCACTTTTTGCCTGTTTACCTTTGATATTAAAAGCAAATTAATGGGGCATAGGTGCGTCAGGGTACATCAATCAAATCGGTAAATTGTAAAATAACATACATATATCCATACTTAAAATTCATAATATCAAATCGAACCAAACTGAAAACGCAAATATTGTATACTCTTACTTAAATTCCCCCCACATTAAATATACGAACAGCCGAAATATGTAAAGTCCAACGGCTTAACATTGCTTGGACTCTGTAATGCCGCTGTTAATGTTTACCCGAATGTTTCTGGCAACTAAAATGTTAAATTGCAACCCGCTTTTAGTACAAGAAATGCAAATTGGGCTGTTTACAATATTACTTACAGTGTTTAATAATTTTACTACTTATTATATTATTAATGCTTATATGATAAACAAAGCTACAACGGTATTTTGACATTATTTTAAGTACTATAAGTCATATATGTGGTAGATTCATAGAAATGGCACTTTGGACGACTCATCATACGATCGTATATAAGGAACTTCAAGGCCAATTAGTCACGACAATAGTTCTTATTAAACATTGTTTATATTTATATTTATCTTCAAATTATTATTTCGTGAAATATAGAGAAGTCTTAAATCTTATACGTGTCTCGGAATAAACAAAGTGCAATAACAGGTGCAACATTTATAGATATGAAAGTAACTAGGGATCATTCCATGTTCTCAGTCGACGGAGTTGGTCAGATTTTAAATACTTTATTTTAACAATTATATTAATAATTAATTAATAATAATTATTTTTTATTATACACATGTGATGTATCGCGTGAAAAAACACACGTATTCAATTTTTAAAAAATATGTAGAGTATTATTGAAAAATATGAAATTCTTATTCAAGAATAAATAATTTTTTGATTTTTTTTTTGTTTTGTTGGCTACGTTTATCGAGGTATTCGAATTTTTATAGATATTTGGAAAGGTGTGTGCATTAATAATTGCATTTCTACTTATAAATATGATACGAAAATTTAAAGAGCGCCTGCGCCATCGACTGCGTTGGTGCGCGAGTGAATGAAATGGTCATAGGCGTGTGTCGATAGCTGATCCTTTTCAATCGAACAGCAACAAGAACAGCAACAACAACGACTACAACAAAAAATAAAAAACAACAACAGCACCGGCACTGACACTTGACAACTTGTAGACAAGTGTAAAAGACAAGGAGATGATTTTTTAAAAGCCAAAATTGTGGCCACCAAGAAAGAGAATTTCTTGGCTCAGCTAAGAGAACGCCAAGAGATCCCTGAAGTATCTCAAGAGCAATTCTGCCAGCTGTCGATTTGTTTATTCAAACTATTTATAGGGCATGTGGTAAATACGTCAGACTGAGCGGTATAAATAATACAATAGTCACACTTACCCTCTTAGAGCTTTTCTCGATTTCCTTTTCAAAGTCTGTCAGCGGTGTCAAAGTCACGTGCACATCCTTAATAAGGTCCCGAAATGAGCTTTAATCAGAAGAATCAAAATAAATTTCTTGTTTTTTTTTTTTTTTATATAATTTCAGTACCTGTTGTGATCGTCCAAGTTGAGGCTGCTGTTCATTTTTGACGAGTCCACCTTACGCTTTTTGGATAAGGACGAAGTGCTAGATGTTAGGGGCGGATTATGACTGGAGGTGGTTGTGGATGAGGCTGATGCTATCGAAGGTAAAGCCTTGTTATTATTACTCAGGTTGGTTGAGGTACTTCCAATGTTGGCTGTTAGACTCAATAGACTGCTTCCATTGCTTGTCGACGAACCAGCGCCAGACAAGGTGTCCAAAAGACTTGTATTGCTGTTGCCCGTGAAGGAAAATGGTGTTTCCTTCAAGATATTGCCACTGTTGTTGTTGCTGCTCGATGCATGCAGATCAGTCCCGAACCCGCCGCCTAAATTGCTAGCTATTTGTAATTTGCCCACATTGCCTCCTGAGCTTGTTGGACCAGACGTGCTCAGATTCTGGGCATGATTACTGTGCTCGTTTAACAGTGCATTGGTCACGCTGCTGCCGCTGCTGGAAACTAGCGTTGTTGTGCCAGACTGTGCACTGGAACTACCAATGGTCACTGATGCGCTGGAGACATTCGGAGTGGTGGTGCTGCTTGTAGATGTATGACCACTGCTTGTAGTCGGAGTTTCTTTAACGCTATCCTTGTTTTTCGATGACTTTGAGGATTTCTCCCGGGAAGATGAGGAGGATGAAGATGACGAAGACGCCGATGAGTGGGAAAAGCTGTTTGATGAGTTGCTGCCACCATCTTTATCTTTGTCTTTATTCGAGCTCGAACTAGATTGCTTGCTAAGGCTTTTACTGTGCTTATCCTTGTAGCTTCCACTGGAGCTGCTCGCGGAGGATTTGCTATTTAGATTACCTGCACCCACACTACTGCTTCCCCCTCCAGCGTTATTACCAGGCACGGTGCTGCTATTGGCTGAATTACCGTTGCTATTGCCAGCACTGCTGACATGTGGTGCAGCATTATTACTAGTCGGAGCACTTGCTAGACTGGTAATCATGGTGTTGCTATTGACACTGCTGGGAGCGCTATTACTGCTGCCCGACAGAAAACTAGCAGTCGTCGTGGTATTGCCGGGAGTCGCCGAGCTGGAGGAGTTAGCAATTGTAGTTCCCGTTGTAGTGCTGTTCTGTGCTACCGAGGATTTGCCTGAGTTATTTGATTTGCGCTGCTTCGATGAGGATGAAACGTTGCTACCACCACTTGACCCCGTCGAGCTGGTAGCTAACGCGGTGCTAGTTATTTTAATGCTTGTTGCAGATGTGGATGCTGAGTTCATTGTTGAGTCGATTTCCTTCTCGGGCGATGAGCACGAATCGGAAGAGGTATCGTGTTGTATGGGTTTGTAAGGTGGTATGGTCTTGACATTTCCTCCCTTTTTCTGCAAAGTGATTTAACAATTAACAAAATCAAATGCAAACACATATATGTCTCATACTCACCAGCTTACTGTAGTGGTGCTGGCAGTAGCCGCAATATTTCACGTTATCCAAGTAATTGCCAGCCTCCTCGCAGAGCAGCCCCAAGCTTTGGGCGCAAGTCACGTGAAACTGCTGTTTACAATTTGCCTTGTTGCACTGCATGCACGCTCCCACATTGGCACGATTTGGTTTTCCGATCTCCAGGCAAATGTAACAAGCTATTGGCAAGGTTAACAAGCGTTAGGCAAAAGCGTCAGAAGCGCATGTTAAATAAAACTTACTTTTGGAGTATCGTTCCTGTGGTATAAGTGTTAGAATTATGGGCTCCATTGTGGTCACATTGCCGAACCGTATTTCTGGTATATACAGGGCACACACAACGTGCGCCCAGCCACTGGTGTCAGTCTTTTTAAGAGCACCATCCCGGGAAGGACAGATCTCACACCGCACGCGTGATGTTCGTTCCTGAGATTCGCATTTTCGGCAGTACCAGGGCCCGGTGGGAACGGTTACAATGCCATAACACGCCTGGTGCACAGCAACGGTGCAGTTTTGGCCGTCACAGTAGACGAGCGGGTTCTCCGGCCACCCCCGCTCGTCAGAACAAACGCAGCAGCCGCCCACCATTTCTTTCATATCGTCCAGCTTGAACTTTTTAATTTTGATCAGTTTTCTATTCAAGTTGGTAGAGTGAATGGTGTCGTCGTTGCTGCTGGAGTCTAAGAACTCCAGTTTGGCATTTAGTAATAAGGAAATTGCGGCCGTTTACTAAACCAACAGCTGGAAAAAAAATAACAATTTATTTATCACCATTTATTAATGTATATATATATTTTTTAAAAGATTCATTGCAGAATTGAGCGAAATAATTTCGATTAATATGCTCAATAAGGAATCATTTTAAATTTAACATATAATTTCAAAATACTTACATTTTAAACTCTTATTATTTGTTAATTGACACGCTTAAAAAGTCCACTAACCTGACGTTTCTGAAAAATAAAAAAACAATTGTGTATTTTTTAATTATTACAATTATACTTCTATATTGCAATTGGCGATTGTATGTCAATAATGCAGCGACTTGATCAATTGAAAAATAAACCGTTTTTTATAATTGTATTGCAGGTGCGACGACAAGGTCATATAAGTATTAAAACAAACAACAATAAAAAAATAAATACTGTGCTCACAAGGGACAATAGTTAAAATGAAGGTGCATGTGAGCGAGAGCAGGACGGCCTGTACGTACAACCTTACACAGATGACACACATACTCGCATGCACACACATTAATAAACATTCAAATGTAAATAAATACATATGTATATAGATTCAAGCATATGTTCGTAAGATCTCAATGTCAAGGTATATTTGTTAGTGCCGTCAACGCGTTTCATATACTGATTTAAAGCTGAATTGGACTTTTATTGGGGTCGCACAAATTATGAAGATAAACACATCAACAATACCTCATAGCGGCATATTGATCGAAACTTAAAAAATACCAACAAATTTTGGTTACGTGCGCGCGTTGATCACACAAATACAAACACACATTACACGCTCATTCGAGCGAATGAGCATTCTGTTTGGCTGGTTCATTGAACTTGTCGTTGGTCACAAAACAAAATAAAAGGTTTCATTTGGTTCGTCTTAAGGTAAACAAATATAAATTTAATTTAAATAGTAACTTATGACACTTGTAACACAGGCACTAAGAGTCAACAAATATTGCATAAAAACACGATTTTTTCCACGGTGCGATTTGAATTTGTTTGTTTAATTTTGATAATTGACACATAAGAAAATTTTAATATCTCGAAACTGATTCGTATGTACACATATGAACGGATCTGCAGAGATTTTGTACCATATTCAGAATTCGAAAAAAAATAAACAAAGTTATGCGGGTTTTCATTCATGTTTTGAATGAATGTGTATGAGTGTGTGCGTATGTATGCGTGTGCCTATGTATGCGGGTGTATCATTTTACCGTTATTGGGTCAACGTGTTGTCAACTGCTGCAGAAGCAGTGACAGTATTAAGCGTGTTGCCAACTCGCGAGAGAACCGTTAACACAGTTAATGTAAATAAAGGAACTAAACATATACACGCACAATCAAACAGAGAAATAAACACACACATAAAACGAGGCCGCCCCACACACAGCTTTTGTAATGTTTACAATATATCGTTGGAGCAGGGATAGCGGCAGAGCAATGCACTTTCGACGCGAACGCCTACATGCAGGCAGATACATTTAAAGCTATGATGTGTATGTGTATACACTCACACACGTATCCACCTACATATACATGCATACATATTTAAACTTGGTATATAAAGCCAAATGCCGCATGAGAGGGTGTTTTTGGGGGAGGAATGTAGCGGCTTTTACTTATATACATATACATATATTTATATTCATGCACATAGATGTGGATGTGTGTTACTGTGAAACAACTGAAGGATGCTTCAAGGGGCTGGGCGGTGTTCGCCTCGGTTTGGAGCTGGAGCAGACAGTGAGGGTGGTTTGTGTTTTGCTTTCAAACTTAAAGAATGCCACACAATTTCACTATTTCAACCAGTTTTCCGTAAATTTGTGTATACCAACATCTTGAAATTATTGATTTTTCATAAGCTCACATAAGTTAACTAGCGATGGGCGCTTTAAAACGTCATCACATTCACTGACAGGGTGAAAATTTAACCCAAGACAACATTAACAACAACAAAACTAGTTTTAGAGCAAAAACAACATAAAAATGCGCGCGGTCAAAGTGGTCAAGCAACGCAAGGCGGCACATACAACACACATACATGCATAAACAGAAAATACACATATGTACTTAATGCATGTATATATATAAAATCATAACGAAATGAAAAAATATATTTTTAGGGAGCGGCAGCAGATTAACTAGATGGATTAAGTATTAATAACTAAAGATTCATTTTATTTATTTATTTTTCAATTTGATTTTTTTTTATACACACTGGAATTTCTTATTGGAATGGTATTTTTACTTTTTCCCAAGCACTTCTCACTTTGTTTCTTATTTGCACTATCACTTAATTATAACTCGGCGTTTATTATCAAAAAATCTAAATTCTGTGAGCCGCAATATCCCGACATAGAAGGCTTAGCCGCCCACGAGTTACAACGCACGCAAGTAAAATAATCAACACACAAAAAAGGCGCTGAACATCCACCAGCAGCAACAACAACAATATTATGCACGAGTATTTACCTTGTAACTTGTTTGTTGTTGTTTCGCTCGCACTTTAACTCAATTCGAGAGTACGTCTGAATGAGACAACACCTGCACACCGACTGCTGTATACAAATGCACTTTCCGAGAATTTATTCAAAACATACGATTTCCATACAAAATTAACAATAACAGCTAAGACTAATTTGTATAGTTTCGATGTTTCACAACAATTACAACTTTTACAACGTTTTTAGTTCACTGTGAACATGACTCGCAATGGTAACGTTGCAAGAACAGGAGAATAAATCGATAGCAGGTCTTTCGATTAATAAAATGCACCAAATAAAATACCAAGTTGGCAGTCTTTACTGCCAACTTTACAAAATTCTTATTTGAGTTTGCACCCAACATATGAAATCGTAATTCTCTGGTTAACAGAGGTCTGTCTAGTTCGGCTTTGTCCACAGACACAGAGCACGAACTAGTTCGTAGTTGGCTGTGCTCTGTGGCTTTGTGAAGTAGACTGTAGAGGCAACAGCTGTTGGGAAAAATCAATTTTGCAAACCACTCTTTGTCTGTGCATATTAAATATAAATTAAAAAGAAAATGCCTTCTAGTGCCGATTGCTTTGTTGTTTTACCTATTAGCTGCGCCGCTGGATCATTAATTATTGGTCGTAATGCGACAGACGCAACAGCGGTGGGTGGCGTTGGTGTGGCAACAGAAGTATGTTTTTATGATGTCAGCGATGTTCTAGAGGGGAAGGTAGGTATATATAAAATTGAAATAAGTGCAAAAACAATAATTTGTCTTTTTTAAAAATTAGGCAGATGGAGGCGCTAAATTGGAGGCGTGTGATGAACCGTTACGTGTTATACTACAAAAGCCTAAGCCTGGTCTTTGGGGCGGTGATTTTGGAGCCAATGAAAGGGGTGTAGCTATTGGCCTAACTTGGAGTGATGGAGACGAGCAGGCAAACGACAATGACAGTTTCATGGGGACAGATATTGTGCGGTAGGGTATACAGCTACATGCGGGTTGAAAAATTCTAATTTTATATTTTTAGTATTACCCTGGCTGAGTCAAAGGACGTGGAGACTGCCCTAGACCGAATTGGCGCATTGGTAGAAAAATATAGTATTGATAGCTCTAAGTTGAACTTTATTGTTTGTGATCCAACGGCTGCCTGGACTTTCAGTAGTTCAGGAAAAGTTTGGGCTGCCGAAAAACAGTCGGCACCCTGGCTTCGTATACCGAGTGGTGGACTGTCTGTAACCACCTTAATTGGTAAATCAAGTGAAGGAGTTGATTCTTCAGTCAACTTCGCGGCGGCACATGATGCGGAGGCGGAGGCACCCGTAACAGAATGGTGTGGACCAAAGCCAAGTGATGATGAAGGTTATACCCAGCAGGATATGTTCGAAACTCTGCGCTCAGCTAGCGTTGCTGACTCTCGTGCAGCAAATGTGTCGGTGTTAAGTCTAGAAGGAAAGTCAATTTCATGCCATTGGTTTACTGGCACGCCAAATGCCGCCGAGTCTGTGTTCAAGCCTTTTGTGTTTGCACCGAAACCTCGTATTTCGCCACTCACTCAAGTGCAGTCCGACTCGGAGCAGACGTTGCTGCATAGCCTACATGCAAATCGTAAGCCAGCTGCTTTAGAGCATTTAAGGAGCTTGGAACGTTCCTGTGTTGATGAGTTGAACAATTACTTTTCAATCCAAAATCATGCCAGCGACGAGCTGGACGAATTGCTCAAGGATTGTGTTGAAGCTGAAGTAAAGTTCTATCGCTAAAGAACGTGCCGCACAATAATGGTATTTGCATATTTAACAAGCTTACAATCATGATAAATGAACTTGAGCGCTTTGATTGGATTTATCTCATGCATTTTATATATTTAGGTACTTAGGTACATCAGGAAATTGATAGGATACTCTAAATATTGTTTTATTTATTTATGATTTGTCATATCTTACTTTTAATATTTATTAACTTTATTCTTACCTCTTTCTTATGATTTATCGTGATAATTTATAAATAATTTGTAACATTTATCTCCTACAGAAAACATTGATTTTATATTGAAAGTATTATTTGTGTCATTCCATGTGCTTATTCCGTGCGCCTAAGTATCGTTATTTATATTAGCATTTAACTATACATACATATTAAATATATATACATATATATAAAATAGCTCTCAAATAAACGCATAAAAGCTGCAGTTTTTCAAATATTTACTAAATATTCTCTATAGTTTTATATTATGCTAAAAATCTAGATTGATTCTACAACCAAGTTGGTTTTGAAAATTGTACTATCATTATGCAGGGCCTCGAGCTTGGTTATTTCGAAGGACTGGTAGACCTCTCGGAAATCCATTATATTCCGTGGTGAGCTGTCCAACCAAAATCGATCAAACTCAAAGAACAGATAGCAATACAATTTGTGAAAATCCTCGAGCGTACTGAAGTTTTGCTTATGTAACGCAACCTGATTATAGAAATGAGTCTTAGCTGCGCCGGAGCGCAGTAACTTAAAAGCCAAAGCGGTGAGATTGATGCCAACAATGGCGTAAGTGTACCCCATTGTGGGATGCATCGAATGTAATAGGACATGCTTTGCAGAATCATTGTACGCGGTCGCAAAGTAAAGGAGATTTTCTAAGCCTAGCATGCCCATGCCACGAAAATCGGTTTTGGGATCATCACCTTGAAAGCCAACCTCTTGCCATTGCTTTGAAATGCGTCCTGTCAAAGGTGTTTCGGGCATTAGTAAGTGCCACAACTGCAAAAGTTTCTGTTCATGGTCCAAGTTGTCCGAGTCGAATGCCTCTGAACGTAGCTCTTCCACTTGATGCATTAAACGTGCATAGCCCCAGATTGTGGTTACACAATTTCCAAAAAGCCTTCCGAAGTCCGGATGCACGTTGCTCTTTATGCGTTTCACGCGAGATACAATGTGAACGGCGCGAGGAGCTGCAAAGAAAAATTAGTTGAATAATAAATATTTATAATATTTATATATTATATTATATGATAACGCAACGCACCAAAGTATAAAAGTTCTTTATCCGTTGCATAGGGCGCTGCCTCATTCAATTCTCGCAACAGATTTTTTATCTCAGACTTTTTCGATAGCAAAAGTGAGCGTTCAATTTGATGACATCTCGACGCTCCTGCCTTAGCACCATAACAAATACGCTGTAGTTCCGATAATCGAGTAAAGACATGTAGGAACCACTTGATAAATGGTCGTATATAGCAAAATATAAACGGCAATAGTTTATCCAGTAATAACATCTTTAAACTTTGAAATATTTGTACAGACAAAGAAAAAAGTTTGTTTTTCACACTGTTGTCATGGTAACTTTCTTGCTACGAATTTTATTTACTTTTCTTGATAAAAATTGCGTTGAGTACAATGACGACGTTCTTATTACAGCAGCTTACAACAATAACACAAGTATCTGCGAAGAAATTATGACAGTGCTGTAAAAGATATTTTCTGCCAGCTGCTTGTCTATCGTAATATTACGTTCGACGCTTACCAACACTATCACGTAAAGAATTTTATATTGTTTTATTTTAAATACCTTTAATTGATGTTTGATAGATTAGCTATTAAACTTAATACCATAAATTAGATAATTAATGTATGAAATATGGGAAAAACAAAATATAGTACTTACTACATTTTTTTTAAGTTTGTATTTTAACTCTAGTTAATTGACTATTTCCTTATCTTGAAGCTTGTTATTATCAAGTGATTATCATGTTCTACAAGCATCTGTGTCTCCACAGCTCAGTTTTAATCAAACATCGGAAGGAAAACGTTGTTTTTAAAAGCGATTAGCAATGCGGACAGATAACGGAAAAATTTGGGCAACTTTGCACGAGGGTTCGTAAAGTGAAAGTGATTTCTGCCGGCTAATCTATAATTTATGTAATAATCTGATAGTGAAACAGACGTTAATGTAAAGCCTTATTTTATAATCAGACTTATATTTAATTAAAGGGTGAACCTAAACATATGAACACATTTAAAATCATTGTTATTATCAAACTTACATGAGAAGTATAAATTGTTACTAAATTTGAGATAGTTATTGAACAAATTTACTATTTAATAATATAAGAAAAGTTTAACCGTGTTAAGCACATAAAATCATGTTAATAAAAATAAATTAGTTTATTAAATAATTGTTTGTTTAATGTGTATTTTAAAACATAGATTTGTTTTTCATTTATGTGTTTATATTTTTTAGTGCAAAATACATATATTTATATTTTATTCTTTTGAAGTCCCAAGTTTAAATTTAACGGCCATTAAATTAGATTTAATAGTTGAGTAGTTGCAATTTTCAATTGCCTGCGTGTGGAACTGTTATTAAATTGTTACGTTGTACACAGCAAATTTAAAATTCAATGTCAATGCTACATTCGGTTAAGTAGGAAATGTGCATGCAACGCTTTGACATACGATGTCAATCACAATACTTAAGTGTTCTAAGGGATCCAATTTAAAAGTAATAATATATTTTATTACAGGGAAATATGAAATAAGGAGTCTGACAAAGGCGGATCTGAAGGAAGCACTTGATGTAAGTAAATAGTTTCAGTAAGGCCTTTACAAAATTTAATTGAAATTAAACACAAAGTGCAAAATATATTTATGTACATTTAAATAAGTCTAACTGAAAGCATTTATAAAAATCTATATAAAATGTAAAAACATTTTTATTTATAACAATAGAATTATTTATATGTATTTTATATTTATTATTATATTAAAAATCTTTTATATCTTTATGAAATATTCTGACCTTAGAACTAATATTATGACGGAAGACAAATACAAACTAAAGAACTCGGTAGAATGTGGCGTTGGTGGTGTAATGGTTAGCATAGTTGCCTTCCAAGCAGTTGACCCGGGTTCGATTCCCGGCCTACGCACATTAACTTTTTGGCTTTTTTTTTTTGAGGTTTTCATACTTGCGGTATAGCTTTTAACTTTTTGGCTTTTTTTTTTTTTTTTTGAGGTTTTTATATTTGTGGCATTACTTTTAATTTTAAAAAATATTTTAAATTTATTTTAAAGGTGTTGAACGATGCGTTTTTCCCTTATGAATCAGTATGTGTTGCTTGCGAAATAAACTTGCTGCAAAACTCGCAGGCTCGTGAAGAGTTAAGGGAGCTGTGCAACATTACGGCGCAGGATGGATATTCATTGGTTGTCAAACACTTGGAGAGCAAGCGCATTGTGGCAGTGGCTTTTAATAAGTTGCAGGTACGACGCCCTTTGCAAAACTTGAGTATTTTTTTAATTTTGTCTCTTTTTTTCAATTTCAGTTTCCGTCGCCGCCCGGAGCAGATGATTTCTTTCTTAAGTTTCGAAAGGAACAAGCTCACTCACCGCAAGCCCAACGCTTAATGGACTACATGATTACAATGGACGAAAAAGTAGATGTCTTAAGCACCTACAACATTAAATCTGTATGTGAAATAATGTTCCTGGGTACTTTACCTGAACACGGAAAACTGGGACTTGGCCGCAGTCTTGTTGAGCTAAGCATTCAGCTAACACGTGAGTTTGCTCAAGGTCAAGGCATAGATGATGTACCAGCCGATCTACACGACAAGCAACCTGGTGCAGTAACGGCGCTATGGACCTCCAAATACACACAAAAAATTGGCTTGGATATTGGCTTTAAGGTGCTTTGCACTGTACCCTTCTCTGAGTATGAGTACAACGGTAAACGTTTTGATGAACGTATTGGATCTTTACATGAAAACTCGCAACTTGTTGTCTACAAAATATAAATTATAAGTTTTCTTATTTTTATAAATTCTAAATATTGGAAATATAATTATACAACAAACTACCACTTAAAAAAAAAAAAGTAAAAAAAAATAAAAAAAATTACTTCTGCGTCGGCCGGGAATCGAACCCGGGTCAACTGCTTGGAAGGCAACTATGCTAACCATTACACCACCGACGCGACAATTTCATGAGCCAACTTGAATCAATAAAGGCAAGCACAGAATATGTGAATGGTAAAAATATTTCCTTTCACAATGAGGTCTTAGATATTTGTGATTTATTCTTGGACGTAATTTATTAAATTTTAAATGTTATAAAATGCACAAAATGTAAATTATTGGGAAGCTGTTAGCAAAAACTATATTTAAAAATGAAGTATATTACAATAAAGGAAATTAAGACGACTTCTATGTTTTTCCTTAGAGACTGTTTTACAAGGGAAACTCCGAAAAATATATGGACTATATAAGAATAAATCTTTGTAGGATGTAATTATTTGCAATTCAATTTATTTATTTTAAATTAGTAATTCAAATTTAATAACGTACTGTAACCCTTCCAAATTTTAAATAATTCCCGAGGTCAGCCTTTTTTGTGTTGTTCAGAGTTTTGAAGATTTAAAGAATAGAAAAAGAAAATTATTAAAACATTTCAAATGAGATTAAAATTTCCAGGCAATCCATCGGCATACATTGCATTACCACCGAGTGCTCGACCAGGCATACACTCAAGAGGATTTTCGTTATCCTTAATGCTTTGTGTCAACACTGCGAATGGATGTCGGCAGGGATCAGGACATCGGTGTGATAAGTATTCGGGAGATCTCATCTCCGGCTCTGGTTCGCTGTCTACCTCAACAATACATTTGGGTTTTTAATTAGAATTCGAATAAAAAACGATTCTAAAGTTCGTTGTGCGAAATGACAGTGCAACCCCCTTTATAGGGCAATTGCGATTGTAATGATATAGGGGCTTCTTTCTACCACTGGGCATATAGGGTAAGTGGTTATAAAGGCGGTTACGCTTGATTGTGCTACATGACGTGTGTATAATTCCCGGTTTGATATCTGGGTACGGTTTAATTCCACTCAGGCACTTTATGTGCGCCAGAGCTTTAATTATATAATATTGGAAATGACCTGAAAAATGATCTCGACAGGTGCACGAATCTTAAAAAAATCCTTTACCTTTTTAAAGTTAAAAATAGCTCTTTAAGCTTAATAAATCATTTATAGTTAAAACTTCCTTAAATAACTTTTTAAATTTTAAAACTATGAAGGATACACAGTTATTTTATTTGGAAATTGTTAACATCTAAAAACGACTGAAGTGTTTTCCGGGCCTTACATTATAAATAAGAAATAAATAATTTCTTTTAATTTCCTTAACTTCAGCTGTAAATAGGAAATTTTTTTAAAATTCATTGTAAATAAAAAATAAAATAAATAATAAAATGAAATAAATAAAAAATAAAATAAATAAAAAATAAAATAAATAAAAAAATGAAATAAATAAAAAATAAAATAAATAAAAAATAAAATAAATAAAAAAATGAAATAAATAAAAAATAAAATAAATAAAAAATAATTTAAATAAAAAAATAAAATAAATAAAAAATGAAATAAATAAAAAATTTAAATAGAAAATAAGGAATTGTTTTAATCTTGGAATCAATCATTTTAAAATGGAATCAAATGGTAATTTTTTTTAAATTGATGGCATTTCGATAAAAGTTGTCAAATAATTAAATATACCGCATTCTTAAGTTAAAATTAAATTAAAATTAAAACTATACCTGGCTTCAGTCCATTCCATGTTTCGCATTGATGTTCCCTGTCTAAGTTGGTCTTTTTAGAAACCGTTAACTGTTTGCCACTAGGCAACAACTTGATAAAATTGGAAACTAATTTGTTTATACAGCTGCACAAAGCGAGCAGCGCCGGCATCGAATGAAAACAATGTTCCTGCTTATGGAGTGGGGAGGGAGGGGTGGAAAGAGGCAAAACAATTTGTTTATCATGGGCAGACGGAGAATGAGGTTGTTGCCGTCGCCGTGGCTGATGATGAGGCAGGCGGCGATGGCAGCAACAGAGACAGGAAAAAGGACAACAAACAACAAACAACAAACGGCTTGCAGAGGGAAGAAGGGAAGCACCCATGACCCATCACCCATTACCATCACCATCACCAGGACTCTTCCGGGGTGAGGGCTAGTGGCAACACGAGTCCCGAATATTTTGACACCCTTGCCGCGCCGCAAGATATGCAGCACGTAGATGGTGCATGGAGAGAAATTCTCTTGGTAAAATTCTAGACAATGCAAATATTTACACATCTCTCTTCTTTAATGCTTAAAAATTATGCTGGTTGACAAATTTTTTAGCTGCATATCCTTTAACGACATGTTCCTCTGTCATCCTGTTTGCTTGAGGTCTTTGTTTGGTCGCAACAATCCATTAATTAGACTTAGAGAGTGATTCGACTCACTCACGACTCACGACTCACGACTCACGACATGGCAGATCTTCATTGGCCCCTCAGGTGCTCTAGTATCTCTTCCCGATCCTGTGCAATATCGAATCAAATGTTATATCCTGCATTACACTGAGTTCCACTGGGCAGCAGCTCCGTTTAAGCAGATAAGCGCAGCCCAAATCAAAATCAAAATCAAAATCCAATTTAATTTACTTTCTATATAAAAAATCAGGAAAAATACTAATATTTCGTGTGTGTGTGTGTGTGTGTGTGTGTGTGTGTGTGTGTGTGGCGCAGCCCCCTGGCTTCTCATCGAACGCAAACTTAATAAGCTTATAACTGCCCGGAATGCAACCCTGCAGAGGCGAAACTTTCTACTGCTGAGCGCTGATTGGCCAGGCCGCAACTCCGCCCATCGCGCAATTCCTTTTGATGTGGCACCGCCATTGAATGGGAGAATATGAAAGACTGCTTTCTACCCACAGGCACTCGTACTCAAATACGTGTGTCGCCGTATCCGTGCAGGCGCAGCAACCCCCTTGTTCAGCTCTTATCAGACACATCCTGGCCTGGGCCCAGGAACTGTCATTTGTTCCGCAGCTGTCCGCGTGTTCGGTACAAAATCGCATCAATGCCGCTCGCAGCCGTGAAGAGGCAATAGACTTTCACAATCCTGATCGAATATCCTCGCGCTTTTGGGCCTAGTAAAAATATTACTGTTAACGTGCAATTCGGAATTTATGTGATGTGTGTGCTTTGATTCTAAGCTTCTTGGATATTGGATATGATTAATTGAAGCAGGTAAAAAATGCGATGAAATAATTCAGGTGCAAAAAGATCAATTCAGCGTCGGATGGGACAAATATGTGGGAAGCCGTCGTTTATATAACGATATATATATTTAAATTCTTCTATATAAAAATGTATTTACAGTTAAAATTTTATAATTTAAAAATCAATATAAAACTTAAGCGCAAGCTTGATAAACAATTATAAAATATTTATGAAACACTTGAACCAATTGGAAACTTAAATAAATAAATTACTTGTGTATCAAAAAAACTAACTAACAACTAAAACAAACTATCTAAAATTATAAATATTTCAGATATATTATGTATATCCTTAATTAAAATTAAAAATTTAATTTGTGCATCTTTTGTTGATCAGAGGATATAGTCCTTATTGACTTTCTTAAAGAATTTGATTGTCGTTAATGTCCTTACTTGAGGGAAAATTCACACACTTTTATTTATTTATATGTTATTATTTTTTTATATTATATAATTATTTAAATTTTTTAACACAGAGGACTTAAAAATAAAGTTGCTAAATATATCAGTTTTGAGATCTAAAGTATTGTTCATTTTTGCTCATATTATATTTGATTATATTTAATAAATACAATTTATACTACATTTTTTTTATTTAATTACAAATTTTGAAAAATGTTAGGCAATTTGAAATTTTTAAATATTTTTATTAAAAAACACTATTTGTTAACAAATCTTAAATGATCCTAAAACAACACTAAAGGTTTTAAAGTTTGTTTTTATTTTTTATTTTAATTTTTTCAAGAGAATCTATTTATAATTAATTAACTTCTTTATGTCCTTCAAAGTGTGACTTTTTAAAGGATAACTAAATAGTTACACCTCCTTCTGTTCCCACTAAATTACGCAATCCTTTTTCAAATACCTTCCTTTCATTATTTTTTCACTCTTTTCTTTAATTAAGGCTCCAAATTAAAAAACCATAATTTATTTGGAGGCATTTAATAACAATATATAATAATTTAAACATCAGAACTTGTGCTGTGATAATACAAGGATTATGATGTTTGTTGTGTGTTTACTCGAGTCTTGTTTCTTGTACACCTTTATGTCTGATTAAACTATCATGTAACTGTTATCTAATCGGCATTATTTGTGTGTAGAACATAAAATTTATTATCAGTCGCATAACTTGGGAAGTGCTTAACACATTTACCGAGTACTGATAAGATATCATGTAACATAGAACGGAACATCATTATTTAGATATGTGTCCTTTTTTCAGGGGCTTTTCACTAAAAAAGTCAACGCTTCGCCACGCGCCGCACTTGTTCCTTGAAGTGTACAGCAACGCCCATTGAGTTGTGCACGTGTCCCGCACGTGTCGTCAATCAGATTGATTTTTAAAGGAGTTCCTATTGGCGTTATGCCTTTGGCGGTCAATTAAACGAAATTACCGTAAATTAGTGAAGATTGTAACGGCACCTGTGAAAATGTTCTCCATGGATAACTTTGACTTGGAGGCCACAATGGCTCGTCATTTCTTTGAAGGATCTCAGGCGACGAATGCCTCCAACTCAAGTTCCGAATACTTTTATGGGGATGAGCACAGCTCGGAGAGTGACGACGACGACGATGCGTACAGCAGCGGTTTCAATAGTGACCAGGAGAACAACGAGAAGACGTAAGATCTCCAAAAGCCAGCCCAGGCGATCCTCCTCCTATTTCGATAATAACCAATTGCAGATCTATGTTTAGCCGACGTAGTCACAAGCCCCGTCGCTTGAAGTGCGCCTCCCAGATGGCACAGCAGCGCCAGGCGGCGAATCTGAGGGAGCGCCGGCGCATGCAGAGCATCAACGAGGCGTTCGAAGGACTCCGCACCCATATACCTACATTGCCCTACGAAAAACGTCTCAGCAAGGTAAGCACATAGGAATAATTAATTAATACAAAAATTATTGTAATACTTAAATAAATAGTGAGTAAATACTTTATGGTTTATCTAAATTGTCAGCTGCTGAATAATATTTATATTAATTAATTATTAATTTTCGTTGTTGATCATATAACAAATAAATATAAATTAAAATATATCGATTACCCAAATTGAGTTAGATAATTAAAGGAAAAGTAATATGTGGTTTGTGTGGGAAGTAGAGTAGAGGATCCTTCAGTCACCCACCCTTCGGTGGGAATGAAATTATAAATAACTTAATATAGTTTTCATAGAAAAAAAAAAAATAGATTTTTAGTAAGATTCAAGTTTTATTATTATTAGTATTATAATAATTTTGTATAATAATTTGTATAATAATTTTTATTTAGTGATCCTTTTGAGTTGAATAGAAGTTCTTAAGTAACAAGTTCCCTAACTCACTGGCGTCGAGCCTAGCTGAGCCACTAAGATCTCGTAGATTAAAGAGAATACATCCCCATCTCCCTACTCGTAGGATTAATTAATAGGATTAATAATTGTATATTATATATATAATAAGTTAAGTTAATGTATATATTATGTTAATTAATTATAAGGTTTCTCTATATCCATACTTCCTTTCCCCTTTTTTAACGCCTGGCCGAGTTCAACAGACTGAACAGTTTCCGACGAAAAAAATATTTGTTAAAAAAAAAAAAAGTAACAAGTTAATTCAGAAAAATCACATAAACAAGGAAGAAAACTACATTAAACTTATCTTTAATATAAAATAAAAATAAAACACTTAATTCCGACACTTGAGAGATTCATTTTAAAAAGTAATAACCCGATTTTAACTCCTAAGGATATTTTATTTATTTTTAATAGTTACAGAGACAACTCACATATATATGTATATGTGAGTTGTCGCTGTAGTTATTATAAAAATAATACCAAATATATGAAATAATATCAAATATATTTATTAACTTAATTTATGATGATTTATAAAAACAATCAGCGATATTCTGATAATGATTCTATTTCCTTAACCGATTGGCAGGTCGACACCCTGAAGCTAGCCATCAGCTATATAACTTTTCTGAGCGAGATGGTCAAGAAGGACAAGAACGGAAATGAAGCTGGGCTAAGCCTGCAGCGCAACTACCAGAAGGAACCGCCCAAAAAGATCATACTCAAGGATCGCAGTAAGTTGCCCATCCCCGCCCATCAATCAAACTGATGTGGGCGTTCAGCGGGGCCAGCGGCCCAGGTCCACTTTTAATAACATAATTCACCTGGACAATTGGACGGTTGGCTGGGTGACGATGAGTTGACGGTTGGATTGTTGGTTGCATATTCAGGGTCTATTATTTGAGCGCTGTGTTTAGCGGGTACAGAGGGTTGCCAAAGACATGTTCCTTTTGCGAGGATGGGTTGGTATGGCATCCTAAGTGTAACTAATTATAATTTTCACACTTCTCTCCCGCTTCGCTTTGCGGGCTTTGCGTGACTGTCAGGAAATTGTTTTCCCCATTTCAGTTGCATTCGCATCGATCATGAACAGCGGTTCAGGGAGGGGGAAGCGATTCCTTTGGCTAGGATGCTAGCACGAAAGGTTTTGATGAGTTCGTCCGGGGGTTGGCACAATAGATTATGGGTTTTCGTGCGCCAGATCATAAAAGTAGCTTTAGTTACGGTTTTTTGGTTAATAATTTTTCTATTCAAAATGTATGACTTTGCAGGCCTGCAACTTTCGGGACTCAATTGAGGATTGAGTTTCGATCAAGCCACAGCATCTGCATAACTAATAGCTCTCGCCAAAGGGTGTCAAGGGTATCGAGAGTGTACAAAGGACGACTCGCTGTCTAGTTTCCAGTGATCTGCAGAACACTCCTCAAGTTTTTCCTATTAAATGTTTTTTTTTCAGCTTTTTGAATGTCAAAACACAAATTTCCCTTTTTTAAATTTGTGCTGGGAAGTTGTTAAGGTTTTAAATATATCAAAATAAGTGGCACTTATGCAGAATTCATTTGGGATTAGCTTAAAGAAGAAAATAACAGGGTTTTTTTTTTTAATTTCATAAATTACAATTTTTTACATTAATAATTGGGGTTATTTATTTTATTCCGTAATTAATATTTTAAATAATTTTTGTTAGTTTTTGAAGAATATTTATTTGTGGGTTTATTTAGCTCTCTAGCTTTTTGATGATATCCTATACTTTTTTAATTATAAAATTCAGTGTTCACTTATATTTTTATTTAATAATTATTAACTTTAACGAGAGAAGCAGATTTAGGAGTATATTTAAACTAAATCCTACCCACTTACAACTCGATTCAGTATAAGGCAAAATATTCGGGTTGATGATTCCCTTTTCTATATGGGATGATTGTGATATGCGTCATGTAACCACACAGAAGGTCTGAGTTTAGATTAGAAAGTGCATTATTTACAACTATAGAGATTGCACTTTCTAATACAATAAGTCTTAGGACTACAAACTAAATCTAAGTAAGAGATTAAGAGACAACTTAAGCGATTCTCCTGATGAAGTGTGACCAAATGTGATTATTTAAGCTGAGAAACTACAAGCAGGGCTTTGATTTAATTTAGATTTGAGATGATTTGAAATTATCACTATTATTAAAAAAGGCAAAAACCGATAGAAATGAACACTAATAATAATCTTTTTTATTTTTAAATTAATCAAAGTTAAAATTTTATTGAATTTGAATGCAATTTGAGTTTAAGAAATATTTTAGGAGAAAATACCACCACTTTAGGTTTCAACTTTAATTCCAATTGCCATTCAAATTATTTAGGAAAATATATAAATAAGATTGGAAAATATATAAAATTAAGGGATTATTTTACTTTATATGTCCTCTGATTTATGAATGCTTCTTTATTTGCTGAACACTTAAGCCTCACAAGAAATTATCAAATCTTGCCTTAAACACCAAATAATTTTATTTTCTACCAAAGACAAGTCTGTGTTACGTTAATGAACAGTTAACTTAACAACGAACTTTATAATTGTATACGAACAGCATTGAAAATTGGTAAATTATAATTATCTAGTATCCTGGCAGTGTTTTATTGTTAAATGTGAGAAGCCTCCGCGCACCGACACATAATTCGTTACGATGATTTTACTATGGGCTACACCTTGCTCAGTTTGTAGCTTCCGATTAAATATCGTCTTCAACATGTTGTACAGTTACATACACACTTGCAGATAATACTCACACACACACACACACACATACACCTATACGCCGAATAATCGGTAAGAGAAGCAAACAAAGCACAATCGACATAATCATATCGTGAGAAATTCGTTACAGTCCAGCAGATGTCTGCTGTCGCCCATCGGTGAACGATTCATGGGTCCTGTTAAAGGGCAACAGAGGCCAAGCAGTGTAAGAGGCGAAGAAAAGGGAGGGGGAAAGCACGGAAAACGTTGTTGGGAAAAGCGTATTCATGCTTAACGGGCATTAAAAATGTTCAGCAAAAACAGACAGAAAACAAAACGAAAGAGATAAAAATCGCAAATCCAAAACCGAAACCGAAATTGGGGCCAAACAACGGCCATATAAATGGCTGCAAGTGGATTGGAATCGGGCAGGAGTCGGATACACGACTACAAGCCTCACGCGGCTGGCATATGTTCACACCAACTTGCAAGATGACTGAGTGGGTGTTGCAAGTGCTGTGTGGTATTTGGAGGGGGTGGTAAACCGCTGTGGGGTGGTACATGTGGTGGTAGGGTGTCGCATATTTGAGCAACACCCGCATAAAGCACTTGAAAATTGTATGTGCTACAAATTACCCAACTTCGGTTGAGATTGGGACTGGAACTGGGAATGGGAATGGGATTGTGAATGGGATGGTATCCAGCCTGCAAGCTGATTGGACGCAGTTGCAAAAGCCATGGGGGAGGTTTCCGGCTGTAGGTTTTGTATGCTCAACGCAAATAGAGAGTCGCCCAGCAGGAGTGCAGCTGCAACAACAACACTACAGCAGGAGCAACATCAGCACTGGTGAACCCTTTGCTTATTTGTTTTACTCCTGCTGATGGACTTGTAATGTGTCCGCTAATAGCATTTGCTCAGTTTTTGGCTAGGAACTTTATTGACTGGGCGGCGCTTGACTTTAAATCTATGAAAATACAAATATAATTTTTTTTTTTGCTGATTTGCTTGCTCTCTACTTTTAGCTGGGGGCATGGCGCATTCACTGTCCTGGTACCGCAAAGGCGATCGCTACCCAGGAAGCAAGCTTTACGCACGCACATGGACACCGGATGATCCGAATGGGGGAGTCAATCTGCATCCAGTTCAGCCCCTCTACACCAGCAATAGCTCAAAGAGCAACAACAGCTTGAACTCTAGTCAAAGCCAGAACAGTAACCAAAGTAGCGATGACTACAACGTCGGCAGCGATATAAGTGATCCTGGCTCTGCTGCGAATATCTATGGCAGCGGAGGCGCTCTCTAAAAAAGAAAAAAAAATACTGGTCAACACACAGTGAATCTTTTAACTAGTCAAGCTTACTAGTCCACGGCATTTAGTGGCGCATATAAACTATATACTAATACATATAAAATAATATACGTACATATAAACACATAATCCAATTTTAAAATATTTAAACAAATGTTCTGTGGTATCTAATTGCTCTAAGTTCGCTAATATCTAAATGTTATATTTAGTGGTTTAGATTAATATCAAAAAATCGAATAAATACAAGTATTTAAAAAAATAAGGATCAATCTCTTCACTTAGTGCCATTTGCAGTTCAAACGACGAGGCCAAAAGGCGCAATTCACAAGTGAGTTACGTACTTATCGGCTCAAATATTGAACACCTGGTGGCTCACCCTGCAACCCGTGTACTATCATTAAAACTAGAATCGAACAGAGAGAACCCAATAATACGGTACAAGTGCAGTTCCGAGGGGGTGGGCTTGGGTTCGACGGTGCAACGAGAAAATTATTTCCGGTCTTCCGACATGCACAAACAGTGCAAGGCAGTGAAAATTTATAAAAAAAAAATATAGAATGGGAATTTATTATTTTTAAGCGTTATAGTTTTGCTGCAAGCGTGGCATTTAAAAAATCATTATGATTGTCATGCACACGCAGGACAACCGTTAGATGGACAGCTGTCGTTTTCGTTGATGTCCTTGGGCGCGTGTTTACGTGTGGAAGCACAATTTAGATGTTTATCAGCAATTAGGCTTAGGCTCAACAGGGTGGGCAGATCATTGGTGTGATTGAACGTATTGATATCTCAATTTGATCGTAAGCGCATACATATGTAAATAAACGAGTCACGTTTACGTTATGATGTGGTAGATAAATCAAAATCTTAATTAACTCAACAGTCGCTACCGCAATGCAGCGGATAATGTACTTTGCAATAAACATGCAAAATACATATTCGATTTTGATCCAAAAGATTTAACAATAGCTCGGTCACACTTAATTTTGGATTAAGTACAGCGCGGGATTTTGGTGCTGCCTCAATTCAAGTGAATGGTATTTTCTTTACTTTTAGAAGGTTCTTAAAGTTGATGGTATAAGATAGTTTACATATAAAATGCTAAGTAATTCTTAAATTTTGTGGAAATAATTATTGAAAAATTTACTTTAATTAAAAAATCTTATCTATAATTATAAAATAAAATCAAACAACGTCTGTGTACTGTAAGGTGGTAGCTTCAGTTCAAATCTGCTAAAAAATACGCTGCAGTGTTGCCATATCAGTGAATATGCAAGAGTTTAATCACATTTTTTTATGCTCCTCAACACTTTCGCACCCGCACGCGAATTAAGTTTGTTGTAAAGAATGCGGTTTGCTCAAATTATTGTTGGACCTGCTGGCAGCGGCAAGGTATGTTAGAAATATCATATTTTCCTTACTATTAACTAATACATGTAACAGTCCACATATTGCAGTTTTATGCAACAACATGCTATGGACAGTAAGAGGAACATTCAGGTGGTCAATTTGGATCCAGCTGCAGAACACTTTAACTACACACCTCTAACAGATATACGAGAGCTCATACATTTGGAAGATGCTATGGAAGATGAGGAGCTGCACTATGGACCAAATGGTGGTTTAATATTTTGTCTGGAGTTCCTTATCGAAAATAAGGACTGGCTTAAAACGCAATTGTGTGGTGGTGAAGATGAACTCATGCTGGGTGAGCCTGATGATGACTACATACTTTTTGATATGCCTGGCCAAATAGAATTGTTTACGCACCTCAAGATGGGAAAGCAGCTGGTTGAACTGCTTGAATCCTGGAACTTTCGCACATGTGTCGTATTTTGTCTGGACTCTCAGTTTATGGTTGATGGCGCTAAGTTTATATCGGGCACAATGGCCGCTCTTAGTGTCATGGCTAACATGGAACAGCCTCACGTGAACGTGCTAACGAAAGTCGATCTTCTCAGCACAGAGGCGAGGAAAAAACTAGAGATGTACTTAGAGCCAGATACCCATAGCCTAATGGGTGAACTTACTATTGGCAGTGGATTTGGTGAAAAATATAGCAAGCTTACAGAGGCTATTGGATCACTGATAGAAGATTTCAGGTAAGTGTTTTTTGCTTTTTAAAAGTATTTTGATTTGTTTTCCACAACACGAGCACCAATGGTACAATATTGTTTTATATTTTCCCTCTTTAAGAGAAGTCTTAAGTCATGGGATAGTTGGGATAGTATTTGTAGCGGTTGACAAACCCGTCGGTTAATTAGATTAAATTACACGTTATTTTTTAATAATTGGAAATTCTTTCGTAAAATTTAAAAAATCAATCTATTATTATAAAAACAATCATATTACATATTTAAATAGATATTGACAATATATCAGTTTGGTTTAAATTGTTTGTTTTGCTTTATTGCCTAAAGCACGACAATTACCAGTAATTTAGATTTTATAGATAACACCGACATTTTGTTGCCATAAAAGCAAATTATTGAATGTGTAGGGAATGAGTGTAAGGGCAACGTCTACGCAACATTTACGCTTAAGTAATTTGTTCAAGATAAAAACATAACATTTAGTTTAAAGTAAATATATAACTTAATCTTATACTATCAATGCAAAACCCATTTAAATAACTGTGTCCGAAGACGTGTTTCATCAGTTTTTGCTGCGTTAAAAGTTGTGTCGCCAGATTATTGATAATATAAAATAATAATATTTAAACTACGTTTATGCCTTGGTCTTGCGTGTTGGATGGAATGGGTGCTCCATTTGAGACAGATCTGGACGATTGTATTCAAATTCATGGATCTCCTGCATACCACCGTTAGCAATTTCCCAAAGCTCTGGATTCTCGGTCTTGAACGTTGAATACCAGTTTTGAACCAATGGGTAAGGCGTCAGATCAAAGTCAATGGCTTCAAGGCACAGGGTAGACGCTACCAATGCAAAGTCCGCAATTGTGACTTGATCAGCAGTCGCGTATCTGGTCCCCGAACGCTGCAGATATGTTTCAAAAACTTCCAGTGCGTTCTCCACCTTCTTCAGCGACATGGGCGTTCTTTCGTAATCAAAGAAGATTGGTGCCATGCTGTGTGCCGAAATCGCAGCATAGTAAAAATTCATATTGAAGCACAGACGTTGGTTAACCAGCGCCCGCTCAGTGGAACCCTCGGGATACAGTGTTGAGAGGGGTGCGTATTTGTCGCACAGATATTGCATAATGGCAATGCTCTCAGATAAATAAAATCCATCATCGTCCAGCACTGGGATCTCCTTTTGGGGATTCATCTGCAAGTCGATAAACTTAGAAGTAGAAACGTTTTCAATGTTAAGGATCAATTCTAGCTTTTACCTTGGCATAATCGTCTGTGCGGTGTTCCAATGCACAAAAGTCCACATTTATCAGCTGATATTGAATGCCCAGGGCCTTGAGTGTCATTCGCACGGCCAGTGACGGTGGTCCATCGGATACGGCGTATAGTTTCATCGTGTATATGGGTCTAAACGAATCAAAAAAAATACCGATTAGTCTTTTTTTTTTGATATTGAACCGGTTTCCAATCTGGTTTAATGGCAAGATTCCATTCAAAGAAAAGTGAAAGTTGAAATGCCTCCAAGCATATGCTTTGAGAGAAGTCTATTTTGGTATTTGGCTGCCTCAACTGACATATACACATTTATAAATATAAATATCTATATATACATTCACTTTCAATTGGGTGTCCGCCTGGCACTGCACACGCTCAGCTCTGAAACGCAACTGAGTTGGATGCCAGCAGTGCCACTGGCTTACTATGATTTCAGTTACTCTTTTTCCAGTTTTCAGTCTTGGGCACATGTATGTGAAGTGCTCAGTTGTGGGTTGCTAAAGCTCGATAACAACGATGCTATAAAAATCTTATCTTTGTGATGTAGATATGCACATTAATGGGGAATGAGTCGCTAATAATTTGAAACCTTGAACATTTTTATGGTTTACTTACTCAATGCTTCCATAGCTTTCCATTTCGGCCACTTCTTCGACCACCTCGATAATAGCATCTGTGTTATCCTCTTCAATGCTCATGAATTGATTGTCTTCGCCAATGGCCTCCTCTCCATCATCCTCGACAACGACAACGTCGTAGTCATCATGCTGCTCTGTATCCTGCGAGTGCATCTCAGAATTTGGTGAAGATTCAGGTTTTGTTACAGTCTTAACTTTTGTCTTGGTTGAGCTTGTGGATGTGGTGCTTGTGTGCGAACTGTTGTGGCTGCTACCTACACTGCAGCGGGGTTTCTTGTGGACAACAAGCCCATCAGACAGATTAGATACATTGAGGCGTTCAACGGCCAGGTCGCCGTACTCCTGCTTTATTTGTTCCAGGGACTTGCCAATGAAGTGAAGTGGCCGAAACTTAAGCTTCTTGTTGTTCTTTTTGTTAATCTCATTGAAAAGTCGCCTCTTTATATCATCTTCACTATATGGATGACTGTGGCTATTGTAAACCCGTAGAACACGAACGGAGCCATCCTTTTGAGTGGCCGTTGAGATGCGGCTCTTACAGTTAATATCGGGGTCCCGACTTTTGATGCACACCCAATAGTTTCGAGAAATAAGGCCTCGGTTCTTCGCGTGGTAAATGTAGCCATCCACACAGAGCATTTCACTGCCCTTGGCTGACCGAAGGGTACAAATTTTGGTCAAATCCATGTCAGGCTGCGCCATTGCCAACTGTGCGTTGTTTAGTCCAGTCTGCGAATTGTTGCGGCGCTGCCGTATATTGGTCAATTGTGGCTTAGGTGTTGATGTAGACGCCTCCATGTTCTCTAGAGCGTTGGGCAGTATTTCGATCTTTGCGCTTATGTTATCAGCTCCATCGTTCATATATTGCACGATCATAGATGTTGGTTTTGACGGTTGTGGTTCCATTTTGATGCCATCAATGCCAATGACCTTCTTCATGACTACATCGCGCCGTTCTTCTTTAACGAGAGGCAATTGCTCCTTCACTTTCTCGTAGCTACTATCCTTTTCAGTAGTGGTTGTCTCGCCATCATCGTCCTCATCTTCATCGTTTACACTTTCAAGTTCGACCCCATCCTGCTTTATATGCTCATCCTCGTCATGTTTCTCATGTTTCTTCTGCCGATTAATGCGTCTTATTATCTCCTGAAGATCAGGCTTGTGCGTATGTTCTCCATTGATGCGTAATACTTCGGGACCGTTTTCAACGGGATCCAGTGTGACACGGACATGACAGCTCTGCTGCTTGTCGCGTCGCATGATGCAGGTAAAGAACATGTGACCGTTGGCACGACTTTGTGTGTCAAAATGAAATAGATGCCTGTCCAAACACAGCACTTTGCGACCTTTGGCCGAGGGCAAGAACGTAAACTTGGTCAAATCAGTTTCGGTTAGCGGATCATAGTCCGGGGGTGAAACATAACTGTCAATTATTTCGGCAGCATTTGACCACTTCATTTCATCATCCTCATTAGGCCGCTCCTCTCTTTGATCTGCTGATATAGAGTCCGACGCATGTACAGCTTCGGTGTCCATGAAAATCTCATAGTTTTCTTCACAATCCTCTATAATTATTGATTCCACATCATCCGTTTTTATATTTGCATCCAAACTTTGCTCGGGATCAAAGTATTCTAAATTTGGACACTCTTGAAGCACCTCCATCGTTTGATCGTCGTCAACAAGCAAAATCTGATGTCTGGCAAACATCTGCATTAATTTGTCAGCCGAATAATGCGGATGTATATGTGCATCCGACTCCATTGCATGCAAACGATGTGCTCCAGCCAATGTTGCCTCTGTGCAGATCTTGGCCGTGCACTCAATGTCTCGTTTACGCACACACGTCCAACGATATATGTCGCCTTTGTAGGATTTCCCAGCCAGATAGTAAAGCTGCCCGTCAATGCAGACCATTACACGACCATCACGACGACGCAGCATATAAACACGATCCTTGTCCTAAGAAGAAGAAAGTTTTAATTTGTGGTTTTTTTTTTAAAAGTTTAGGTACTTGAGTTTTGGAAAATTTTAACATTTTAAGTTAATTGTCCAAACTTATTTACAGAACGCACACATCTTTCTCCACTTATTGCGATTAATATCTACAATTACAAGACAAGATTCTCTTTTATGAGGTAAACATTCTATGTACTGACTCAACGCTAATGTTTTAAATTCAGGTACGAAGCTCTGAGGGCATTGGGTTTCTTTTATCTAATCCAAACCAAATTTTTTTAAAAAAAATCGTCGCTAGGTATATGAAGACATATAGACATATCATATAACTGAACCTAAATAAACAAAATTTTGTTCATGTCATTTATACTCAGTTCTGTTCATTTATAACGGTAATAAACCTGTTCTTTGATTTGTGCTACGTGGTTAAAAATTCCTCAACTGTGGTTTGTAGGGCAAATCGTTTCTATCAAAAAATACTAAAAACAAAAAAACATTGCTACGTTACTTTTTCTGCTAAAGGTTACGTTGGGACATTATTTGTACATCCAATCGGAGATCTGAAATACTGCGTTACTTATTTTAAATTTGCATGGAGTGCTAATAGCATTTTCTATAAAGGGGGGACTAAACAACTTTGCACATAGTGCCCAATAATGTCAGTAGTATTTGAACACCGGCATAGTCTCACACCTCAAAGTCCAACTGAAATGAGAGCTCAACCGACTCGTTATTTCCAGTAGTGGATATCCACTCGGGGGGATGAAGATTTGCAGTAGCGCGTTCATAACGACGGGCACGCTTTGGTTGTGTCGTACTGTAGGCATCGTTCATTTTCATTACGGATAGCCTCTTGCGTTGTGAGACTTTGGTTATCTCGTGATCGCTGCAGCGAGGATGAACATGATTGAAAATTACATCGACCACAACATGAGTGGCCTTGTCCATTGGATTGGGTAAAATAGTAGATATTCGGGATCGACAGGGAGTTAGTTTGTCCTTCCGACGGTTGCATAGCCATCGATATGTATTGTTTTTGGCAATGCGATCAAAGTGGTAGAGATAGTCGTCCACACAAAGCATATCAACGCCCTTGGCGGAACGTACAAGGCACACTTTGGACAAATCTATGTCGTGTTCCTCCATTGTTGTGGTACGCTCGTAAATTCAGCGTTTTTTAGCTTCTTTCCTGTATGTGTGTGCCCAAAAATTTTGTAATGAAAATTAGTCTATTTTGATGTAGTTGTTGCTTTTGCATGGGATTTTTTGGTGGTATTTTCAGATTACTGGTTAAACGCGCCAAAGATTTCAAGTTTCACTTAAAACTTTTACATTTAACTAACGCGTTGTAATATTACGTAAAAATAATATTTTTTGACGATTTTAAGGTTGACTTTATATGCACATTTTACGACGCGACGAAAAAGTTGTTCTCTAAACTAGGGCTGGAGATACATGCCGCGTTGGCGTTGCCACTAGGCAGACTGTACATATCAACGATTAAACTTTAATTTAAATTTTTTCTTTTGTAGCTTGGTACGCTTTTTCCCGCTTGACACGGAAAATGAGGAAAGCATAGGCGATCTTTTACTGCAAATAGATAGCATTTTGCAGTATGGAGAGGACGCTGATGTTCAGGTTCGTGATTTTGATGAACCTGAAGAGAACGAGGATTAGGGCTCGGCGATGTAAAATTACTTAAAATTAATGTAAATAAAAATATAAGTATTTCAAAAAAACTAGAAAGTGTAATTAATATGATTTTGTTCTTTTTTTATTACCAAACCCTAAAATTGTGCTGTGTAGCCCTGCGCCCAAGGCAGTTTGAAATTTTCCAACACTTAATTTTAAGCATTATTTTTAAATGCGTTGTAGGACATGTTGCATTATTTGTAAACAAAAAATAAGTAACACAGCTATTTTAAAGTTCTTTAATGAAATATGCAAGAGCCTGGAGAAAATTCTATTGCTTCTTCGAGTGCAACACAAGAGGATATAAACACGCGTTTAGCTGCCCTTAGTCGATGGCAGGAGGAACAGAAACGTTTGCTAGAGGAGCGTCAGAATAATCAGCGCGTAATGTTAGGTCTGGAGCAGCGGAATATGTACGAGATGCTTGGGCTATTGCAACGGAAAGTTAGTACTATGGAGAATAGTTTATTGGATGAAAGCTTATTGGACAAAGAGCAGGAAGAGGGCGAAGAAGAGTCACATTTGTCAATCATAGAGTTGCCGCGTCATGTCGACTACAGGCAACAAGAGAAACAGGATGCACATGACTTGGATTTTGTGGATGTTGCAACTGACAATGTAGACGAACAACCAGTGAAACAGAAGTGTAAATATTTACGTAGAGGTGAGGGTCTAAAGCAACGCTTTAAAATTGATCCAAATAAATTGCGACTTCAAAATTTGCCGCGCTATAAGTTTGCAAATGCACATCCGCAGTTTCGACCACCTTCATTGGGTAGGCAAAACAAAGGAATTCTAAAAGCAAGCAAAAAAGCAGTTATTGATGATGAAGTTATGGCAAAACCTCCACCTCCTTTGTCTCTCAAGGAACAGCGTTTTCAAGATACTCTGAAGAATGCCAAGATTGTGTGTAGCTCCACACCAGACCTTAAATCTGCGCAAAGCTCATCCTGCTCTACAAACACAAGCGTTTCGCCCAAAGTACGCTTCGTTGAAAGACATGAGACAGCGGAGATTAAGGAATACACAGGTAATGATGAAACGTCTTCCTGCGAAACGAGCTCGGGTGTGGTAGCAAACGTTTGTTGGGCTAAGGTGCTGGACACGCAAACGGTCAGACCACCTATGCTACAAAGACGCAGTGCACAAATTCGCGTTGAAAGTGATGATAATGTTAGTATATTTGAACTGTTGGAGCAGAAGGCTCTTGAGGGAAACGTTGACATGAATTCCAGCTGCATACGTACGTTTATGGCACGCAAGGAGCAACGCTGTAAGGTTAACGCTGCGGATGACAGTGACCACTTTCTGGTTACTCAGCAGATGCGTGAAATGCGTTTACATCCAGAAGTGTCCGACGTTATTAATGAACCCGATGAAGATGGCGATGAAGAGAACACGACCACAACTTTGACACCTCTAAGGTTAGGGCCTGGTAAGGCACAAGTTCGGGTTCGTTTTTCTGATTCCAATGATACACATGAGTACTCGAATGATACAACCCTTCGAGATGGATCCAATGTTCAGCTTTTCGAAGAATTCAAATCTGCTTTGTTTCAGGCCTTAGAGCATAAAAAGTCACTTCAACCTAAAACAGTCTCAAGTGAAGAGCCCTTGACACAAGAGCTGCAAGAAAAAGCAAACTTAGTGCGTAAGCGGCTGGAGGAGCTAGAAATCGAAATTACTACATTTAAGGATCAAAATGCACAACTAATAAGACTAAAGCAGGAGCATGAGCTTGAAAAGTCTAGGCTAACTCAGGAGCATCTTGAGGCCATGGAACGTGTGCATGATGAGAAAATAAAGGCGGAGATATATTTGCATGATGAACGCATGAAGATTGAAGAAGAACGACGGAAATTCGAACAGCAAATGCGTCTGCAAAAAAGCAATGTTAATAGCAAGGAGAAAAAGGAGATTGCCGCGCTCAAAAAAGAGGTTGAGTCGCTTCAGCTGCAGCTTAAGCAGAAGGAACAAACGCACGTATCAGCCCAGGCTAGGTTACGTGCTCAGATACGTGCAAACGAAAAGGAACAACGTGGCTTTTATGACGAGATTGAGCTACTTCGTCGTGAAAATAAACGACTCGAGCAGGAACTGGTAAAAGCGACGAGGGAAAATAATAGCAAGATGCTGCAAGAGATTAACCGAAATATTGCACGACTCGCTCCAAAACCTGTAAGTAGCAACTCAAAGATCTGTTATTTCATCTGCTTTAAATAAATTGTTTTTATGCAGGAACCACCACCACAAGCGACAAAGCACGTTGGCGAGAATGGACGACGTGCCACAAGATCCCTAGGCGACACAGTGCAGGAAAAACCCAGTAAACAACGTGATTCCAGTCGACGTCAAAGCTTAAGAAAATGTCGGACACCTAATGAAAATAATACATCCAGTAGCTCCACGGATGACGGTGAGATTTTAATACTGCCAGCCCCTACCAAATCCAAGGTGGAGAAATCCCCTACTGTGGCTACCGATAAGTCTATTGCGAAAAAGGACTCCACCAATATCAACGACTTCAAGCGTGAAATTGTAAATGAAGACGGTAGTAAGGACTTATGGTATCCGAACGGTAATCTCAAGAAGATAAGCGCCGACGGCATGAGCGTGCGCATGTTATACTTTAATAAAGACATTAAGGAGACGGATATACGGGCTGGAACAGTGAAGTATTATTATGCGGAGACAAATACCTGGCACACCACCTACTTAGATGGCTTGGAAATCCTTGAGTTTCCTAACGGACAGACTGAACATCGTCATAAAAGTGGCGTCGTCGAAATACACTTTCCAAATAGCACCATTAAGATTGTGGATCCCAATGATACAGAAAAACTTGAGGAGTGGCGCTATGCGGATGGCACACATTTGATACAGTTACGAAATGGCGATAAGATACTTCATTTACCCAATGGACAAAAGGAGATTCACACAAAATTAAACAAACGACGCGAGTATCCTGATGGAACCGTTAAGCTAGTTTACCCGGACGGAAGCCAAGAAACCCGCTATTCCAATGGACGGGTGCGTCTCAAAGACAAGGATGGTAAACTAATATTAGACACAGACTATGCCAAGTATTAGTTTTAAGTTTTCCGAATTTAAGAAATTCTTTAAAACATAATTTTATTACAATGCAATCAAAATGATTATCCTTAATACACATCAAATTGTTAACAATTAAAAAACAATCCAGTTATTTCTAAGTTCGATCGTGCTCAGTACGAACTTGGCAACTAAATCACCAATGTGTAGGGTGTAAAGGATTAATGATCTTCGATTTCCATGTTCGTCTCTTCATTTAAGTTTATGTAACTTTCATCAGTTCTGGCACTCAGTGACAGACGCTGAAAGACCTCTGGATTATCCATACCTTCGGCCATTAAGAGCTGTTGTTGAAAGAAGCTTACGTCCTGGTCAAATATCTTTGATGCAAACTGCACAATCTGCTTATATGTAAACTCTGACTTGGCGCGTATTCCCCAACTGTAAAATTGCTTGGGATCATCAAAAGGACTTAGCTGTGACCGTTCCCGCTTGAGATACTGTTGCTTGGTGAAGGTATCCTCAATGAGTTTAATAATATTGTCCCCAAAGTATCCATGTTCCTCATGCACATTTACACCCATTAAATCGAGCATAGCATAAAGCTTATCCTGTTCAACGCGATTGCCGCGCAAGAAAATGTAGGCAAGTATAATGTAAAGTAATGTGAACTGCGGACGCTGCGTGGCTGTGAGTTCATACGAAGATGAAGGTGGCACCTCTGCCAGACATATTAATCGTTTTGGGGTTCCCTCTAGCTGGATAAGCTTGATACCATAACGTTCGTCCAGGAGCTTCGTGAGTACCGGTAAAATCTTAATCAGTTCATTCTTGTTGTCCATCATTGGAATCAAATCATTAATTTTGATTGGAATTTTACCGGCTGAGTGGCAAAGTATAAAATTTAGTAAAACACTTATTTGGGAAATACTTTGAACTGTTTGTGATTCCTCCTGTGATGCATCACTGTTAGATTGTGTCGTAGTCCGCAACTGTCGGGCCGCATTACGCGAAGTACTAGCCATTGCTGCATAAATTTTATAAATTTAATTTCTTTGATTACCGCGCAACCAATCAGCTGCAGAGCAGAGCCCACTGTTAGTTAATAATTCTGTTAAGTGAGGAGCTCAATGCAGAGCACAGAGCATGAACTACAAGAGTAGGTGATAGCTTAACAGAAAAATGTTACTGTTAAAAATAGAATCTTGAGATTGGCTCGGTAGCGTAAAGACAATTGCTGCAAACACAAAACACCAACAAATACATGGCAAGCAGTTTTGTTTATTTGACTTTACACCAGCGATGAACGCAAAGAGCAGAGAGTGCTCTCTGGATGAACGTAACGAAGACAAAAAAGGAAAAACATATGTTTCCTTCCTATTCGCACACAGGCATACAATTAATACATTTTTGGCAATTGTCGTTCGCTTTGTTTTGATTTAGTATGAAGTTTTGCAACAAGGTAAATTATGTCTAGCCTGTGATACACACATACTAATGTAACTTTTACACCGTAGAAGGTAGCATTGGTATGTGTAGCCCACTGCCAGTAACGAAGTTTTGTTTTGATTTAAAATGGATAAAGCATGGGCTCGCCAGTGCCGGCAATGTGCACACTAATGTATATCCTTTGTATTGCTACACAGCCACCATTTGTTAGTATGCGAGTGCGTATGCAAGAAATATTAATCAAAACAATTTTTGTTACAAAGGCTAATTTAAATAAAATTTTAATATATTTATAATTTTTTTTATTTTTTTTGGTCTTGCATTGCTAATTTTAATTCAATCAGCCAGGCAGAGGCAACTGATTGTATGAATTATATTTGAGCTGATTAAGGGATAACTAAGGATAAGTAAATAATTGTGAGCACCTGCATTAAAACACCTGTGCACTCTTTAAATGTTTCAGTCAATTATTTAAATATAGTTTATATAGAATTAAAGCATATATTTATTTTATAAATCTTATAAATAAAATCATTTTAGGATTGATCAGGGTATCGTTAAAAATTCTTTGTTTTTAAGGCATCGAGCCAAAACATTTTCATAGTTGTAGCTCGCATCAAATAGAAAATGAAAATCTAAGCAAGTTGCCTGGGACATTTTTATTCGGATTCCAATACTAATAATTGCATGCTCGTAGCACAAGAGAAATGTTTATTAGTGTGTGTCAATTATGACAGCATATATTGAAAATTTCGTACACGTTCAGTGACAGCTAACCCGTAGACAAGAAAAAGCATAGTGCCTTCCTTATCGCACGCTGGCATAAGCTTTGTATAATTCTTGGTCCCTTTGATTTTGATTTTGGATTCTGTATGAAGTTGAGCAACAAGGCATCTTGTGTCTGGCCGGTGACAAACACATACCAACGTAACTTTTACATCGTAGAAGTGAGTAATGGTATGTGTGACCCACTGCCGAAAAATGATTTTTGAAGCGAGCTGAAAGAGTTTTGCTACTTTTCGGGGCCCTTGAAAAACGATTGCCCGATCGTATGATACCCTAGGGACGAAGCAATGCATACAAATGAATTAATTTGGCCCTGTGTGTTACATACGCATGCTTTGTTCAGTCATTTCCCTTGATTTTACATCTTTAAAGGGTAGCCCAGGAATATGAAGGAATCACTTTTGCTTGTTTTGGACTGGCTTTGCTAATTGTAAAGCAATCTACTATGCAGAGGCAACTGAACGTATATCTACGTTGATTAATAGATAATTGATAAGGAATTAATTGAAATTAAAATATAAACATGTAATAAACATTTCATATAAATAAATTCATAAATCTGAGACAGGATTTAAAAATAAAGTAATTTTATTAAAATAAATATATAAAATAAAATAAAACAAATTTATCATTATTATATTTAATTTTAAATATTTCTATATATTTAAGTAATTAAAAGTAATTTTATAAATGGACGGGGCATCATATAAAAATGTATTGTATTTAAGGGCAAGCAAAATATTTGAAGTGATAGCTCGTTTCAAAACAATATAAACAGCTGCACACAAATACTAATATGTACTTGCTTGTAGGACATGAGCAATGCTTATTAGTATGTGTCGATTATGATAAGAAATATTACAAATTTTGTATTCTAGTGAAAATGCGTGCATGCTGTATATATGCACGTGTTAACTTCGGCTATAAGGTTTCGACAATTCGTGCCAGGCCAAAATAAGTTCGGCACTAAATAATAGCCAGGCTCGTTTATTTTGTTTAAACTAAGACAGAAAATCATGCGCTTGTCGAACTGCCTAAGTAAGACAAGGCAGCATATAGTGGCATATAGTGTTCATTTTGCCAAAAAAGCAGAGAGAACGAAATTTAGTTCTCTCAGCACCGAGCCAATGTGCTCGTGCTCTCTGCATTTGTGTGTTTTCAATTTTGCTTTTGACTTTGTCGATTTCTTTACCGAGCCAATGTTCAAAACCATTTTCGTTTACATTTTTCTGTTAAGCTATCGCCTACTCTTGTAGTTCGTGCTCTGTGGTTTGTGATTCCTCCTGTGATGCATCACTGTTAGATTGTGTCGTAGTCCGCAACTGTCGGGCCGCATTACGCGAAGTACTAGCCATTGCTGCATAAATTTTATAAATTTAATTTCTTTGATTACCGCGCAACCAATCAGCTGCAGAGCAGAGCCCACTGTTAGTTAATAATTCTGTTAAGTGAGGAGCTCAATCACAGAGCACGAACTACAAGAGTAGGCGATAGCTTAACAGAAAAATGTTACTGTTAAAAATAGAATCTTGAGATTGGCTCGGTAGCGTAAAGACAATTGCTGTAAACACAAAGCACCAACAAATACATGGCAAGCAGTTTTGTTTATTTGACTTTACACCAGCGATGAACGCAAGGAGCAGAGAGTGCTCTCTGGATGAACGTAACGAAGACAAAAAAGGAAAAACATATGATTCCTTCCTATTCGCACACAGGCATACAATTAATACATTTTTGGCAATTGTCGTTCGCTTTGTTTTGATTTAGTAAGAAGTTTTGCAACAAGGTAAATTATGTCTAGCCTGTGACACACACATACTAATGTAACTTTTACACCGTAGAAGGTAGCATTGGTATGTGTAGCCCACTGAACGTAACGAAGTTTTGTTTTGATTTGAAATGGAAAAAGCATGGGCTCGCCAGTGCCGGCAATGTGCACACTAATGTATATCCTTTGTATTGCTACACAGCCACCATTTGTTAGTATGCGAATGCGTATGCAAGAAATTTTAATCAAAACAATTTTTGTTCCAAAGGCTAATTTAAATAAAATTTTAATAAATTTATAATTTTTTTATTTTTTTGGTCTTGCATTGCTAATTTTAATTCAATCAGCCAGGCAGAGGCAACTGAATGTATGAATTGTATTTTAGCTGATTAAGGGATAACTAAGGAGAAGTAAATAATTGTGAGCACCTGTATTAAAACACCTGTGCACTCTGCATAAATGTTTCAGTCAATTATTTGAATATATATTTATTTTATAAATCTTATAAATAAAATCATTTTTGGATTGATCAGGGTATCATTATTATTCTTTGTTTTTAAGGGCATCGAGACAAAACATTTAAAGTTGTAGCTCGCATCAAATAGAAAATCAAAATCTAAGCAAGTTGCCTGGAACATTTTTATTCGGATTCCAATACTAATAATTGCATGCTCGTAGCACAAGAGAAATGTTTATTAGTGTATGTCAATTATGACAGCATATATTGATAATTTCGTACACGTGCAGTGACAGCTAACCCGTAGACAAGAAAAAGCATAGTGCTTTCCTTATCGCACGCTGGCATAAGCTTTGTATAATTCTTGGTCCCTTTGATTTTGATTTTGGATTCTGTATGAAGTTTTGCAACAATGCATCTTGTGTCTGGCCGGTGACAAACACATACCAACGTAACTTTTACATCGTAGAAGTGAGTAATGGTATGTGTGACCCACTGCCGAAAAATGATTTTTGAAGCGAGCTGAAAGAGTTTTGCTACTTTTCGTGGCCCTTGAAAAACGACTGCCCGATCGTATGATACTCTAGGAACGAAGCAATCCATACAAATGAATTAATTTGGCCCTGTGTGTTACATACGCATGCTTTGTTCAGTCATTTCCCTTGATTTTACATCTTTAAAGGGTAGCCCAGGAATATGAAGGAATCACTTTTGCTTGTTTTCGACTGGCTTTGCTAATTGTGAAGCAATCTTCTATGCAGAGACAACTGAACGTATATCTACGTTGATTAATAGATAATTGATAAGGTCATAAATGATTATATGTGTATCTGCATCAAAATATAAACATGTAAACATTTTATAGCTGTCTCAGATTTAAAATTAAAGTAATTTTATTAAAAAAAATATATAAAACAAATTTATCATTATTATATTTAATTTAAAATATTTCTATATATTTAAGTAATCAAAAGTAATTTTATAAATGGACAGGGCATCATATAAAAATGTATTGTATTTAAGGGCAAGCAAAATATTTGAAGTGGCAGCTCGTTTCAAATATAATATCAAAGCAATCAAAGTTGCCTGCAATATAAACAGCCACACACCAATACTAATATGTACTTGCTTGTATGACATGAGCAATGCTTATTAGTATGTGTTGATTATGATAAGAAATATTACAAATTTTGTATTCTAGTGAAAATGCGTGCATGCTGTATATTCGCACGTGTTAACTTCGGCTATAAGGTTTCGACAATTCGTGCCAGGCCAACATAAGTTCGGCACTAAATAATAGCCAGGCTCGTTTATTTTGTTTAAACTAAGACAGAAAATCATGCGCTTGTCGAACTGCCTAAGTAAGACAAGGCAGCATATAGTGGCATATAGTGTTCATTTTGATAAAAAAGCAGAGAGAACGAAGTTTAGTTCTCTCAGCACCGAGCCAATGTGCTCGTGCTCTCTGCATTTGTGTGTTTTCAATTTTGCTTTTGACTTTGTCGATTTCTTTACCGAGCCAATGTTCAAAACCATTTTCGTTTACATTTTTCTGTTAAGCTATCGCCTACTCTTGTAGTTCGTGCTCTGTGACCGAGCCAATGTTCAAAACCATTTTCGTTTACATTTTTCTGTTAAGCTATCGCCTACTCTTGTAGTTCGTGCTCTGTGAGCTCAATGCAGAGCACAGAGCATGAACTAGTTCATGCTCTGTGGTTGTTGTAGACGACAACATTTTGAACAGAGAGTAAACGAGATTGAAGTCACTCAAAAAAAAAAGAGAGAGCTTGTGAGTTTGAGTGCTTTTGTCTTTTGTCTTGCTTCTGCACATCTGAATGCTGAGCGACGGCTTGAGTAGCGGAAGTAGACGAAGTGAGCACATTCATGTGTACAGATTTTACTACCTGCACATGTTTTTCTGCGGCAAGAGCAGCATAAGAGGTTATTGCTGAAAAATAAAATAAATAACAAAGCAATGAATTTAATTTTAAAAAGGAATATAATAATTTAATAAAAAATAATTGATTAAAAATAACAATAAATAAATAATACAAAAATTGAAAAGCTTAATTAAATTTTCTTAATTTATTTTGGACCTGTGCCTTGCTTCTTTGTTTGTCAGCTATCACATCAATTAGATGCCATTTGCGTTGACCGCCTCATTCGAAGTTGTTGGGGGAGGTCTGGCCATGGCCGACGTGGACTGCTCTCCAACATCAACACGTCTCCGCAGGTCTTTCACCTCGTTTTGTAATTTTTCAAATTTCTCATTCAAATCTTTTATCATTTGTAGGAGCTCCGAATTTTTCTTCCGGTAGAAGGCCTCATTGCGGCAATGCACTTCGCAACGGGGACAACATATTTCTAAGTCCACCTCCTCATCATCGGATACTTGCATCGGATCATCGGATCTTTCATTGTGCTCCTCATGCTCGATTTTCACACCCATTATCGGCGTGCAGTTTTGGCGCAACAATCTCCCTTTTATATCTTCCGGGAGAAAATGCTTTTCACAAATGAACAAATGTTTCAGTTCAACGCAGTGCGCCTTCAGATTGCAAACTGCACGCCACTTTTCATTTTTAATAGGGCAAATAGGGAATTTATGCAACCGGGAGGGGGGCGAGGACACGTTGCAATTTTCAATGCAACAATAGTATATTGTTTTTTTATAAAAACTTTTGAAGGGCGGCTCCTCGTCGTGGCCCAAATTTAAAGTTGGCATGGAGCCCAGCTTAATTTTCTTTGATCCGAAGCATTCACTCTCAAAATGACGATCGCAAACAGCAGACTTGCTGGTTAAATCGTCTACATTAAACTTTATGTTTTCACACCAATCAGCCTTGACATCCTTGCGAAATTTAAAAAATTTCTTGCCACCTTCGCAACCTTTCACTATACACTTCATACGATCGCGCGGTCTTTTTTCAGGGGCAACGAAAAGTAGCAGAGACAACTTATCTATAGACGTGAAAATGAAGTTGTAGACGACAACATTTTGAACACAGAGTAAACGACATTGAACCCAGAGAGAGCTTGTGAGTTTGAGTGCCTTTTGTCTTTTGTCTTGCTTCCGCACATCTGAATGCTGAGCGACTGCTTGAATAGCCGTTGTAAGTTGTCTCTGCCACTGTTAGTTAATAATTCTGTTAAGTGAGGAGCTCAATGTTAAACAAGTTCTCTAAATCGATTACAGTTTGACAGTTATCGACAGTTCAATTTCAAAATAAATGTATAATTGTATAATATATATAATATATATTATATAATTATAATAATATAATATTATAATATAATATATTATATATTATATATTTTATATTATATATTATATATTATATATTATATATTATATATTATATATTATATATTATATATTATATATTATATATTATATATTATATATTATATATTATATATTATATATTATATATTATATATTATATATTATATATTATATATTATATATTATATATTATATATTATATATTATATATTATATATTATATATTATATATTATATATTATATATTATATATTATATATTATATATTATATATTATATATTATATATTATATATTATATATTATATATTATATATTATATATTATATATTATATATTATATATTATATATTATATATTATATATTATATATTATATATTATATATTATATATTATATATTATATATTATATATTATATCTAATTGTATTTATGCTTTTTAAAGCAAGAGTATAAATTGTTAGCTTAAATTTTCTATTATAAGGCATGAATTTGAAAATTTCTTAGCTGCATTGAACCTTGACAGCACCCAATTTGAAGTTTTTCCACTTTGTGCTCAATTAGCTCGTTGAAAGGGTATGTGCCAAAGTGTGCCAGGGCACTTGAATAAAGTGCAGCTACAGGACATTCAGTACAGATCTAGAATTTTATTGATTTATGGCAGTAGACGTAGAATTTTTCTGCGATGAATCGCATCTTTAGTTTTGCGGCGCGTGTCCGTAGTGTCGGTTTAAAAATTCAGTCGTCAATGAGTTGCAAGTTGCATGTGGGCAATTAAAAGGATTCAAATATTGATGAGTATTTTTCATGATAGTATTTTTTGAGTGCTTTCCAGCAGGAAGCAAACAACTTTCAAAACTAAATGCGAATGACATGCACGGTCAACATTAAAAAGACTCCAGACACCAAGCTGCAGATTATATTTACCAGAGAAACACAAATAAAAACACAACGCAGCGAAATTGAAATTGAAATGCATTTTGAGCAGCCACGCGCCCAAGCCTTGCCGCGGAGCCGTCTGCCGGTTTTGGTTAAACACAGTTTATTGCCTTGAAAAGTGTGTTTTGGTAGAGAAACAAGTTACATACCTGCGCCTGAGTCTGGTGGCTGCGTAACTTAATTTAGCCGCGAGTTGATAAATGTGCAGGCGGAAGGCTTTGCAGCTCGCACAGTACAAGCGCTGCCTGTCTTGGCGACAATTTTTAATTGAATTTTTATCCTTGTGTCCAAAGACAAATTAAAAACGCGGTACGACACTAGTGCACAATATTTGTAGTGGACATGACAGAAATAGTAAATCTTTAGTTTCTGCGAAGAACCTACAGGGCAAAACTCATATTCCCTGGGGTCATAATTATTATTATCATTTTATTTTCGAAACTTGACTTGACTCATGCATGAGTTAACAGTAACGACATCTTTCACTTTCTATAAACAAATAAAGATTTTTACTTTCAAAATACACATTGTAATGTCAACGTTAACAGCTTGAAGTGTTTTCCAGTTTTAGTGGCCAACAAGTCAGTTTAATGAAAACAGAAGAGACAACTAGAAAATCAAAGAAATTCGAATCTTTTGCAAAATTTTGAAAAACTCAAACCTTGCAGCTTTCTGCTTGGGTGAACGACTTGTCTCTTTTCCTATGGCGGCGAGTGATTTGTGACTTTCAAGTGGAATGTAAATTACATTCACTTTAATGAAAATCTTCCATAATTCAGAATTTTTATAGCTAACCGCTATAAATAATCTAGCAGTTTTTTAAGTAATGAGAATGAGAATTTCCAATAGTAAGATTGACGGACAAGAGGGACACGACGGACAATTAAACAATTTTTTTTATTCTTTCATTTTACTGCTTGAATAATTCTTTGGAATAAATTAAATTTGTTACAGATTTTTACAACCATTTTTTATTCCATAAAAACAAAAGCCTTATTATTGTTTTTGCTGCTGTGTGTCCGGCCAAAGTTCAGCTAATGATGATAGTTCTTGGTTGGATCTGGTACCGTGCTGTTCTCGAAAGTGGTCCACCTTCGGCGGTCTACTTGCTATTCTCGTTCCACGGGTGACACGCTGATCTTGAAGTGCACCACGCGCTAACAGTCAACTCACCTCTCCTTTACTCTCCAGCTTAGCTGGTAGCTTGAACGTTAGTTTCTGAGCCGGCATTTCATTTAGACCTCAAACTAAGAGCTAGTCTAACCTATCGATGGTGGAGAGACCAGTTTAGCAATCTGTGCTGAAAATCGCAGAATTTATCAATAAAATTTATTTATTTATATGAATTTTTTCAAAGCACCCTCAATGGACTGGACCATAAACACCTGCATTCGCATAGTGACCTCTTTGTTATTTCTTATATGTCCTTCAAAAATAATTTGTTTATGTGTGTGTTGTTTATGAAAGAGCTGCTAATCCTATTAAGCGCTTATCAAATGTTTGGCAACAAATCATAAACTGGAACAGTCAGAGAAGAGGCCAAAATGAGTTACTAACTGCACCAACAAAAATTCCCAAATTTATCAACTTACAATTGAATATATATATTAATATAGTCGGGGTCACGTTCACTCGTGCATGACGAATGATCCCTTGCGGTTTTTAGTTATTCGTAGACACAGACAGGCGCATTTTGCACGGACCCCCTCCAAGTTCATATAAATAAAGCCTGAGAAGCCCTGAATCACTTTTTATACTGTTGGAAATGGATAAAATTTAAAGTTTTACCTTAAAAATATAAAAATAATACTTAACTTATTTGCTAAGTTAAACTCTTGTTCTGATACGGAAACAAATGAAAAGTAAACTTTATTTAAATATAAATCTTTTGCGATTTATTTGTTTGCTCGGCTTGGGAAGGTCATTGAATAGATTTATGCTTTTAAGACTAATAAAAGACACAGTAGCCTGAGGTAAGGACGAAGAAAAGCATTTATTCTAATCTTCTTCTTCTTAAGGTAACATATATAAAATATATATACCCTAGTTGTTATTGTTATTTCCTTAAGGCCATTAATTAATTAATACATATTGAACCAATTATTATTAGAGTTTGTTATCAAATCAAGTGCAGCGACTACGTTAGTTGTCTCTGCCTGCGTTTACACAGAGACAACTTAAGCGCTGTTAAATAACAGCAGCGGAATGTAAACAGAAAAGAGGCTTGACCTTTCAAAGCTTCGATATTTGTATACAGACAGAATCAGTGTCATTATTCCAAGCAAGGGCAAAATTTAAATAATGTGCAATAGATATTTTGGTTTACAACATATTTATTTTGGTAGACACACAATTTTATAATTACCATAAATTAGTATTTTTTGGTATTTTTAATTTGCCTTTTTTAAACCCTTTGGCTTTTTGCTCTGCCAGTGTAACTTTGCTTTGATAACTTTTAGCCCTTAACCTTTCATTTGTTTTGTATCTTTTATTATTGCTCGTGAGGTTCACGATAGTGTTCAATGTCCACAATGTTTTGTTATGTTTTATATCATCTATTAACGGTTTTTGATTTGACAGAATCGCGTTACCTCAACTCTCAAGATTAATTTTTAAATTATGTTGGCCTTTTATTCGGTTTTAATAAACAAAAGACGTTTGACTCAAGCGTTCGCTGCTGGTCAATTAATCAGCACGTCCGTTAAATTTAAATGAGGTTCCAAAAATACCCGTATAATGCGTCATCTCTTTAAAAATATGTTCCATATTTTGTGTATTAAGTATAGTTACTCAGAGTCGTAAAAGTACACTTGGAATTGCACTTTGTATTTTACAAACGCATTTAAGTTTTAAAGAAAGAAGTCAAGATATATATTTTGAGTAACAAAAAAATGTAATATATAAGATAAAATAAAAATAAATTTAATACATAATCAGAACACAAATATAAAAAAAATGTAAATAAAGCTGAGCCTGCAAAAGAGAGATTTAAGTAAGCCAGATGGACGATTACTCAGGGAATAATGAACAAAAATGATATTAAAAATGAGAGAAACTGTAAATGAAATACGTTAAATTGTCGAGTAATTAATAATAATGTTTAATTTAAAAAATAACAATTTCTGTTCATAAATAGAAAATAATATCGTATGATTAATTATGCGATTCCAATCCGATGATTGAAAAGTACTCCCTAAGGCTGGATGTTCTTTTATATTGGTATTTTTTAAAAATACGTAAATTTTCGGAAAGTTTTTAAACTGACGTCCGACCGCTCGTTGTTCATTCAGTCTTGTATCTCGTATGACGCACCTGAATCACTCAGGTTTATTTCGCTTTTAGTATGCAGCAGGTGACGACAACCTTGAGATTTCAATTTGTGCATTGGTAAAAAAAAAAGTATTTACCAAAAAATAAATACCTGAATCATAGCTTGTTTTGCTCACTTCCGACAAATTTCTAACAGTCGAATTTATTTTATAGCGAAATATTTTCGAAAATATAAACAATTAAAGTTTCGTACTGAAGTCGACCTGAAATGCTTATAGATTTACCAACATCATTGCCCCAAAAAAAGCGCACACTTGTGTCACTTAGAGATCACTCAGAGACTCAGGCTCAGAGAGTCATGGCCATGGCCAAAACCCTCACTGACCAATATGTCAACAACTTCGCTTTGCTTCATATCACAACTAGTTAAATGAGACTATAAAGTTTTAGTGGGTTAATTAGTCAAGAGCTGGCTTGAGCTTGTTTGGGCCAGATGATGTATGGTTAGCATAAGGTGAAGGAATCCCAAAACAAAAAACATTAATTTGAATTATGTTAATAATGGGTAATTGCCATACGCTTAACAAAATTAATTAAAATAAAAAAATGCATTTTAATTAATTTATTTACCTGTTTTAATTTTCAAAAATATTTCAAAAGGAACGAGTAGGAAGAATTATTAATTATCTGAAAAGTATCGAGTATTCACGCAAGCTTGAAGAATCCTTTCTTATTTATAAAAAAATTATTTAAAATACTACTTAAATGCTTTTGTATTTATTTATTTATTTTATTTAATTTTTTTTGTTAACAATCAGCAGGGGCACAACTTAGGTAGTTAATCTGAACTATAAATGCTTTAAGTTCCTTAAGTTAAAGATTATTAACATATTTTAATACTATAATTGACTACTTAAATAACTTGATATTCAGCTTAAGACTTAAGCTCTAACACATGGAGATCTTTTAGCTTGGAGCACTTTACAGTTGAAATTATAAATAATATATCAATAATTTTGTTAACTATATATTAGATTATTTTATATTATACATATATATATATTTTATAATTTATATTTATATTAGATTATATTAGATATTATTAACTGTAAGAAAAGCTGAAAGATTCGTTACCTTTTCAAATCAATATTTATTGATAAGTTAAAGGGCCTCCTCGTGGTTCCATTTTGGCTGGTCGGTAATCTGGGGTTGAACATGATCTTCGTGAGAGTTGTCATCAGCTAATCACCAGTAACCTGAGATTAATGAATTTTTTTCATCGCTGGGCGAAAGTTGAATAATTGTCTATGATTATACAAATGATAATATTGCATGAGTTTTGTGCAGAAATCTTCGGATGCCCCGGTGAATACCATTTCCCTGTTACATAAGGCCGAAAGCAAGCTATGCGCGGAGATTTGGTCCAAAGGTGCATCATATTAAAAGATTTTCATTTTCATTCGTTCATTTTTGATTACAAATTTAAACTTGCGCGTCCAATCCCATTAGGGTTGTCTTTTAGTAATATTTTTAAATTTCCTCAGAAAAATAAAATACCAAACTATTTAATCTCCATTACGGAAGACACAAAAAGGTGCCGATAGCGACCTTGCCTCTGTGGTGACGCTTGTTCGAGGTACGAATCTAATTGGGCTTTGGAAAGGAAACAAAATTCGAGTGTAACTATGTCAATATATTGTGTGTAATTATAGCCGTTTAAAACAATTTGGGAAATCTAATTCAGCAGCGGAAACATGTATAATGTGTTTTTTAGTATATCTCCAAAATATCTCTCTCCTCATATCTCTTTAATGGACGCGTTAACAGACGATTGAAACTCTTTCGTTGGGGCCACAGCTTCAAATGTGTAGCAGTTGTATTAAGTGTCTATTGTTGTTGCTGTTGCTATGGCTGATGTTGTTGAGGTTGTTGTTGTTGCTGCTGCTGCTGCTGCTGCTGCTGCTGCTGCTGCTGCTGATGGTGTTGTCAAAGCGGTTAAGCGACATGCCTCCAAAAATGATTGACAATCACTTTATAAACAATTTTGCCGTGTGGTCCGTAACTCGGCGTGTGCAACAAGGCGAGAGACACCCAGCGCACACATACACACACACACACGTGCATACATAAGCACTGAGACATACACAAACACACGCATTCACGGCGACCGCTGCTGCTGCTGCTGTGACTGTTGCTTCCCCATTCAGTTCGACGACAGCAACCAGTTGCAAATGAAAGTAAAAGTAAAGCAACGCAGTCGACAAAACAAATGCAAGCTCAGACACATAGGTGCAGACACACACACACCAGCACATTTGCTTATATGTATGTGTGCTGTACATTTTTAATGCACCTAGGCTTATTTACATTTATGTACACCTGATATATATATATATATAAATATATATAAATTCTTCAATATACAATACAAACAAGACTGAGACTGAGACTGAGACTGGGACTGAGACTGCGACTGAGACTGCGACTGGGACTGCGACTGCGACTGCGACTGAGGGTGAAGCTGCGACTGAGGCTGAGTCTGAGACAAACCGCCGCACCGGTTGGGGGCAGCCGGGGAGTTGCATGCACATACACAATTTATACCTTCACATGTGTATACATGTGTATGCACACACACACAGAGCAGCCTGGGTATTTAGTCACAAATGAAATGCGTTCAAAAAGGCCGCTGCGCTTGTTGGCCAAAACCCAGATGCTGGCTGATAAATAAGCCGAAAGCCGAAAGCCCAAAGCAAAAATTATTTTGAAAGACATGACATCATATCGGGATATGGAGTGCCAAAGTGCCAAAAGAGCTGACAGAGTTCTGCCCAAAAGAAACCATAAAAGACTTGGGAACTTCACGAGTAAATGGAATTTCTTTGAATAAAATCGTTTGAATATTCAAATGAGTCAAAGTTTGCCTGTGCTGTGAACATCTTTCTGACCTTGCGAATGGATTCGAGGTGTGAATGTTTAACGAAGGTGGAACGTTCAAAAACGTACTATCTATTTTCCTAACGTAGCTGCCAAGTTTGTTGCCTAAGTCTTTTGATTCGATAAGAAGTCCATTTAGTGGGTTACACAAAGCCGATATAAACGGTTAGATATTCACGTTTTTATCAGCCGAAGTAATTAGAGTCCTAGATCCTGAGTCCAATCAAACCGTGCTGTTTGCTGTGTTGACTCACACAAACAGCTGTGGCGGGGCATGCTACCTTTTGGCCACATAACTTATCTTTCAAAGCCATAACCGTTGCAACGTGTTGCTGCTTTCGAGCAGCGAAACGAGTGCATAGCCCGAGCTGCAATGAGTCTGTTTTATTATTTTTCGTATTTTCCTTTATTGTTCTTTGTAGTTGCAACCCAGTGGCAAGTAGCAGAGCTGAGGTAACAGACAAAGCCCATGTTGCCGTCTTGTTTCAGTGTGACTAACAATGGAAGTGGCGAACACTTGGCCAAAGTTTGTGCAATATGGAAAAGCACATTTTTCGGAATTTTTTGCAATGGCGAACAACAACTTTACCACCGAGAACAACAACAGCAGCAACAGCAACAACAGTAACAACTGTAACAATAACAGACAGTGGTGCACAATATCATGATATTTGTGGCCAAGTTGCGAGTTGAAGGCTTATGAGTCTTGACAGCTTTGGGCTTGCATAGAATTCGTTGTGACTTACATTTGGCGATTTGACGGATAAAGTTGGCCAAGACTTCATTATCGTTGGATGGCAGTTGACGGTTTCTGGGCGCGTCTTCGTTGCCCTTTCCACAACGCAGATGTTCCGAATGAATATTTGAGGGTTTGTTTCGATGTGATTCGATCACCGAATGCCAAGAATATTCAAGCCTGTGGGAGTAATCGCAGCATTGACAGTCATTACTGTAATTGAGCTCAAGAGGAAAAGTTCGTTGAGCTTATTTGTCAAGAGGTTGCCTTGCCAAATTTCCATAGCTGCAGCCTTCCTTTTGAAATATTTGAAAACCCAACGATTTCTGGCAGCCGCTGTACACCCACACACCCACACAGCCATACAGCCATACAGCCACACTCGTGTACACCCATACACCCACACACAGAGAGACGCACACTCATATTCTTACAGACACAGCCCAGACACACCTGAAGTATGCGAGAGAGCGCGATTATGTCAAGCTCTCTGTCTCGCTCGCCGCCTCAGTCTCTCCCTCTCACTCTCTCTCACCTGTTGTGCCACTTGAGTGCTCAGCTGTTGTTGGCAGCAAACTCAACACGATCAAAACCGAAACAGAAACCGAAACCGAAACCGAAGCAGAGGCAGAAGCAGAAACCTAAACCAGTTGCATGACTCTCGCAATTATAGACTCGGCCACGACAACGTGGCCGGCGCCGTGGTGAGTTCCGCATCAGGAGTGATCTTCAGGCTGCTCTGAGCCTACTCTTGATGGCAGCACGGGCTCAGTTGGTGGATGTGCTTCAACCGGAGCGGTCGTTGAACAAAAATCAGACGGACACGTGCTCTTTCAGTTTTCCCAAGAAACGTGGCCCGTGCGCTTGGCCAACTTTGGAAACCCCTGCGCATCGGGTTAGTGCAAATCGTAATACCTGTATGCGCTCAGGTGCGCGTTAGTGTGTATATGTGCATATGTGTTGATGTTCAAATGTGTATATGTGTACATGTGTATAGGTGTATAGGTGTAAAGGTGTATGAGTGCATGTGTATTCAACTTATGCAAATACGCGGCTTTCTTCTTACTTGAGAGAGACTTGGACGAGCATCTTTAAAAGAAGAAAAAATTCCAAAGAAATTTTCAAAACCCTAAAAATTCAACAAAATAACAAACAAACAAGTTTCTCTTGTCCGGTCTTTCCCCCATTCCCCCGTTCCCTCGATTTCGCCTTTCCTTCTCCTTTGCTTGCTCATTCGTCGTTTCTGCATAAAAGGAGTGAGAGTGAAATGTGAAATGCGAAATGCGAAATGTCAACTAGACTCTTACAATGACATCATTGTAATTATAGATAACAACAATTACTTTAATTCATTTGAACTACGAACTGTGACACTTTTCGCATTGTTCGTTAGCCAAAAGTTGGCCAAGCTCGAAGCAGCAGCAACCGCCGCAGCACCAGTGACAGCGACAACAACAAGAAGCAAGGCAATAGCAACAAAGGCTGCCACAACCGCAACAGCATCGATCTGTGGTTTTCTAGTTGCCACAGACGAGCCACCAGTGGCAGTTGCATTTGTTGTTAGTGCCCGTTGCTGCTCTCAGAACCGGTTGAATGTACATTTCTGCGGCTATAATTTGGGTCTGAAGAGCTTGTTGTTGCAGTTCTGTTGCTGCCAGTTGCATGCTCAATGCGCGTCTTGGCTAAGCTTGGCTTAGGTATTTACCGTACACTATAGAAAAGAGGGCCTTGTGGAATGTAGGACTTGGATTAGTTATTATTTCAACCCTTGACATATGAAACTCAAATCAAAAGACTTAGGACACGAACCTTCAGATGGTGAACTATAACTCAGAATATTCATTTAAGCCGAAAGTATCGTTTGAGGCATGAAGCATCCATACCAAAAAAATAAATGTCAAGCCTTAAAAGTCAGGGAAAAAATTGAATAAAAAAACGTGTCTCAAGTGTGCGCAAAAAACAAACAAAATATCACATGTTTCGAAAGTGTTGTGAGACTCTCAAAAAAATAAAAGCCTCAATTTGTTTTTTACAGTGTTCATCTTCGATTATTTCAAAATTGGCAACAAATGCGAGTTGCAAGATAAACTTAAGCAAAAATTCGCATTGAGCATATCGAAAATTAAAGTTTTGCTATAAATACACACACACACACACACACACACACACACATAAAATGCGAGTGTGCTCGAAAAGAAGGGTTCCCGGCGACCTGGCTGCGATCCTATGGAGTCGACTCTTTGTAGCGTCTCTGTGTGGATTATTGTTGTTTGGCATTCAAATTGAACGCGCGGCGTCTGCGCCTGCAGGCGAAGATGAGGCTGCAGTCATTGGCAGCACAACGTTGCCAGCCATGGATACTGCTACTGAAACTGTGGTGGATGCCTTCACACCAACACCAACAGCATCTACAACAACAACAACAACAGCTTCTACTACAACAACTACCGCGGCAACGCCAACAACGATTGAAGCAGAACAAAACGGCGAATCGACGAGTTCAACAACTTTGGCCACCAACAACAAGCCCAACACTGGCGATGCTGGTAAGTTACAGAAGTCTGGCCACAAAATTATATAGATACCATAAGCGTAGACTTTGTCTGGGCTTTCCAGACGCTTTAATCTTAATGCTCTCGGCTCGCGGCCCCCGGCCCCCGGCCCTCGGCTCGGATAACCAAATCTGGTTCTTTGGACAACCAATTAACGCCGCACCAGTCGTCGTCATCGGCGCCGCCCTTATATGAATTTGATCCGTAAAATAATTTTTCCATAATTACAAGGTGCTTTTTCCTACCTGCCTCTTTCTTCTTTCTCCACTCCTCTACTTCTACTTCTACTTCTACTTCTCCCTCTCCCTCTTCTTCTTCTTCTTGTTTACTTCGCTTGAATGGAGCGTACCAGATTTGTAAAAGAAGTTTAAAGTCATTTTCTTCAGATTAATCATAGATAGAATTTTGTTTTATTTTTTTGGCTTTTCGTTTTAGTTTCCCTTCTGAATTATTTTATTATTTTCCTTTTTAATAAGCGGTACTTCAAAGTGAAATTATGGAAGATTCGAATCAAGTCAAGCAGCAAATTGCAGTAGCCACATTTACTTCAAATCAATCTAAATATTTGGGTGAACTCCTTAGGCGCTTAGGTTACCAAATCTTGGCCTAAACTAGGCCAAATATGTTTAATATAATCGAAGAAATCCTCAGTTAGTTTGACTTTTAGATACTCTGAGTTTCCAGGCTTAAGTCACAAAACATCTGCTCTAATAACGAACAAATGTTACGGAGCTGCTCCCCCATTATCCTTGATCAGTAAAGGGAAACAGACTTGGATAAATATCTTCTTAGCCTGAGGGTATGGAAAGTAGAGCTGTGTGTTTGTAGAACTCGTATTGGGTTTGATATAATATCTTAATTTTCATGATCTCTTTTGCCATTGTAAGGCAAGTGAAAGGCCTCGGTTCCACTCACTTCAGGTCAATCAACTGCCTTGAAATCAGGTTAGCAGTTTAATTGCCTTTACACTTAATAGTAACGTTTTATTTTATGATTGCCTTGTCGTTACGAGTAGTTTGACTTTAATGTCAATTGAACCTCACGACATCATTAGACTTTTGTGCTCTTCTATCTAACAGTTTTTCCATAGATGATGCGATCAAAGTGGGTCCTCGGGCCACACAGACTGTTGACACTTCAATGACTTAGGCAACAAACTTGTTGCTTACATGATCTACACAAATAAAGTTATTTTTTTTAATTGCTTCTTTTGAATACAACATCTAACATCTGCATACAAAGCTAAGCTTGTACATGAGTCATGTCCTTCACCTACGTGACATCTAAGAAAAGTTGCACCTCCAAAATGTGTGCGTGTGTGGGTCATCAATTGCCTGTTTTTAACTATTATTCCGTGTTCATGTCTTTTTGGGTGCCACTCAGCAACGCAACTTTTGTTGCTTTTGTTGCCTTTTTTGTTCTCCAATTAAGTTATATTGTAAATTAACTTAAACTTGGCTAGCAATAAAATTTCGATAAATCATTCGAGAGTCGAACACCTCCGCACACAACTTGACGCAACTCCCATGATCTCTCCAATCTTAGCCCCCATAACATTCACATAACTAATTACTGAATCAGACAGAATGCAATGCTCTTAACTTGTCTCAGCTCCGACTATTGGCATATGTATATATATAGAGTATATATAGAGTGTGTTATATATAGTATACATATATAATATTGTATATTACTTCAGTTTTAAATACAGTAATTACTGACATTTAGAGAACGGGTTTCTTACTTTTATTTACCTTTGGCTGCTCAGTCGCATTAATTAGAAATAATATATCATTTAAATATGATATTTATGTCTCTCCTATTGATATCTATTATTTCTCAGATCTTAAATGGTTTCACTGAAAATAATATCCACTTAAACGGAGCTTGTTGCCTTAAGATCTACATACGTTTACAATATGTAAATATATATTTTTATAAGTATCAGTAAATAAATAGGTATTAAATATTTATAAGAATCAGTAAATTTAAAATAAGGCTTAGTTGTGCTTAGCCCTTAAACTGTTGATGAGCCAAGGACGTAGTAATCCAAGATTACACATAAGCCTGAGTTTTCAGCTAGATATAATGGATCTATAAACAATTAATTTTAATTCATAATTTTAATATTTAAATTTATGTATTTTTTTAATTTATATTACAATAATTAATTAAAGCTGAGAAGATCGTTTAAGTCCGTTAAACGTCTTGAACGTCTATAAAATATCTCATGGTGCAGTTGAGTCCTTCTCTTAAAAAACATAAACCCCTCTAAAATTTCGACAATAGAATTTAATTTTCGCTTTTAAGTTGGAAAATTTGAGTGTAATTTATTATTGCATATATAATTTATGCACACACAAATGTAAATTATAAATTTATGAATGAGATGCTAATCGGAGCGCTTACGGATGACCTTGCCTCGTTTAAAAACTGCTGCAACGCAGACAGAAAAAATAATATGAGAAATCCTATTAAACTGACCTCAATGTAACTCAGGGTCTGCAAATAAATACATATACAATATATATAAATATAAATATATATATATAATATATATATATATATATATATATATATAATTAAAGAAACAGTTTTTATTTTTTGTTCAGTGATGTACCGTGCAGTATAATAATCATCACGAATTATTGAATTGGATATTGTTAACAGCAGAAAGGTCAAGCCTTCGGACCAAGTAATGACCTCAATTACCGTCCAGCCTTGTTGGTATTGCCTTTGGTTGCTTTCTTTGAGTAAACACTGTAAGTTAATGTTGCTTTTGCATTATTGCAAATATCTTTTTGTATTCCCTAAAAACACTGAAAATTAAAATAAATCAATGCACTTGAAAATTATTTACTATTTTCGAGCCACGATTTCGTGAATTTTATAATAAGACTTGAAAATAAAAATTTAAAACTCGTGAGCTTCAAAAAATGAAGCTAAGGAAAATAACGATAGGGGAAATAAGATTAATTTGTCTTGAAAACCGTTCCGTAGTACATCTATTATATGTATTGCGCACAAGGAAGAGTTTATTAAACAATGAATTCGGTTGAAGTTACTTTTTGACCGTCCCGTAACCTTGATAAATCAATGCAATAATTATTTAATAGCAGGCAATTAATCATAATGAGATTGAAAACCGCTATATTTCCTTTTGACTTCATCTTAGGGTGGGATATGTTAGGCAACCATCTCAATATCAATCACTACTTCCAATGAAAGCTACAATTGCTCAAAGCCTCATTCCTAGGCTCGGCGGAAGTTCCTACTGATCTTCGTATATCGAAATTCCTTTAATAAGGATTAAAAGCACTTACAAGCTTCCCATTATTTTTACCTATTTTTTTCTTTTTTCGGTCTGTTAGGCTTCTATGATTCTAAATTTCAGTTTTTCAAGATTTATTTTTATTGTTATTTATTCTTTTATTCTGTGGAATTCCGTTGAAACCTCAGGCAAACAAGTTTGTGTCCTAAGTCATTTGGCGTGTTCGTTTTCAAGGATAAAGATAAAGAGTTGTGTGAGAAATATTCCAAAAATGAAAATAAAAAGGGTGTGGCATACATGTACGCATACCCCAAAACACACATTCACGCATCTAAACATGTGTGCGTGTGTGTGTGGTTTTGTTTTCGTTTCATTTTTGGCTTCTTACCTTTCGCCTAGGGTTCATGCACGATTAGCTGGCAAAATTGAACGCTTGTTATAATGAACCGATAAGTAAAAGTAGCTTACAACTTTTCAGCGAAATAAATAGTTACCAGTTGTCAAGTATGTGTGCGTGTGTGAGTGTAGTAACAACAAAATGTTGTTAATTGCAGTTTTTATTGTTGTTGCCGGCGCAGCTCCATTGACATTTGGCTGCCAGAGGCGATCAGTCGAGGCCGTGAAAGTGTAGACGGGCGCTTGCACTTACCAATTAACATTTTGGCCATAAATATGACAGCATGAATTTTCATACTTTGTTGTCAAAAAAAACCAAAAAAAAAAAGATGCCACTGCAGACCATCAAAGAGAAACGATGGGCTTTGAGCTGTCGTACACTCTTAGGATTTTCCTCCGCCGATCGGACAGCTTTCTCCCGATAGAACAACTGGTTGCCAGATAGGATCATGTGACATGATTTACAACGAAATATCAAGTGAAAACCCGGCCTGTGCTCCGTTCTACCGGTATTTGTGTCATGGGCACAAATCCAGTTAAAATACGAGCGCAATTCTATAAAACTATCAACTCTATAACTAGTTTTTCGCTCCCCCCTCTCCCCCTCGGTTGAAGTGCAATTTTGATGTATGTATTTAGTTAATTGCAGCAACTTGAAGGCATACACTTAAGCCGGGGCCCTCAAACAGTCAGCTTCTTGTCTAGAAATGCGCTTTCTTCGTTGCAACTTTTCAGATTTCTATTAGGTAATTTTATTAGCAGGTATAAAAGTCGGGCTTAATTAATGCAATTTAATTACGAAAACAATGTGTGTGTGTGAGAGTGTGCTTATGTAATTAACTATGTCATTGAACGGAGCAGAGAATGCACTAAGGAAGCGAATACTTAGAGAAAGGCTAAGAGAAACAATGGAGAAACAGAAGCGAGCGGCCAACTGAGCGATGGACTTAACAATTGGTGGAGTATTTCATGTTAACAAGAAGGAATGCGCTCGTAGGGGATACTGGGCTGTGGGACACCCTGTTGTCCAGTGACTGGAAACATTTTCAGATATGAAACATCGAGAGTTCTTCTAAAGACATTCGAGTCAGATACTTTGTTAGAGTCTGAGTGGATGCAGGGTATTAAAAGTGGTCTACGGGCACATCTTGGCAATCACTCGATGTATAATAGTTCCAATTGCAGTTATTAACTGTCTAACTACAGTTTACCAATAACCAAGACACATATATGCATACATTAGTCGACTGTGATACTTCGTGCAGTCATCGTAATCACATTTGCCTGTCTTGTGCCATTCAATTGACCTTCAAACACAGATACAAATACGCACCTGACGGGGCTCGGGCCACACTTGGCACGCGGGGGTAACACTTGCGGCTCCAGTTGGAAATCCAATTGCAAGCCGATTTCATGGCCGGCCAAGCAACTCGCCAAGCATTCACTTACTGCTTGTTGTGGTGTCATTGCATCAAGATACAAATAAGTATAGTTATAGATACGCAGATACATTTATACAGTTGCTTTAATGCGGCAACAACAAGTACAGCTATCAATGGTATACCAGCTAAGTGGCATTTGTCTTTGGTCATATAAAATCTTAATAGGGGTCTTTGAATTTTCCTCTTCTCTCCTCCTCCCCCTCCCTCCTCCCCCACCTCTCTCTGTCTCTGTCTCTTTTATACTTCAACTCAACTTTATAGACGATGACAGAGTTGAAACGTGATTATTTTTTCCCCTTCCTCTCCTCTTAACATAGCTTATCTCCACCCTCATCTCCGCCTTCACTCTTACCTTTGCCTTTGCCTTTGTCTTCTCCTTCCCTCTGGTCCTCTCTTGCCCCTCTTCCTCAAACTTCCCATTCCAAACTGCATTTTTCATTAGCTCGCTTGGGGGACATGAACTTTTGAGCTGAGCAGTTGAAAGGTCAAACGCTGCCTTTTATAGCGGAAAATACGTTTTTTTTTATGGTTTCTTCTCGTACTGTCCAACAATTTTTCACTGCTTCGTTGTGATTGTAGGCTTTTCTCCTCTTCACTTAACTCTGCACAAAGCCTTCATCTCCTCGAGGAAATTTCAAGCCATTAACCAGAATGTTAGAAAGCCAGATAAAATCACCAGAAATATTTTGTTTAAGAAACTAATGGAAGAACAAATTCCAACGGGTATCTAACTAAAGGTTCTTTGAAGTCGCAATGCCTTAAACTCATGAATTTAGATACTTTTGCCACTTTTTGGATAACTTAAATGTACATCTTAAACAACATTAGATAAAAAATTGAAAAAAAATAGTATTCGGCTCTTGGCCTTACATTGGGTACTTAATATTGATATTAGCCCTGAGTTTAAAAATATATTTATTGCCTATGAAACACAGACACTCCCAGAGAGTTCAAGTTGTGTTCATAAATTCAAAGATTGGGGTGATCCTTGAGAGTTCCCGAGAAAAAGGAGGAACTAATATATATATGTATATATAAGTTTAAAAGCACTCTAAATTCTCGTTTCTATAAAGACACAAATTAAATTTATTTATATTAATTATTTACAAATATTATTAAAGGTGCTCTGAGGTAGATGTGTGACCTACATTAAATATATAAATTTAATTATTTAATTTAAGTATATAAAAGTAAATATATATAAGTGCTTGTGGTCCATTTTGCAAGTAAGGTTTAGCCTTCCCAAAGAGTGTGGAAATTGGAAGGTCGAAATTGAAGTCAGTAACAAAGATTGAAATTGTCTGTTTCTGGCAGTTTCATTTCAAACAAATTTTGGAACGTTCGGTAAAAATTTACTTATAAATACAATTTGTTAAATCCGCAGCAACATTTTGGTTTTTCGACAACCTTCACCCTTCACTCAGTTTCACGTGCTGTTTTAACACCTGTCTTCACAAATTAACATACCTTCGACTAGGAGGAAACCGTCAAAGTGCATTGTCATTCCCATCTTCATCCACTCGCCGCCCATCCCGCCTATCACCTCCTGCCATCAAACAGATCGGCGAGTTTTAATGAATTTCAAAATTTCTAAAGCAAACAAAGCACAACATAAACGAAATAAAACACAATGAACCTCATTCAAACTATGGATTTAATTATTAAGGTCCATTAATACACATCGCAAATATCATAGTAGACACATAACCGAACCTACGACCAAATTCGGGCTTAGCTTTCCAAATGCAAGCGACACGTTGAGACGCGAATTGCGTAATTCTGATTTGTATTTGTTTATAATTTTGAAAACAAACTTAAACCGGATCACAAGGTAGCTCCGACAAGTCGTTAAAATGTGATCAGCTAACAGATACCCTAGTTATGAAGGTACAGCCAAAGACTTGGATAACATTTTTAATATTTAGTAATTATTATTTTTTGTAGAACCTTCAGAGTTATGACATAACCTCCGTTACAGTGAGTAAAATCTAAGCTCAGGAGATAGAGTTTAGGGTTTTTGGTTTCCCCTTATATCGAAGGCTACCTACACACCTTTACCTACTATTCCCCATTGGTGGCAAACCCACCTGGAGGGTATCTACAAATAACCTCAAGTGGGCAAATCAAAAATCGAGTTCGGTTCGGCTTTGTGGATACGTGACACACGCTGGCACTCACACATGTGCAGGGGCTATATAGCTGGATACGAATACATAACCGTTACATTGCCCCAAAATTCAATACATATGTTAATATATGCCATCAGACATATGTTGTCTCCCTCCTTACCAACGTGAGGCCACATTTGCGTTGTGCGTAGTATCAACTTCATTAATGCCCAATGATCATTATGCGTCGCGTATAATGAGTGACCAGTGGGACGTATGTGACGAGCTTCCGGTTCACTGCTCTGCCATTGCCAACCAGCACTCGACCCAAGAATCGGTAGCCCCTGAGCCCTGAGATGCAGTCAGTGCTACGGGTCCCACAGCTCGAGAGCTACCAAGCGTGGGCGAGCCATATTCCCCACAGTTAATACTGATTTGGGTAAAATACTTTTTAGGATTTACCCAAATATTTCAAGATATACTGAATAACTGGACTACCCCCTTCACCTTTATAAATCCCAAATAATCCATTTCGTTCGAAAGCTCAATCCAGATCAAAGCTGTTACCCTCTGGGCAGAGAACTATTTGATATACTTGTTAATTACGCGTTGGTCTACATTTCGAGAAATTCATGGAAATTATAGAGATTTTTATTAATGCACCTGAAATACAACGAAACGACTGGGGGAAATATCCAGAGGAAGGTGACTAATTTGGGATTAGGCGAAACGCTGCAGTCCATTAAATAATCAAAACGACGACCTTTAAAGGCGACACTTGTGGGCGCCACAATAAACACACTGAATATGAGTTGATTGTTCATAACGTGTTTTATAAAGGTCAGATATAGATTAGTTTAATCGTAAGCTAGATTGAAAAGGCTAATCTATTAGTATAATCTAATAAATGCTTAAATAAATATTTTAGTTAGCTCAAAAAATGTTCATACCCAATGAAACTGTGTTTTTTTTAAGACATCTTTTTTCTAGAGTTTCTATGTTTCGTCTGAAGAATGTTCCAAGAGTTGATTGGGGTATTCAAAGTGAGTGTCTTCGTCGAACGCAAAGATACAAGGCACATCCCGTCTGCAGAACAATAACTGTACATGGACATACTTCGAACGGACTCCGCTTTGATAATCCAATGGAAATATTTAAATCGTTCCTGGTTCCGTTTATTGGGTGAGCACTGTAGAGGTGCGTTGCTTGTTTGCCTGACAATGAAGACATCCGGTTTGCCGTGTTTACATGGCACGACAGCTTGTCAATTCAAAGCACATCATTTGTAGAGCTCTTTTAGACCCCTGACAGCAGCTCCTGCATTGCTGTTCGTTTGTTTAGACCGCCGCAAGACGTGCGGCGACTTATGAAAACCGCAAATGAGTTTTGAGATGGCCAACAACGTTTTGCATTATTGTGGTTGCTGTTGCTGGCTGCAGTTGTGGGTGTATGAAAGACTGGCATGCGGATAGACGTCTTTGTCATATTTGATAGTCAAGGGAAGGTGAGCTAAGGCAGTTATACTAAGACCCAAAACCCATTCGTTATGGCAACAAGCAATTCAAGTTCGTTGCCTGAGTCTTTCGTATGCCTTGGAAAATATTGAAACTCAGTTGTAATAAAAGTGAACTTGCATAACCGACACATGGGGACCACCATAAGCGCACCTCCAAAGGGACTGTCGACCTTATCTATCCGTATATGCATATAAACTGTCTACATACTCGTATCTGTATGTACATGGACACGCACACATGTACACACACACAGCAAAAGCTTTGCAGCCGCGCTCGCAAGCGCTTAACGAGTGGCAGTGAAAAATGAAAATCAATGACAGTATAAGACAAATTGTGCAGCAGACTAAACTGGACAAAACAAAGGAGCAGAAGAAGTACGACAAGAGCTGCAACACTGGGCTTATACATAAACGGCTAACCGTGACAACGGCAAGAAGAACAAGAGCAGCAGCAACAATAGCAACGGAGCCGCAAGAAGTTGCAGGCAGCATAACGAACTTAAATTCAAGGTTCAAGTCAGTAACCCCAACACAAGTTCTGGCCCCCAACAATAAAAGCAATGACTGCAACTGCAACACACACACACACACACGCACACACACACACAACAAATGTGTGTAGATACAGACAGTGGAGAGCCTTTACGAGCATGTTGCCTGACTGGAGCTCTGTCTGTGCGGAGATTTTCTATTTCTTTTTTAGCACTAAATTGGCGTCCGTTGCATGCGGTCCTCGACTTCTACTTGAGCGTCGTCTGCCTGAGGCTCACTTTTTGTTGTGTTCTTTTTTTATTAGAGCGACGACAACTGCGCCTCAGAGTTGGCTGCAAGACCAGATCGATGCCGCCTTTATGCTTATTACCACGCATGCATGACATGCCCAGCGCCCAGCGCCCTGGCACTGGGGCCCATTGCTCCACGTTCCATGTATTCGTCATTTCTAGCCCAGTCGCCCCATGGGGGCACATTTGCAGCGCTCTTCATGTTGACTTGCGGGTGTTATTTTTTTCCTTTCCATACATTAGGCCCTCTTCCTTAACTGCCATGAGTCAGCGCACTTGAAGACTCCGCAGATCTGCCACAGAAACAACAAAAGACTGGGGAGAGGCGCGACTTCTACGGGCTGCTTTTTATTCGGATAACTGAGTGTGTAAATTAAGTGAATTTACGAAGTAAATTGGATAAATAGTTAAATAGTTAAATAGTTAGTTATACATTATATATCCAGACTGGATACATGGGATATACCGACTGTTATTTTTTACTTCAATAAATACGTAATTATTTATGAAATCTTTACTCATCACTTTGAATGTGAAATGAGAAATTTGAATTAAGTAAAGCCTTGATGTGGACAGGCAAAATGCAGATGGGAAGGTATAAGGTATATAATCCTAGATTTTAATATGAATTCAACTATTTATAAAAATGCATGTGTATATACACACCAAAGAGTACCAAATACAAGAGTGGGTGATAGCTGTTGAGCTTTCTGTTAAAAATAATAAGCCCTGAGATTGGCTCGGTATTAAAAAAATATGCATAATAGAAAGGTAAATTACAAAGGCCACAGGCACAGGATTAGCTAAATGATCACACAGATCCTTTGCTATGAGGCTAATGTTTTGTTGCTATGTACTATAATTTGAATTATTTACATAATTTACATATGATTAATGTTTTAATATTACCGAGCCCATCTCAAGGCTTTATTTTTAACATTAACATTTCGCTGTTAAGCTATCACCCCCCCTTGTATTTGGTACTCTCTGATACACACATACAAGCTGAGTTTTCTATAGGTATATATATTTAAGCTGTCGCTATGTGGCACATAGTTTCTACTTCCAAGGAGTCATTATATAATCCTTATTTTATATTATATAAATGTAATAGTATATATTTTATATTAATATTTACTATTTGCAATATAATAACAACTAAGCTCACAATAGTAGTGGTTCTTATGTAACTGTAACTGTTACAGCTGCAGCTCATTAGAGCAGCTTTTATTAAATTATTCTACATAAAGTGCTGATTCAAGAGTCGCCAATGCATTAAATTGTTTTTAACGCTATTTCATAATATTATTATTTATATATCTGGACACTTGAATAACTGTTAAATGAATGTTGTTTATTTACACTTATGGCTGCTTTCCTTTGCCGGAGAAGATGCTTTTTCTTGTATCTTTAAACCAAACTATCCAGAATAATTTTGTTTTATATTCTCAAACAAAAAAAAAACATAATTATTTTAATTCCCTATTTTGACATCCCGTCATATTACAAATTTTAATATTCAAATCAAATTTCACCGTTTATTGCACTTCCTTTTTATTTAAAGGCTTCTCATGAAATGTTAAACTATAGAAAGGCTCTCTTTGTATTTTTAATGTTGCTCTTTAAAAAAAAAGAAAAGATAAAAAAATGCAAGTCAGAAAAATAAGAAATAATTTGCCCACATAAATATAGGAATCAACTTAATATACATACATACATATGTATGTATTTATGACTTATCCCTATGTTTAGAGCTTCCGCTGGTAAAACGCTTAATTAAATGTAAAGAAGGACAAAGCAAAACGATTTCAGTTCGAAAAAAGTGATTTTAATACTTGTATTAATTTAATTGTGATATTAATTTATGAAAAATAAAATAGAGAATAATTAGGAAGATGGATGAATTGTCAGTCTAAGGAGGAAAGGAGTCGCAGGAACGTTTTTGATGTACATTCAGATCATTTGGCCTGTTGTGTTTCGGTTCGTTTCACGAAACTTCCCATTAAGTTAAGTTTCGAGATTAAAGTTACTAAAGCGTGTAAAGTGTAAAACGATTTTTAATTGAAAGCAATTACTAAGAGATTGCGGCCCACTGTGCGTTTGGCAAGTCAAGTGTGGACTTTATTGATGCTGTTGGTCTTAAATACAAGCCAAGGGCCCTCACTAAAGTCATCATTTATTTATGACATGAGCTTTGCGGTTGGCCCCAAACTATGCCCCAAAACGTAATTATATAACAGCGAAGGAACAGAGAATGGCCAGACAAGTAACATAATAACAACAACAACAACACCAACGAGTCAAGAATAACAACTTGTCCGAGCCAAAAGTCGCAATCGTGCTCCTCGTCCCATCACCTCACCCACATTTGACCATCGGTTCAACTCACCTCTAAGCGCGTTAAAGCACAGCAAGAACTGAAAAGAACTTCAAGAGGCAACAGAAAATGAAAAACAAAGGAGAAAATAAAGAAAAAAAAACAAACAAAAAGGAAAAAAGAAAAAAGAGATAAAGAGAAAAAACACAAAAGATGTGGCTGGCTGATATTTTGGCATCGTTGAGTTTGTCCGTCCCTTCAATACTTCCAAGAAGCATGGCCGCCGGTTCCTGATGATTCAGCTAGCAAAGCCGCAGACGTTGTTTTAGACTCTGCCGCGGTCACAGTCGCCGTCGCTGTCGCCGTCGCTGCCGCTGTCGCCGTTACAATCGCAGTCACAGTCGCGGTCGGAGCTTAATGAAAACCTCGCCAATTCCGAGGAACTGGTACAGCCAAGCAGAAATTACGAGTACGTCTCGGAGATGGCGTTGCCAATGATGATACGCGTGAGATTTCCAATTCGAGTAGGTTATTTTCTTCTTCTTCTTCTCCTCCTCTTTTTTGGATCGGTTTCCGCTAGCCTTACTTTGAAATTCCAGCCGAACTACCGGTACCGTAAATGTGGGCCAACTTAGCGAATAGGCGGCTTTAAGTTTGTTTACCCCATCGAGTGACTCAATGCGAGTCTTAACTGTAATGGGAATGCTACCAAGAATTTTGATAGGTGCTAATTAGTTTTATATAAACAGTCAATAACAGATCATGTTCCTCCATTAACGCAATATATTTATATGAACATTGCTGGAGAAAGCTACGCCCTTTCCAAGTTTGCTAAAAAAAATATGCCTTTACATTTTTATACCTATGCTACTTATGGGGTGACTCCTGCCACTAATGTGATCACTCACAGATGTATTTTAATAAGCAAAAATATAAAAATAATTACAATAATAAAAAAGCATTACAACTAAGGGTATTTTATAAGACATAAACCTCTTTAAAATCACCATCACTCATCTAGAATTTCTAAGCTTCTAAAATTTCCTGCTTTTATTACGGATTCTGTTTTTGGCTCGTTTTACCGTTAATTTATTTATGATTGCAGCTGTTCAAATTATCAAGCTATGAGTTGCCTCTAAAATTTATTATTAATATATATGATGTCTATTAAATATAATTTATATACTATATTATATATATAATTTATATTGCAATTTAATTGCTTCGGATTTCGCAATGCGCACAATACTTTCTGAGTAATCGATACCTTCTGAGTAATCGAAATCTGATCGAATAGACTAATCGATAAGTTGGATAAATTTTTTGTGTTTTTGTGACTTTGTTTAGCTTTCATTTATAATATTTCTGTTTTGTTTTGAAAATATATTATTTTATTATTAAAATATATATATATATATATATATATATATATATATATATATATATATATATATATGTAATATACTATTATATATATATATGCCAAAGAAATAATCAGTTTATTTTAAAAATGTGGATTGCAGTCGTAAATGACACATTTAATTTTTAAAAACGTAATTTCTATAATTAATTTATATATTTAAATTTAATTTCTTTGTATATATTATATATATATACTTTGTATATATTATATGTATATATTATAGAAATTATATTTATTTTATTTGAATTTTTTAAATAAATTTTTTTATATATTTAATTAATTTAATTTAATTTTATTTCTTTATCATGTTTCACATGAAATAAAATCCTCTTCTCTTTTATATAACATGTGCGCATCCATCTGGTAGTAAAAATGACAAATAAGATATTTTTTTAAAATTTTGCTATAACACAAAATTTATTATTTAGTTTCTTTGAATAACAGGAAGGAGCAGTTCTAATTAAATTAAGCTCAATTAGTTACTAACTAATTAAATTTTCCATAGTAAATAAAATTTGAAAGCGACACAATTTTAATTTTTTTCGATTTTTTTTCTTTGTAGAAATGACGACTACGGTTCCAGAATCTGCGGCAGACATTGGCAGTACGAACGCTGCCTCTCATCAGGAGGAAACTACAGTGCGCTCGACAAGTATTGAGCCCATAACGTCGACGGAGCCAACAACAACACCTCGTTTGGAGGTCGAGTCGGCCAAAGGACCAATAAACTTTCAACACTCAGACGGTGATCAGACACACATACAGCATATACCTTTAAAAGATGAGCATGCTGAGAATGTGGAAGGTGTAGCCACTGCAGAGCAACACCAGCCACACGAACAACAGCAACAGCAGCAGCAACTGCAGCAGCAGCAGCAGCAGCAGGAGCAGCAGCAACAAAACGAGCTTCTGCTCAACCAAATCTCCAATGAGAACGACGATGATGCCAAAGATCTGAACAATTTTCGTCATCCGGCAACGCTCATAACGGCGAGCAACAGCGAGGAAAATGAACCCAGTGCCAATGATAATGAAAGTGATAGCGACAGGTCCGCAGTCATAGCAGCAGCAACAGGAACTACACCAGATTCAGCAGCAACAGCAACAGGTATCAGTGCAACAACAGCATCTACAACGGCGGCTCCAGCAACAACAACAACAAGCACAACAACAACAACAACAACGCTGAACAGTGAATCAGAGGATCCCTACCATGTGCACATACTGTCCGAGAATCATGATCGCCTGGCCGAGCACGAAGATTATCAAATGCTGTCGACCAGCACCGAAGAGGGCGAGCCAGCGAAAGCTACACCAACAACAACAACAACAACAACAACTGATGCACCACCAACAACAAGCAGTGAGTCAAGCCCTGTTGTTATTGTCAGCATGGAGAATAAGGCGACGGCACAGCCAGCAACTGAGCCAACATCAACATCCCGAGCACGCGCCATGCATATGAATGAGCCCGAGACTCAGCCCCAGACCGAAACCGCAGTGGGGATACAGGCAGGCGAAGGACCAGAGGTCGGGGCTGAGACAGAGACGACGACCATCATACCACGAGCGAATGAAATGGATACGGTTCCAGTGATTAACATTATTGAAGGACAGCATATGCATGAGCAGCACCCTGTACAGGATAACATCAGCAGCAGCACAACAACAACAACAACAACAACAACCAAAACCACTACGTCCACAGCCACAACAGACGCTCCATTAATAGCGTTCGCGGGCGAGGGCCGCTCGGCGGGAGGCGGCAGCGACGAGGACGCGGAGCTTATCTTCCGTCACAATGTCAGCATGCACAATCAAGCGCTAATGGACCTTAGCGATGTAAGCATGGACGAGGAGCGCACCGAGATAATTACAACAACAGCAGCAGCAGCAGCGGCAACAACATCCCCAAGTTCCTCAACCACATCTACGACCACCGCACAACCGGAAACGGAAGTACCTAAAATCATCGAAATCACAGCCAGCGGCGACACTATGCAGCGCGAGTGTATGGCCGGCAATAGAAGCTACAAGGTGCGTATGGGGGTAGTTGATATGGTCATCCATTGGGGCCAATTCCTAAAAGCGAATTTGGGGAAATCAAAATGAGACTCAAGTCCGGAGATATTCAAGGTACAGGAGGGACTCCACCTACCTATCCATGTCCACCTTTTGCTCGCCTAGGACCCGTTGGAGTAGGTCCAGAGTGTGTGTAGCCTTTCCGTTGACTGTCATTTCGGCACGCAGCTCCAATTTGCCTTGTCGTCACTTGATTGCATAATGTCCAACGGGTTTGGGCCTCTCATAAAACCGGTCAATGCTCAGCTGCTGCTGTCGCTGCAGTAAATGCAGTAAATGCAGTAAATGCAGTTCCTGCCGCGGTTGTTACTGTCTACACTCCCAAAAAATATATTTTGGTGCACATTTTATATTTTGCCCGATTGCGTCTGCTTGTCTTTGTGGTTGATGCTTGGGCAAGCAGCAATTATGCAAATATTTCCGCGCCTTAAGACAAAACACAATAAAAAATGACAAAGACAAAGGCGAAAAATTCCAGCGATTTGCTGGGCTGTGATTGATGTGATGTCGTTACCGTAGGCTTTCGAGTCGTTGGAGTTGGAGTTGGGGTTGGGTTGGGGTGCTGGATGTGTTTCGTCATGGCCAACCTTGTTTCTAAATCAATGAGATTATGTGTCAATTCCTATCAAATGGCGGTGCCTTATTAATTTATTAAGAATCTATCTAACGACTGGCTTTAATTTGAATAAATCGCCATGCGCTACGTGTGTGCCCCTCCCTCCCCTCCCTCGCATTGCACCCATTGCTTCACTAGTGGTGAACGCTCAGAATTCAAGCTGCGGCAGCCACGCCTTCAGCTGGCACCACTTCGTTTCATGGTGCTGTTGTTGTTGTTGTTGTTGTCGTCGGTGCTGTTGGCATTAGCAGCAAATGCTTTGATTTTAAATTAATTAAACTGGCGCATGGGCCTTCCTCTCGATACTCTAATAACGGTATCACGGGTATGTCGGACTTACTGTGTGACTTGAGTCCCTTGATAATCAAATTATTGTGTGCTCGATAAGTGCCTTATGCAGGCTTCAAGTTATTTAGAGTATCTTCGCTTCAACGCGCCTATAATTCAATTTAGTTATTAATTTTTTTTTTAAATGTTTCAAATCGTTTTTCATTATTTTCATTATTTTCATCATCGCGTCCGCCGCACGCTGCGATATGGAATAATTTTTGCTTTCACTTTTAATGAATCGTTGTACGCGTTCGTGTTGTTATTTCTTATCGATTGGCAGCAGCGGACACGTGCAACATGCCAGCTCCAGCTCCAGCCCCAGCCCCAGTCGTAACTCCAACTTCAACTCTGATTCCTCCCCTCCCCCTACCCACAGCCAACAGCGGCATTACTTGAATGCCTCAAAAAGTGAACCGCAAATGCTTGTATAATTGAGCACAGATTAATGTGCGCTATGTGGCTCACTATGTCAGGGGATATTGATAGAGACTGCACCACATGTGTACTATATATATATGTATATAGATGAACGTCATTTGTCAAAGCGAAGAATCAACCATTCGATTGCCCATCACTCTCAAGATCTGAACCACGTACATTTGCATTAGAATAAAATAAGAGAGCAGAAATTTAAAACAAAAGACTGAGGCAACGAACTTGGTATTTTTGTGTCGCGTGGAGCATTTAACTGTGTGTTATTTGTTGCTCATTGCCATGCGTGGGTCATTGAAAGGCCAGCTAAACCGGTACTTTGACATATCTCGTTATGACTGCACTCCAAATCCAAGCAGGAAATCATGGCTCTTTATTCAGTAGCCAGTGAGCATTTGATAGATGAGTTGTCCGTTCGGTTTGTTGTGCAAATTGACGCAATTTGCGCACAAATGGGCACCTTTCACAATAAAACACCAGCCTGTGCCCGCCAAGACTGAATCTATTGTCATTACTTGTCAATTGGGTCACAATTCTAAAGCAATCTCTAAAGATAGCAAATGATTATGGGTGAGATTTTTTCGAGGAAGGGAAAGCTCTAATGACTCCATTCAAATGCCACTGAATAAATAAAATCTGTTGTTGTTTACCAAGCTGAAAACACGCATACCCTCTACTTTCCACACTGCCTGACGGGTTGCTTAGTTCCCAACATTCCCTACCTTAAATCATTGAATTACAAGAATATTTAGCTCGTCACTTGAGTCCTGCAAGTGTTGTAGTAGTTCCTTTGTCATCCGAAACATGTTCTTATTCAAGTTATCTAATCAGAACTATTAATTAAATAAAATTAAACTCAAGCCTCTTTTCTTTAAGTTGAAAACTTCTTACCTAATCCCAAACAGCATTTACAAGGACTCCTTCACCTTTCAAATTTGAAATCAATAGAACCGCCAATGGGCAGATCCAGATACCAAACTTAGTACTTGGTTTATATACTTAGTATGTCTTTCTTCTTATCAAACCTCTGATTAACTGTAAACTTAAGTTCCTTTGTGCCAATTACCAAATGGTTATACCCATGACCGCTTTTAGTTCGTCCGATAAGTTTGGGTATCGCCTCTGATTCCTTAAGGCTCAAGCTTATGCACTTTATTACCTAAATGCACAGATGTCATATAGATGTCCATATATCCTGTCTGACATCTGGCAATATAATTGTAAGCTAGACTTAGATTAATTGAACATCTGAAGGGGAAAAAAAAGATAGGGGGAAAAGTCGGTATAAGTTCGAGTTGATTCTGAAAAGGAACTCTAAGAGTGAATGCGATTATTAAAAAAATAATAATTTAATTTGTTGACAGCACGGCGAGAGTATGGATCGAGACTGCGACGAGCGTTGCACGTGCAACCGAGGTGAGTGGATTTGTGAGCCACGCTGCAAGGGCGCCACATATCCGCGTGGCAGCCAGCGTACCATGGCCAATCCGCATTGCCACGAACGTGTGGTGGAGGATGACGAATGCTGTAGAATGATGGAGTGCGTTGAACCCCTGCTGGAGGCGAGCGTGGCAACGACAGACATGGAAGTACCTGAGTCTGCAACCCACGAGCACAATGAAGGTGAGTCCCACTAGACATCAGCTACCAGACGCAGCGAAAGTGGCTCTTGCTTTTGGTCCATGCTTTAACGCAGTCATTTTTATGCATTCCATAAACGACACAAACGACATAAACATCTGCATTCCACAAATACCCATGCAACACACCCACAATCATCACTGACAACACAACAATCCTGCGAGCAGAGAGCACACCTAAGCCACGCAATGACTGCCTGTACAACGGCGGCACCTACAAGTTCCGGGAACGCCTGGAGATTGCTTGTGAGCAGATCTGCCACTGCGATGAGGGGGGAATAATGAACTGTCGTCCACGCTGTCCGGAACGCAATCATACCAGAGCGGATAAGTGTGTGTATGTGAAGGATCCAAAGGACGTCTGCTGCCAGCTTGAGCTGTGCGATGTTACGCTCGACGACCACGAGCAGCAGCAACCGTTAAGTCCGCTGCCCTCGCAGCATGGCGGTCACAACAGCATCGGAGAAGAGCACGAGCAGGAGCGCAGTTTTGGACTGCAGGAGCAGGCACGAGATGCCGGTGGTGCAACACCTACATGCAACTTTAAGGGCACGCTTTATGAGTTGGGTCAACAGTTCCGCGACGGCTGTGAGCAGCTATGCATCTGCAACGAGCAGGGTGTGCACTGCGCAAAGGTCGAATGCCCCTCAACCTTCGGTCTGGATGTTGTCAACCCGCAGTGCATACGCTGGGAGCCAGTGCCTGCGGACTTTAAGGCCATGCCTCCGCACTGTTGTCCAGAGAGCATGCGTTGTGTGGACAACGGTACCTGCACATACCAGGGCATGGAGTTCGAGAACTGGTCACCCATTCCAGCCAACCTGACAGGTAAGCTCTCGAAACAACTCCATATGAACACTCACCCAACCGTCTGCCCTTCTTCACGTCACCATAAAGGCTGCGAAAAGCATTGTTACTGCGAGAATGGAAAGGTCGAGTGTCGTCCTGCTTGCCCTCCAGTGCTGGCCCTGCCGCCCGCTGATCTGCCCTGCCATCCGACACAGGCGCATCTGGTGCCAATTCCCGATGATGATTGCTGCAAGCACTGGAGCTGCGCACCGCTGGCGCCTAAGACAGGTGCCCCCGTTCACGAAGAGGAGGAGGAGGAGCACCCGAATCATCAGCCAGAAACTCCCAATGGTAAATATGGAACGCGAATCTTCGAAAGATCTTCACTTCCTCACTTTGCATGCTCGAGTTTATTGGTTTCTTCCCAAGGGCTTTGCTCTCTTACTTAACCTAATGAAGCCTCGTTTGCAATGCATTCGATCAATGCATATCAATCATGATTGACTGCTTGATTGATTGCCACTACAAACGGGGCCATTATTTAATCCTAAAATTATTGGACAGTTATTCAAAAATCGTTATTGATCATCTAAAGGCATTCATTAATCTCATCTTCGCATGTTTCCATCACCTTCCATATATTTTCTTATTTTGATACATTTGTATCTTTTTACGCTTTGCTCTTCTTCTCTTCCTTCTTCTTTTTATACCTTTTTTGAATCCGATTCTCTGCTTTGTTTTTTTTACGCTCATTCAAAAATAATTCACGCTATGCATTTGTAAATAATCAAAATACCATCCAACATGCAACTGATATTAGAATCAACAACTGCGACAGCGACAACAATGACGACTACAACGATAACACCAACAACTACAACAGCAACAGCAATAGCAACAGCAACAGCAACAGCAACAGCACCAACAACAACAACTGCAACAGCAACAACTTCATTTAATAAAGCGATCAATGGGCGCCCCCTCGAGGTTGACTACGAGAAGAAGCCCATGTTAAGCGCCTTTTACCCCACGCTGGACGGAAAGCCGCCAAAGTCTGGGACGAGCGTTTTCGACAAGCATGACAAGCCCTACAAGAAGGTTCAGCAGCAGCAGCAACAGCAACAACAGCAGCAGCAGCAACAGCAACAGCAACAGCAGCAAAATGATATCAAATACGATGTTCACGAAGATCAGCAGGAGGACGATGTGAACATTGGACCATTACCGCCAGGTGGAGGGTATGTTCCGCTGCAGTTGGGCGGTCATTACAATGAGTACCACCAGCACCAGCAACAGCAACACCAGCAACAGCAGCAGCAACAGCAACAGCAACAGCAGCAGCAGCAGCAGCAACACGTTGGCCCCTTCGGATTTTATAGCCCAGTGAAACCTTCATACGATGCGTACAATCCTTACGAGCAATACGACATTAATCCAAATGGAATACCACAAGGCAAGCCTCCACCGGCGCCTACTAGTCAGTCGGACCTATTTAATATTCTGGGTGCTGAACAGCCTGGGCATCCCCTACATTCAACGGGTCAAAAGGATAACCACAATCTGCCTTCGCATGTGAGAATCGAACAGATTTTGCAGCACTTGCAACAAAGCGTTCCCGGTGGAGCAGGAGCAGTCAGTGCCCAACAGCATCAACCGAATCAGCAGCAGCTGCCACAGGAGCTGCGACCACCACACTATGTGCCCATTGTGCACAGTGGCGTGCCACCGCCTCCACCCCCTCATGGCATTGCCATCGTGGATGGCCATCCAGTGGCCTATGAAGGATATCCACTGATTCCGGGCTTGGGTGTGCCTCCGACATTACACCATCCACAGCACCAGCACCCACAGCATCCGCAACAGCAACAACATCGTCAACAACAACAGCAGCAACAACAGCAACAACAACAGCAGCAACAACAGCAACAACAATACCAAAATCTCAATGAACCACTGCAACAACAACCCACAATAACTCCCAGCTCTAGCACCAGCTCTGGTCTATCAACCCAGGCCAGTGAGCATAGGCTTCATCAGAACCAAGGCCTGGAGAAGCGGCCAACCCAACAAGCAGGTTGAGATCCCACTTTTCTAGTCCAATCTCTTTAGTCTAGTCTCTCTTCATACCGTCTGGACACAGCAATACTGAAACACACAAGGATATAGTCTTACTGTACTAACTGTGACCACTCCAAGCACACACCACATACACACACATTATACACTCACATTGCCAGTCATCCTCATCACTAAAACGGCTTTTGTAACTTTTTACTAACTCAAATATTAACCATAACCTCAAATTGGAGCACGGATTTGATAGTTTCAGGAAGAACGTTTGAAATCCTTTCAGGCTGCTTCACTTTCGATGCTTTCGAGCTTGTTAAGGAATCCTTGTCCGATTATGTCTGAACTATTATCCTTCTTATATCTATACTCCACTCGCATAAAGTATGAATTTATTAGTAAAATTGAAGCCTGCGAGGGAAAGCAGCATTTCAGTCGCTGCGCTGCATTGATTCATTTTGATTGATTGATTGATTGATTATTAAGTTCGCAGATTGATTTCAGCAAGTCTTCAAATCAGCGGCAAAATTAATAATTTCTTTAATTCCATCACAAAATGAACTCCTTATTCTTAAATAAGTAAAATACTCAGTGCCAAGGATCGCATTAAAGTCCTCAAAATTTCCTAATGACAACGGGAAAGCTCTTCTTGGATTTCAAAATGTTCTTCAGGGCTTGGAACTAATGCATGGATACAAAGTCTGAAACTGTACATTCAATGCTCTGCTTGCTTTTCCAGGTTTCAACAATCTGCAATCAGACATCGAAGTCCACACACTGGAAGCCATCAATCCGAGAACCATTCGTATAGTGTTCACTGTACCTCAGGTATATGTGAACCTTCATGGACGTGTGGAGCTTAAGTATACCAATGGACCAAGCAATGACACATCGACCTGGGAGCAACAGACATTCGCACCTCCTGAGGATCTGATTGCTACCTCTCAGATGGAGTTTGATCTTCCCGGCCTGGAGCCCAATTCCCTGTACAAGGTGAAGATCACACTGACCCTGCGCGATGTCAACACTCAGCCCACAAGTAGTGTCTTCACAGTGAAGATGCCAGCGGAACGCACGATAACACCTCCGCCACAGATATCCGACTACAGGCCGGACTTCCAGGACATATTCAAGAACGTGGAGGATCCTGAGCTAAATGTGAGCGAAACAAACGCCACATGGCTACAGCTGACCTGGAAGAAACTCTCGGATGAGCAAATGGAATACGTTGACGGAGTGCAGCTGCGCTACAAGGAGCTTACCGGCATGATATACTCCTCCACTCCATTGATACACCGTACGCTCACCACCTACACCATACAGAATCTGCAGCCTGACACTGGCTACGAAATCGGAGTTTACTATATTCCCTTTGCGGGTCACGGAGCCGAGCTACGCGCCGGACACATGATTAAAGTGCGCACCGCACCCAAGGTCGATGTCTATGGCTTTGATGTGACAGTCAATGTGACGAAAGTAAAGACGCAGAGCGTAGAAATATCCTGGAATGGTGTTCCCTACCCGGAGGACAAGTTTGTGCACATCTATCGAGCCATCTACCAAAGCGATGCCGGCAAAGAGGACTCAAGTGTCTTTAAGGTCGCCAAGCGGGACAGCACAACTGGTACTCTTATTATGGACCTCAAGCCGGGCACCAAGTACCGTCTATGGCTGGAGATGTACCTCACCAATGGTAACACCAAGAAGAGCAATGTGGTTAACTTCATCACCAAGCCTGGAGGCCCTGCGACGCCGGGCAAGACTGGTAAGTTGGTCGTTCCCTTTAGAAGAAGTAACGTGCTGTAATTGAGGATAATTCATTTTCAAGTCTTGCGCATCCTTGAGAGGATCTATTTAAGCTTCAAGAATCTTGGTAATTTTTGTTGAGTGTCAGTAATAATTAATTTGAAAGGATATATTTGGTCGCCGTATCGCCGTGTCCATTTCCTATCTATCTAGTTATCGGTCCACGAAGGGTCCTTTATTTGAGAATATTTTCTAATCAGATCCATTCCGTGGGCTCATTTAGTGTTTCAGAGTTTGATCCTGTTTTATTTAAAAGTTCAGTTGGAAGCCTCAAATATGAGACTTTCACCTAGACTCAATTGGAACTCATATGGAACTACCAGACTCCCAGATTAAAACTAAAAATAACATTTACTTTTTCTTCCTTCGCTCAGGCAAACTGCTCACCGCCGGCGTCAGCGATCAGCCAACTGGGGACTATTATGGACCCTTGGTCGTCGTATCTGTGATTGCCGCTTTGGCGATAATGTCGACACTGGCGCTGCTCCTGATAATCACCAGGCGGCGGGTGCATCAAACGGCGTCCATCACACCGCCGAGGAAAAGCGATGCTGCCTATGACAATCCATCCTACAAAGTCGAAATACAGCAGGAGACAATGAGTGAGTATATTGATTCGATCCCTGGAAATGCATACATCTTCATTGATTAGCCTTTCATTCGCTTTCAGATCTGTAACGGGTCCATCCCAAGGGCAATACTCAGCGCTCTGAACTAGTTTAGAATAAAAAGTGTAAATATTTAAAGAACTCAAACTCAGTGTCAGTGAAATTGAAAATGAAAGTGAAATCGAAAATGAAAGTGAAGAAAAATGATGAACGATGAATGATGAATGATGGAAAAAAAATTGCTTTCGAATCCCCGGCGCAGGATGTATGTATCCAGACTAGGAGATCGCCATGTTGTATGTAGTGTATAAGAAGTCTTCTAAGCGAACAAACATTTCTTCCGTGTATATATAGAGAAGCCGAAGAGAATACTGAATACTTCTGATTCTGAAACTTTTCAAAAACGCCAGGAAGCAATTCTTGAGGCGATTCTTCAAAATGCATCATAGTTAGTTTAACTTGTAAATTTTAGCTTTACCCGTACATATACCATAAACTAAGAACGAACAACAGCAGTTCTTCAATTAACAGTCCATAAATATTTAAATTAGCTTGTAAACTTACAGAGATATGCAATCTATCAATAAATAAAATTATATTAAAATTAAAACTACTTGGGCTCAGTTTGCTTCCTCGGAACCAAAGCGGAGGGGGGAATATCAATCTGATGGCTGCCATCGAACGCATCTTCCCAGACCTCATAGCGGGTCATTTGGCAGGCAGTCACCTAGCATGCGGGCCGAGCCTTCGAATCGAAAGACATCCTGGGATAGTCGGGATGATCGGTCGCCATGTGGACCATGTGGACCTGAGGAGTACTGCAGTGAAATGCCATGGATAGAAACTCATTTACCATACATAAAAACATATTTATTATTTTACAATATTATGAAAATTCTCGGCTTGAAAGGAAGTAACATAAATTTGTTATATTAATCAAAAAATGTTTTTTCTTATAGGTAGTATGTTTTTCATTCTTCTTTTCTTGTTTTTGTTAAAAATCACAATTTTTTTCTTTCCTTGAAGAAACCATCTTACTTTTTCATTGAAAATGCGAATCAATATTAAGAAAAAATATATATATATTTATAATTATATTTTTGTTTTTCCTTTATGGCCCTGACCACGATGACATTTATACAACATTAACTTTAAATTATTGATGACTTGCCTCCTTTCAGTTGGGTTTGTTTTTCTTTTTTTTTTTCCCGATTTTCAATTTTCGTTTTTCTTTTCTCTTTTCTCTTTTTCTTTTTACATACTTTATTTCAATTTGCTTAAAGCACCAACGACATATATGGTTATATATATATATGTATAGAAATGTGTATATGTATGCGTGTGTGGTTATGTGTGTGTGTGTGTGTTTGGGTGCGTGTGTGTATATGTATTTACAAATGCACAACTAGAATTTTAATTTGGAGAATTCAAAATTCAATTTCTATATACTAAAGCCACGCTAAATGCTAAGGATCCGACTTATCTCTAAGAACAAAAATTACTGTTAAGAGCAGAAGGAGGGAGGGGAAGTATATATAATTATATAGGCAAACTTACTTTTGCATTTGGCATGAACAATTCTTTGTGTTTCGTTTTAAAATACTAAAGCCTATAATAATATTAAATAGGATTTTAGTTTTTCTTTAAAAAGACCTTAAAAACAGCTGGCGCTTCGTGTCTCGCGTTTCTGTTTCCGTTTCTGTCTCTGTCTCTGTCTCTGTTCCCGATTCTAATTCTGTTCCTATTTAGGATAGATATTTTTCAATTTTGAATTCCATTATAACTTTTCATCCGTTATCGCTATCGTATCATAGTCGTTATCGTTATCGTTATCGGTATCGTGTAGTTTTAAGTTCGCTTTTCAATAAAAGCAATCACTGATTAGCCTCCGTTCTTTGACATTAAGTTGATTGATTAAGTTGGATGCTTGGTTGGCTTAGAAATGGCAGGCGAAACCAAGACATGGAACGTTGGCGAAGTCTACTTGGTGCTCGTGCTGGCGCTCATGCTGGCACTTATGCTGGCGGCCGCTTCGCTGTTGCTAGTGCATTGTTCGATGACGCTGTTGCCTTCGGCATCGCTAGAGGTGGTGGTGGACCAGTTGTTGCTGTCATCATCGTCACCGCCACCGTCCCCATCCCCGTCGTCGTCCTCATCATCGTCCTCCGATTGCTCTTCTTCACCGTCGTCGACATCTTCGTCTACTTCATCAACGGCATAGGCATCGTTCTCGATTAAACGCAAATCCATATTGTCTAAGGAGTCGGTTATAACGCTGTCATCATCGGTCATTGTCTCATCCTCCTGCCCGGAAGTATCATTGTCCAAGTCCAGTTCATCGTCAACTTGATGTCTCTGCTGTTGTAAAAGCGAATCACTGCCACTTTCCGCACTGATGCGCACCTCCTGCATCAATTCTTTAACCAGTTCAGTTTCAATCTCTAAAAGACCCATATCCAAGTGCTTCTTGTCCACGTCCAGATAAACATTTTTAACGTTACGTGAGAGCATTAGGAGATGACCATCGCTACAGATATCCACATTGTTTACGTAGCAGATGTATTTCTCCAAATAGTATGTATTGAAGCTGTTACGGGATGGATCACTTTCGGAAAATTGTTGGTGAGTCAGCAGCAGTTGATTCATTAGCCAGATGCGCCCGGTTTTTAGTACTTCAATAGCGTCTCTGATGCAATGACGACCCAGCTCAAAATTTCGATACAATGGGTAGGTTATAGCGCGACGCAAAAAGGCCACGATAACGTCCCGATGGTTGTCGAACTTTTCGAAGTAGCAAAAAAGTGGACACAAAATACTGCGCGTCCAACCGGACTCACAGGTGCTCTCGTTATTGGTGGTGCGCACATCGTAGCATATTGCCAGCAAAATACTTATAAGTCCGCAGTCTATTTGGTTTTGCAGATGATGATCGATCTCATCACACTGGGAAATGTTTTCTGAGCTGCGATCAGTTTTTGATTTTGAGCGATTGAAAAGGTTGTGCAGTAAATGAGCCTGTTCCTGTGTCATTGCAGTCTCATGGAGCTTGGGTTTGTAGCGCACGGGATTTTGATGACCAGCCGGTACTTGCAGCTCAAAAAAGTTCATTTTGTACTGATCACGTGAGAATCGTTTAATCTCATCGGTCACGCGGTCCAGCCGTCGCTGTAATGGACTAATTCGATGTGGTTCTGCCACACGGCACGTTGACGTGTCCAGCTAGATCAATAGGAAACATATCAGCTAAACCGTTCTTCAATTCACCAACGTTCATATTTACCTCACTGGTCTCCAGTGGACCATTGAATTGGGAAGCAAAACCATATCCGAAATTGTTAGTCGGCTTGCAGCTGCGCTCGTTGGCATTAAATTTTAATTGGCACTGTTCAGTTATGCGTTTGAGTTTCCACTCATGCACTATAGGCTCCCTGTCCAGCAGATTTCCTGTTCCCGTTGGTAGGTTAAGAAACGTAGCAATGAACTCTTTTCGCCTTGGAGTCGTTTTTGGCTTAGACACCAAGTGTCCGTTTCCAGGTGAATTGCCACTTCCGGCATTGCCCACAGCCGGCAGGCAGTCCAAAATCATATGATAGCACTGCTCTGCTGTGTCATATTTAATGTATAAATTATCGAGCACTCTCAGGTCAAAAGCGCGTCGACTGTGGAATCTACAAGAAAAATGTGTTTGATAGCCCACGTGAAGCACATGTCTGACGCAATTTGTAACGACCGTGAAACTTACTTATATAGCTTGATATCTGCGTAAAAATATAAATCATTGTCGCCAATATAAATATCGATGTTCCTTAACCGATCTGAATTGACTTGTAGCGCAGCTCCAGTCGTTGCCGTTGTAGTTCCCGTTCCCGTTGCCGTTGTTGTTGCTGTTGCTGTTGCTGTTGCTGTTACTGATATTTCCTCTGCCTCCGTCGCCGCCCCACCCATACAACACTTCTCATCCGACTCGCCTGACAGCGTGGGCTTCGCTTTTTCCTTGGCATGTGGATTTGGAATCATCACGCTGCACATGTCGCCCAAATAACTGTGTGTGATTTCTTTATGTAACATCTTTTAATTTTACTAAGCCACAACTGCTTTTTAATTATAAACAAAAAGTACTTTAGAATAGCAAGATTATTAGCGACAGGTTGTGGTGGACGGTCGATAAATATACAAAGCATATCTGCTAGTTTAATATACGGTCTCACTTGCGTTTAAGGCAATGTAAACTAGATGGCGCTTTACTTTAGTATTTTTGTAAAAAAATATCTTTAAATAATATTATTTATATTTGGTTATGAACATATTTTGTTTTATTTTAAATACTTTATAATATTATTAATTATAATTAATCATAAATATTAAATTTAAAAATTTGAATCAGCTGAAGCATCTTTGATTCAGTCATTATTGTTGTCTCTGTCGCACTAATGCAGTGAAGTGCTTTCTTTACCGGCATTGTTAGCGGCAGCGGCAGCAGCAGCAGCAGCCGCAATGGCAACGGCAACGGCAACAAAAACAACAAGATGAGCCAGTCTTAAGCTCGTCAGCGTGATTTGGTTTTTTATTTGTCATTGTTGTTGTTGGCTGCTGTTGCTTTTTTTCTTTCTTTATTTCTGGCTTGTTTCATGTTGACCCACTTTTCGTGGCAATACGTGCGATGTTGGCGTCGCAGTCGGCTCCCCAGCAACGGCAAAAGCCTGCACAGTGGGATGCGAGTATGACAAAAGCTTACCGTTGCGTTTGGCTTGATGAATCATTTACATATTTATATGCACCGGCCACACTGTGCGGCACAAAAAACTCATAAACTGAATTGCCAACAGGTTATACCGACGACTGCCGAGGTTGTGGCTTGAACGCATTCACTGCCTCTGCCGCTGTCTCAGCCTCAGTCGCAGTCGCCGCCACAGCCGCTGGAAGTAGTAAAAAGGGCCATGACAGTGACACTTTGAAGTTTGAGGTTAAATTTTAAATGTTGTTGTTGGTTACCTTTTTGAATTTTTGGCTGCTTCGGATATTTCGGTATGCTTTGGGGCGGGTCTGTTTGTGCTGCGTTGAGTATAAACTCAAAAGACTTAAACAACAAACCTGCGTTGACAGTGCATTTTGGATTTTTGTTTTTGTAAAGCCACCGCGTGGCACAAGTTTTGGATCGGCGCACGCACAAAAATGCTCACATGATTTTATTTAGTTAAATAATTATATTTACATTACTATATATACACACACATACGCATACACACGACTGTGCTGACTCGCACTCGCACTCACACTCACACACACACTCACACTCACATTTGAAAAGTGAAATTTCAAAGTAGAACAAGAAACAACAACAATGGCAGCACGTACAACTGGCCAGTTGGCCACGCAACTTGCCAAGAGGTTCCAATAAAATTGGGGTCACTTGTCGCTGACCATCAGCGCCATCGCCGCCGCCGCCGCCACCACCGTCGTCGTCGCAGCTATAACATTCCGCCTCCCTCCCCTTCCCCATCTTCCTTGTTCCAATCTCCAATAGATCCCGCTTCAGTCTCTGCCACTCAGGCAATGGCATTCGTTGTTGTTGTTGTTGTTGTTGTTGTTGTTGCAACTTGTCTGCCTCGATAATGCTGCATTATACAGAAAATTAATTGCAGTCGCGTCGTGTATTTTGGCTTAAACCGTTCTGCAGCCAGTTTTAGGCCGTTGTGTGTGCCATTAACATGCACCACGAACTTGACAACGAAAAACAGGCAAATGGCAAATGAATTATTCAAGCCCCAGTCCCGATTTGAACCAAGCTCTTAAACTGGAAGCTTTAAGAAGAACTTTTAATTTGCAGGAAATCTCAGAAAAGAATTAATTAATTCAATAAATAATTAAATAATTAATTTAATAAATATCATAAATTATTTTCATCAGTTTTACAGCTGGTGCTTGGAACAGATCTCCAGTTCTGCGTTAAGCTTTATCTAATATTTCCCTTAATTAGATCCTGTAAAATACATACATATATATACGAGTATATATAGTAGTATATAGTATATAGTATATAGTATATAGTATATAGTATATAGTATATAGTATATAGTATATAGTATATAGTATATAGTATATAGTATATAGTATATAGTATATAGTATATAGTATATAGTATATAGTATATAGTATGTAGTATATAGTATATAGTATATAGTATATAGTATATAGTATATAGTATATATATATAGTATATAGTATATAGTATATAGTATACAGTATATAGTATATAGTATATAGTATATAGTATATAGTATATAGTATATAGTATTTAGTATATAGCATATAGTATATAGTATATAGTATATAGTATTTAGTATATAGTATATATATATAGTATATAGTATATAGTATATAGTATATAGTATACAGTATATAGTATATAGTATATAGTATATAGTATATAGTATATAGTATATAGTATTTAGTATATAGCATATAGTATATAGTATATAGTATATAGTATTTAGTATATAGTATATATATATAGTATATAGTATATAGTATATAGTATATATATATAGTATATAGTGTATAGTAGTATATAAATATAAATAATATAAATATAATAGAAACGTTTTATTCGGTATTTTCAGGTCTTTCTTAAAAAATACTTAAAAAAGGACACACTTTGTATCCTCATATCAGTATATAAATATTTATTGGTTTTTGTTTATTATTAATAAATATTGATAATTCTTAGAAGGCAATCCATAGCTCCGTAAGGATCTATAAATTCGTCAAGTTTGCTTGACGAAACTTAAACTAAACATCGATGATTTTTTCAGTCTGTGGCCTTAGTGGTGGGTTTCATCGTTATGGGAAAGGGAACGCCCTGTAATCAGCTGTAGGACACCCTGTAAATTTGGAATACTCAAAAATTGCAGGAAGTTCCCTGTAATGAGATATTTAAAGGCTTCTCTGCTTGAGTTGCACTACTGATGTCCTTAGGAGAGGATTTTGTGATGGGATTAATTAAATTCACTTTACAATATTTAATTTCATTTAAATCATCATTTAATCAGAAGACTAACTAACTACCCCCGCCCACGTTAATGCAGGGTATTAAATCAAATTTAATTATGTATTTCATAAGATTTTCGTTGTGCACTGTTTGCTGTTGCAGCTAATTAAGTTGGAGTCGGAGTCGACGTCGAAGTCGAAGTTGAAGTGAGTTAAAAAATAAGATTTCATATAACAAAACTGGGACAGTGCTTAAATATTAATTTAGTATATACTGTAACTATTCTGACTAGAATCTTGGTCAGCCCGTCGTCGAGGCGTGAAGACACCGCATTACGAAATCAATTTTAAACTTGAAGTCTTCAATTATGGTCTCCGCGCTCTCTGTATACCCTGCAAAGGCAGCTGCTGGGTATGCTGATGCGAAGGAAGCATTCGGCACTTTCAAATATAATCATTTATATAATCCAGACTATATTTGACTTACTTATATAGTTGACTAAGTACTTAGTATTAAAAATGAACTCCAAGGATCGAACTCTATGCGATCATCGATCGAAGTGCATCGATTTATTGGCTCTGTCAAAGTTGCCCAAAATCCGTTCACATAAATTACAGCTGAAATTTGATTATTAAATGAAGTTGTGTTCTCTGATGCAAAAAGTATATCAAATCCATAGACAACAACAACAATAAATACAACAATTAAAATTGCATGTGGTAAAGGCCTTAGATTTTTACTCAGTTCGCACACACTGCCCGTCCACCGGCCACCGGCCATCGGTTACCGGCCACCCCCTCGCCCAGGTAGCCGCTTTACCGCTTCCTGCACGCGAACAACTTCCGTTCTGTTTTATTTTCTATTTTTATTCGCCGAAGCTGAGGCTCCGATATATCAGAGCGTCTCAATCAAGAGCAAAAGTAATCAAAATCACAACAACAGAAACGACTCCGAAAATATATATATGAGAAGTAGAAAAACAAAGCAATCAAACAAACAACGAAGAGTGGAAGCAGACAGACAAGGCAGGAGGAGGGGGAAGAGGATGGGGCAGAGGGGAGCGGCGGAGCGGCAGAGGCAAACCAAAGCGATCGATGGGAGACACACAAAGCGGCAGTGACAAGAAAATCGTTAGAAAAAATAACAATAAATTTATATTGTGTACATCTAAATGTGTGTGTGTGTGTGTGTGTGTGTGTGTGTGTGTGTGTGTATGCATATGCATATGTGTGCGCCTCTGTGTTTGTGTGTGGAAATGGCATAGCATTCAACAGCAACTATGGCAGCGGCAGCAAAACACAAAATAGAAATGGAGAGCAACTTTCACCCAAGGTCATTGTGTCTTTAACTGCGCCACAGCAATAGAAGCACGGCAACAGCAACAGCAACAGCAGCAACAGCAGCGACGGCAGTAGCAACAGTTACAACAACAGTTACAACAACAGTAACAACAACAACAACAACAACAACAGCAACAACAACAGCAACTGGACAATACGCGACAAAGTTAACAACGACAGCAGCGGCGGCAGTTAAGCCGCAGGTTTCCCATTTTGCCAACTTTATTGTACTCTCGGCCCTGTCTCCGCCCCTCCGCCCCTCCACCCCTCCGCCACTCCACTCCTCCCACTACTTTGACTCCACATCCGCGACGCTTCAGCGTCCATGCAGTCCTATGTCTTTTTTTGTCAACTGCGCCACGGACATCAACAAAAGGGTTGGGGGGAGGTGAAGGATGTTGCTGCTTGCCTCTACGTGCTGCGGCCACTCGCGTTGCAGTTGAAATTGCAGTTGCTGTTGCAGATGTTGCTGTTGCATGTACGACCTTTGTTGCATGGCATGCAAGTGTGAGGAAGCCCAATAATTCTGCTGCATGGCTTGTGTATTCATAATTTGATTTAATTAATTACAATAATTACCTTAAATAAAATTACATTCAAATAATTTAAAGGGACGCTACTGACGTCTGTTCAGTATCCTTGCTGAATGTCCTTTTCAAACTTCAGGCACAATTCTATCTTATGGATCACTTGTGAAATAATAATAAATACTTTGAAACTTGCGTTCTCTCTCTCTCTCTCTCTCTCTCTCTCTCTCTCTGTCTGTCTCTCTCTGACTCTCTTAATCTAATTTATATAAGGGTCAGATATACATATAATGAAGTACTGCCTGATGCAATACTTCTTTTCATCTTACATAGATACTTTGATACTTTGATTAATAATTATACTAATTATTGCAATATTAATACAATAATTATTAATAATATTAATATTAATATTTAAACAATTCGGAAGGATATCTATATTATGTAGGTCTTTATAACAGATTGAATAGCACTTAGCCGACCTTAGAATTAAATTCGAACCAAAAATATTGAAGATTGAAAAAAATAAATTAATTTAATTATTTTCAAATTTATTTATTTAATAATAATTAAAACAAAACATTTATTTCAAAACAATTCATACTATTATTATCCTTTAAAAGTTAAACTTAGAATTAATTGAGGCTTGTGTGTAGGTAGAATCTGAGAGGTAAGAGATTGGAATGGAATATATATTTATATTAAAAGATACTTTAATTGAGTAGATAATTTTTAAATTTAATTAAAATTAAAAAAAAATAATCAAAATTATTGACAGTTTTTCATATTTTGACCGAACTTCCCTTCAGAGTCTCTTGGGACTGATGAACAGCTGTCAGATTCACTCAACGGAGAGGTGTGGGAATCGCCAAGCTGAACCTGTCTGGTTATCCACCAATAACTTGGCCACCAAGTGGGTCATCCATTAACCCAAATGATGCTGCCAGCATCTGCGATAAGCCAAAAACAATGGAAGTAAAATTACATTTAGTTGGGAAAATAAATTAATTAGAAGTCAGCGGGGAGGGGGTAGAGGAGAGTTACTCACATTAGAAAGATATCATAATTTGAGGCTTTATTATCTAAAAGGTTCTCTTGGTCAGGCCAAGTGCTTTTATATATATATTTTATTTTTTTGGCTAGCCTTTGGCCAAGAAGTTGGGAAAAAGACGTAGCTTCTTTTGAATAGAGCGCAACGCGGATTCCATAAAAGGCGCTTGGTATACGAAGACGGAGAGAGCGGGAGGCGGCGAAAGAAAGAGGGAGGGAGAGGGGGATGCAAGAGAGCGGGCACGACCAGCAGCGAGGTAGCAGAAGAGTCACAGACGCTGCCATGATGTTGCATAAATTTAAGTACCACAAATGCGAGGCGCGAGATACAAAGAAAACGAGTTACAGATACATGAATCAAGCAGCCAAGCCGTACCAAGCGAAGCCAAACCAAAGACACAAGACACAAGACTCAAGACGCAAGACTCAAGACGCAAGACACAAGACACAAGAAGCAGCATAGAAATGCGGATGCGATGCGATGCAATGCAAAGTACACTCCACGCCACAGACTCCATGCTATTCTTGAAGCTATCGGTGTCTGGAGCTCCGGCTCACCAGCTCACCAGAGCAGCAGCTCCTCAGCTCGCCAGCTCCTCAGCTCGCCAGCTCGAACCTTGTCGCTGCGGTGAAAGAGCTTGCGACCGGGCAAAGTATCTTTGTATCTCATTGCTCTGCTCTGCCTTCGTCGCTGCCTGAGTGCCGGGCAAGTTAACATTTCAAATCCGCTGTGTGGCTGCCACAGACGCTGTCTCTGTCGCTGTCGCCGTCACCGTCACCGTCGCCGTCGCCGTCTCCGATTCTGCTGTCGCTCGTGCGGTTCTCCAGCGTTGGAAGAAAACGAGTCTCGAAATTGGGTCAGTGGCACAGTATGCATGGCATTCTATAGCTATGTGTATGTGTGTGTGTGTGTGTGTATCTACATCTATATCTGTACATGTGTGGGTTTTGGGTTTGCCTGAAGCTCTTTCTTCGTCGTTTCTTGCTTTCTTCGCGGTAACATTTGTGGTCAATATAATGATTCTGTCTTGCCGACTCGTTGGCTCGCCTTCCCTCACCTCGGCTCCCCACCGACTGACTGTTGTCTTACGACTTGCGAGCTGCGAGCTGCGAGCTGCGAGCTGCGACTTGCGACTTGCCACATACCAAGCACATTACCATGGCTAACAGAGAGCGCACCTACTCCATTTTCCGATGTGAGTTTTGTGTCAGGTTCCAGGTAATGGCGGCCGGCGCATGCGTGCGGCCTGAGCAGTGCCAAACCCAAAACTGTCTACGGCTTCAGATTCGTATTTAATGTGTCTTCCGTACCGCACTGCGTATACGCAACGCCCACCTTTAATTATGCATACGACATGTTTCCCCCCTCTGCAGGCAACGAACTGCCTTTTTGGTCTCGGATGAAGGGTGAAGGCAGTGGAGGCAGGGCAGGCAGTGGAGGCAGTGGAGGCAGGGGAGCCAGGGGAGGCAGGGGAGGAATAACTGTATTTATTGCGTACTTTTAAAATGACAAAACTTGTGGTTCTTTATTAAAGGTAAAACATTAAGGCTAGGAAAATAAATATTTACAATCAATTGGAATAAATAAAATTGCACAGAGCTAAATTAACAATAAATATAAAAAGGTTATTTAAGATTAAGTTCTCCGTTACAGCATCATCCGCTTGAAGTACGTGTCGGTATCCTTGATAAGGATATTATTTATATAAGGCATATATACTGTGTATCGGGAGTGTGTGTAATATCGAGTAAACATAAACTTTAGCAACAAGTATTTAAAAAACAAATTAACAACTTTAAACATAAATCGAATAAAATTTATTACTTGAGTACTTTTTCTATTGCTATGATTTAATTGTCGTCTTAATTGAATTAAATTAAATTAAATTAAATAAATTTAAACTAAGTTAATATTAGTTTAAGGCTACAACTAGTCTAGTCTAGTTACTAGTCTGCTAATAGTAATTATTTTTATTTTGCCAAGCCCGCTAAAACTTAAGCTAGAACTAAGTGTAAGATTCCTTCAAATATTTGTACATAAATTATTATTAATTAGGAGCTAATTAAATTAATTAATTTAAAATTTGTATTGCTTTTATTTTGAAATGAACTTCTTAAGTTTTCAACACGATGAGGTACATTATTTATACGATTCTAAGCTAAGCGAACATTCAGCTACATAAATGTGTGTACACCCTGCACATGCACCCTGCACCCTCCGCATGTCCAGGGCGCATCACTCACACCTGTGTGTACCTGTGCCAGGACCTTAGGTGCTCGAAGCGCGCAGATTGCATCAAAACAGAACAACAGTTGCAGAAAGACAATTGGACGCTTCGTTGTTCTTACGTTGCTTGTGGTCTCTTTGGGCCTCAGCCATGGATAAGTCCCCAGCTTCCCTGGGAGCTGGTCTAACGGTACTCCCGCAAAAATTATACACCTTCTTTCAAATTGTTCTACTTCTACATTGCAAATTTAAAAACAGTTTTTAAAAAGTGAAAAACTATAAGTATCAGACAGTTTTCCAGGACATTTGCCATTTGATTTGAACTAAAAGGGACTTGGGGGACCTAAGGGGAAAGTAAAGTCGGGCTGTCCTTCTTTTTTGGAAATGGTTGGGATTATTTGAAACTTAACTAAAAGACAATTAAGTCCTTTTTGAGGATGACCCTGGCCTGAATGACTAACCATGTGGACGCGAAGAGATCAAAAGCAACCAACAACAACGAATATCAAATGCTGTGTGTAAGGCACTGCTTCACCCGGAATGGATGGGAGTCCGTCTGTGGGCCATGCAACATGGACCGCAGCGGCATGGGTCAAGCAGTGCGATGCACGAGAAGCTGCCGCACCCAAAGACCCGGACATGCGCAACCGGACGTCGCTCGATTGGGCGACGGAGTGCGGTGAGCGGGTGGCTTTGGCGGGCACTTTCTCTAGCAAGGCACAGACAGGCGCTGCGGGCACCGACTGATGGCTACTGGCTACCGCCAGCGTCAGTGCAGTGGATCCGCAGCGCCTGGTGTGCCGCATCTCTTGCGTGGCTGCGTCAGCCACTGCTTATTGGCTGTTGCTAGTGGTGAGCGGGCGATGTGGTGGCCGCGGTCAGTCACGCCCAATTCTCTTATGTATCTGTTGATGTTTGAGCAAATGCGCCTTCTGGCGAAAGGCCTTGGCACACACCTCACACCGGAAGGGCTTCTCGCCGGTGTGCGTGCGGAGGTGAACCTTGATGTTAGACTTATTAAGGAATCCCCGGTTGCAAATGCTGCACCTGTGCACCGGCTTCTCCTTGCCCAGCAGACCGCTCAGGTCGCTGGCACTAAAGCTGGCGACGCCCGAGGGCGACATCGCGCTCAGCTGAGGCGCTCCATTGTCGGCCTGGACGTGGCCCTGTGCCGCCTGCTGCTGCTGCTGCTGGCTGGACTTCTTTTGCGTCCTGGAACGCTTTGCTTTGGGGGTGCCGCTCGACGTGCCTGTTGTGCTCGTTGTGTGCGGATAGTTGCTGAGCATGTCCGGACTGCAAATCCCGCCGTCCTTCAGCCCCGCGGCCGAGAGGCCGCCATTGGGCGTCAGCTGGTACGCGGTCTGTTGCTGCTGCTGCTGCTGTTGCTGTTGCTGTTGGCTGGGGTTGTTGCTGCTGTTGGTCAAGTAGCGCGGATTGATCATCAGGTTGTTGTCCGTAGTGCTGACCACCGAGCCCGGCGGACTGCAGCTGCTGCTGGCCGCCGACAGCTCGTTGCAGTATGAGGTAGAACTGGGAGTCTCGCTCTTCAGTGTTGTCGTCGTCGCCGAGGAGCCGCCATTCCCCGCACCGGCGCCCGCTCCCTGCGGCCCGTGCTGCAGCCGATTCTGCAGCAGTGGCATGTACCCATGGCTGAGCAGGCTCTGCAGAGTGGAGTTGCTCGCGTGCACAGGCAGAGGCGAGTTGGGCAGCATAAAGTCGCTGAGCGTGTCCTGCTGGGAGACCAGCACCTTACCCTCCGGCTGGATGCAGTTGCCGTCAATCCAAGCGTCCAGGTCCATCCAGCTGTCGCGAGTGTCATTCCCCTCCTCCTTATCCAGCTGATTGGGTACAGTGGTGTCCGCTATCGCGGATCCAATGATTGCCGCAATATCGTCGATACTGTTCATGTCCACGTACTCCGTCAGATCTTTGTAGATGCGCACTCCGCTGCCGTGCAGAGAGTCGGCTACCTGATCGATTGGCGTCAGCGTGGAGCCGCTGCTGGTCAGCGAGGTGATCACCCCGCCCCCGCCGCCGCCTCCATTGCCACCGGGTCCCGGGGCGCTCATAACACAGCTATCCGCTACGGAGTAAAGCTTAGAATCTAATTGACTATCTGCGAAGAGTTTCACATCGCTGAGGCATGCGTCCGCATCGGCGCTAAGAACGCTCTCGGGCAAGCATGTGGACGAGGAGACTATGTTGTGATCTTGCAACGAGCCATTACCGCCTCCCCCGCCGCCCGTTCCACTGCACGTCGTCGCCGCCGTCGTGGACGTCGGATTTGCATTTGGATTGCTGTTGTTCCCCTGGTGATGCTGGTGCTGGTGCGGATGCTGGTGCTGGTGCTGATGTTGATGCTGCTGATGGTGTTGCTGGTAGGCGCTCTGTATGTAGTTGTTGTTGCTCTCGTCCGGCAGTCGCTGTGCGATCGCGTGGTAGTGGTGGCCCGAGATGCCGTTAATGGACAAATGGCCAGTGTACCCTGTGAACGGAGGCAGAGGCTTCAGGTCGGACAAGGCGTTCAGCGAGGAGCTGTTCAACAGCAGATTGTCCAGCACATCCAGCGAGTTCTTCTGATCCGTGTCGCTGGGCAGCGAATCCAGATCGTGCTCCAGCAGCAGCTTGTGTCCGTCCAGCAGATATTGATCCTGACTGCTGGTCTGCGTCGGTCCCCAGCAAGGACTCATCAGTAGGCTTTCGACTTCTGATTCACTAGGCCCGTTCATGCTGCACAACTTCATTGTCAGTTGACCCCGACGAGATGTTCGAATTCCTGCGCTCTTCTTGGGAGACTAATGTGCTCTCTGTTCTCAGTTAAGCGCTGCAAGAGTCAGAGAAAGGCAAGATCAGATTAGGTGAAAGGTTACCACGAGGCTATACTCTAAATACAAATCATGTGTAACTGTAAAGCTATGGAGTCTGGCTCTGATTTGGAACTGAGAGACAGTAAGGTTTTCAAGTTCTATTTGATTTTTTTTCTATTATTCATAGTTATTATTATAATAATGGGTTCGGGTATTATTTTCGAAAACGATTAGCTCCCAGTTAAAATACTAAACTGTATTTGAATCTGTTTCGATACTGGACTTTAACTCGAATTTCTGAAACATCTCCTGAAACCATTACCGTGATTTCGACAATTAATTTCAGTGGTCAGGAATCGTTTTATCTCTTCCCATGGCTTAGTTTCCGTTACACTTGTAATCCATCTGATATCATGAACATGAGATGGAACAGGTGGGTCTGCCGCTTGGCAGCTGCTCGTTGATGGCCCTAATATGACTTTAATACAGCCTCGAAGTTCTGTCCCAGATACAGATACAGATACAAATCGAAGTGCATTTGGGCTGCCCGCGGCTTTGAGCTGCCTACGAAAATATTTCCACGGGATTTTTCCATATTTAATCGGGGATTACACACGGGAAGACGGCGCCTTGAAAAGCTGAGGTAGGGGCAACCAAAGCGAACGGATGAACCAAAAATACAAAAATAAAACAACAATAAATAAAATCGATAGCCAGAATATGGCCAATAATAATTTTCAAATGGTATTTGGGTCAAAACATTAATAATCAGTTAAATTAGCATATAAATTGGTAGAAATAATACGGCAGCGACGCAGCAGAGCACCGACTGCGCTGCGCTGCGCTGCTCTGCGACGGAGCTTGAATATTGTGTTTGTTAGAAGGGGGGAGGGGGTAAGATAAAGTCAATACATAGACAGCAAAGATATAGGCGAGAGATAAGCTGACAACGAGAGAACAACAACAACAACAACAACTCGCTGGCAACACAGGTGCGCAGTTGAGACCTTCCCCTTATTTGCGTCTTTTACGTTCCCAAAAGGCGAAAGACACGAAATAAAATATTTTGGACTTAAACGGAGACGCAATGAAATAGAAAACCTGGAAACGCAGAGAGTGCGAGCTTAGAAGAACGAGAGAACCGAACGGTACACAGAAAATTGAGACTGTTTCTTCGTCGCGTTTTGTGCATAAACAGTTAACTTGTTTTTTTGAGGCCCGTCCACATGTTTACGTGTGTGTGTGTGTGTGTGTGTGTGTAAAAAGAAAGAAGAAAGCATACACAGTGAAGAGTTGGCCAATAAATGTTTTGTATATTTTACATACTTGTGGATAGACTCGTTTCGTATTGGTCAGCGCAAAACAGAAGACAAGCGAGAGCAAGAGACAGCGACGGAGAACGAGAAAGAAAAGTAGGAGGAGGGAGAGGAGGAGAAGGAGAAAGACAGAGAGCGAGCACAGAAAATTTCGCTTTCAACAGGTTGTTGGAGCAACATGTTGCTAGCTCAGCCTGTGAAGGCAGCAAAGAGCAGCACCAACGGCAACTTCGGAATTGCGACTGCGCCGTCCAAAGCGACGTTAGCGTCGGCTAAGCATGCGCAGCTAAGCGTGGCAGCAGCAGCAGCAGCAGCAGCCAAACTACCGTTACACGAGAGACCTGCTGACATACTTCCGTGTTCGGCAGAGCCAAGCCGAAGCCGACACGAAGCCTCACGTCGAAGCTCAAGCTCAAGCGCAGCTTTTCATGCACTCAGAAAAAAACACCAAGTAATCAAATGTTTACCTTTCGAAATAAGTTAGTTAGTAGATTCTCTTTTAAAAAAGTTTTATATAATATTATATTTTATAAAATATATAAATAAAAATGTGACTAATGTGAACTAAAATATAGTTTTAATTAACGAGAAAAGGAAAACATAACAATGGAAAATCGAACTAAACTAAAATATCATTTGAAAGGCATTTCCTTCTGAATTCCTTCTCTCAAAAGACGTTGGCTTAATAAAATTGTAAGCCAAATATTTATATTTTTAAAATAAAATAACGAAATTAAATAAATAAATAAATTTAAATATAGATGGCGATCCCAAATAAAAATAAGTAAATCAAGTAATATAATACTTCTGATACTTGCGAACATATATATATTTATATATTTTTTATATATCCAATTAAAGTTAAAGAAATGCTGTGAAAATTCTCTCAGTGTAGCAAATCGTTTTTACGTTCGTTTGTTTTCATCAATTCTTCTTCATTTCTCTTCTTTTATTTTCTTTCAGTTATTTTGTGTGTAATTGTTGTTTGATGGGTTTTTAGTTACTTTTTACTCATTCCCAGTGCTCATTACTTGGGTTTTGGGTTCTGTTGCTCGTGGCACAGTTTTTGCTAAGAGCTGAGATTTTGATATTGATTTTTATTATTATTTTTTTTCTTCTTTTTTTTTTGTATGAATGTTGTTGCTGGCTGCTATGTGGCTTTGTTGCGTTGTTGCTTTGTTGCTTTGTTGCTGCTGTCAGTGTCGTTGTTCGTCTTACTGACTTTGAGTGACGTTTCGGATGCGCCAATGGAATTGGCGTGAAGGATTTTATAGATATTCAGAATCTCATTCTTTTGTTGCTGGAGCTGAGTGTCAAATTTAACACATTTTTTTTATTTTTTTTATTATTATTGCCGAAGTTAAAGGTTTATTGTTCTGTTGTTGCTATTTATGTTGCTGCTGCCGATGCTGTTGTTGTTGTTGCTGTTGTTGTTGTTGCGGCTACTCAACCCTCTTTTTGTTTTAATGAGCAACAATGTAACGGTTGTACGGTGGTCTTTTTGCATTTGAATGGCCCTAACAACAGCACCAACACCAGCACATGTTCTAACACCAACACCAACACACACACACACACATCGGCACACACACATACGCACGCTCATTGCGTGGGCGCGCCAAACAATGCGCCTCTATTGTAAGCTGAGCTTGTAAATGGGATTTTTAAATTATGGCCAGAGGAAAGCTTTACATTTTGAATTCAGATTTGGACAAAGCTGTGGGCATTGTAATTACTCTCTCGCTCTCGCTCTCTCACTCTTTCTTTCTTTCTCTCTCTCCCTCTCTATCTCTCTTTTTCGCTATGCCTGTATTGACCGACTTTTACAGTTACTTTGTATAAATTAGTGCAAATTTTTGACAGCCGAGTGATTTTATGACCCTGAGCCTTGACGGGTTTGTCATGTTATGAATGAGTAACACGAGCGGATAGTGGGCGGCTAGTGGGCGGTTGGTGGGCGGTCTCCGAAAGCAATTAAGTCCCGTAAACAATATCATTTATCGCCTAATCTTATAATATAATAATAAATGTGTGGATGCGATCAAACCATTTACCACGTAACGTGGCCCAGATCCAGCCATCAGTGGATGCATCTCGGCGAGCTGTGATTTCACAAGCTGACCTTAAGATGTAACCTCGGCCAAGAGCGAGTATTAGTTGAAGCAGGAGCAGGAAGAACGGAGGCCTGTCAAGAGCAACAACAACAAGACAGTTAACATAAGGCACTCGAACAGCTGTCGTTGGAGGCCAAGAAATTGAGTTCTTAACTCCACAGAATGTTGAAAGGTACCAAAGCGGGGCTTTAACGGAAATTGAGCTTAACCTTTGGCGGCAATCAACTTCCGTTTAAATGTTCGAACACGATGCAGCAACAAAGGTCAAAACGTTTTAACACGAACACACACACACACACACACACATACACAGTTAAGACAGCAAATGGCCAACAGGGAGAACAACTAACACTTTTTTCCTCATCGCGTTCTCTGTGCTTTTGGCCAAAATGAAAAGAAAAATCAGGTCGCGAGGCTGGCGTTGGAAAAGCGAATGAAAAATTATTTGATTGCAAAATTTACAACCGCAACGTTTTCCACTTGGAAAATCGCACGTACAATGGCAGCAAGAACAACAACAACAACAACTCTGCAAGGCTACCAAGTGACCAAGACCGAGAAGCCGAAAAGCTATAAGAAGGCAGCCACAGCCTCCGAAACGTGTGGCTACTATTGAGGTCGCCATCACTCAATGAAGGTTGCCACAACCTCAGCGTTCGGAGCGTTCAACTTCAACTTCAACTTCAACTTCAACTCCCAAATGCGACTCCAATTTTATCTTGAAGCGGAGACTCGCATGTGGAGGCAACAATTTGTTGCAAGTAGTAAAAATACTGAGAACAGCAACTGGCAACAATGGGAGACGTGCTTGGTTCTTGCAACGCTGCACTTGACAGCACATGTGGCACGTGTGCGATTGTTGTTGCCACCAGTTTCCCAGACACACTCAAAGGTGTGTTTCGGAACCTTGATTTGAGCAGCGACTCGCGATCTGCGGGTTTACTTATGGACCTGCGCATTAAGTATATCGATAGGCAGTAGTTCACTTTATGATCGATAAATATTTGTTTCAGCTAAATATTGAATATATATATATTGTAGGAAAATACTCAGCTCATTTTTAGTGGGTCTTTGGATACCCTGTAATTCTCTATCTTTATCCCTAAGTTCGTGTCCTCTGCGACTCCGGGAATCCCAGTCCGGAGTCGAGTCGCGCGTTGATTGTAACGCTTTGCTAGCTTTTGGGACATTAAGTTTTATGAATGGAGTAATCACATGGCTAGGTCCGTTACCCGTTACTCCCTGGCTGACCGGGCAGCCAATATGTGTCCGACAACTAGATGACAACCTAATGATAAACCCAAACGAAGCGGCGGAGAGTTGAGTGCCCCACAGGCTTGGTGCTATTTTTATGATCGAGAGAGAGAGAGAGAGAGGGAGAGAGAGGTAGAGAGACTGTGCGTAAGAAAAGCCTGACGAACACAAATAATACTACCACACCCTCTTACTAGTATGCGTGTGTGAGTGTGTGTGTGATGGCGGTCCAGCTAACTAAGCAGCCAACCGACAACTAACAGCAACTATGCAAATTTTTTATGATGTTTAACAATTTTTAGTTGGTCTTTTTCCCCTTTGTTGTTGTTATTTAAATGACGCCCTCGTGCTAGCCCCATGCTTACGTAGCGCTCGTTGTGCGTGCCCAAAACCTGGGATACCCTGTAAGTAGCATCCAGCTGTGGGGTGTAACAGTTGCAAATGTTCACATAAAGGACGATATTTAAGTCGACAGATTTTCTTGCTTCTAGTTTTAAGCCTCAGCAGAATCCCACCAATATTCCCTTAGATCTACTATTAGGCTATAAAAATACAGGGTGTTTTTTAGCTGAGAGCCCCAAGTCGAACTTTTCTATTTTGGAAGCTTAATTTCGTGTTCATTCGAATACCCAAAACACCGCGCGGGTCAGCGAACTTATCCAAAAAGCGCGCATCCAAAGTTGTGTACATTTTTGTTGTTGCTGCTGTTGTTGTTGTTGCTTGTCGTTTTGTTGTTGTCAGTTTGCTGTTCGCGCAGTGTTATATTTTGATAATGCCTTGGACGGCCAATGTGCAAATTAAAGGCAATACCAGATTCTGGGCCCCAAACGGGATTAGAAGAATAAATAATTCGAGTTAATCAAGAGGCCTCAACGTATTAGGTAATTCCCGAGAGTCGTCTCATTTCAAATGTCGTTTAAATGGTAACAGTTGCACGCCCAGAACAAAGAAGAGGCAATCGATTTTCGATTATTACATAATCGACTGATCTATCGACTTGGAAGTCAAACCAAATTTTATATAAAATTGAAACTAAAATCTGCCACGAATATTTGGTTAATTTCTGATTAAGTCGATAGTTAAGGGCGATCCTACAGACACGGGTTCCCTCAGAGGACTTTTGATCTCTTTGCAGGGAATCCCATATCCAAATTACATATACCGATATAATCAAAGAGTGTATATTAAATTAGTATTGTATATTTAAGAATTACGTATTATGGCCCCAGTTTGCTTGGAGCGTTTCTCTGATTACCCGATAGAAAGTAGTAGTGTGTTGGGTCTAACGTCTTTAATTCCTAATTCGTTTTGAATCTTCTTTAATTGATATGTTACACTTGCGAGGCTCAGCCTCTCATTGTGCTCAATTTGTGAAATGAAGTTCACAGAAGACCCGCTCATCATTAACAGAGAAAAGATCAAAACGAACTTCCCAATACACTAAGGTGCAAGGCAACGCGAATTTGTTACGCTCATTGACGTTGCCAGACTTTTCAATTAGTGTTGCCGTCGTTGAGCCCATACAGTGGGCTTGAGCTTTGAGTTCGGCTCTGAGCTTGAGTCTGAGTTCTCGTATCGCTCAGTCTCTATCAGTGGCTCCATCTCTTTTCTTCTGCAGGCGACGTCGCTCCGCTGAATGAGTAAGCGTAATTTTGCGTCATATAACGGTACAAACAGCCGCTACTGTTGTTGTTAGGTTTATATATTTTTTTTTTTCTTCTTATTTTCGGCTGCCATTCCGTTTGTGGTTGTTGCTGTATTTTAGACCATTTTGGTAGACAAACAAACGGTTTTTTCTTTTGATTTATTTTTAGACCGGCCAAGGCACTTGGCAACACAATTCTTAGCTGTAAATAAATAAAGAGAATTCTACTTCCGAATGCAGTTAAGGCTGTGGGTATTTTGTGGGTTTTGGGTCGGAATCGTTAAACTTGTATAAAGAGTCCCCAAAACAATAATTTCTTAAGTGGTGGGAGCTAAGCGAATACTAAGTCATTTGTTTACGATTATTAAAAAACAAAAGAAATATAAAAAATTAATCAAATGCCTTTTACATTGCTTTGAGAGCATTGCCTTAACTAAAGTCTTTAATTAGCATCTTCAAATGGGCCTAGGGGACGGACTACAAGTCAAGCTCTGAGCCTATGCCAAGAGCTGAGGTAAGCATAGCCCCAGACGTACACCCCTCCAGACCCCAGAGGTTCTATTGTATTTGTATTTGTATTTCATAATAGATGAGTAATATCGGAAACGATTTCGGTCGATGACTTTTGGCTGATTTGTTTATAAATCTGGCTTGGGAATGTTCTTATTGTGAGGCCATTGACTTAAGATTCGCGCTCATCGAATGTTGTGGAAGGGCGGGTGTTACTTACATTTGGGAAATTGCACCCTTTAGTGGATGAACATCTCGACTTAAGTCGCCAGGAATTACAGATGATTGTTTCTTCTTCGTTTGAAGCTTTATTTTTCTTGCGGTATTTATAATCCAGGTTCGGGTTCTTTATCGATTGACTTTAATCCTTTAGTTGCGATTGCAATCCTTAAAGATAGTTTTTGCAGATAAGCTTTTTGTATTTAAGTATCCAAGTTTGAAGGGAATGAGTGATTCGGAGTGTTCGTAATGACGATGAAAATGATATGAATTGATGTTTTTTGATTAAGACTGGGCTTTGGGAGTATTATGAAAAATATGTTGAAGAGTTAGGGGGAAGGGAACATATACTTGGGGGGTGTTAGTTGTTTAATTCAAGTGGAAATTATAAACATAAACATTTTTGTATACTCACAAAAATAGTGGGAAAAATGAACGGGGAGTAGTACGAGTGGATATATAATATATATATAGTTTTTACTGATAGACAACCATTAATAATATATATATCGGTCCATATATATTTAATGTATTTACAATGGAGAACGAATTGAGGATTGATTGATGGTAAATATATAATTTTTGAACTTTTGATTTATAAATATTTTTGTTTCTGGTGTGAAAATATTTACAACAGAGTCTTTAGAGTCTTTTTAGTACGTTTGCAGCTTTGTAACGGAAAGGTGTATCTTTTTGGGGATTTCTTGGATATTTATATATAGGTATATCTGAACCAAAGTTGTGTTTGATTTGATTTTTAACTTTTTTATATATTTCCTTTGCTTGTTTTTCTTGTTAAGAATTTTAAGAACTTTTTATTGCACTTCTTGATTGCACTTGCACTTCGACTATCATATGATATATTTATCTGGATATATATGTCGGTTATTTATGCACTATGGAGCCTTCTATCACTTTGCTCTCAATATTTTTGTCAACCATTTTCACAATTTTTATAACGCATTTTAAACATGTTTATCACTGTTTTTTTTTGCTTTTATTCTTTTTTTGGTTTTGCACACTTTATGATTAAAACTGGTCACTTCTTTATTGGTAGCTTCAATATTTATTGCTCGCTTTTCTTTCTTTTCATAAACGTGTGTGTGTGTGTGTGTGTCTTGTTAGAGAGCAGTCCACGTCTACAGTACGCGGTAGCTAAGGTTGCAGTTGTTGTTAGTCTGCGGTGTAGACGGAAGCGCACGCGAAATCAACGTTCAATTTTTGCTGCGCAACAAGAATCGCACAATTCCGAAGACGTCAACGGTAGAAAGCCAACTGTGCGCAGGCGCAATACGAAAAGAAATTTTCGAGCTGCAGAGGCCAAGAAACCGCTGTCAACGTCGACGTTGCCGCCATCAGCAGCAGCAGCAGCAACAGCAGCAGCAGCAACGATGATCAAAGAAGTTACTCACCTGGTTAGCAAGCCAGCCAGACTGAGAGAGCATTAAGCCGAGAGAGAAAAAAAGCAAGAGAGAGGGAGCGCATGTGAATACAACATGTTCGGCGTCTAACATGTTCGATCGCAGGTGTTGTTAAGGTCGATCTGGCGTCTGCCTTGGCGGTCAAAGTCAGGGCTAAGTTTGTTTATGTGTTGCTAACTGAGACTGCAAAACTTTAAGTCAAAGTTCAAAATTCAATCGCAATGCATGTTTAATGTTTAATAGCGTTAATTAAAATATATAAATTATTTTAGGAGTCATTATTAATAGTGCACTTTGTTTATGGCTTTAAAATTCTACCAAATTCTAAGCTCAATGTCAAACGTGTTTGATGCTCACTCAGGCACTCTCTTTCATTGTGGGTCTGTCACTCGCTCGATCTGTCACACACTCTCTTTCTCTCTCACCCTCTCCCATCATACGACTTGACCTACTTAACAAAAATTCAACATTTTTTCCTGTTATTTCGCCTTGTAAACATGCGAGCAACAATTACAGTTGCCGGCGCTGCTGATGACGATGTTGACGTCGTCGACGCTCAAGCTGACGCTGACGTTGACGCTGACGTCGCTGCTGGTGTTAGTGAGCGTGTGTTGTTGCATTTGCCATTTGCCATTTTGTTGCTCTGTTGTTGCATTTCTTCTCCGACTACTCTTTTCGCACTTGTTTTTGCTTTACGGCCGCATTGATCGTTTGCTTTTTGGTATGTTCGTTCGCTTTAGTTTATTTTTATTTTATTTTTTCACATTTTGCTTTTCAGATTTTCTGTTTGCTTCCAACATTTTGCAGCTAACGGTATCGCTTCGAAAATGAAAGCTTACACGGAGACAGAGACAGACACATAGACAGAGACGAAGAGGGAGACGGAGACAGGCACAGGTACAAATATAAATACAAAAACAAAGACCTCACAGCACAGTGAGCAGGTTGGATAAACAGTGATTTTGCTCACGACTCCCCGTCATCTTTATCTTCTCCTTCTCCTTCTCCTTCTCCTTCTCCTTCTCCTTTTTGGCCATGCTGTCGGGTTGATATTACCATAGCCTTCTAATACAACAACAAGCGCAGCCACCTCATTATCATCTCGGTTGGCCGATCAAATGCATCATTGACTGCTCTCTGCCCACTTCCCCGCAGCTCGTTAAGTTCGCTCTCAGCCACTGCGTCTGCGTCACCACCGCCGTGGCTCCTTAAGAAAGTGTTGCTTTATTTCTACATATTTCTCCGAAGTTTATTTGTGAATTTTTATTAACTATTTTGCTGATATTATTATTCATCCCTCAATAATTATGTACGTCCATTTAAAGCTCTTTTACTCCGCTCAGTGTGATTCATTTGACCTAAAACTGAATTTTGTGACTGGTTTTTTATGTGCTGTGAACTTTGCCACCCAGTAGCAAGTTTGCTGTCTAAGTCATTTGTTTTAATGTAGAAAATGTTTAGTTTCTTAGTGAATTGTTTTTAGATACCAAAGCTTAAGAGACTTTCAATCTTACTTAAGCCTTTACATGGAAGATAAATAGCTTATAGTTAAGAAATAAATATTGATGAAGGAATTAAATTAATAATTATAAAAATAAACTTTAAGAATATTAAATTAGAATTTTAAGCACAAAAATCAAAAATAGAGAATAATTATGAATTAAAATATTAAGCCAAACTAATAAATAAATTTTAATGCAGTATATAGTAAAAAAATAAATTTTGTTAGAGGAACAAAATTAAAAATAAATACATTTATTTTATTTTAACGAGCTATGATATATTTAATATTGTAGGTAAGTGGAGTTTGTATTGATCTAAATCTTAAAAAAAAAATTGGTTTATAGTATTGTAAATAATAAATAATTTTTATATGTATAAATAATTTATTTTCTTAAATTTTATTATTAAAAAAAGAAGTTTATTTAGATAAGGTTTCAAAATTCAACCTAATTATAAGTAAATTTTAAAAAAGAAATAACTTAAAATAAATAATAAATTTTTATTGAAGAACTTATTTTTTATTCAAAGTTTTATTGAATTTATTATTTTATTGCTATCACCGAAAAAATGATTTTAGTGACTGTGACTAAATTTCATTTGTGATCAATATTATTTCCTTACTTTAAATATGCATCCTTTAAGTTGGACAAACTACAAGTTCTGCAGTTAAATTCCAAATAACCGATTTGCATCCTCACTCGATGATCCTTCAAATTGATGCCTTGGCAAAAAGTTCTGATTTTTTAATATTGAATAAAGATTTAATGAACGATTGAAGCTTAAGTGTGATCATTGATCTCAGTTCTGTCAATCGCGCCAACTGAGGCAAGGCTGGCAGCTTGGTTGGGACATAGGTTGGAGTGGGGAGTGGGGAGAGGGGAGAGGTGCTCCCATGGGCATGGCTCGAATCGAGTACAAGAAAGGCAGAATACAGTTAGACAAATTCTATGCACGTCAAATGTCAATCTCAGAAAAAGTACAAACACAATAAAGAAGGAAAGAAGGCAAAAAAAGAACAAAACAAAAACAAAAACAAAAACGAAAAGGAAAAAAATCAATCTTTGGCTTTTAAACGCAGGGCAGGGAACAGAGAACAGGGAACAGAGTCGGGGCTTTTGAGGAGCGACATACAAAACTAATTGAACTTGGACAGCATGACACTTCATCAAAGAGTGCCCCCAGAGGGAACAATGGAGGCGAGTGGCGGCGAGTGGCGGCTGCGGCCAGCTGGGGTTCCGGCCAGGTCGGCAGGCCATCACTCAAGCTATTTGCTTGGGACAAATAAAACAAGCTATCAAATTAAGGCACCGGGTAACGCTGCGGGAGTAGCACCTGGACGGTGCTCGAACGGTAAACGGTAAGGTTCGAGTGCATAGGCATGGGTGACCATTGACCATTAGGCATTAGGCATTAGGCATTGGGCTTTAAGGGAATACCATGGCCAATATTGACATGGGGGTCAAAGCCAAGCCATCCCATGCGTATCCAACAACAAATGTCCATTTGACAGAGCCAACTTCTGAAAAATGAGGCCAGTTATGGGTTAAGCAAAGCTCCGTAGAATTAACCTGGCCGAAAGTGTTTGGTAGGTGGCCCAACGGAGTTTGAAGCTGAAGAGGATCGAAGATCTTTTGGCACCGCAGGCGGCACCTGCTGACCGCAAAAGATTGTAAATTAAGGTGCAAACAAATGAGCAGAAGTCAACGTTTCAATAAACACAGACAGACACACACACGCACACACACACATAGTCACACACACACGCTTTTAGTCAGGCTCTTTTTCGTTTTCCACGCCTTTCTATTTGCCACCGACAACTGCCACAAACAAACGGATATTTGTGACAAATCTCTCGTTCATTTGAGGCAACTGCTCACCTCTCGACGGGCTCCGTTTCACGAATCACCTTGGGTGGGAATACGACCATAGGTGACTCTGTGCCCAGTGCCCGGGTTTCGACCTCATTTGAATCCCTCACTGCCTGTTCCTTTGTCCCTTCCCAAATTGGCAAAACATTTCTCAGTTAAACTGCAACAATCGCAGGCGTCGGTGGCAACATCCGCCGCGGGGTGCGCTGCGACGGGCACCTGATGACACAATAGAAGGCACTCCTGGAAGACCATTCCATTTTGCTTCCTGGCCTCAACAGCTTCGACAAATTAACAGATTTCAGTAGGTAGAGCGAGTAGAGAATCGGAGCTCCTGTTTTAAGGATGTGAATTATATACGAAAAATACTTTGAAGCTGTATCCTGGCAACCCTTTGTCTTTTATATCCTGTAGGCCCAGATTCATACTATATATTCATAGCTGAGAACTTATTAACTGGTGTCCTGTAGCCCAATCGATTGTAGGGACAGAAAGCAGATCATCCAAAGAAAAACTTAAGCCAAATAAAAAGGTAAAATTATTTATAAAAATTGAATAAGATTTGAATAATTAAGATAAAAGATATTCTGGGACTGGAATACTGAAACTAGAAATGAAAGGATGAATATATTTTAGTTAATGGCAATCGGGCCCAATAAGGGAATTGGAGAACACATACGTTTTTTAAATGAGACTTCAGCGAGTCAAGATCGAGCCGAGGCCGAGACCGAGACCGGGGCCGAGGCCGAGGCGGAGGCGGAGATCGTGTTTAGGGGCGATTCCGTTCAGGGCATTACGAATATGGCATCGGCTGGGGGTACCAGGTATATATGTCAAATATTGCATAAATTTCGTATAATCTAGGAGCAACAACAGCAACAACGCGCACAGTGGAGCAAATTTTGCATGTATAATTTGCTGTGTGTTGAGCCAAGGTGCGGGCGTAAGGCCCCAAGACAATTGGCTCCGAAGTCGTGTCTCGGCGGACGAGTTGGGGTTGGATGGGGCATGAGGCGGTTGCCGGTTGTCTATCAGAGCTAATAACACGCATACAACAATAACCAACAGCAATAAGAGCAACAACAACAACAACAACAACAATCACAAGCTATAAAAACAGATGGCAAACATAAAAAGAAAGAACAACAAAACGCAGCACAATAAAAATGCTAAATAAATTGTCATGTACCAGAAGATAGATGGAGAAAGAAAGAGAGGGAGAGAGGGAGAGAGAGAGAGAGAGAGAGAGAGCGGGAGAGAGAGAGAGAATGATCAGGCGGAAGGGAGGAAGGAGAGTGTAGCTGGATTAGATTGAGATGCCGCAGAAAGAAAGACAATAAACAAATAGAACAGCCCACAACAGCAACAACAACAACAACAACAACGACAAGAACAAGAACACAGTCGACGAAACGACAGTCAGTAGACGACGACGACGACGACGACGAGACGACGAAAAGAAATATGAATGTAGTGCAAAACGTGGGCGTTTTATCGGGCGATGGAGCCGCGAACAGAGAAGCAGATGTTGGAGGTGGGTGGGCCAAGTGCATGGGTGTAATGGCAGGAGGAGGGGTAAGCGGCAAAGGTCAAGCTACACACAACTAGCAACTGCCAACCGGAAATGGGTCAACGAAAACCGGATCCCCATCGCAAACGCCAAAGCCAAAGCCAAAGCCGAACGCCAAACGCCAAACGCCAAACGCGAAATGCGAAACGTGAAACGTTAAACTCGAACGCAGCTGTGTGTAGAGGGAGATAAACAACAGCAACAACAGTAACAATGACAACACAAACAGCAGCCACTGCAACAGCAGCAGTGACAACAACAACAACAACAACAACAACAACAACAACAACTACAAGTGAAACATCAACTGCAACAGCCACAAAACAAACAATGCAAATGCAATTGAGGTGCAAATACAAATTGTACGTACACTCAGACATGTGTATATGTATGTGTATGTGTATGTGTGTGTGCACATATATTTGCATGTACATATGCAAGTAATTGTGTGTGTATGTGTAAGTGTGTTTCTTGCCCGCAACATAAATAAACATGAAAATAATGCACGCCATTAACACTGCCAATGGCCCCCAAAATCCAATGGCTCCACGGCGGAGTCCCACAGCAGAGGAGCAGAAGAGTGGAGGAGCAGAGGAGCGGAGGAACAGAGGCGCGGAGGAGATGCTGCAGCATAAGTACAGACTGTTAGGCAGACACACTCGTTCCGAGGAAGAGTTGCCACCGAGGCGGTGCCATGACCATCGGGCCGAGTGCACCGCACCGCTGGCAGTGGCAATGGCATTGATATCCCCGAGTGCCCGACGGTGGACAATGCCTTGCATCACGCGGCATTTGACGAACTCCTCAATGGGCGCAGACACGTCGGGACGCATTCTGTTGCCGCTAATGAACTTCCATTGGTGCCCATCTGGAGGCCGGGCACTCGGAGCGGGTGCCTCCATTGTCAACTGTCGACGGTTTAGGGCCAATAAAAGTTTCCTTGTTTGCTTGGCTTAGTTTCCCATCTATAAACGTTGTACTTCAGATCGCGGACTCGCACAGGATAAACGTGGATACAGTTACTATTAACTAGGTAAAGGATAATTAAGTGATAAATCAATGTTATTTTAGTGGGTGAGAAATTTCTCCAATGGAAGGATAAAAGGCGATAAAATGGCCTCAAGCACTTGGCTTAATGTGTTAAGAAGGGATGGAGGGGACATGAGATAACATTTTAAATTTACAGTTGGAAATGAAGGATATTTAGATACAGAAGGGCGGACGTTAGATTCCAGTCTGCCTCCCTACGCCTTACCGCGCACCTAAAGGAACTAATTACTAATTTGAGAGAGCTATAAGAAGAATTATTTTGGTATCCTTAGTCCTTTCAAAAAAGGTTAAGGGGAAGTCTAAGGAACAAACTTATGCCACATGCTGGACACATATGTTGAAAGCCCCATCCGATCTTGGGGCCTATGAGAGTTACAGACACCGAACTTGGAGGCTTTGATTGCGTTTTTGAAAGGTCAAAGGTAAAGTGTTCATATTTTATGGGACTGAAATATTTGGAGTTTTTATTCATTTTATTCATTTAACTCACCTGTTGTTTATTTGACTATGTTATTAATTTAATAACAAAAAGTAACCTTCAAATTTTGTTTATAAATTTTAAGAAAAATATGTCGATAATTCCACAATGAATAAATGAAAATGAGGATTAACCATATAATGAATAATAACCATTTAATATGCGAAATTTGATTAATAAATAAAAAATGTATAAATATCGTCGATTCCTTAACACGTGGAATACATCGATATCCTTTAGAAAATATATATTTATATATTAATATGGGAGTTCATATTGATGAAAAAAGTCATAAAATATATTTTATTTTATTCCTTTATTTACATGCAAAGTAAACATCCTTAATATCCTCAGAAGTATGCGGGTCAGTCGTATATCTACTGACTCAAGCGAACCTGGCCTCAGGTTGATGATGATTGCTCTCTGCCTCCACATTAAATGAAGGTGTATAAAGGTAAGAAGTAGCAGGGCATTGTGGAGGTGACAACCCCCTTTTAATTGTCGTCAGTTGGAAGATTCCTGCCAGAAGATGTGGGGGAGTTGCACCAGCAGAGGTGGCCATTTGACAGAAGTCGTCAAAGAGTGACAACCGCATCAGAAAATCGTCGTCAAGGATCCCAAAAACAGCCGTCAGTAGTTTCAGGATATAGCCAAACCATGTAAACACGATAAAAACCTACACACAGCCTTTAATAAATATAAGAAGGACTTATTTAATTTATAGGCCTGGAAGGATTGTAGTTCCACTCACCATTCCTTAAAATATATAAAATTCAATCGTACTTCAGTCTTCTTGGGTTTCTAGTCCGGCGAGAAAGTTACTCATCCTTTTAACGACCCAAACATCCAAATAAATGAAGCAGTTTATTAGATTAATCTATTGTTTTATTTAATAAATTTATTAATTTTACTATTTTTTATTTCAATAAACGGGAGCTTATTCGTTTCTTTTTAGTGTAAGAGATCGCTACAGTCAAGGACTTGCTCGGGCTTAAGGGTTGAGATTCAGACCAAGAAACTGACGCTCGTTGCATCGGGAGAGCTTCGATCTGCATGTCTTTTACCTGTTTTTTGCCTATGGAATAAATTTCGATCCAAAATATTATTTTATTTTATTTTAAGATTTAAGTTGAAGGAAAATAACTATAAGTATTGTATGTATATAATATATGGAGTTTTAACCACTGTATTGGTATAAGATTTTTATATCTTACATCCATCCAGTGCATGTTTTGGGTCCTTGATTTCCTTGTTCTTTGCTCGCCAAGCTTCATGTTGTCGTAAATATTTCTAGTCATTCTGGTTCCTTCTTGCTGCAACCAGACGGACAGACAGACGGAGAGATAGACAGACAGACAGACAGACAGACAGATAGACAGATAGACAGACAGACAGACAGATAGACAGGCAGACATACAGACATACAGACAGATCTTGTGTTTGTCAGATTGCTCGTGAGTGAGAGATATTTATGCGATTTTTATTGATAGCTGAAGAATTTATTGAGCTTAAACGAAAGACTGAGACGACGAACTTGCCGTTAAAGCTGCAATCGAAGAATTGCGCATTGTGGAGTTTATTATATATCTGTGATCGGGATTGGGATTTGGATTGGAATTGGAAGAACGTTGTTGTGCAGCCAAGCGCAGCAGAATCAGCAGTTACAGCAGCAGCAGCAGCAGCAGCTACAATCACTGGGGAGCAACAACAATGAACGCTGCCAGCATAACGGCCGAAAATCAGTCAGAAAGCAGAAAAGCCAAAAAAGAAGTAATAATAAAAAATAAAAGAGACGACGCCTCAAAATTATAAAGCAGCGCAGCGTTTTGTATAACGGTTATACGACGGAGCTTAAGCAGAGCCAACGAGCAGCGAGCAGCGAGCAACGAGCAACGGTACTTTTTTCACTTTTGCTGCATCTATGAGGCTCGGGTACGCGCGCTCAGAGACAACTGCAACCTGCAGCTGAGCTCGGTGACTCGACGTTTGTTCAATGAATGCACGCTCTGCTCCGCAGTTCTCGTGCTTCGTTGCCATCGTCCCCAACCCCTCCCACTCCCCCTCAACCATTCACCATCGCCTCGATACGTTTTCTTGTCGTTTTTATCTGTTGACTGTCTTTTAATTAAAATTCGGGTAGAGAAGATCTCGAAAACGCTGACTAGTCGGTAACTTTGGATGTTGATAATCAGTAAAACGTAATGGCCCGTCGGAGTCTGGGCGATAGATAGGGAAGGGGTCGCTCGGACGTTTGATGAAGGAGGAAGGCTTACGGTGGTCGAGCGTAGGGAGGAGGGAGGGAACGGAGCCACCGTTGTTTGACTTGGCCGGGTTACCGTTTAAGCACCTTAATTGTTTAATTGCCATTGGAAGTCCCTTATTGCACGGTCGGGGAGCTTTCGGGTTACCGTTGCGACGCGTTAATCGATCTGCAGTCCCGCCACAGTTGACCCTCCACATTTAAGCTCCGCAGTCACAGCAACGCTTAAGCAACGTGGACAGCATTCGGAGAGCGAATGCATTTCATCTTCCGATTTACATATCTCCGGTAAGTCTCCAGTCGTTGGCAGCTTCTCCTCCTGCTTCCAGTCCCACTTGGCACTCAGCTTTTCCGTAGTTCAGCGGAACGATTTCAATTGGTATTTGATCTTCGAGGTGGCCGAGGAGAGTCGCAAGTCTTCGTACACTCAAGTCTGTTTATAGATGGAATCTTAGAGGGGAACAGTCTGAAAGTTCAGCTAAGCTGAGATGAAAAATCTGCTTGGATTGTTTATAGCCGTAGCTTTAATTAAACATCAGGGAATCAAGTCCAAGGAATTAGCTCAAAAGCAATCCACATACTAAAAATAAGGATGTTTACGCTTAACTTCATATTTGGATCGTTTATTTATTGTCCTTAATACTCGGATGGGACACGCTTGTCGCAAAGTCTTAAGTCCAGCTCTTCTTTTATGCCTGTCACAAGACATTCGAAGATGGGCAGAAATTTGGGTGCATCTATATGAAGCTGGATACAAGAGTCGAGCTGTGGCTGGGAGTTGGTGGGGCAGCTCGGAGCTTGCCACGCAAAATTAACCCAATTATGAAAGGCGCAACATACAATGGTCGGAGGAGGTGGTGCTGGCGCGAGGGATGTGGGGGAGCAGTGTAGATGCATGGGATGCACAGTTGGCAGGTTAACTGCTTGTGATCGGCGACCAGCGCCAACACCGCCGATACTACCACCGACACCACCGCCGCCACCGCCACCCAGCGATCCCCTGATTCCGAATCAAATTGGGTCACGTGCTCAACTTGCAACGCGGCGGCGACTTCAACTGACAATTTTTACGATACGGCCAAGCCAGCGCAGCGCAGGAACCTGAAGTTGACGATGGAGTCAAAGTTGCAGTCGGTGGGCATCGAGATGGAGCTGGAGATGGAGTCTCTAGTTCGTCCAACGTGCGTAACCACAACGCAGTTTGCTTAAGAGATTCGCACCACCGACAAGTGCAATGCATCTTTTGTGGTTGTTGTTGTTGTTGCTGCTGCTGTTGTTCGGTTGTTCGGTTGTTGTTGCCGATGTCGCGCCCATATATTAAATGCACAAACGAGTTTCGCATCGCGCTGTAAGATTAAGTGAAAAGGGGGCCGCGGGAACCTACATAAAATGGACACGGAGACGAAGCCGGAGCCGTAGCTGCAGACACAGGCGCGGGCAAGAAGGCGGCAGATGCAGATGGAGACGAAGCCACCGGTTGGGACGGAGACTGAGAACTCTCTGCTTTCGCATATAATTCAGCTTTGGGCTACATAATTAATTCCGCCAGGCCGCCCAACGTTTTATGTAGGCTCCAACCTCAAGCTCTTCCCCATTGCCCCTTGTTGCTGCCTGCCCGCGCCCCTGCCTCAGCCCCATTTCCACCAACCCAGCACCAAGGGAAGGAGTACGTACGTGATATGGGCCAACAGGTTTTCCGGCGCACTTGTTGCCATCGCCGAGACGACAGCCAAAAAGACAAAAATTTCATATGCGTTGTCGGTCTGTGGGCTTCAAGTGTTGTGTTTTTGGCTGCGTGAGGGGGGGTCTGGCGAGCTGCCGGGGTGCCGGAGTGCCGGGTGGCAGGCTTGGGCCCCATTTGTTGGGGCCCGTTCAGCGCTTCCACTTGATTTGATTTTGGTATTTCATGCACCGTTATTCAAAATATTCGAAAAACGTTTTATCCGCTGTTGTTGCCTTTTGTGTGTGACATGTGCGTGCCTGCGTGTGTGTGTGTGTCTGTGTGTGTGTGTGCTTGAGTGTGTGTATGCCTCACCGTAAATTTGGGTGTTCGTGATTGCTGCTTTCAAGTTGCACAGACACCGACAGCGAAGAATCCGAAGCTTCGTAAATCTAAATTTACATTCAATATTTTTTTTCATAGAAAGGTCCTCGAGGCCGGAAATATTCCATTCGAAGAGAAAGGACATTTAAATAGACCGGATTATGCAGCTATAAATATATATAAATTTTCCCATTATACATTAAGAGACAAGGAATTTCTGAAATTATTTAAAGGGATTCGAAAGGTCGTAGGACTCCTTACAACCGGAAAGTGAGGGATGGCTCAATGAATTGCATCCTAAAAGAAGACGACCGTCTAGCCACCACTCGATTGTCTCCTAAGATTTACTTTTATAGTAGAAGCCTGTGATTTCCTTCTATTACACATTTTCGGAATTTCTTTAATTCCGAATATTTTGTCTCGTTGTAACGCCGAGCGTCGCGCTGGAGTAAGGATGATGCTCAGAGCTTCGAAGTTCGCGGCTTGCTTAATTACAAGCAGCTGGTGGCCTCATTTGCAAAGAAAATGGAAAAATAAGAAAATAATAATAATGTAAAAAATGGAAAAATGGAAAAATGGAAAATGAGGGAAAAATAAAAGGAAAATTGTGCGGGCCAGCTAAAAGCCTCAGAAGCTCTGAAGCAGCATAGACTTTAAAGACCCGCCGAAGGCAGGCAGACAGCAAGACAGAATGAGAGAGGAAGAGTGAGAGCGAAAGAGAGAGAGGCAGACAGGCCAAGACTAAGACTAGACCAGGCCAAGTGTGGAAACTAGTTAAAGTAAGTTGGTATAATAATTGTTATTGTTGCTGTTGCTGGTAGTTGGCATGGTAATGAGCAGCCAAAGACTGATTACCATGAGTGTGCATGATTATGGCCATAGTTATGTTTGGCTTATGCTTATGGCGGAGCAGAGAGTAAAAGTGTTCGCGTTATGGGAAGTAGTCTGCATGTGTGTGTCTGTGTCTGTGTCTGTGTCTGTGTAGCTGCGTGTGATTAGAATAGTGTGCACATGTGTGTGTAGCTGGGAGAATGTAGGCCAAGTCTATTATGCTGTGCTTGTTAGGTGTAAGCCATGTCTAGGCATAAGTCTGCGGCTGCAGGCCTAGAAGGCGGGACACTTCTATTTCCTTGGAAGCCCCTACATCTAAAGCCAACAACTTTGATAGGACTGAATTAAAGATGGTAAATATTTATTTATTTATTAATAAACAATAATAATAACATTTTTATAATTAATCTGCTTTCCATTAAAATTTTAATTTCCTTTAGTTTATTTTAATAAAGTGACTGCCAATAATGGGAATAAAATTTAATAACATCCAAAACTCTGGAAAGGATCTCCCAAGAATACCCTATAGTAAAATAAGACTTATCAAAACAGGAAAATATAGAAAAGAGGTGGATAGTTACTTCTCCCCTCTCAAGCTAACATCTAATTAAGCTAGAGCTTAAAGGATCCGCAATCGCATGTCCTTCATATCGAAAGCCTCTACGCACAAGCAGAATTTGAGATGGAACTTCAAGAGTTTCAGGAATTTTTCCCAGAAATGCAAAAGAGCAGAGCTTCCACTCACAGTTGGTGGCCACCTCAGATCGGCTGACTGCAGGTGTCTGAGTGACGACTGGCGCCTGATCTGCTCTCCAAAGACGAAGCCAAACTGACGTCGGCGAGACCCACAAATGTCATCATTGCACAATGCAAGTTGCTTGCGTCTAATGGATACTTGACGCGGCCGGGATGGGAGAGCCACTGCCGACAGGCCGAGCAAATGGCCAAAGGCTATGGCGTAAGGGGCGTGGTGGTTGAGTAAACGTGCGGGGCGGTAGCAGGCGACGCAAGCGGAAAGCGGCTGCAGTTTTGGTTTCTTGACTTCCTTGTGTTATTTGGTCAAGTTTAGTGACGCACACCCGAGCTCAAGTCCGGCTTGGCCAAGTGTGCCAAGTAGTCAAGTAGTCAAGTAGTCAAGTAGCCCAGGCCGATTGTAACTCGTATCCATTCATGACAAGCTCTACCCCCTCTCTCTCTCTCTCTCTCTCTCTCTCTCGCTTTCTCGCTCTATCTTATTTTTTCTTTCTACTCTCTCTCTTTCTCTCTCTCCCTCCCTCTCTTTCTCTCTCTCTCTCTCTGTGTGTTGCTTTTTATTCTATGAGTGTGTGCAAGTTTTGCCAATTATGGTGTCCTCCTTATTTTACGTTGGTGTCTATCTAACTGGCTAGTTGATTGTTGTTGTTGTTGGTGTTGTTGGTGTTGTTGGTGTTGCTGGTGTTGGCTGTTGTTGGCTGTTGTTGGCTGTTGGCTGTTGCCGTGGCTCTATCTTTAGCTTGTCATATTTGTCTGGTTCGTCGTGTTCGTCGCGTTCGTTGCCTGAGTCTTTCGTTTAGTCGTTGCCTGTGCTGTCGCTGCCACTGCCACTGCCGCTGCCGCTGCCTTTGCTGTTGCTGTTGCTGCTGTCGTTATGGTGTTGCCTCCAAGTAGGTCACTTGCGATTTCATGACCGACTTTTAGCTTTTTTATACACACACATACACGTACACTCACATACCGTCGCTTTGGTATCTCCTGCCCGTCCGACGGTCCGCCCGCCAGCCCCGTCCACCATTCTGTCCGCTGTTATTTATTATTGTTTAGCTGGCCTCGCAGCCGATGCCCATTCAATGCCAATGGCCAAAGAAATGCTTTCTATGCGTCAGCCTTTTGTGTATTTTGTATATTTAAGCGTTGATTCTTATTAATTGGACTCCCTAGATCTGCGGTGCTCCATTTTGAAAGTGATAGTTCCGTTCGAGAGGCTTACGATCATTCAAATGGAAGATAATACGTATTCTTCATTTCATCTCTCTTTCTTCTCGATCTCCTAAATGATATATTTTTCTCCTCTGTTCACGCTTCAGTTCAGTTACAAAGAACACCTCAATTATGCCCTCGGACACATTGCCCCCTTCGCCCGGACACCCCTTTTTATGGGCAGTGCCTCGCTATTACAATATTCTGGGCGACGTGATTTACCGTACGGACAGCTCAAATACAACTCATAAGCAAGCCTGTAATTAAATAAAATATTAAATTATCGGTATATATTCGTTGGAGTACTCGTCATAACTGTTTCAGGCTGTCTCGGCGGCACCTCCCACTTACCTGCTATGTGCCCCAATCCATTGTACGGCCAACGCTTTCTTTCCCTTCATTTCATCTCCCTCTCTCTCTCTCTCTCTCCCCCTCTCTTCCTTTCGGTGTCTCTTTCTCTTTCTTTTCATCTTTCTTGCTTGGTAACAAATTAAACTTAATTGCCTTGTGACTTATTGTTGTTGTTGTTTTATTACTCTGTTATCGTAGTTGTTGTTGTTGCATTTTAACGATCCGCTGAAAATTGTTGCTTAATTCTATAATTATTAATGCATTCTGCGATGTTGTAAACATCCCTCGTTAAATCTTTATTGGCATTACGTTCCTGGTCGTTCGCCAGTTGCCCCCAACTCATCCCCATTCCCAAAATGTGCTTTATATCTTCTTCGTTTGACGATCACAAAAATACTATATATTATCGTCGCACGTATCCACAGACATAAAGAAGCTCGAAGACAGCCCTTGATTGCGAAGATGCAGAACATGTTTGATATTGGGGTTAATAAAAAAAATAATATATAAAATTTCCGTCTTTTAAATTTTGTTAAAGACTTGGAATATATTGAGAAAGTGACACAGACAAAAATCCCATTTGCTTTGAAGCTCAACAAGAAGCCAAACCAATTGCTTTTCAAATATTTTAGAATAAGTTACTAAATCACTCGAACAACCTGGCTCTATATCTTATGGATAATAGCCTAACAACGAGACGTCTACAAAGAACCCACCCGCTCGACCTCTCCAGGAATTAAGGCTGACTTAGTACCCCCGTCAGCTAATAACAACAAAAACTAGCCTGCCACCTATGTAAAATCTCGCCGTGAATTGTAGGGCAGATCTTAAATATATATAATATATATGTATATAACATTATGGCTTACTATTATATATCCTTTTTCACACATTGTGTGTTGTATACTTATGTACATGTATTGTATTGTATACGAAGCATCAGTTAGTGGAAGGATCACCGCGTTTGTTCGATTGACTTTGGACTGGATGCTGGCTAGGAATTAGCATTAAGAGAGTAATTTATAGAGGAACAATACTTGTAACAATTGATATATAAGCAATGTAAAAAATTCCACCAGGCTTCATCCCAGAATGTTCCTGCTATGTCCCAGATATGCCTCTGATATGTCCCTAATATATCCCAGATTTCATAGTCTTCCCAAAGGAATCTCAAAGGGGAGCAGATTGTAGAGTAGGAAACCAACTAATGGATGAACTCTTTTATTTTTCTATTTTGCTGAACAGCTTGAGGTCCTTTGAGGTGACAGTCTTCAAGCCAATCATCAGTTCGACTTACTCAATATCCCTCGTGCTATTGGAAAGTCAATATCATTTTTATGTTAAAGCTCAAATATCTTTAAGTCTTAATGGAAGTGTGGAATTAATTTCCTTCCTGGTTATTCTTATAAATGAACTATGAAATATATATATATATATATATATATATATATATATATTTATGATTTCTCTGAAATCGGTTTTTCATTATTACGTGATATTTACTTCCCTTGGGACCCAAAATCCCAGGAGTGACGTCGAGTAGATGATTAACTTGTTCAAGAGGAAGGAATGAGCGTCCAGGCTCCGAGAGCTGTCATCCATTTGTTTTCCTAACACTTCAAATCGAACCAATACAAAATAATTAAGACTAACTAATAGTGGACATAATCGGTAGAGAGTGTGCTAAATGCACGTTGGTCGGGGGCACAACTGGAGTAATTATTGAGCGGTTAGAGAACAACAAAAGCAATGGATGAAATGACAGTAATGGCAGCCACAACAGAAACAGAAACAGAAACAGCAACAACAACAACAACAAGAACAGGAGCGGCAGCAACTATTGGCTAACTGCTGCTAAACGGCAATCATCATTAACATCATCATCCCCATTATCGTCATTATCATTATTCTTTGGCACATCAGCGCGGCAATCAAAAACGATTAACAAGATCGCGACTGCGACTCCATTGCAAACGCCATCGCCATCGCCATCGCCATCGGCAACCCCAACTCCAAAGATCTGCTGCAGTTCCATCCGCAGCTTCCACATGCACCTCCTGCTGCCTCCTGACCCACTTGGCCCGCCTGACAGATGTGTGTCAACGGCAGTTGCAGAATTTTTACAACTTGTTAAGTTTTCGATTAAAAAAGTAAAAAACTAGGAACTACTTTGGCAGCGACGTCGACTGCGACTGCGACGGTGACTGCGACTGCGACTGCGACTGTGACTGCGTGTAACATGTGCAACTAGTTTAGCGACTTCAACTTGAAACCGACTCCGGCTTGAAGTTGCCTTGGATCCGGATACAGGAGAGACACAAGCCTTAAACCACCAACAACTGCAACAACAACAACAACAACAAGCACAACAACAACAACAGCCACAACCACAAGCCACAGGCACAAAAGTAGTGCAAAATTTGGTGTCACGTCTGTCATGTCACCTTTTAGGTTGGCTTTGTCATAGGTGAATATGAGTAGTGAGTGATACTCAGAGGCACTCATAGAACTCATACAGACGAGCCCTAGAGGAGGCTATGTCATTCCAGTTGTGGGTCTTAGCCAAGCGTAACTACTTAGCCAACACAGCGCCAAAATTTTAATTACCAATCGTCGGATCCATAAGTCGGAGTACTGGAAAAGAGTTTTTGGAACAGAACCAAAAGTTTAACAACCATGACATGTGCCACATGAGCCACAACTGGGCTCTTCCTATGCCAAGTAGAATACCCGAGCAGCTAAGTGCGTGGCTCACGTACTGTTATACATCCGACCACCTAAGCGGGTCACGCGCCACCGAAAATATTATGATCTAGCCAGCCCAAAAGAGCAGTAATTATAATATGTGCGATGATAACATCTAGTTAACCCAATTCCCCAAAGATCAGGCCTATATATAATTTTCCGGCTTCTGCACTTATTGGACAATTCGCACGCGTCTCACTTGCCAAAAGTAAGCATCTTTCCTATCTGACGAAATGTACTTAAGATGTACTTTTAAGTATTCTTTGACTTCTGTCAAATCTGAAAAAGATTATCACTGGTAAAATAAATGCATTTTTCATATTTCAAATATCATTTCTGAAAATCCACTCCGATTTTTAATAAAAAAATTCCTTAAGAAACCTCCAGTTCGATGTTGATATCAGAAGAAGAAAAAGTTATATTATTTGTCCCAACACCAAAATAATGAACTATAAGGATTATCATAAGTTATTTTTTATTTTTTTTATTTTATATTTTTAGTTGTACACTAATTATTTAAATCTACAAGAGAGATCTAACACATGAAATCCTTTTAATCCTCCTTGAGTGGAGCTACTGCCTAAGCGGCTAATTTCTGGAATACTTTTGTGGTCATAAAGTGTATTTAAATACCAGTTAACATATTCTATAATTTCTTCTTTAATTAGAGGAATCCTGAGATCTAGATTGATCGCATATTTGGAGGCGCCTTATATGTTCCTGTCGGTTATAGATTGATATCTGAGGAGAAGCTCAATGCTAGAATTGCAAGCAGTACCCCAAAACTGCAGTGATGAAGTTAAAAACGGCTGGAGGACTGCTTTGTATAAGCGCAATGTATTTCCAAGGCTTAATTGGAACAAGTACATAATAGCCAGTACATTTTGTAGTTTTAAGTTTTAGCTGTGTCTGCTTCGCTTTTGTTGTGCTCCTTTCAAGTGAATCGCCCATCTAGATGCACTCCAGGATATTTTGCCACTTCACTGGCAGGAATGGTGGAATGTCCCATCTTACGCCATGAAACGAAGATATGTTTGTTAATGTAACCAATATATCTTCAAGATTAGAAAAGTAGCAAACATTAAAGATATAATGCAATATAATATATATAATTTAAAATAATATGATATAAAATTAAAACAAGTTAAATAAATCAATCCCCCAACACTGCACGATTTTTTGATTATAATTTTCCTCTTCCTCGTTAAGATTTTATTTCCCATAATATTTATTTTTTTTATTATTATTTAAATATATATTATATTAATTTTTCAGCCTACTTCAAATAGCAATATTTTTCCCTCTCTCTTCTTCCTATTGCCACTCGCATTGCCGAGCCACACTCTGCACTCTGCACTCTGCACATTAAATTCTCTTTCTAAATTAAATATCACGGCTAAAAGATACATCCAAATGCGGACCCTCCCACCCATCTACCCCTTTACCCGTCTTCCTACAGATTATAGCCGCGTTCTTGATGGCCGGGCTTATCATTGATGAAGTCTGTCAAAGTGCTTGACGGGCCTGTCTTTCAGACAGAAAAAACTTTCATTTGAGGTGAAGCTCCCCCGCTCCCCGTAGCTGTAGGAGCAGCAGCAGCAGAAAGCCCTGTAACAATGCTCAGGGGAAGGCAGAGAGAAGAAGATGAGGTGGTGGAGTAGAAGGAGGGGGAGGGGGAGGGGGAGGAGAGAGATATATTTTATAACGAGGTGATTCTTGTGCATTGTCTGGTCTTCCAATTTGTTTGCGAAAGTTGTTGTTGCAGCGGGAGATAGAGAGTGAGAGAGAGGGAGATAGAGAGAGAGGGTGATAGAGAGAGGGAGAGGGGCGATGGTGCTTCCCCGTAAGTATGCGCATAATTAGCCCTAATTGTTGTAGCCACTGTTGTTGTACATGCGATGTTGTTGTTGCCTGCAAAATGGGCATCCATTACATTTCTTTGTTCATGTTCTCAGTCACTGCTGTTGTAGTTGTTGTTGCTGTAGTTGTTGTTGTTGTTGCTATTGCTGCTTGCGCACTAATTCTTGACTCTTAGCCAATGTGAAAGTAACAGTTTTCTTACTTGCCCGTCAACTGCCACTCTCAGATGTTAAAAGAAGAAAAAAAAAAACAAATCTTTTCAAAATTCAAGAATGAAATCAATTAAATTCGATTGTAAAATCGGAATCAATTATTTGCGAGTCATGGCATTTATTTATTTATTTTATTTTTACTTGGACTGGTTCTTAAATATTTACTTTAATTTTAAATCAGCTTCTTTTCATTTTAGTTGATACAGTTGGAATAAAAGCTCAAGAGGGAAGATTTTCCAAGTTGTGGATTGGTGACTTATCCCTGAGGACATCCAGGCTATACTCCAAGTAACTGCAGTATTTATATTAATTTTTTATTTATATATAAATCAACAAATTAAAAGTTGTATCAAATTTAAATTAAGTTATTGAAAAAATTAAATTATTTGGGCTTCCTTTGCTGTCGGTGTCTGGGATGAATGATTCATCGCTTGAGTCGTGTTACGGGAGGGAAATTTCTAGGGTGTCGGCCAATCTGAGTTTCTGAGTGATTTAAGGCTCTTACCACAACGAGTTGTATGGAGTTAGAATACATCCTTAAATAAGAGATCTGAACAAAGCGTTGGAACATTAGACTCAATCCAAATATTTGGATTAAGGATTTGCTGCTTCCACAGACAATTGCGGTACGCCACTTGGGAATCACACTGGACAACACACACGCACCAAGCTATAACCAAGATGTCCTTTTAGAGCTGCAGTGTTTATAGTTTATTTAAGTAAAGATGAATTAAGTATTATTTATTTATTAATAATATATGATTTTTGGGACCAGGCAACTCAAATGCATGATGTCCCGGCTTGAACATATGCGACAGGAGTCGGGATAATTTGTTTACGTAACTTTTGTGCAACTCTTGCCACAAGCAGCGTCAAGGCTGTGTCCTGCAGTGTGGGCTGTGAAGGGATCTCTGCGACACATGTGGAATGTGTTATGTGAATGTGTTATGTAACATGCAAGGATTGCCTATCAGAGTGAGCTCAAGGTTATTCCGAGCCGATCAGTTCGGCGAAAGAGTTAGAATTTGTGTTTGCCACAGCTGAAGCTGAATGTAATATGATTTTAGGCTTAAGCTTGGAACTAGGTCACTTCTATGTCACATGCAAGCATTGCCGAATGATTTACGACTGCCAAACAATTAGACAGCAACTGCAGCCACATGCAGCAACAACATGCCACAGCACAAAATGCATTGCGGATGCAGTGACGGACGCGCCGACTTGGTTGCAAGCACAGGCATGGACAGGGACACGGAGCTCGGAGACAGCAACAGCAACATCAGCAACAGCAACCATAACAGTGACTACAACAACAACAACGACGAATTATATAGACGACGCTGTCATCTTTGTCATGGCCATAAAATTGTCGTGTTCACCGTGTCTTGCTCTGAGGCGTGCTCCCTTGCTGTTTCCACTTAAAAGTTTCTGTTAGTTTGTCATAAAATCGCGCATTTCACTGTTTGCTGTCCTTTGACATCACCGTCCACCGACCTACCTGACTGTCTAACTGTCTACTCTCCGACTGTCCGCCTGTCGGACTGTCCGAATGTCCAACTGTCTGACTGTCTGACTGTCCAAATTTCCGACTGTCTGTCCTTTTGTCTGACCACCTACCAAGGCAACAACAGCCTTTCGTTTGTCACGGTCTTGCGAATGATGCAAAATCACATTTCACTTAATGACCTTTCCCTCTGCCCTGAGCCTGAGCCTGGGCCTGAGGTCGAAAGGGTTTTTAGCCCAAATTTTAGTTTCGTGGGCGTTTTGTTGTTTCAATTTTACGACCTCATTCACAAAACTAAACTAAAATATATTATTTATTTTTGTGGGCACAAAGCAGCTTAATACTGTATGTATCGTATACCCTACAATAATATTCTTCAGTTTTTTTTTTAGGGTGTTCAAAGTTCCACAGACCTTTTGCCGTTCCCCGAAAACCGGCAGAGTAACCGCTGATCTCATACGTAAGTAAATAACAATCATGATCGAAATTGGGTCAGGGCACACCTCCATATAGCTCCCGGCATACTAACATATCGTTCTCCTCGAGCTCTTCCATTCCCATTCCCATTCCCACTCCCATTCCCATTCTCAGCTCACCTCGTCATAATATCTGGCGATTTCAACCCAACATCGACCCAACTGTTGAGTACCACAAATTTTGCTTGAGCTCCGCCAAAAGTTAGCCGAATTAAAAAATTTTATTTTTTATTTAATATATTTATTATCTTACACTTGAACCAGCTGCAGTCTTATAGAAATAAGAATAATAATTTCCTCATTTAATTATTTACTATAAAATCGCCTGTGACATGACAACTTTTAATTTTATATGTGACTTTGAAAAAATATTATAAATAAATATGAAATATTTTTTATAATTTTGAATAATAATATTTTAACTTTCAATTAATATTTCAAATATATAATATAATATATTGTGTATTCCTATATAATGTAAAATCTCTTACAATAATAAATATTGTAATATGTATAACATAATTGTAGAATTATATATAAATATTTTTTAATTTATATATCGTTTATTATGTATTATTCGGATAAATGATAAATAAATATTCAATGAGAACTGTGTTAAGAACTAAGCTGAAGAGTCCACGTTTGCAGGACATCCGATCAGCTTCAATTGTCTACAATTTTCTAAAATAAATGTTGATATATGATAATTCATATTTTTATTAATTTTTCCTTAACTAACAAATATATACTTCATTTATTATTATAATTATTGTTATATTTTATATATACACATTTAATTAAAATTAAATCTGTATTTTAAAATATTTTCAACGTTCTATTATTCTAAGAATCGGAATTCAAAGAAAGTATATATGGAAATATATAGATTTATGGCTTTTTTTATTTAAAATGAATTCAAAAACAGACTTTTACTTCTGTAAATCCATGGCCACATCATTATATTTTAATCACTTAATATAAACAAGTGCCCTTATTATGTGAGAAAAACAACAACGCAGATGCACTAAATAAATAAATTAAGAACTTAAATCGAGATGTCTGTATACATTGGCATATAAAATTGGCTTAAAAATGTTCCTCGTTAAGAACTGAAACAAGTTGAATTTAAGTGCGAATTTGGCCAAAGCCATTGACATATTCAGGTTAAAGAGATGCGACTTAAGCCCACTTTTGATCTCATTTGCTTTGCAAAGAGCAGAACAACAACAGCAACAACAACAACAACAACAACAAAAGAAGTATTTACTAACATTTTGATTCACTTTCATACGCAGCACGATCGTCGATTCTGGTTGAGATTGTGAGCTAAGCGGCCAAAACCAAAAAAAAAAAAAAATAAATATAAAATAAGAAGAGACAAACAATAAATAAAAGCTGCAGCTAACAGACACTTTTGTATACACACACACACACAGCACACACACAGCACACACACTTGCATACACGCGCTTATTTGGCCACACGCACAAAATGAAATGCAACAACAACAGTAACAACACACAAAAAAAGCTAAGAATGAGATTTTATTTGCTTAGCCAACGCTGTGAATATTTAATTTGCACACATATACACAAACACTCGCAGGCACGCACACACACTCGTAGCTTTAACGACGCTGCTGACCCACTTTTGGGGAAGAGGCGGCTTAAAAGCTGGCTACAGGCCGCCATACAACGCTAATAAGAACAGCAATGCCGCCATTACGAATACAAACACTCATTCACACACACACACACACACACACACACACAAATACACCGCAAAAACGCGTTGTAATACCCTAAGTCTAACTAATAGGGGTATGACTGGTGTTCAAATGCTTGAATTCATCTATCGACTGCAACTATCGATAGCTTCTAATCTCTTAAATGTTCTTTACACCCATCCCCAGCTAAGCAATTTAGCTTAAAAAAACTCATAGCAGCTTAACACAGGGTATGTGATAGTCGAGTTGCAAAAGCCGATTATTATTTGATCGTGTAGCGTGCGTGCAAAGGAAAAATACTCACTAATTAACTCAACGAAAAGTCAACGAAAAGAATCAAGCAACCTTATTTGCAAATTGTGTCTGTGGGAGCGAGAGGCGAATAAGTAAGACGGGAGACAGCGCGATCAAATATAAAATAATAATGGATGAGAGGGAGAGAGAGAGAGAAGAAGAAGGAGAAGGAGAGGGAGAGAAACAGCGAAAGGCCGTTGGTGAAAGGGCAAGAAGCAGCAAAGAGGTAACACCCAAATAAATTATGCTAAGGAAACCCCAAAAAGAAGTTGGTCAAAAAATACAATGACATCATTTTATCAGCTTCATTGGTTCTTGAGGTGAGAATGAAGGCATGAGATGAAAGTAGAATACACTGATTACACGTGATGTTACAAAAGATCTGTTATGTAAGATATTACTGTCCAATGAGATTTTCTCATAAATGTATTATTTCAAAGTGTATAAACATTTAGAAGGGATCATTTATTTTTAAACTTTATTTGTAGCTTAAAAAATGTATTATTTTAAATAAATAAATAAATAAATAATAATATGTATAATAATTGTGTTTACCTCTTTTATCACTTCAGTGAATTAGCTGTAAAAATATATGTAATTAACACGTGTTTGCACTTCATTAAGAAGTTAATTGAACAAAAGATGAAAAGATATTGCGTGATAGGTTTATGGTGCTAGTTAAAGGATTTAGGCCGATGAATCAATTAGTACAGTCACACACACCTGCACCAGCAATATGGCTTTCTCGCTTTTTCTCCATCTCTCCTTCTCTCGGTGACAGTAACACTCATTATTTCACAACACCTACGCCAGAAATACATTCAGGCTGCCAGTACACATATTTGGGTATATGTTACATTAACTTTGTACCTACGCATGTGTATGTATTTAGATATACGTATGTACATGTGAATACGCGTATGTATATCCACCTCACTTATTGTTCGACATTGTTAAGTAACCATCATCATCCAAGTTTTGTTTATGTTTGCTGCTTTGGCCCAAATTCTTGAAAGCTGACAGCCACCAATGCACGCCATACAAAGAAAGAAGGAGAAAGAAGGAAGGTGATTGAGGCAGAGATGTTTTAAGTTCCATTCTCATTCCCACTGTCGATGCGTGAGTGCGAGAGAAACAGAAAATAATGTAAGGCGCTGGTTTAAGTTTCCGTCGTTAGTATGGTAATCATTGTCATGCAGGCAATGTTTCTTCATTATTTTGTACCCACGCTTCTACCCTGTTCTGCCCAATGCTTCGTTTTCTTCTTCTTCTTCTTCTTCTTCTTCAGATAAAGATAATGATGATGATGACAATCATGATTACACTTGATAGCAGGGGTAATGAGGTTTACTTGGGTACTAGCGTTCTGCCCGCTTGATCATCATTATTATCGTGATTTTCTTGAGCACTGCAGATGCTGGCACCATCGTCATCATTTGTTGGTCACGCTGCGGTTTTTCGCCTTTTCAAACTTACTTTTTATCTTCATTCTGTCTTGACTCGTTTCGATTGTTTTTGCTTGCTTAACCAATATTTTGCCGCTCGATAATGAAAGGAAAGCAAAACTGAGAGAACGGGTACTCCCAAAACAACAGCAATGCTTTGTTGCCATCAAGAGTGAATCTGCTGGAATCTCAATTTGCCTTCAAGCTGGAGAAATGGTTAATACATATTGACTTCAGTATTTCAGATCTCCAGCACCTTGTCGGCGCCCCACAGACATCAACAAAGATGTGGTAAATTTGGCTTTCGTTTTGTTTTCGGTTATTTCATAATATTTGCAATACGTGACGACTTCTCTTTTGTTTACAGGTGTGTGACCCATTTTTATATTTTAAGAAACCGTCCATAACTTCTTAGTGCTAAGTGGTCAACAATTTTGTATTGCAAAGTTCTTTACAATCGTTTTTTAGCTGCGGTACTGCAGACCTTAAAAATATGTCCGGTTGGATCCAATATTTGATGCAAAAGCTTTGCTTGAGTTTACGGAGCCCCTAAAAGTAGGCAACATTATGGCTTCCCGATAGAGATTTTTGTAGGTCAGCTGAAATTCTGTGCTGACTGCGAGCGTTAAACGACGGACTTTAATTCGTTCAAGGAAAACAGTTATTTATTTTATAAGCAAAATAAAAGCTTACAATTAAATAAGAAACGAAGTAGATGGAAATTTAACAGAAGATAATGTTTTAAAAAAATATTAATCTTATAAATATATATTGCTAAATATTTATTCATAATAAATTCTATATACAATTTTAAAAATTTAAATTTTGTTGTTACTTCATCAAGTTGTATACAAAAGTTTGTAGTTATTAATAATTAATGTATAATTAGCTTTAATAGTAACAATATTTTACAAGTTCAAAAGTTTTATTCACTTTATGAAATATTTTTTCAAGAAGTATGTATGCATTTTTGTAGTGTTTGTTAGCTGTAAGTCGAATTTGATTGATTTATTATTAATAACTTATTTTAACTGACAAAATTATTATAACAGATCAAAAAATTAAATAAATAAATATACCTTTGTAAAAACTTAATGATGTTTTGCTCAAGCAGAAAACTAGCATAACAAATGAAAAAATTTACAGTTTGACACTAAAGGTTCGATTTCAATGTTTAATGTAATACTTCACAGTATAAAAAAATATGTACGTACACAAATATCATACATATCAAGGTAGATGCTCACCAAATCGGAAAGTGATTGGCTTTAAATACAATTGTTGATTCTCTGATTTGCTGTCGATCCGCAAATATAATTGGGAGCTTATGTTTTAAATATTTAGCTTATTTATACGGGTGAATTGCCTTCTATTTGTTTCCTTGCATTTGCATAATTTTAGAATCCCTCTTACCCTTTTACCCTAAGGTTCAGAGTACAAAAATCACTCAAATAAAATGCTGGCTATTGCCGCGTTCTCTCTGCTGATAAGGCCAGGGTCATCGTAGGTGTATCTCTGATTTGTCTGTCTGTCATATGCTAGTCGGATTCTCATTCAATTATGCAATTCATTTGCGCACTTTAATCCATATCAGAAATATAAACTTAACAATTATATCATATGCAAATCCAATTGGGAAAGAGAGCGGGAGAGATTTGTTGCAAGCAGGCCCCATGACCCTGCCCTAGTTCTGGGTGGCTTGCCAGCAACATTTGCCGACGACGTCATCATAAACACGCGGGCCCCCAATTTGACGATTACAAAACGTGTTTCTAGATCTCTCCCAGAGAGCAATAACAAGAACAGAGCCGCAAATAGGCGCTCGTGGGTTGACCACTTGAAAAATAAATTCATTTATTATTAATTTTGTATACAACAAAAATAAACTTAATTATCAGATTTTACACAAATTATAAATTAAGGAATGCCCTACCGCAACTTCAATATCTAGTCAAGTTTCAAAGTCCTTCTGATAAGTGTATAAATTTTGCCAAGTGTTTCGTTCAAATATCTATTGAGCGAAGTTTCCTCTCTGTTCGTCGACGCTCTCAGAGCGCCGCATTCACTCTTATTGGCTTCAACAGCTGCTGCTCTCCCGTCGCTTGACGTCGCGTGTTTTGGAAGCAACAATTCAATTTGAAGAGTTAAGCGAACACAGACAAAGCTGCCTTCAGTTTTGGTTGAAACAACGCGTCGAGGCGTTCGCGATTGTTTACGGTTTTACAGAAGCTTCTTAAATTTAGTTTTTGTGCTATTATTATAACTGTCAATCAAGTTCTTTCGCAACTACCAATAACTGCCAGACATGGAACGTATTTTAAGAGGAATTATGCGTTATCGCAATACCACGAGAGAGCAAATGGTCAAAGAGTTTCAAAAAGTTCGCGACAACCCAGAGGTGAGCGGCGACAGCTTTCAAAACACTCAGAACGCATAACAAATATAATAAATAAATATTATTCGTTTCTTTGTTATTGAAACGTGAGTCAATGTAATTTCTCAAATTATTTCAAAAACACTTACTTAATTGTGTCCTCGCCTAATTGAGCGTTCCATGATGAACAGATTTCAGTGATTCTCGTTATCACGTTTTTGCCTGTGACTTACCCAGCCAGACTCGCCACTAGACGTTTCGAGCAAGTCTCCCGGCGTACTTGTCTGTCTTTCTGTCTTAATGTGTCATAAACGGCATTTCCAAGATTACCCCATGAGAGCACTGGAGTTGCATTCTGGCTCTCAGTTATTTTTATTTTGGTAAATTTATATAAACAAAGAGGCTAACCGGTTGACTAATCACAATAAAAATATGTTTGTTTTTAATTTCGACTTGAGCCTAGCCTTGCGACTGTGCTAATAGGAATAAAAGTTTCTACTGTCTAATTGGAGCACCTGAATGCATTCATTACCCCAACTAATCACTTTTCCACCTATCCCTAGACTCAATTGCAGTATATATTTTGAACTTCTCGTAAATGTGACTGAAAGGTGAATGACTTTCACACATTTTATTAGATCTGCTGAATCAAAAGGATTTTTTACACTATAATGTACAAATTTATATCAAATAGGATCATACTGTTTTCAATTCATCTGTTTCCCCATTTTCTTATCTTTGAAAAAAGCGATCAATAATTTTATCTCCCACCCTTGCGATCAGTGGACCAGCTTTGTTGTGGTACTGATATAAACTTTATCAGAGCGAGCGGCGTTCTTGATAATATGTATATGTATATGTATATTCCAAGTATATATATAATATGTAATATATAGATATAGATATTTTCAAGCCTATGTGCAAAGCTAATATTTAATAACACATTTTACTTTATCAGCCAAAGGCCGTGTTTTTCACCTGCATGGACAGTCGCATGATACCTACGAGATACACGGACACACACGTGGGGGACATGTTCGTAGGTGTGTACAAGCTCTAATTTTAATGACAAACAGTATCAGTTCAACCTTTTGTTTTACTTCGCCAAGTGCGAAATGCGGGAAACTTGATACCACATGCCCAACATTTTCAGGATGAGTACTTCAGCTGCGAGCCGGCAGCTCTGGAGCTGGGCTGTGTAGTGAATGACATCAGGCATATCATCGTTTGTGGACACAGCGATTGCAAGGCAATGAATCTGCTTTATAAGCTGCGTGATCCGGACTTCGCATCAAAGGTAGCCAAAATTTCCAAGATTTAAGCTAAAATAATAAAAAAATAGTTAAGTAACGAATTCTTCTTTTTAGCTAAATCGACGCCTCTCCCCGCTTCGCTCCTGGCTATGCACACATGCGAGCACTAGCTTGGAAAAGTTCCAAGAGTGGTACAACTCGGGCATGAAAGATCCGCTAATATTTTCATCAGAGACGCCACTACGACGATTTGTGGCTTACATCGATCTGGAAAATAAGTTTGCCATTGAGGATAAGCTGTCTCAGATCAACACATTGCAACAAATGTCCAACGTAGCCTCCTATGGCTTCCTCAAAGCCCGCCTCGAGTCACATGATCTGCACATTCACGCGCTGTGGTTCGACATTTACACTGGCGACATTTACTACTTCAGCCGCGGGTCGAAGCGTTTCGTTGCCGTTGATGAATCGAGCGTAGATCAGCTGTCCGCGGAAGTGCGACGCTTCTACTCATAAGATGGTGCTCTGCCCTCTGACCCTTCTCAGCTAGTAGTGCCTTGGATTTACGTTTCTGTGATATCTGTAAAAATATTGGGCCGTTACAGCGCGCTTTCAAGTGGTTGTCCTCAGTCGTTACTCGTATAATGTATAAGTGGCATTTATATTTATAAACATGACTAATTATTAACATTTTGTATTTAGAAAGGTTTGTTTTTACATTTAGTAAGTGTTTTACGTATGTATACTTATTTCCTAGAGTTTTAAGATTTAAAGCATTCTTATAAATGTAAGAAAAAACAACGATCGTATTCGTACAATGTGTATTGGTATGTTGGCTATATATTAGGGGAAGCAGTAAGAATATAAAGAGTGTGGGGAGCTTCGATGTACAGTAACAAACCACGTGTCTTTCGTAACGTAAAACAAACAGTAACAGAAACGAAAATGATTTAAACTTAACGACAATCACAGCCCATCAATGAAACTTATGGTTGTGATGGTTAATGGCAATGTTATTTGGATTTTCTAATTCCTCAAAGTACTTGCGAGCATTGCGTATGTTAACCAGAGTCGCTTCTGAGGGTAAAGTGGGGTCTGGCATTACGACCATAACATATGTATTGCTGGTAAACGTATCAATAAAAGCTGCAAACGCATTGTTACGAACTTCCATACTCTGAAACTTGGCTCCCAGCTTGGAGCAACTTAGTTTAAACTGTTTAATGATGTTAGAGACCTTCTCGAAGCGATGTGAATCCCGATTTTTCTTACTCTGACAGTGCGATATGACTAAGAACGTTGCCTTTTCAAAAAGCAACACCTCGTCTGCTTCAATAACATTTGCGTAATGGGTTAGTGAGTTCTCCAGGGCAGCTACGTTGGGAATCAGCATTGTCACAATAGAAGACCATGCTCTACAAAAACAAGGAGGTAAATAAGTTATCATATCTTGCTAGTTTCATTACTGACTTGTATAATGTTTCATCCCAGATGCTAGTGCGGAAGCACGTCACATTTCCTGGCTTAGACAAGCGTATGAGATCCTCTTCTCGTTCTTTAAATTCTCGTTCCCGATGCTCTTCGGCCACCAAATCCATTTTATGAACCAAACAAAATATCTTTGCTTCTGGTGAATTTTGTAATAGAGCCTCTAAGCAGCTCTGATAATAGTGTACATCCCGTTCCATTTCCCGGCTCTCCACATCAAACACATAAATTAGTACTTCAACATTCCGAAAAATGTTGTCGCGCTGTTGTGCAAAATATTGTTTCATGAAGCCTTCTTGTCCTCCACAATCCCAAAGATTAAGCACCAAATTTCCCAAAAAGCGCACATGTGAATGTTCCACATCGACTGTAATATAAAAAATGTGTGTTGGTATTTTGAAAACAATTGCCAGAGGTCAATATTCTTTTTACTTGTTGCGCCCAGACGAGTCGTATCACGGGCTATATAGTTTGCAAAGATAATGGAACGCATACTCGTTTTTCCAGAGCCACTCTTTCCCATCAATAACACCTGATTAAAATAGAAATTTTACAGTAATACTTTTCCTGTTTATTATAGTTAAATATCCGGTAAATCTATTATACCTTTTTCTTCATTTTTTGGCAATTTAGATTTGTTTTGTTAATAAAAAAAGGTTGGGTCTAATCGGAATAAAATATTTATCGACTATCGAAAAGAGCGAGAGGTAGTCGCTATTGTGGAGGCCGGTCGAGTTTTCGATTCAATTTTAAGCACAGTCCTTTTGAGAGCTATACAGCACTGCAGGCACCCAACCAAAAGCTTATTGCTATATCTGATGCATTTTTTTTATTTAAAAGACTACAAAATTATTAATTTAGTGTGTTAAATGGTTTAAACACTTCTTCGCCAGACAAAAATTAATTTTAAATCTTAGTCTGTCAAGAGTTTTATGAAAGTCGGAATATAAAAAAAAATATACTTGGGTTTATGGGACATCCCAAATCGTAAATTTTCTTTGATATAAAATTATTAATTTTATAGCTTTTATACTGGTTCTCCACAGCAAGATTTTTATAATTACCAAAAGTAAACCGCTTATAAAACTTAAGCATTATTGTTTCTTTAAGTCTCTAAATTGTACAACTGCTTCTGAAATATCAATATTTGTGAATTTTCAAAGCCAGGTATAATTAACCTGCTAGAAACAACGACGTAACTTAAAAACGATTGATTAAACTGTTGAAATAGCGACATTGAAAGTCAGACTTAAAACTTTTAAATTTTATTAAAGAAATACAAATTAAAATATTATGAATAATAATTTTGATAGATATTATGCTATTTTTTCCAGGTTGAATTGTCTAAATTTATGAACAACTCACTTAAAGCAATTGGGATCATAGGTGACATGACGCCTATGAAGACACTATGGGGATGGATACAAGGGAGAAATTTATAAATGTTGTCGGTAGCAAATCGGAGGTCGTATCTATCTATCTATATATATATATATATATATATGTACCGATCAAGAACAATCTTGTTATATAGAGGATTGACGATTCGAGCTTAAATAAATAAAGAAAATATCGTAAGTAAATAAAAAAAGTAAGAAAAAAAATACAATTTAATGAATGGATTTTAACAGTTAGTGTTTGTTTTCTTTGATTGAGTGCTAAGACACAGGCAGCATCGAAAATCATAAAACAAAATAAAACAAAAAGAAAAGGAAAATAAAATAAAAAGAAATAAAATAACTGAGAAAACCGGCTTACGAGGGAGAACGGGCAGCGGAACAGTCGTCGGGCGAACAACTGGTGCCCAAATTAAAGCCCAAAATGTGACAAAGCGTTCAGTTGCTGAGTTCAAATCGAATCGAACGGTCGCTCAATCTTGGCCAAGCGTGTGGCATTCAGTGGAGGTGACAATTTTTTTCGTTCTTGAAGTGCAGCGAAGGTCGAATTGAATCGATTGCCGAATCGTTTACCTGTGACAAACAGCTCCCACCTGTAATTGAAATCGAAATTCTACAAAATGTTCAAGCTTGCCAGCATCTTGACCGTCTTCTCGATCCTCAGCAGTGCTGTGTTGGCTGAGACAGCTTCACGGGACAAGCGTCAAGCCGAAAAGGTGCGTATTTTGAAAGAGTCCGTTGAACAAAGATTATAACTCCATTAATCTGGTAGCTGCACATAACGCTGCTCTACGAGTCATTGTGTCCCGACAGTAAGAACTTTATGAACCAGTTGAAGCCCGTGTTTGAGGAGCTGGAGGAGCATATTGACGTCACACTGGTTCCATTTGGCAAATCTAGGGTAATATCTGCATTCAATTCGAAACAAAAGGTTTTGATAATTTGGTTCTTAATTCGCAGTCCGAGCAAAACGGTGCCCTCTTCCACTGCCAACACGGACCAGCCGAGTGCGAGGGCAATCGTCTCCAGAGCTGTGTGCTCAGCAGCACCACGGACCAGGCAGCGCAGGTGAAATTCGTGGCTTGCCAAATGTTTGCCGTGAATTATGCAAATGCGGATAAGGTTCGTTCCCAGACCCGGTGAAAGTTAGAATTTACTTAACAAATTAGTGCAAAATATTGAATATTCGCAACCTTCACAGTGCGCCAGCCGCGCAGGCCTCTCAACGGACGTGGAACAATGCATGACCACTGAAGCGGGCACCGCGCTGCAGCTCGAGGCGGAGAGGATCACGAATCTCTACAAGCCCAGCTTTGTGCCCACAATTGTGTACAATCACGTAAGTAATCTCTCAGTTGTGCCCATTCATACTTCGATGTTTCGTAACCGGTTTCCCCTCCGCACTCGCACTCGCACTCACATTCGCACTCGCACTCGCACTCGCACTCCAACAGGTATTCAATCAACAGCTGCAGGACCAGTCGCTGCGCAACTTCCGGGCCACCGCTTGCTACTTGCTGCATCAACAAACCGTGCTGCCTGCCACAGTGTGTCAATAAAAAGTGAAAACAAATAAACCTATTCTCCTTATGTCAATAAATACATATATATATCTATATACATATCCAATGAAAATCTCTTCTAAAAGGAGAATCTCTCATGTTTCGAAAAAGGACAGATCGACTACCGCTTCAGTCACTCCCTGGCCACTCATTCCCGATCCAAATCAAAATAAACATTTTATATTCATATTAAACCTTAAGAATCAAATCCAATGATCTAAGTCGAGACTCCTGTCAGGATATGATTATGAAACTGCCCTGGCCTCAATACTTGCGCTTCTAGTACCGAAATCCGTGCTCAAAGGCGCATGAATCAGACTTTGAACTCACCAAGATGAACAAAATACCAGATACCAACAAGTTCAAGGATATGTGGACTAAGGAATCAGCAGAATTAAAAATCAGATGGTCACCCTTTGAAGACTCCTCCAACAGTCAGTACTGTGTCCTTCCCCATCCTTTCCAGTTCCCGCGCTTTATATATTAATTAAGTATTTTCCTGCCTCCGTTCCGAGTGGTAGAAAAGGGGATATAGACTAAAATATCGGATAAGTAATTTTATTACAGATCCAATAGAAATACGACAATCGACATTATCCTGCCAGTGTTTCAGAACTCCTTTTTTCAGCAACTTTATAACTGATTTGTGTTTGGATTGAATTTATTTCATTAAAATAATTTATATAGATACATACGAATAATTAATTTGAATACATACAGTGCATGCAGTGCTTAGGGCGTCTACTTTATATACAGAGCATGTTACATATATATATGTATATATCATACAAATATTTATATATATATTATATAAATTCATTGCGGGGGGAGGGGTGCGGGGACTCCATTCCGACGAAGAAACAAACAGGAAATCAGTGGAATTCGTAAGAGGCTTAAACTTAAGAGTAAAACACACATATCCATATGCATATACACATACACATGCATATACACATGCACATGCATATACAGGTGCACATACATACGCACATGTATATGTGTGTGTGCAAACAAAATAGGGACTAAAATATAATATCGTTAGGTTAACTCCTAGTATACGATGAACCAATAACAAATGAGCCTTACGCTAATCCTAAGACAAGGACTAAATTAAGTGATTCAATATCCTGCACTTTGTGGCTGACGTGTGCGTGGAAATAACAAAAAGTGGGAGGGAGGGGGAGGTTCAAACTGGAGTTCCTGTTCCCTTTCCCGCACCCAGGCTGAGTGAGCGACGTGGCGCTGGTTTAGGCGGCACCTGCGGCTTGACAGTTGCCACGACAGGCGCAGGCATTTGATTCGCCTGTACGCGCTCCTTCTCCTGGAACTCAACGTAGCCGCTCTCGTCACTGCACTCGGAATCATCGTCCGAAACGCCACTGGCCTCAACGGACTGCTTGGGAGCGGATATGTCAAGACCAGTCAGCGATTCCGCCGGCGAAGAGTTAAGCTTAAGAGTAATGCTGCTGGAGCTGCTGTAGTTGGTGGCGTCGCTGTTATGGTGAAGAAGCTGGCGGCGCTGGGACTCCTCCAGTCTTTGGTAAATCAGCATTTGCTCGAGCACCTCCTGTTGCATGTTACTGCCCTGTGACTTGTTGTACTCATCCTGGTTCGCGTTGGTGACTGTGCTGGCTGTCTCGCAGCCACTCGATATGGAGCCCTCATCGCTGTCCGGACCCGCCATGCATGGCTGACCTCCTGCCGCTCCGCCCTGCATCGTGCCGCTGGCCGTCGTCGAGCTCGACGCATTCGAGGATATAGAAGATTGCGGCTGGTGGCGGTACTGCTGACTGGCCTGGTCGCTGTTGCGCTTCCGCATCGAGCTGCGATGCAGCATCGTGAGCATGGCCGCCTGCCGAAAGTAGTGATCGTCGGCATCGTCCAGGAAGTCCTCTTCGCCGTCACTGCAGACGCCGCTGCGACGCAGATGAACTACATCATCGTTGGCATAATCGGCCTGCGGGTCGGCACTGGGATCGCTGTTAATGGTGGGCAGCAAGCTCAGAGGCTCCTCGTCATCCTCCACCTCCACCTTCGCTTCCGCCAACTCCACCTGCAGATCATTAAGACTTCCCAGGCTCTGGCTGCTGTTCTTGTGCAACTGCATGTCGAAGTACGGGAGCAGCTCATTGCTCAGTGTCGTCTCGAACTTGAGCAGCTTCTCAAACTCATCCGAGTCGGAGCCGTCGTTGTTGGAGCTTGCAGCTGCTTCAGCCAACTGGGAAAGACTGCTGTCCTGCTCCTGGGACTCCAGGATTGCCTGTGTTTGATGCGAGCAGCAGGTGGCCGACGCTTGTATCTTGCCCGTTCGTCTTATGGAGTGACCGCGTCGGCAGCGGCGCCTGCCCAGCGTCATTGCTGGATACAGTGAGTCCTTCTGACAGCACGGCATCATTTCAGGCTCATTCGTGTCCTCAATTTCGTCACCCTCTTCCTCGCCGATAGCCTCTTCAATGGCCATGAGCTTGGGGGCCGACTTGGACCGTTCCAGCGGCGGCCTATAGTTGTTCCCACCAACACTGAGCATTATCTTCCGCTTGGGCAAGCTCGGGTTGTCGTATACCGCATTCGCCAGGCTAAGACGCGCATTTTGTTTGAGAATTTTCTCTCGCTTGAATTCCCGCAATGCACTTTCGAGGTTTTCCTGCAGATTAAGGAGTTGGTTAATTGGGAGGCAAAAAATGGGAAGGGGATCTCGCTTACCCGCAATGTTTCGCATATGTCCTGGGCGATCTTCTCCTTGCTGCAGAGCACCGCATGGCAGCGCAGCTCGTGCTTCAGCTTTCGACCCTCGTGTCTGTAGATCCAGCAGAAGACGCGCGGATAATTCTTGGGGGCACAGCAGTATGTGATGCGGTTGGCCCAGTACTCCGTGAGTCCGTGTTGACGTGTAGTGGCCTTCAGACCGGAGGCACACACCTTCACTCGCATGATGACGTCCGGTTTGGCGTGCTGTGTGTAGTTGCGCCAGAGTGTGTTCAGTTGCTTCTCCACGCAGCCCTCGCCTGGGAGGAAAATAAAAGGAGGAACAATCAGAACTGAATTTGGATACAAATCCATGCGGAGTACTCACCCTTGGCCCAACCGGTCAGCACATTGCCCAGGTAGGATACCTTGAACTCCGGCTCTGGGGTGCTTATGTCCACGCTGTGGGTGCGCTTCCACCATAGCTTGCCCAAGCTGCGTGTCAACGTGCGCATTGCCTTGGCACTCAGCTGATCCTCACTGCGACCAACATGCTCCTGACGACTGCCATACAGCAAGTCCCTGGAGTCCGTCGTCAACGTGACGACATTCGTCACCTGCACCGTCTCGTCGCCGCCTGCAATGTCACCGTCTTCCTTGGACATGCGCTTGAAGCGTTCCAGATAGGGACCTGAGCCGCGACGACGCCCATTAAATGTGTGGAACTTTCCGTTGGCCTCGTTGGCCAGACGCTTCTGCTCCTGGCGCTCGAACTTACGGGCGTTATACGTGTTGCCCAGAAGTCGGGCGATGCTGCTGCTCTTCACGAACTTCTGCTGTCTCGGCGGCGTCCCAATCGGAACCGGAGGTGTTGGTGGCAGCAGCAGGCTAGTGCTGCTGACCGGGATTGGTACGGGTGCAGGAGTCGCAGCTGGGGCCGAAGCCTCTGCCGCCTGCGATTTGTTGCTCTGCTTCTTGCTGCCAAAGTTAAAGAACGTGCGACGTTCCTTGCTCTTCTTTATGGTATTTTTGTTGTTGACATTTGGTTCGTTGTTTGGTGTGACTGTTGTTGTTGTTGTTGTTGGTGTTGTTGCTGTTTTTGTGGGTTCTAATGTGTCCATTGCTTTGGCGCCAATTACAGCTGCCGCAGCTCCTCTAAAGCTATCGTAGTCGTTGTTGTTGTTGTGTGCGGCAACAATGAAGTCGACTTCATCGCGGCTTTCCTGCTCCTCCCCTTGAGTTGTCATCGCGACGACGTGGTTGTTGTTGTTGTTGTTGCTGCTGCTGTTGGTTGCCATTTCAAGTGTTTCTTTCCCTTCAGTCCAGCTACGAATCAATGTCCTTAAACTTGTGACATTTTACAGACTGAAAATAAGAACGGAAAATTAGACAAGTGTCAAGGTTACATAAAAATCCTTATTTAATATAAAAAAATTAATAATAAAAATAAAATAAATAGATCTTAATTCAAGTTGTATCCTGTTCGCATGACATAATTGTTTAGGATGTGGGACTAGGCCAAAGACTTAAGAAGGAAGTCCAAAGGTGAAGCTCCCTAGGATTAAACACAGTCACACCCACACATATACATTTATAAGTAGGATTCTTAGATTCTGGGAGGGTTGGGCTTAGGAGCTTGGGGTATTCCAGCAGATCAAATGTACCTTCAAGTCTACCAAAGGTAATCCCACGCAATAAATAATCGTTTCCCAAACATCGGGAGTTTATCTATCGCTTTGTCATTCCTTCGGTCATTCGGACTATTCGGACTATCGCCTTCTTGAGGACTGACATCATGACTTTTATAATTATTTTGATAATTCCTAAAATGTTGATCAATCTCGATCACAACAGGTGGGAACCGACAAGTGTTTCACTTTCATTTGAAGAGTTCAGATTGTGAGTTTTCAAAGAATTCATTAGGTGAAATTCCAAGTAAAAATTGAAAGGATTTCAACTGCAGATTTCTATCCTGAATGCTGATTAAAGGATATCATGGAAACAATATCAAAGTTTGATTAAATCTCAGCTTGGGATGTTTTCGCTTTAATATTACAAGGATGACAAGGCGAAGTCAGGATGAACCTAGGGACGTGCTACAGGTCGGGGTGGGGGGCAGCTTCTTTTATTACTCAAGTTGAAATATTAATTTTTGTTTATAAGCGTTTAACGACTTCAAAGCTTCAGTCTAGTTTCAGGTTTATTACATGAGGTAATTACCATGTTTAATTAACACCTTAAATACCTGGTAGCTGCCTCGTTTGGGGCTTTGTTTCATGGTTTCGATGCTCGTCCGTTGGTTTTTCGCACTATTTGGGTACAAATGAAAATTGCAGCTGGGCAGTGATTGGGGGGCAGGAGGAGAAGCTATTAAAGTCATTAGTCGCAATTATAAAACGAGTAATTGGAGAGCTATAGATGACGTACTTGCCAGGGGAGGATCATTAATATAATATTCATTTTTTAATATAGATATATATATATATATATGTATATATCTATATATATCTATATATCTATATGTAAAGATTATATTTTTTTCAGAGTGTGATTTCAAGTTAATTGTCCGCTGTCCGCTGTCCGCTGTCCACTGTCCGCTGTCCGCTGTTCACTGTCCGCTGTCTGTCGTTTGTTGTCAGTTGCCGGTAAAAGGTTAGTTCAAAGTATATACATATATATAATCGGGGAATCGGGCAGATTGGTATTTAAAGCGATTGTCTAAATTAAACGGGTTTATTAAAGCCAACGTATCTCGAACTACAAACTACAAGCTACAAACTATAAACTATAATTTCACTCTTCGCCAGTCGCACTTAATAAAAAGATTATGGCAAATCATGAACTTGATAAATGCTTTTGTTTTCCACTTGTCCACTGGACGCACGTTGGAAGGGCTTTGCACGTTTCCAGATTATCTTGGGCGACTTAAGTGGGACGATTAGTTGGCCAAATAGAATAGTCAGGCATACAATAATAATGAATGATCTCATAATGGGACTTCACTCGCTCCTCCAAATATAACCACTCAACACTCTTCCCCATTCCCGTGGCCATTCGAGAGAGACTCACTCCTAATCTCGACGTGCCGACCGGCTCTTAGCTGCATGTGATGGCTCCGCAATCTTATCGGCATTATCTGTCCGGCTCTGATTACACCCATTGGCAGGAAGATGATGGGTTCTTCAAATCATGCTAGAAGGCGAAGCAAGCTAAGCTTTATATATATCTATATATATATATATGTATATGTAGAGAGAGAGTATCTCCAGGTCGCTACCTTCGCTTCATTCATTTAAATCACAAGAAGAAAATCGACTGTTGCTTTGCTTCTTTGGGACTCAGAGATCTCTTGGAATTTATGCTAATTCGGAAACAAGTTATGTCGAACACAGCTAGCGGAAATGTTGAGAACCAATGGCCACACGATCTGACAGCTAGATCTGGCAACGCCGCGATCTATGACAATGTAGCGAAAACAACGACCTTGAAGCTGCGCAGGTGTCTGGGCAGCCGCTGCGAAGTGGCTGGATGTGGGTGCAGAGATCGGCAAAGGTTCGACGACTGCTTTCACTTTTCGGACAGGCCCGACTGGCAGGCCAGTCAGCGACCCATAGTCCACAGCCCAGCGAGTGACCACTGTGCGGGCGGGCTGGAACGAGTCGGGCTATTCATTCATAACTATCCACTATGCTGGCTGAGAAAGTTCAGTCCAGTCGAGTTACGGCGAGTCCCCAGGCCATTGACATCAACGCGTAGTTTTCACCTCGCTCACATAAGTATATATATATTTATATATATATTTATACTATATATTTATATAAATATGTATTTAGTATATTTTATATGTCCATGTATATATTTCCATATGTTCGGCGATCGAAGCAAGACATGGAGCAAAGAAAGCTGAGCTCGGAAGTGGAAGAGGTAAACAAAGGTTTGTAATTGTTTCATACCCTAGCTTTTCCCTACCCCCCCACCTCTCTGCTTAGCCCATCGCCACTTCCATTTCAGCTGTGCTCCATGCCTCATCCACCTAAAGCAAATCATTTATGGCAACTCTTTCTTTCGTCGCCCCATCCACTCGCTTCGCTTCCTTGTACTTCTGCCCACTTTTCTGCCCGTGGCAAATCTTTTATTTATTTTTTATTTACTTACGTATTTTGTTCATGTCATTAAACAAATAAATAAACAAATGACACTTTGCACATAAGAAATGCAGAGGACGTAATGAGGAAGTGTCGCCGCTTGAGCATTTTGTGTGCGAAATTTTAATTTTCAGTTCCAATGAGGAAGCCACCACTGGGACTCTCCATGGACAGAAATCGGCATCCAAAGTTATAGTCACCAACTCGAGATTATAGTCCCAAAATATCGAGGCGTAAAAAACAACTGAAAGCTAAAGTCAGTTCCTCATTTCTTAAGCCCAGAAGTGCAACAAGTTAAAAAGTTGTTAGCCGAAAACTGGCCAAAAATGTTTCTAGAGATACGGAAACTCCTTTTGACTTGAGGTTAATAAATTGATCCTAGCTAGGATGAATATTATTAGGTAATGGCAAAAGACCAAACTTCCTGAAGGCAATCACGAGACATTCAACTTTGTTCATATTTTTGGGTGTAAAAAATAGAGACATTTATAATAATAATATAATAAATAATAAATATAAAATATATAATATAATAATAATAATAATAATAATAATAATAATATCAAATATATAATATAATAATCATATAGTTGTTGGGTTCCTAGAACTATTGAGATTTCAAGAACTTATAAACTTTTTAGCCTCATAGCCATAACTCGAATTGATGTCAAATTATGGGGGATGTTTGATATGAAGCGACTTCAGGGCTGGAAGCAGTCCGGCAGAGCAATTAGAATGAAGTTAATACAAAAGAAATGTTTAGGAGTGAACATCCGACGGATGCTCTAAATAAATCACATTTAACACTTGGAGTATCTGAGGCCCGAATATGCGGTGAGCGGTTTTAGCCCAGTTAAAATTCAATGTCATTCGTTTGGCCGATTGTCAATAAATCTTCTGGTCATCGGATTTGTGGGGCAACAAAAGATTTCCGTAGAACAGCTACGGCTTAATAATCTTAGGGGGTCTCTCTGGCTATTTTTGCCACATTTTTGGCCAAAAGTGATTGATCATCATATCACATAGTTGTGAGCGTTCTGAATTTATTTGCTCGACTGTTGGTTGCTATAAAAAATTGGAATATAAATAACAGAGCTTACAAATTTTATACTCGGAGACTCGAAAAACCCACAAGTCATTTATCAAAATATAAATAAACATATTTTTTAGCAATTTGAATGGCTAAATTTGGGCTTGTCTCTGGCTACCAGCAGTTTCCCAGGCGCTTCACTTCGGAGTCTTAAGTCGAGTACTCGTACTCCTCAATGGGTAACAAGTCTTTACGATTCAAAAAAAGATTTGCAATTTATTTTAATACTCCAAAGACTCGGCGATACGCTCAGGTGCAGCTCCGCCAGAGCTCGGGCTCAGGCTCGAGCTTCACAGCGAGCTTGAGCTTGACTTAGGACTGAGGCTGCGGCTGCGGCTGCGACTGCTGCTGCGGTACTCAAACTGTGACTGGGGCGGGGCGGGGGCTGCAACTTCAAAACTGTGTCAACAACAAATTGAAAAGTTGATTTACAATAAACAAAAATAAAGGTAAGAACCCAGTCAAGTGTACTTGACTATCGAATACTCTACGGCCTAAGAATGATATCTAATCTCTACACAAATATAAACTCAGAAAGCATAAGTCGTTAGGTTAACCTCCCTCTATGGTCTATTGTATGGGAAGATAGGGCTTTGAGCAGCCTTATCAATCGATCACCCACTTAGCTAGTGCCGCCCAGTCTGCAGGGTATCGAATAATTCATAAAATTCACTTTGTCTTGTACCGAATTGCATTTGGTCACAGCTCCGCAAATGGCTTCCAGCCATAGTTATGTTTGCTTGCGTGTGTGTGTGTGTGTGTGTGTGTCCGATTGTCGGGTTAAATAAATCGTAAACATCGAATCGCTGACCGAGACATGCCGAGAGGCCTTAAGACTAAAAGCAGCAGCGCCAAGAATGTCCCAAAGTAAATAAACACGATGAACAATTTTGAGTGGAAACTAAATTAAAGAGTTTCGCAATTCGACTTTTGGGCATGTGTGTCACGCGGTGCTGTCGCCTAAAGGAATGCGGGACGAGGTACGTATCGCACACACACACACACACACACAGAAACTCGAGCTCGCATTCGAATTCGAATTCGAAGCCAAGCTCGAGCTCGAATTCCGATATTAGTTTAAGGCGCATGGATGCAAAACAAAAAGGAAACAAAGTTGTACGTGCGAACGCATTGGAATGCATTTAATTGAGCGATCGCATTAATTATACGGACGAATAACAATCGGATTGCTCAGATTACGGCGGAACCTATCGCACCAGCACTGCTGTAAAGGTAAACAACAGCTCCGCCATTTATCGAACTCAGCCTGTGGAATATCAAAGTGCACAGCGGCAAGCCTCCTTTTCATATTTCTAAAGTAATGTCAGGCGAGTCGATCTAATAAGATCCGAGAATATATATGCATATATATTTATATAGATTATACGCATGTATGTGTACGTAATAATGTATGTATTAAATGTGCACCTGTATATGTATTGTATATGCATCTTTGGAAAGGTAATGGACAGCAGATGTCACACCTTCGACTCTTCCTCTCTCCTCTTAATGTCAAATTAATAGAAATAATGAATTTTATATTTAAATTAAGATTAAAAAATTTAGCTTTGCTTAAACATTAAAACTGCCTCAATATATTTTTCATAGCTCAACTTGTCATTTGTTTAGATTGCTTTAGACTTTGCAACTGAAGTGGCTTAGAAGGCAATTAGGTGTATAAATTCCGGCTAACAATTAGAGATGCGGGTCCTAATGTGCCTTCTGTTGGACAGGAACAGAGGCGCAATTATATCTCCGTGAGTACAAAAGTCAGTTGGAGTCACAGCCAAAGCGACACCTTTATGGGGGAGAGAGCTGGAGTAGCCGAAGGTAGGGATTCTACGTGCAGCAAGAGTCGAGAATGACGAAGGTGAGCGGATTTATGTTTACCTTCTTTATGGGCATCTAAAAGGGGTCAGAGGAGGCGTTGGTGTCGATGTGGTTGTCGATGCTGATGTCGGTGTTGGTGTCGGTGTTGGTGTCGGTGTTGGTTTAATGAGACCCACTTGATCCGACTTCATGTTAAGTTTTTATTATGTTTTTAGTTAATTGAGGCACCAGCAGGTTTACAAAATAATTTTCTGGTTTTCTGAACCCATTTTTTTGTTTGTTTGTTTTGTTTTTGTCTTTGTATTTTTAATTTCATTTTGATATCTACGTAATTTTGTTGCCTATTAAATTTCTGTTGTCAGAGTAAAAACCTTTTTATTTTTGTATTTCTCGTATTTATTTTACTTCTTTCTTAAATTGCCTTTTGAAAGTGAATGCCTTGACATCATTTTGCTCCACGCGTTGTATTTATTTTGCACATATCAGAAAATATAAAAATAATTTAATATTTTATTTAATTTCGGATGGTGCCTCTGCACGATCAGCTTGTTGAGGTTTCTGGCTTGATATCTTAATTTTAATTTAGGGCTGCATCCAAAATTAAAACTAAGATTCAATGATTATTTTATTACTGTAAAATATAATATAATATATATTTAAATAGTCAAAGTAGCATACGTTATGGGTTGGTCATCAAGGGGCAAGGGGGACTGTCTAATGACCACGATTAATGTAAATATTTATGCATAGAAATTATTTAATTAAAACGACTTCGGGGAGGGACCGAATAAAAAGAATGTCTAGAATACAGCATTTAAATTTGCTATAAAGATCCAGCTAATTAATGGTAAATACCATTTATATATTTATTTTCATATTTATAAAAAATCATATTGAAAGATAAATTACACTCCGCACAGACTTAACCTTTAAAATTATTATACAAACAGTGAGTCTTGGGCTTTGTATCACGTATTTGAATACAGTCTCTGATATTAATATCGATATAACGGACATTTTTAAGCGATTGTTTAATTAATTCATTGCAGCTTTTATATACAAATCATATATAAAGACATACTAATACTGGGAATATATTTAATTTGATTTAAATATAAAATACTTAGATATTTAGAGCCCATATATAAAGTGATATTTAAATAATCTAAGTAAGCTTGAAATATTTTAAATATGCTTTAAAAAGGGCCAGACGCGAAAACGAATATAAAATGTGCACTAATATAAAATTATTAAAATCCAAGAGTTACTTTAAGCAAAGTCAACTGATTTTAATAATATAATATATTAAATATATTGTTTTATAATAATTATATATATTATAACAAGTCATCTGTGTTTTAAGCCAATAAATAATTTATGTAATCTGATTCTTTTTTCATCTGTCCTGTTAACTAGCATAACATGAGAAAGTCCTGTTAACTAACATAACATCGGGACTTATCGATAGTCGCATTAGAAGTCAAGGAGTGAAAAGATCGAAAGATTGTGCAGAACTAGAATAACTTTTATTTTTTTCTAGCTGAGTTTCCGCTATTAAAAAAGTTACTTATAGCAATTAATCAATAAGTGCGAAGACAGTTATTAATGAAAATATTAAAGTGTACGAATTAAAGGCAGAGAAAGTGAGAGTGACAGATAGAAAGAGATAGTTAAGCCTACAAATGCTTTAGCTCTTTTCTGGCCAATTATTTATCATTTTCTGGCTGTCTCGCGCGTTGTCTCTTATCTGAGGATTGTTGTTTTTATCAACGCCAGAGATTCGCATATAAATTTCGTGTTGTCTTATTGTACAAATCAGTTGTCAACTACAACAATGGGGTACTTACGGCCACAGCCGTGCCAAGAGTTTCACCATCTCAACAGAAGAGAAGAAAACACAAAACACAAAACAGAAAACACAAAACAGAAAACAAAAACAGAAACAGAAAAGCAAAAAAGAGAAAAATAATATAAAAATACAAAAACACAACTTGGCAAATAGTTTGTCATCGGGGCCCGAAAGGGTTTTGTGTTGGGAATTGCATGGCCAAAAATTTATTAGCGAAAAATTTTTGAAACGAGTTAATTGAGCAATAAAAAAAATGCAAAGCCGTACATGTGTGTGTGTGTGTGTGTGAGTGAGTGAGTTGAGTGTGCGCAACAGCAGCTGCAATTGAATTAGCAGGCTGTTAGCCGCCGCTGCTGCTGCTGGTGGTGCTGCACCTGACAACTGTTGCCGCCTGACCATTGACATTTGCAGCTGCAATTGGCTTCAATTAATTGAATTTCCAGCTGATCTTTCGATTTGCATTTCGATATTTTTCCATTTCCATATTTTAATTAATCTGAAAATCTGAAAAGTTGCCGGCGGCAGTAAAAGTTAATCCCCAGGCACCCAAAAATTTCAATTAACGGATTATGATTCAATGAGAAAGTGTTTCTATCTTGTCTCTCCTCGGGGATTAATCTACAACCAATTTGATTGACATTCAGTCATTCAGTAATTTTGACATATTAAAAATAATATAATTAACAATTAATTTCATTTTTGGGATGAACGCTCCGCCAAGATTCTCTCTTCTCCACTGATCAGCAGTTAAATCATGCGCAGCCTTACGAAATCGCCAAACGTGTTTCCCCTTTTTATTGGTAAACCCAAAGATCTCGTCCATCGTAGTTAGTATTCAGCTACTTGGCCCGCACCGAGACACGTCCGCTGCCACTTTGGCATTCAAAGCTGGTGCCTCGCTAATGATAACAGCCGAAAAATAGAGGCAAAAATCACCTATCGAGGCAAAGGCCGGCCGTCCAGGAGAGAGGATGGAAAGACGCAGGAGCTAAGGTCAAAAATTTGTGGCAAGCGCTTCACGATTTAGTACAAAAGTGCTAAAATATTAACTAATTAACGGACTAAGGTAGGAATGAAGCTGCATTTGCGCTCCGTTCTGAAGGGAGGTGAATACAGAAAGTGTCTGTGACATGAAGTACACACACCAAAGCAATTTTATTTTTAGCTCATAAGAAGCTATTTTTAGCTCATATGTTTAGAACAAAGTGATACTTTGCGGCCTGTAAATTTACTGTGTTCGCTAATCGCCTCCTAAAAGCCAAGTCGCAGTGCTTGCTTTAGGTAATCACCGTCATCCTCATTAGAGGCAGAATATTTCTGAGGGTGTGGCACATACCAATTCACTGATGATTTCACCGCAGGGTTAATCGCCAAGGGTTTGTCATCATAATTATTTTTAGGTATGGTTTTGCGCCTTGTTTGGTTCTGCGAATATGTAAATTCGCTTGGGGTACAGCATTTAACAATCGTTGTAAGCCTCAATGTCTGCCAAGCATCCGATCACCTGAGAAACTGAAGGTGTGAAGTTTTGAGTTTCTGGGAGGACATAAATCTGGGTGTTTACGAGTCTCTGGGGGCTAAAAGGCCCTAAGGTCGTACAGTTAGGAACGAGCTTCTGATCTTAATTACAGGCACTCTATAAGCTACAGGTGTCGGGGGGGAGTCGGAGGAGGAGGTTACGTAGGCAAATTGTTTTTTATTACAGGTTGGAGGGATTCCCTGTGGACAGAGTTATATAAGAGATGTTTGTGACTGATGTTAAACCCTGAACTTTACTTAGTTGTAGCTACTAAAGCATTGCATGAGATCCCAATTCTGAGGCAGGCTTAGTTATAATAAAATCTACCGTTTTTTCATACGAGAGATGGAAGATATCACGACAACGACCCGCACCACTTTGAACGATCTCGGACGAAGTTGAGTTCTTTAACAACCGTTGACAATTTGTGGCGACTTTGGTCCATTCTCTAAGCTGTTTATTAGTTGACGGTTTGACTGTTGGCTAATTCAATCGATTGATCAAAATTTAGCGTTACTTTTATTTTGCCAGGCAATTATCGAGTATTTGTTGAATTTCGTGTGAAAATTTTCCACTTGGAATCTGGAATACTTTGACGCGGAGACAGAGGCAGGGTCGGAGGCAGGGACAGATTGAAGCTGGACAAGCGGATAAGTTTGCAAAGATCAAGAGTCAAATTCTTGGCCAAGATAAACAGGCTGCAGTCAGGCCTGCTTAGTCATAAAGGCAGCAAATTGGCCAACACACATGAAACTAGGCGAGACGAGGCAAGGCAAGGCAATTGGAAGCCAGCCACCCATTAAGTTACGTGCAACGCTTGAGCTTGCAACATGCCAGCCAGCTCTGCCTCTCAATTGATATCGCCATGTCAGTCTAGTCCGGTCTGGCCATTAGCCAAGGTTGTTGAGTGGTAGCTGCGGCTACTTGCAACCGTTTGATATTCAGAATCAGCGCCGAGAGCGCCCAATCTGTGGCATGCAACGAGTAGTCAGCAGTTGGCAGCAAGCAGCGAGCAGCGAGCAGTGAGCAGTGAACAGCATTTTCTAAGCCCTCTTATGGATTGCGCAGACGCCAAAAAATTGGCAAACATGTTGCCAACAAAACCGCATACCAACCAAATGTGTGTGTGTGTGTGTGAGTGTGTGCCTGTGTGTGTAGACACCAACTGTGACGCCAAGTAAATTGCCTCCATTCAGCCCGATTGTATTTTTCCTAACATTTGATTTTTGTTGCTTTCTGTGTGTACTTGTTACGTGAGAAAATTTTTGTTGAAAATTTTTTATTTTTTGTATTTTTCTCTCTGTTTGTTGTTGTTGTGGGGCAGCTGCCAAAAATTGTTAAGACTTTTAGCCATTTTTGCAGCTTATGTGCCTTTCTGGCTGCCATTCAGTGGCCTGCGTTCAGTTCTCAAGCAAATGCATTCGCTTGGCCAACACACACACACACACACTCACAGAGAGACACACACATGATCACAATCCAAGCCACATGATGACCATGTACCCAGGCCAGAGAAAAACCTTGGTACAGCTCCGGCGAAGGGTGCTCTTGATTATGTGGAGCATTGGCTATGGGAAGTACAGCCATGACTTCCGTATAGAGAAACTTGTCTAAAAATGAATTGGAGCGATAATTATCCATGAAAAATCGTAAATGGATAATCGCTTTTTCTAAGGCCTAACCTTTTCCCAAAGTGCAGCCCCAACGCCCAACTTATGATTTATGTTAACGGAAATTTTCCCGCGGCTGAGAAATTCTACAAGCACAAAAACTTCAAGCTAGAAATTCCACAAATTTGTATAAAACCTGATTTCATATATAATAACATTTAATTCAATAATTAAAATGTAACAATTCTGTGTAATTCTGAAATTATCAAAAATCTATTAGCCACAACTTCCGCTTGAAGTGAAAATGAGGGATCGTCGAACCTTCCAGCTTCGAAACCGAAACCCAATTATGTTACATAATATTTTCTGGATTACAAATGGTTTTCAAATTATTTGCATCCTTTATCTATTATATCCTAGATCTCCCATTCAACTAATTGTATTATAATGACATGTTACATCATATTGGGAAGTTGGGTGGTAGTAAGGCCTACTGATGGTTAAATGAATAAAAAAAAAGCAAATAAATAATAAATCGAAATTACATTAATCATCATTTTAATCGTGTGTATTAATCACCCGGCTGATTAATAGTATTCTTCTTCTTTCTAACTGTTCAGTGCAATTTAAATACTCAGTCCTTAGAGTCCGTGATTAAACAAAAATCCGAGTATTGTTTGTGTTCCTCTTTTGTTTATTTTTTGCACTCGTGAACAATTTATAATCAAATGTATTTAAGATTACTTTTAATTAAACTGTTTAAATGCCAGTCACAGACAAGGCAGAGTTTCGCGCTGTAATTGTCCGTCTTTGGAGCGTGGCCAACCAGTTGACGCTCCAGACTTGGACTCGGCTCCCTGGCTCCCCGTGTCCAGGGAATACATTTGTTGACGCGGTTCATTGAATTTCAATTAGCGCACAAATTGCTTACAAATTCCAAATGCAATTCAGATTTCAATAACAAAAAGCCAACAATAAATAAAAATGATTCTAAAAGTTGAAAGCCTCAATGAAAAAAGTGCGCATGAAATTAACTTGAAGGAAAAATTTCAAAATTATTTAACATTTTATTTTTTTATGCGGTCTTAGGGTTTGCCACGAAGACTTTGGGATATACACACATATCCAAACACACATTAAGTCGCAATTTGCCCAATGACTTTTTAATCTTAAAATGTCTATCGATACTTACACGATATATATCGATTATAAAAACTGTAATGAAACTGAATTAATTAATATAGAGATAATTCGAACTGAGTGAGAATGAAATGAGGAGCTTCTTGGCACACAAGACAAGGGACACCCACACATTTGCACCTACATACGCTTCACTTGCAGATAGTTCGATAATTAGCCTCATCTATCGATGCTTTTATATCGATGTATAAGCAAAACTCATACCACATATCGCAGTATCTGCATCACCTCACGGTCAAAAATGTTTCACAATAATAAAATTTGATTATAGGTTTAAAGTCAGTGATGTTTCTTTTTGCACATCTTTGGTAGATAGATTAATTAAATAAAAACGTGTGATTCCCATTTAATGTTTATTAATTTTAAAAATTTGTGTATTAACTCATCCTAACAATTTGGGTAAATACTTAAACTCGGCGCAGATTCAACTAACTTTTAACTGGTATTTCGCTTGGCTGAGGATGGCTTTCTTAGAATTTACTAAATTGACATTGACGAGGTGCGATCGAAAACTTTGACTTTACTAACTTTAATGCAAATATAAAATATAATGCAATATTTATTTACATATATTATTATATTATGTGTTTATATTTATGTTATTTATTTATGTGTATATTAGAGAAAATAAAGTAAAGAAAATAATGCCAAAGGTTTTCTATATTTAAATTTATAATTTTTATACTGTGGGCATTTATCGAATTTCATAGATCGCATCTCGCAATTAACGTCTTAAAAACTCGGACAAAAACACTCAATGAATATACTTTGAATGAAGATTCTGTTGATTCATGTTCTATGAGCACATGAGTCGAAGCTGTGACCCAAGCCTTAATTGAATAACAAGTCTTGGCGTACGAACAGAGTCTAGGATCGACTGCAAGATACCCTGGAATGTACCCGTAGGCACATGTGGGATATAGGCAGCAGTTCCCGTCTACCGTCTATTACTCGTGTATCTCTCTGACATAATAACACGATTATTTAATAATATATTTATGAACATATGGACAATCACGCACTCAGTTGTAAATCAAAATGATCTTTGTGCATGTCGATAGTAATAAATCTTTGGAGTCGCGAGAAGTGCGCAGTTCGAAATGGGAAATAATATAATAATATAATAAACATTTAATATTAGTGAATTAACGACACGAGTCGCACATGTTGCAACAGATCGCAGTTAACATTAAATAACAGTACTACAAAATTAATGTGGGTCCATTAGCCGCTAAGTTCGCAGTGCCAACTTGTGGCAGAGTCTTCAAAGTGACGCTCTGAACGCTGACGATCTTGGAAAATGCCACTAAGTACTTAGTGAATTGCAAGCCTCAGGATACCCTCTACGTACAACTAGCTTTCATATTCGATATTCATATAATCGATAGTTTTTAATCGATATTTCAATATGTGGAAATTAGATCTAATAAATTTAATCGAATGAACATAATTAATTAAGAGAATTAAAGAACTTCCATTCTTGTACAAATATTCCTATAAAAATGTAAAATTTATAATTAATATAATTAATTAAGCCCATCAACAGTAATAAATATATACATATTTTAAGATCGCAAATATTTCGCTTTTTCGAGTTCTGAATAAAACTCATTATAATAAATAAAATATAATCTGAAAGTCAAGCTTAAATTTTCGACATTTTATAGGATTTCTTATATGAAATTCGTAAGCCTCTTAACAATTTAATCAATTAATTAATGGTAAAAAATGCAGAAATAAAAAAAAATATAGTATCTGGATTTTCCAGCCTACGAAATGTGCCCACGCCCCTTGCTGTTCATAGACCCCTCTATAAATATGCAATAATGCGGGGTATAAATTGTTGTCCGATTTCTTGTTCCGTTCCAGACATTGAACCGCTTAAATGACTGAATCGTTGTTTTCGGTTGTAGGAATTTTGTGTTTGTTTGTTTGTTACAATGTTACAATGTAACAAGTTGCATTAAATGCAATTTTTTTAATAGAGACTAATTCCTAGCATGAAGTTACCCCTATAAATAGTTAATTTCATTCGCTTATTTGGCCCCTCAATTTGGCCCATGCTACGGATAAAGTTTCTGCCATAATTTTGAAAAGTAAAAGAATTTTAGGACTTGGAAAATTTTTTAAAAAATGCCAGGCTCAATTAAGAAATTGATTTATAATTTTAATTAATAGTAAAGTCCATTATTAGGAATAATTTTATTGTTATATTATTAATATGCAAAGCCGTGAAGAGAACTGCGTAAAAGCCAAAGAACATATTCGACAAGTTAATAAATAATTCATTATTTATTCCCAAGCCAAGCCAAGCCAAGCAACAAATACAAAGAATATTCAGGCTTTAATTAATTATCACAAATTAACACAAAAGCTTGGCACACGCACAAACAAAAAGAATAACAAAAGCAGCAGCAAAAATCATAGACTCATTCCCTGGAGCAATTTCGATCTTTAAAGTTGTTGCCATTGTTGGTCAATAGGAAGCCGATTGGTACATTTGAGGCAGGTATCTGTTGGCCTTTCCAAAGAACATGACTCGCCGCAGCACCCCTCAGCACGCCCTCCTCCTGCTCCGGGGTAGCCACAAGCTTCCAGCGTAATTATCAATGATTTTCAGCTACCGCAGCTGCCAAACAGCTTAGCAAATTTTTTAATTGCCCCATGACGTTGTTTGGATTTCTTTCCCGCCGTTAAAGAGTGAAACGAACAGACGAATGGACTGATGGGGGGATGGGCGGACCTCCCAGCCGGAGGAGAGCTTGCTAGACAAGTCTGGTGGTAACCAGTAGTCCAGAGATTGGATTGGCATGTGCCAAAACAATTTTCAGATCTTTGTATCTCATGTCCAGTGCTTGAACTTGAGCTTCTTTCGACTGGCAAATGGATTCTGGAGAAACACTTTTACTACAAGAATTTTTCTGGCGTGGCTTCGAATTTCATATGGTAGTAACTCTCGCTGCGAAATGTCCGAAATGACATGTCATGTAATGTCAAGTGTGTACGTGCTCTGCTCGAGTGAAACTAAGCCGTGTAAAAGTAGTTTTTAGAGTAGAAGAGAAACAAGTGAAATTGAAAGACAAACACCTGCATTCACAACCGGCGAACAATATGAGATTTTACCATCAGTGAATTGAGAACATCAACATTAGAAGCTCTTTGTGTGCCTGTGTGGCTGTGTGTGTGTGTGTGTTCGGTATTTCCAGAGCCAAAAGAATGTTAAAGGTAACAATTGGCTATCGATATATTTGCCATCTCTAAGAAACGTCGTTCGTGAACTGATCTGCTTCTGGTTCTCACTTTGTTTCCTTTACTTTCCTTGTTCCAATTCCACTGTCACATGCTGCGTCTCAGTCCGCCACTCGTCCGCAACCAAAGATGACTCATAATTGCAGTAACAACATTTCAGCCAAGCGTCGCGTATAATTACAGTTATTTCGATTTGCAGCTGTTTCTCTCTAGCTGCTATTTATTTTCTGGAATACATTTTCGGCGTATGGGAGTAAAGTTCAATATTTAGCTTTCCTTTAATTATGGCCGACTAGCACATTTAAATAAAATAAACAACAAACAAAGAGCCTATTAAAATGTACCTTAATTTCTGTTTACTCTGCTTTTTTTATGCAGACGACAGTGACTGTAGTTTTGAAGTGACGGCGACTTAATTATCGAAATGCGTCAACTTCACTTAATTAAAGTTAAATCATTATTTACTTAACATAACGGAGCTCTGTAATCTAAATTAAATTCTTATCTTACTTGCAGTTTCTGTAGGCGTACAAATAACAATAACAATAACTTTTTTTTTACTTTCTTATATCACGATAAGATTTTATAGTGAAACTACGTCTCAGGAAGTTCGGAGATCGAGACGAGGTCAAGAAGTTATCGCGCTTGTGTAATCGATGTGTTTTTCTGTTTATCATCCAAGTTTTGTTTCAGTTGTGATCACCTGTGCCCCTCTGTTTGTTGTTGGAATTTATTAAGTAATCAGAGAAAACATTGTCAGCAGCAGATATCAGGATAATCGAAATCTATAAACCACTCTCCTGTCTCATATTGTATGATATTTGAGGATCAATCAATCAAAAGCTCAAGCATTGATGGATACCTGTGGCAAGGGTTTCAGCTTATCAAAACCCCGGGAAGAGTTCATGAGGCGTAAAAGCCCCTTATTAAAAAGTAATTAAATAATGAATCGTTATGTGGCTTAACTGTCTTTTGTGCACTGTAGTTTTTACGTTATCAAAGCAACTCTCCTATTAATTAAGTTATTATAGTTTATTGATTGATATCTGTTTGCAGACATTTGCAAAAATTTCATAGCTTGAGGATTTCTGAATACGTTAAGAGTTTCAACGATCCAACCCGAAACCGATTGAGATCTTTTTCCCTTTTTTTACAAATCCGCGGAGAGATATGTTTGCGTCACTTTTTGGACTTATGTTAATGCTGTTATTAAAAAGTTGGCTAATTTATGCATTGAAGCTGGCAGAAAACATTTGTCAATCCAATCAAAATGAGTTTTTGCTGGGTTTATGCCTTTATGGGTAAATTAATAGCTTGTTATTCAATTTATTGCTTCCTTTGTGCCGCGGCCAAGTTCAGAGTTCAGTGAGCATTTCGGGAAGATCTATTGTGTAATCTCCGAGTGCTGATATCATAGTCAGGGCTATTGATAGTTACTGGATTTGAGGCACTAAGACAATAGGCAGTTCCTGCTCCCTGCGCTCCCTACGCTCCCTACGCTCCCTTCGCTCAGGCGGACAACTGAATGCATCCGTTTAAACAAATAATGAATCGCAAATATTAAGCTATTGTTCAGTTTCCGCTGGTTGACACATTTGGATAGTCATCAAAATAACTCCGAATAAATCTTGCACAATGGAAAAGCAGCTGGAGCTCCGCTGATGCAGGTTAGTCAAGCGAGTAAGCAGACGCATCGTGGCTCCCCCTGATCGTGGAGATGGTGACCTCAAATACGGAGTCGGGTCCACAAATTACAACAAATTATACGGACTGACCGGAGAGCTAATGATTAAGATTTGCATAAGTTCGAACTCGAAAGATCGACGACAAGCTCTACTTATGAACATGTGCCGGTTACGACCCCATTAGCCGGGGAATTGCGGCTCGATGTTTGCTGATCGTGGCGAAAAACCAGTTAAAGGTTAGGGCTAACAGCGGTTCCACGGAGTAGGCCAACATACGTACGGTCTGTGTTTACGGTAATTACTAGTACGTCTTTACACGAATCCAACGGAATCTTCGACTGCAATTAAAAACGCACAAAATCGCCAGACTAATCGTGTCGTGCTCAGAAGTCGACGTCAGTGGGGGAAAATAACGTTTAACTGCCGTTCAGCAGTTAATCGACTCAGAGAGTAAAACCTTTCCACGTCTAAACCTAATGGCGCCCTATGCAAATCAGTCTCCCAACATTAGTTATATAAGTAATTCGCATGTCTGACCCACATCTAATGTTCTACTCGTTCCCACCGTTTGGGGTCTGCGTGCCCCAAACACTTGTGCCCCCGAGTAGTCGACAGAGTCTTGGGTCGACCATTCAAAGATTCCACTACTCACTAAACGATTAATTAAGGTACTAACTGCATTTCAGTACTTTTTTTTTTTATAGTTTCTGTACCCCTAACGACTCTACAATTATAAATTTCAAGACTTCAAATACGATTCTAGAATCTTAGGGAATCAGAATTGAATTACTGAGAGCTTTACTTAGTATATAAAAACAATGTGATTTATTAATATAAATATATATATATATATATGTATGTATGTATGTATTATGTATATATGTGTGTATGTGTGAATGTATGTGTGCCTGTGCGTGTGTCTGCAGTCAAGACAAAACACAATCACAGCTTTTGCAGTTACAAAAGTACTCGATGCCGATTGAAGACCGAATTATCAGTACTTCAATAGGAAATTTAATATACACCACACACTTTACAAGCTTGTAGCCCCATTAACATTAAAAATAATACTTCAGATAATAGATGCATATATATTCTCAAAGGGAGCTTCATTAATCTCTGGTTGAATGGACACCCTCAATTGATAAAACCTTTTCTAAGAAGGGATTAAAAATAAATATTAACTCATACCACAAAAAATTCAGCAATTGACTATATTTTTTCCCTGCTGTTCCTAGTAAGAGACTATGTTACGTATATTTATATTATTTTCTATATTTTAATATTTATATGTCATTTTACTTTTATCTTGGCTTAAATGGTATAGTTGGAAAATAACTAAAATTTATTTCTATTGTGGCTTCAAAGTTTTGTATTCAGTGAGCTGAACACATATTAAACGAGTTCAGGGTATTAGCCAAGTGGAGAGTAACATCATATTACCCACCCAATTATTACCTGTGTCCGTAGAGTGATTAAATGAAGAAACTATTAAATAAATAATGCATTTATTTTTTTCCTCGAAAATCGATTTACATGTGTTTTCTTGATGGCTTGAAAAATGTTTCACACGCATCTTTCGAAAACAGAAATATGCGAGCATTGGACCGCTTTCTCGGAATAGAAAATGAAAGAGAGTCTCGGGTGGCTTGAAGTCTCCCCAATATCTGCAATTATGTTGGGACTTATCGAAAACGAAATTGAAAATCGGCACAGCTTGAGCTTCAGTCAAAGTCGACTGATCTCTGACTTTTTATTGTGCGAGCAGCAGACTTAGAGTAAAAGTGGATAAGGAAGACTCAGAGAAAAAGAGAAAGAGAGAGAAAGAGGGAGAGGAAGTAAATCTTAATTTTAATCGAAGCATCGACCATTCCCATTGCTCTCCCGGCAGATGCGTCACAGAGCCGAGCCCAGAAAGCAGCACCGTAGATTAAAGATATGTAGGTTGCCCCCGTTAGTCCGTGGCAGCCTCCTGGCCAAGTCATGAATCAGACAATTGTGGCCAGATAAAAGTTTCTACCCATAACGCGATACGTTCTTTCCGTCATTTTCATTCCCTTCCACCAAGATTTGGCCGGGCCAAGAGCAGAGCGTGTCGGTAGCCGCGGTCCGGGTGTCACCGGCTGCGCTTCGGATTTGGGTACGGCCTCTCATGCAAAGCGCATATCTGTCAGATACAAATGGGCCGCACTGAACTTGACTAATTGTTTATGGCCAAGAAGCTGCTTTCGTGTAAGCAGCCAGAAGGGGGCCAACACTAAAAGTCATTTTGGAAAGTTCTCCGGCCTGACCCTATTTTTCCGCATAACGCCCAGTGCCGTGCCTCCGAGTACCTGAAGCCCCATTTGGAGACGGCGGCGGTGACGCTGGTGATCGCAGCGACGATGACGTTTCTTGGGTAAATAAGCCAAAGTGTGGCTAATAAGCCACCAAAACACAGAAGCACACACCAGCCTCGATTAACAACAACAGCAACAATGGTACAAGCAACAACAACAACAACAACAACTAATTCTCCGCTTTGCGGTGTTTTCAACAATTGTGTACACAAAGAAAAGCAGCGACCGAAAAAAAGCGACAGCCACGGCTCCCGCCCAGTCAATCAAAAGGGGGCACTTGCAGAAGGTGCTTGGTACATTTTAGCAATTCAGTCAGTCAGTCAATCAGTCTCTTACTTAATCAATAATTTAATAGTTCGGAATAAAAAGTAAGTAATAATAAAAAATTAATTCTTAAGCAACTAAAAATTCTACACTCAGTGCTCAGAGAGTCGCCTTTTTACCACTTCAATCATTCGGTCAATCAATCAGAAAGTCATTTTATAAGTCAATCATTTTTTCAATAAATGTCGTACTTAGTCATATTTATATTCAATTATTCAATTCTTCAATCATCGCAATTGTCAAAACACATCAAAATGTTGCTTCCCCCCATCTTCATATAAAATACTACATTTTTAATTGAAGACTTTTTAATTATATAAAGATTTATTTGAATTTATTATTTAAATAATTTAATAATTGCATTTAGCACTGAGATCAGTTGTAAAAATGTAAAAATTGCATTTTTATTTTTACACTATATATTATAATTTATTAAACTAATTTATTATTAATATTATTAATTATTATTATTATTAGTTCAAAGGAACCTCTCATTTAATTGAGGTTTATTTTATTGAAATTATCGCAATTGTTTTAAATAATATTTAAAATATGTTACGCAAAGTTGGTTAGATTTTTAAATAAATTCTGTTATGCAACGAATCGATATTAAGAAATATTTATTTACAGTAGTAAAACTAAATGATTTACTGCAGGTACTTAATTAAGTATCGATTCTCGTTTCGCCGCTTAAATGAAATTCAGAACAGGTTTTAAGCATTTCATTTCTTAAATGTTTTTAACTCAACCCAAGTGATGGGTTTTTCAAATGTTTAAACTTTGATTCAATAATTAATTCAATGCTTCATAAATCGTTAGCTCGAAGTGATGGGTGCGTCTTTTTATGATGCAAACAAATTATTTCTGACTTTGTTTCTACTCGTGACTCTATCAAATCACGACCCTCACGCACGGACATTCCGGCTCACACACCCCTGGAAAATGTTCGGAAAATTCTATACCCCTATATCTACCCTTTATTGGTGTTGCTTGTTAAATATACAAGATATCTACATCTGAAAACAAATATCTATTTTCCCTCAATTCATCTGTGTCGGTCGGCTGGGTGAAGGATTCGCCGTGCGAATAATTACTCAAGGCTCCGGAATAGCCTGTAAATGCTGCACAAATTAAAATCTCAGTCAGTCCTGACCTGGGCCGGACCTGCAAGTATCTACGCGCATAGGAGTGACTGTATCTATGCCCGTAGAATGCTGCAACTGCAACAGTATCTACGCTTTTATTTGTATCTGTCTTTGTATCTATTTATGTAACTGCATCTATGCAGAACTACCAACTGCCTCGACTGGTTGGCTGTTTGGCTGTTTGGCTGGTTGGCTGGTTGACTGGTTGACTGCCCCGGCACACGCGTCGCTGATAATTTATATATGTCGTCCGGCCCCCACAATCAAGTTACCAAGAGGCCTTTGTTTCTACGCGCATATCAAATATGTAGATAGCTGGGGGAGCCTCACGCGTGAGCGGAGGGGTACGGAGTAGGGCCACCGGAGCGCCTGATTTCCGTCCATGTTGTTTTGGTTTTGTTTGGCTCTTTGCGGGTCCGGGGTTAGGGTCGTTGGATCTTTTGGTTCTGTGGCTCTTTGGATCTGACTTACATATGTAATTGCAATTGCTGAGCGACTCACGACGCGACTTCAAGTCGCGCACCTTTTAATTTGTGCGGCATTCTTTCCCTCGCATTGCTTTCAACTGCGTCCACCGCTGCCCGAGACCCTGAGCCTGAGCCTGAGCCAGAGCCAAAGCCTGAGCCCATGGCTCATTTTAATGTTAATGTTGTGTAAAGTTCTAAAACCCCGACGAGCGCAACGGAAGTGCGTTCATTATTTTTAATGATTTTATTTAAGGAGCCTCAACGAGAGAGCCCATCGAGTATCCATCCAGCGACGAGAAGCAGCTACTTATTTCTGGCTATCTTCTACCTGCTGCCCAGTACCTGCTACCCCGCTGCATGCCACAATGTTTCTTGCTGGCATTGCACACTTTTCCCAGGACAGGACACTATTTACACGCAAACAGCTTATCCCCAGATGGTCACCTTCCTGTCGTCGCCGCCGTCGTCATCCCGGAATGCGCTGCTCTTTCCATTGACTGGCTAATGGCCGCAAAAGTACCTTCTACCTTCAAGTGGTTCCAGCAGTGCCAGCCAGTGGCAATTACCTAATGCCATCCACCGATGGCTGTTTCCCATTTACACAGCGAGAGAGAGAGAGAGAGAGCGCGATAGGCCCAAGTACAGAGACTCCGCTTTGTGTAGATGCGATTGGCGCGTAGTCAAAGTAGCTCTTAACTGTCATAAGATTAGCTTTTGAACTAATGAATTTGCAGCAGGTAGTTGGGTGTTTCCGCTTCAATAAAACTTTAAGGGCAAAAACACTAATGATCTTTAACGTATGCAAAGAATTAGCTGAACGTGAATCCCCCCACCCCCCATCTCATCAGGCCATTTTCCTATCAGTCTAGTGATCTCCAGACTACTAATGTAACCTAAGGATTAAGAGATCTCCTCCTGCTCATCTATTGTATATTCCTGGAGTAAGAAATATCATATTTCCTCATACAGCTCTTGGGAGCTTGGGAGTGAGTTGACTGCAAGGCACTTGACATTTTAAATGAACTGTGATTTTATTTATGGTAATAAAACTATTTAGAAAGTTGGTAAATCCATTACTAAGCACTATTAAAATAATTATGTAAAGTAATTCACGGGATCTTCCACCTCTACTTATAAATTCTTGCCATTTCCCCAGACAATACATTAGGTAAGTCTCCATTGTTTGTCACCTCATGTCTTGTTGAATAAAACAAAGTTTCATTTAGTTTTAGTAGAAACGGCGACTTCTTCTTACCCGGACTGCCCCAACCCATTAGTTATTGCCTATTAAGGGCCAAGAATGACAACAAAGATCGCTACAGTTTGTAGTTCATAAATAGCTTGTGCCTCCAAGTATCGAGCTAGACTCGACGTAATTACCCGTTGATTTCTCCGATTAATCCCAAGGTCTTTCCAGTTGCAGGGTTGCCACAGAGCAACGTGAATTGACGACCCTTAACCTCTCTGAGTGTCTCTCTCTTTCTCTTATACATATGAGTAATTAAGAGCCTGAGCACTTGCATATTCACAATTAGCTACGACTTGTGGGGTCTGAGTTAATTTCAATAATTGAATGCACTGAAAAAGTCGCGAAGACTCACGTACTGAACGGATCTTGACGTCTTCGCTAGACACCGATTGTATATACACTGAAAGCGGGCAGAAGGACATATTTACTTAGGTTACATTGACATTCGTCGACTGTCAGTCAACTCTGACCACAAAATGCAGATTACAATTGTGTAGAGTTCAACGCGACGTGGATGAACGTCCCTGACTGACGCGGGGGCGGCCGGAGCGGAGGCTGCCAGATCGGGTGTGGCGGTGAGGCGTGCAAGAAAAGGTACTCACAATTATAAGGTAAACAAAGCAAAAGCTTCAGAGACACAAAACGTTGCGTGACACGGGAGCAACAACAACAACAACACTAAGTCAGTTGCATGTTTGCAAATTTGTGTTTTGATAATTCCGCTGACGTTCGACTCATGATCAAAGCGCACACTGGAGAGCTGACAACAGTATGAAGAGATCAGCTACTGGGAGTCATGGATTGTCATGCATCGATTTACATATGTGTATATAGGAACACATAGACACAGTAAGAGGAGAGGGGATGGGGGGCCCAACCTGATGGATGAATAGAAAAACGTCATTCACTAAGCGACAACCTCATCATCTCCATCATCTGCATCGTCTCAATCATCATCAGCATCGTTTGAATCAATTAAACTCGCAGATGTGTATCTGTGTATGAATCAACTCATACTCATAATCTTATTCGTATTTGATTTTGTATTTGTTTGTGTTATTGTTTTTGTTTTTGTTTTTGTTTTGTTTTTGTGTTCGCTTTTGTATTCGCTTTCGTCCCATGGTTCCCCTGCTTCTGTAGCAGTTGATTGATCATTGAATGTGAGCCGCGCCTAAAGTCAAAATTCCATGAATTTTATTATAGCATCAGCTTTTCATAAGGTTGACTCTGTCTACTTGTTTGGGCAACACAACAGATCGTATAACTTAACGCACACATCGATACAAACTCTCTCACACTCACACACACTTGCACTTACTTACATGTCCGGCACTCGCAACATCAAAGGTCAAGATACCGCATAGAAGAACCCTTCGCGATGCAACCAACCCATTGAAATTCAAAAACAATCCGATCCCATTCCGAATGCATTCAGATTTCGATTTCAGTTTCCCGTTTACCCTGCAGCCTCCTCCTATAATTCCTTTCATGGAGCAACCCTCGTGTCATGTGTTAATTTGGCCCAGAAACAGGTCTGGGATAGGCCTAAAATTCTTTGTCTGTCTAGACCCGAGGAATTAGCATCCATTTTTGTTTGGTATTAAACTTGAAACTCTAACACTTTATTCGACATTTTTAATACATTTTTTTTTATCATGCCTTTTGTTCTTCTCTTCTCCACACTCCAATCGTGGAATTTTCCGAGTCTAAGCCTCAGCCTTCCTCTACGTCCGAAGAGATTGTCAGGCCCCAAAAAGAACAATGAGTCTCACACATCATCAGGCCCAAATGCAAATGCCTTTAGTTGCCTTCTAGAATCATTAAAGCCACAGCTAATAGTCTATATCTATGTGTGTGTCTGGCTGCATGGCCATATATCATATACCATATGAAGACGAAACACAAACACAAACAAAAAATAACTCTAAGGCCTTTTCCAGGCAACGCCTTTTAAAGACATTTTCTCTGATTTATGCGATAATTTTTCACTGCATTTTCCATGACTAGCAGCTTGGACTGAGGCTGTGTGTGTGTGTGAGTGTGTGTGTGTGTGCACAACTTTTAGATAACTTCTGAAAGATGTTAAGACAAATAGCTAAAGGGCCCTGTTAAACAGTTAACTTATAAAACTTTTCTCATTTTCCCAACTCTCCCGAAGCCTCTGGAAAATTGTTGGAAAATCTATAAGAATATATGTATTATATAGGAATAGTTATATATATGCCATATCCGATTCCCATAGTGGTTTTTAAACAGCGACAAACGGCAGACACAGACACATGTGGCATACACACACACACTCAAATGATTATTGCCATATTCGTATGCTAATACGATGGTTAGTAATCATGGACAATATATCTATGTTTGTATAACAATTAGGGGGCAATTTGCGGTATCTACATGTGTTCCTCCACTTGTAAGATCTGGGCGGTATTTGAGGTAGGAATTAGCATTCGTCGGAACGACCGCCCACAAGATCAGCGTAGGCCAAAGAAATGGAAATTTTTTATGGTAATAGCATGGCAATAGTTCGCTCTTTGGGGGCGAGTGGGCGGTGTTGTCTTCGCGCACGCCTCCATTCGCCGGCGCGACAATCAACAGAATCAAGAAGAACGTCAGCCGCAAAGGCAATTGCAATAATCGAGGAACGACGACAGAAACAATACAGAAAATATGCAATAATAAGCAATAAACGAAAATAAAGGTCAAGTTTAAATGACGACGATGGTTGACAAAGATTGAGTGGGTGTGGGTGTTGGTATGGGGGGAACCCAAGCCCAGACAAGCAGAAGCCAACCACAAGGCACGGAGTGTCACTATGAAATACCCAGTATCTACATATATATATATATATATAGTATAAGTATATATCTATATTCAAATCGGAGCTTCGTAGGTTCCCTCATATAATCAATCCATAATTAACCGTTATATTATTATTAATATATATAATAATAATCTATTTATTTATTATATAGTTAAAATGTGGCTAGGCGCCTATAACACCCTGCGAGTCTAGTGTCGAGGGTGCTTTGTGGAGCTCACAGATGTTGAGTGGGTGTCGCAATTGACAGATCTTATAGACGAATGTGGGCTACGGTGAAGGAAGTTAAATAACCTTAGGTAAATGGGTAAATGTTGCAAACTGCGCAACGAACTCGAGAGATATTCGATTCAGGCCACGGGGTAAGTCCCAATGTGTAACATTCTTGGTGTACATAAAAAACAGACATTTTACACGTCAGGTAAAATTCAGAAGCTCGACTTGTGGCATGGAAGTGGTTAATAAATAAAAAGGTATGCAATTAATTAATATTTATTAAATAAGTATATAATTATTTAAGCTAGAGAAAAGGCGTTTAAGATAAGGAATACTTCGAGTGGTGGAAAGAGGCGGTAGCATGGAAATATCGATTAATTATCGAAACAAAGAATTAATAAACTGAATGCACTGCAAACATTTTCCATATACAGATTAACGAGTTACAACTGAAAGATCGAGATACAGGCTATACATTATATATATATATATCTAATTGAAAATATGTAGAATATATGTATATAGAAGTTGGGGTAATTGAGGCTTAACAAGCTTAGAAGCAATAAGCTGTAAATAACTGGAAATTTACTTACCGAAACTAATTGCGATGAATGTGTCTATGTATTTATCGGTAATTATGATGAATGCGTTTCCCTTTGTTGTCGTCGCAAATCCAATATCGTTATCGCTCGGCTCTTTATCGGGTATTGATTGATCCCCACCTGCAATTAGTGTCTATTATTGAGAGCTTATATGTACTTCTGTAGTTCCTATCCCTTATAATTATTTCTACCAGTAGAGCGGACGTTAATATTCATTTTGATTGCTGCGGCTACTCCGAAAATGAAAGACTTTCTGTGACTCTGAATACCCATACAAAGCTTGTATCTGTATCTGTGTGTGTGTGTGTGTGTGTGTGAGTGTGAGTGTGTGTACTTTGCTGTGTCCAGCGAGTCATACTTCGATTCATTCATTAAATTGTGACGCTCAATGCACAAGGGGCAGCTAAGACACCCAAACCCCTCCCTCCCTTCCTCCCTTCCTCCCTGGGCGAGCCGCCACGACACTTCGACTCAGCGAACCCCGACGGAGGGCAAGTGGCAATTATAATTTGACGTTTTATGTGGTTCCCTCCTTAAGAGTCAGAGCAGTCAACGTTTGTGGGTGTTAATTAAAATTTAAATCAATTGTTGGGCTTGGTCAGGGGCTGCCAGGGACTACCAGGGGTTGTCAGGAGGGAATCTCTCTCAGCTCAGCGAATCTCCACTCTCAAGCCACTTGTGCGCAACATCAATAAAGATAAAACCTCTAAAAATAGCCCCAATCTGTGATTTGTCGTGATTTCCATGGAACAATTTCGGACACATTCCCAATAGCTACAAACACTGAGCACACGTTTCGGAGGCTCTAACTGCATAAGACAATAAAAAAAGTAGTTATAAAAATAACTTTTTTTATTGTTCCCTAAAATCGACATTGCAATTTTGAGTAGTTATTAGTGGCCTCGTAGACAGTGGATTTACATTTCTTTCTATCCACAGACTCAAGCCACTAATCGAGAGCCAAATATTTGTTCTAAAATTTATCGGTCGAAGATATTTTTAGATTCTCGCACTTTTCAATTTAATGTGTCGCCAATTAGGACACATTTCATATTCATGAAACAATTATTTTCCAATCTCGCTAACATTTTGTGTATCCAAGCAACTTAAAGGTAATTTCAAAATTAGCTGGAAAGGAAAGTAAATACAACTATTCAGGGAGTAAAAATTGGGAAGGAGCAACTGAAACCATTCCAGGTAAATAGAAGAACAGCTTCTGAGGCCCGTGATAGACCTTTAAACTGTGGATAGTAACTTTGTCGGGGTCGCATAATAAACTATTGGGCAGTAATCTTAGGAGCTGCTTAGGTAATTGTTTTAAATATAACTCATATAATGTCGTCCTGGGAAGTAACTTTTCTATGGCACAGCTATCAAGAAATCTTGGCTTCACTGCGCTGAGCTGATCCTCTCATCTCCTGTAAGCATCCAGTCGGAGTGGACCAAAAACCGATGATTGAAGGGAAGAAAACATGAAGTCAGCATTTGTGTTGTTATTGGTTAATATTTCGCTATTCCGATCGCATTAGTTTTATTTAACTGATTCTAAGTGCTGTCCCCTGTACACCTGTACCTGAAATCATCTCAAAGATTAAATCGATCGTTGCTGATTATGAGCTATGTGCACAGCATTTACTCTCTGGGGGACACGAATAAAGGCAAAATTTAAAAAAAAACTAATTATTTAATTATTATTCAATAATTATTATAAATTGTAGACCATCGCTGCGCAAAGGGCAAAAGCCAAAGCATCTCAAGTGCAAAACTCGGGATTCCTGAATATGCGAATTCTCTTCTCGTTTATCATTGTTTTTTTTTTCGAGCTTGACTCGATGTGATTTTCAGGTTCTTCTTTCAAATGCCATAAGTCACATGATTGAACTAGACATAACTGCCATTCGTTGGTAGCGCCTCTTCCAAAAGGTTGGGAGAATATATGCATTATTTATAACAAGTTAATTTGGGAATTATATTGCTTAAGCTTGGAATTTAAATTAATTTAAACAAATTCCCAAAATTTGGAGGAGGAGTAAAGAGGGGAAATGGGTACAATTTATGATCGTTATACAAGGTTTACTATCATTGTAGTTTCCGAACCTCGTTAAATTAGCTATCATAATTTAACAATAGGAATTTCTCCAGCTGATATCTTTTTGAACTATAATATAATTATTACTTTATTGACATATTTTATTTATTTATTTGGGGAACTCTTGAATGGAATATTTTTTAATGATGTTTTTTTATATTTTTTATTGCTCTTCGCGAACATTAATTCCTTCAGTTATAGCATGTGACATCCTCTGAGTCCCAACACGGCTAATTTAATATACATTTAAATATGCGTTACTCTCATAAAAATAAAAAAAAATAATAATATAAGAAATCATTAAGCCTAATCGAACTGTAAAGTTGTTCAGTGTGATTTTCTACGCTTATAAAAATTGTGTTCTCCGCTTTCAAAATGGCTCCTGGAATTAAATTAACATTCAATGCACATTTCTGCTGGCAAAACAACAAAGTTATAATAGTAATAACAACGAGGAAAGCAACAACAAAAACAACAACACTTCAATTGAGGCCTTTGCCCGGCAAAGAAAGAAAAATAAAAAACAAAAACTGAAAAACCTTCGTGAAAAATTATCCACGACGAAAAAAATTGTTAAGAGGCGGCGTCGCACGAACTAACATACAAAATGTGTTGTTATTGTTGTTAGAGCTGCCAATGGCTCTTACCCCCTTTGCCAATACACCCGCCCCCGTCCCCACCCCCGCCCTCAACCAACTCTTTGGTACATTGATATGGCCAGCAAATGCGGCAGCAAATCAATTGTCGGCGTCACGTAATCAGCGCAATCATTTTGGGCCATAAACTAAAAACAACAACAACAAACACAAGAAGAAGACGAAGCTACAACAACAATAGCAACATGAACAACAACAACAAGAGAAGAAGGTTGAAAGCAAGTTGGCAAAAGCGTCGCGTCTTCCAATTGAACGACTGGTCAGCTCACCAGCTAGACAGCTGGACGGCTGGACAGGACGGATAACTGGACAACCTGGCAACCTGGCAGCGAGCAACCGGCAACTGGCAGCTACTCGAATCAAATCAATCAAACGTCGCACCCAAAATTCCAAGAGCCAAGCTTGCAACTTAAACAGGTTCCTCAAAAAGTATTCGCACCAGTTGCCCAACACGGTTCGGGGGTTGCTCCACTCACTGTATACCCTTTCTTGGGGCCCACCGGCAGACCCGCTTGCCTGTGGCCAGTTTTCGATCCTTTGGGCTCAGTTTCACCCGAAGTATTTCCCAAACGTGGAGGTACTGGCCAAGTCAACTGTCCATGTGGATCGCAGAAGCGGACTATACCCTTATGGATCGCCACTGAGCACTGGCAGGGTATCCAAATAGGTATCTCGAGGCGCCCGAATTAGTTAATTGCTTTGAATATGAGCCACATTGCTTTGGCCAATTTGGTTTTATGGCAAGTAATTACAAGAGATTTGCTATAAATTTTAGGTACACACGCCGGGAAATAGTTGCAAACTTTCCGTATTTTGCGGTTTTCTTTGTGTCTGACGTCTGACGGGGAAAATGTTGTGCCGAGAAACACTTTGACTTATATAGACCGTAAACTTTATTGAAAACGTTTTTTATAAAAATTCATAGCCGAGAAATTTGTCAATGTTGGGCGACTTGGCAGCTTTCTTTTCACCAAAGGCAGCGAAGATTGAGGAATGCCGAGGAATGCCAATGGTCGTCTAATACCCTGCAAATCAATGGCCATTGTGTGGAGAAGCCGGACAAATAGGTAAATTCAATTACCAGCGATTTTACAGTAAATTCTCCATCCAAATAAAGTTGTCGCCGAACAATTTTAGAGGCGACAGAACTTAAGCTTGGGAGACATTTCCAAGGTTTTGCTTCTTTAACCTACAAAAGCGAAAAGCCAGACAAGCGACAAGCGACAAAGCGACTCCCATAAAATAAACAGAACAGCATAAAAATCGGCGAAAAAAAATAGCAAAAAAAACCTCGAAATAAAATATAAAAAAATAGAATGAAAATAATAAAAGACCAGCACACACACACACACTTACACACACATGCACACACACACACACACACACAAACGGAAATACTTGAACACCGAAAAAGCAGAAAAAGAGGTTTTGTTTGCCTGTAAATTGCATTGTTATGGCTTTTGTTTATTTAGAAGAGAGCAAAAATAAAATAAAATGGAAATTAATATAAAATAAACAATGTTAAACATGTGAATCGAGCGAAGCTCAAAGCAAACAACGGCGCCCATTGAAAACCTCGCCTTGGCTCTCGGTTCCCTCCAGCCCCACACATAGCATCCATTCGGAAGTGGATGAGAATCGGAAGGAGTTTCAAACCACAAAAAAGTGGTTTTAGTTACAGAATAGAAGATTTCAAAAGCGAATAATTATAATATAATAATTATGTAATTGCTGTATTCAAGCCTTGCTCAAGAAGCACAGTTGATCGAATCACTTAGATGACATGGAAGTGTGAACCCCGCCTTGGCTCTCGATCCACTCAAACGGCGCAAAAGTTTAACCCTACAGATAGGGGATTTGGAAGTGGAAGGAGCTTTCAGCCACCAAAAGGTGGTTTTAGTTACAGAATAGAAGATATAAAAAGCGAATAATTATATTATAATTTTATTTACTATTTATTTATTAATTAATTTTACTGCCATTAATTCTTACCATAAAAATACAATTAATAGATTCGCTCAGAGGACATAGAAGTGTGCTCTACAGTTAAGAGGCTCGAAAGTGGAAGGCAATTTTCAGTAACACGATAATAATAATTATTTTATTTAAACATTATATAATATACAATTATTAATAATATATTATATAATTATTATTTATATATTATATATTTATTAATTATATAAACTGCCCCACAGGTGGAAGGTTCAGAAGTGAATGCATACAAAAAAAAACTGTATGCCATCTAAAGGCTAAAGGATAAGTCATCAATCTTCTTTTAAAGTGCCTTGATATATTATAACTGTCATATATTTTTTTTTAATTGCCTGAAGCCTTTGCTACGATTGATCCTATATCTGAAGGTACATTTAACACGCTCAACTTCTTTCAGCTACAAAACTAAGCCACATTCTGTATATAATATATATAACGTATATTGGTATATTGGTACTGTATATAAAATAATATATGTATATACATATATTATATTAAATTACGATTTATATTTTTATTTATTATATTTTTATTTATTCTATTAAATGGTAAGTCCTTGTACTAGTATCTCCTTCTGTCAACAGTAAAACAACTGCTAAGTAGTTTTTCTTTTAATTTTTATTTAATAGTATACGATTCTCAGAACACTTAAGATTCTATTCTTAGTTAGGAAAACTCCAATTAAATTTGAATGTCATAAAGATATTTTTACTTTGTGTTCCATGTGTTTCCCCGAAATGGGAAGTTCCCAAAAAGCTTAAATATAAATAAATTAATTTATGCAAATTTTTCGCCTTTTACTCGCTGAGAATGAACAATGGAATTGAATTTGAAGATATATATATATATATATATATATATATATATATATATATAAATTTTAATATAATAAATATTAAATGTGAGAGATTTAATCGATGGGCGGTATTGCAATGCATAACAATCGATAAATAACAATTAGAGATTCGCAGAGTGTGTTGCATGGTTCGTTGGCCAAGTGGCATGTGCAGCATTTGTGCAACACCTTGGCTGCAGCGAGTATTTGTGGTCAAACACTTCAAATGCTTGGCTCAGTATCAATTGCACAATTTTTCACTTGATTTTCCATTTTCAAATTCAATTAGACAGACAAACGGCAATTGCCACATTTAAGCCCCATTAGGCGAGCATTGGAAAAAATTATAGAAAATTCCACGGGCATATCAGAAGTCTTTAACCTTTCGATAATAATAATAATACATATAAAGAGTGTAAAGGAAGAGATAAAGAAAAATAAAAGAGATAACAACAAAATGGGAAAATAAGAAAATAAGAAAACTCCAGCGGAAATTGGTCTAAAACTTGTCTTTGGAGGCGACGTGACGCGGTGCCTGCCGACGCCAACGGCACTCGCTCTCCGCCCGGAATGGGGATCTCCAAGTGGAGTTGCTCCCATTACTGTTGTTCGGGCAGTAGTTGTTGTTGTTGTTGTTGTTGTTGTTGTTGTTGCATAAAGCCATAGTATTTGGTATTACATTGCAAGGCGTTGCAGTTGCTGTTGCCACTGCCGCTGCCGCTGCCGCTGCCTCTGCCTCCGCCTCTGCCTCTGCCGCTGATTCAGGTTCGAAGTCTCAGAGTTGCATCCACTTTTGTGGTCGACAACTTTTCACTTCACTTCCGAGAGCTGCTGCTGGCTTGCGTTGCATGAATGAATTGGAGTGACTCACAGTGCAACACAAACTTGACTCTTGGAAATGAGTTCAAGCCGTTCATTTAACTCCAAGCATTGCTCGGCCCCAAACAAGATACAAAATAGAAAAATAGAAAAAGTAGAAAAAATAGAAAAAGCAAAAGAAAAAACTTTCATAATTACAAAAACAGCAACGGCCGCCAACAGGCGTTCAACTTTTCACAGGCACTGTGCGAATGTGCGAAGATCGGTTCGATTGCTGGCAGTATCCGATTATTTAATCGAAATGATTATGTTTGCCCGCAGCGATTAAATGTAATCATGCACAATTGGCCGCCATCCCTCCCATCCGCTCGCCCGACACTTCCCGCCATCCCACCATCCCACCATCCCGCCCTCCTTTCCGTCTGCCACACAGCAACGCCACTTGCCACGGTGCAGCGTGAATTTGTTGCACTCTAATTGTTTATAATTAGCCAGGAAATAACACAAGTCCCATGCTGCCAACTATAACAATAACTGCTTTACAGCAATCAAAGTTGAAAAATCTTACAAAAATTTCCCCGCCGTGGCAACACCTGAAACAATGACATTATACAATCACCTCAGCTCCCAAATCGGCTTCACTTGCTTCAAGCGCCAGTCAGACGTTTATCTTCTATAAAAGTTATCCATTTTACTTTTATTTTTAAACAGAAGTAACTCTCGAAATAAGAACTGTTATTAAAAAGGACACCAAGGCTTGAAGCTCTCTTCCTCAAGCATCTTCAGTTGACAGACGTTGCAGGACTGTCAACTGTGCACAGTTCATTAAACTAGTGATTACATAACTACGCAGCACTAGTCAATAGTTTATCAATAGTTTAAATAACAATTAAATAGATCACATTGAATATAAATTAAATGCAAATGTCAACTATTCTCTAGTTAAGTTTATTAACCGATTCGAATCGGAATGGCGAGTCTATAGACACAGCTGTAAAGATCGAATGTTAAATGTAAACTCTTATTTATTCAGGGAGTCACTGCACCGAGGGGTGTAAGAACAGTTTCCCACAACTCATGCACTGAATTATATATTTATATTATTTATAGATACTTTATTTATATTAAGTTATTTTTATGCATCCGAAACTTTCCCTTTACACTATACCCACCTTATCGGTAGGCGCCTATATAATAAATCTAATATAGAATTTACTATTATATTATTTTCATTATATATTATATTACACTCTTATCCCATTAATGGGAACTTAATAAAGTTTTTTATTTATATTAAATAAAATTTAACAACCGTTAAGATTTACTTAATCTCAACTGTATTTAAATGTACCATATATATACCATATATATATCGCATATATACCATATATATACCACATATATACCATATATATACCACATATACCATACATATCTTATATGCCATATACACCATATATTAAATCTGCAGCTTAAAATATGTGAAGTATATATATAGAATATGTAATATACCATTTTATTATACCATTTATATACATTTATATTTATATCATATATACCATATATACCATATATACCAAATATACCATATATACCATGTATACCAAATATACCATATATACCATATATACCTTATATATCATATATACCATATATACATTATATATCATATTTATACATATACATTATATATATCATATATACCATATATCACATATATCATATATTTCATATACATATATCGTATATATCATATATACCACACACACCATAAATACCTTTTATACCGTATTTTAAACTATATATACTTTAGATATTTTGAGCTGCTTTAATATTTGAGCACTTTTAAAATAGCAAGCGTTAGTCGGAGCTGTCAATATTAGTTTAATGTTTTGTACTAAATTTAGTCACAGTCACCTGTTACATTCCGGGGAACGCGCACCTTTCCCACCTGATGCTAAAATCCAGAAAGATTGGCCCAGCGTGTAAATATTTTGCACTAGCTCAGACCTGGCGAGGGCCTTGGGCAAGTGGAAAAAACCGTTGTAAAACTCAGATGATATCTGGAAGCCACTAAGTATTCGGATTAGGTTGGAGAGATCGAGATCGTCATCTCGTATAGCAATCGATCGGCAGTGCCTGTGGCTTTGATTTGAGCTTTGGCAATCTCACGTTCGGGCAATATTTCGGGTGATATTTTTGCCATTTGAGAACTTTTTTAATTGCGTTCTTTAATTGCCTTTAAGTGCCTTGACACAATTCCGGGTGGGGGCAAGAAGTAGCCACAACCACAGGCGAGCGTTAAATATTTATCGGCTAGTCTATAACTAAGTTTATGAAGCGACTTAAGCCACAATTCATTAACACAAACAGCACGCAGAAGGCTGGCAAGGCGAGTTAATTAAAAGCGGCAAATAATTAAACAAAAATTGCAAATATTCGAATAACGATAAATAAGGTCACACTGGCAATTCAAAAATGCCTTGGCAGAAATTCAAAACAAAGAGGAATAATTCGAAAAATTCAATTCAAACTCGAGTTGCGGGCTCTGCCGAGTTGTGGGCTCTGCCGACTCGGACCTCTCATCTTTCATCTCTCATCTCTCATCTCTCATGTCTGGTCTCTCATCTTCGACTTTATAAAGTGTCCCAATTATGCAAATGCAATTAAAGTTGCTCAGCTTCAGTTTTGTTTACAAAAAAGTTGCTTTCAAAACAAGTTAAATAACAAATTGATAAATATTAATAAGGCCGAAACACAACAGGTACACAAATACGAAGATTGTAAATGTATCTGTATCTGTATCGGTATCGGTACATGTATCTGAATTTGTATCTGCATCTGTAAAGGTGTTTATATCCGTGCCTGTATCTGAATCTGTTTCTGTAAATGTATCTGTATCTGTATCTACATCTGTATCTGTATCTATATCTGTATCTGTATCTGTAGCTGTAGCTGTAGCTGTGTCTGCTTGGGCTGCTTCGCCTCGCTGAACGCTGAAGATACGCGTCCCAAAAGCTTCGTCACACTCGGTTACAATTACAGTTACTGATTGTCTGTGCGCGAGTGTGTCTTTTTGTCATTTTTAACGGCATTCGTTGTATGCTAAGCATATTTGTATCTCATAGATAGAAGATGCAATCAAGTGTAAATACAAGTGTGCGTCAGCCAAAAGGTGACGCGTGTGCACACAAACTGAAATACAATCCCGAGTGTACTTCTGGGTGTTAGATTTTTGCACTTTAATAGCTCTCAGCTGCTAGTTGCTGGCTGCTACGCTGACAGATACAAATGTATCTGAATGAGGTAACAGGTGACAGGTGACAGATGCAAAAGCTACAGCTCATTTCTTCAAATAAACTTCTGACATATCTTCGACTCGCTTGCATTACACCCAAGGCTTACCTTGAGCTATTCAATTACAAAAGAAGTCTTAGGCAATGCGCACTTCGAGTGCAATCAATTCCATAATAGATTTATTATCTATCGACACTTTGAGTTGATAAATTATCACATGTGATGTTCTTGCAATTATTATGCAATCAGCTATCTGACCTTCTTCATGAACAGACACTCGACCGCGAATAAAAGATATTTCAAAGTAGGTTACGTCGATTGACCCATTCCCCAACTCCACCAGTTCCCAGGCACCGCTTAGTGTCGCGTACTCTGTTCTAGATAGGTTTATGCTATGCCTAGGCTAATTAGAGTCAAGTGAAAGTTCAAGCGCTGTTTAACGGGACTTAAGGGCGGTACTGACCCTGACCTCCATTGTCCTGCATCTATCGAGTGCAAGAAATGTCCGAGCTTGGTTGGAGTGTTTATGCCCATCTTACGATTTGACATGTGGAACAAGCAGGTGTGCTCCAAAGATGGGCGTGCCCACGCCCCAGAGGGTTCCACTCCAATTTCATTGCCCAACCACCCAAATGGGTTTTTAAGTACGCATGGGCAGTTCCATGCTTCGGCCACAGAGCCGAGGGCAAGCACTTATATTAATGGGTTGGCCCAAAGGCAGATCAATAATAATCGCCATAGCCTTGTTTTGAATGGCGTGTACATTTATCGTCGATATATATCGCATGCGATGCGACAAGCGACAAATAGACGATAATTAAAACTGAAAACAGAGTTGAAAACAGAAAACCAGAAAGCGTGCATATGCACAATGTGCACCTGTACCGCGTACCGCGTACCGCGTACCTCACACTACGTACCTCGCACCTCAGACCTCGCACCTAGGAGCTGAGCAAAGCTGGCCAGCTGTCCGCCCGGTCAGTTTTGCGTTTTATGAAACAATTACGAACTCCGATCGTAGACGTATTCATATGGCTCGATCGGAGTGCAAGACCAAAACCTGAGGCAAAAACAAAACCGAGCTCCGGCCCATAAACAAAGCAAGGCAAAACGAATCAAAGTCGAGCCGTTGGCGACCAACAATGCGGAGCGAATTCGAATTGAACGCCAAGTGGCCAAGCAGTTGGCCAACTTGGCCAACTTGGCTAACTTGGTTAGCTTGGCCAAAACTCAACGACGCTCGGGGCTCATAGCAGTTTATGCTCTTGTTGTTGTAGCTTCAACTATATTGTTCTTATTGTGCTGCAACTGACAGTGCACAGTGGGCAAAGCTTGATAAAAAAATATTAAATACATACACCCAAACAGTGCGCACGCGAGGGTAGATTAAAAAGTTTTGAAGAGAAGCAGAGAAAATTAAATCAAAAAAAGGACTTCAGTTAATCTATAACTAAATACTGGATTCTTAAGTCCCTCACTAAATTTAATATTTATTCATTTCATTCATTGTATTCATTTTGCTATCTTGGAAGACGTCAAGTATTCGTTATCTGGGCAAAACTCAAGTATTCGCTGGGTGGAAGACCTTATTCAGCGATTGGCGTCATTTCCTTCTAGGCTAAAAACAAAGTTCTGTTTTTGTTTAAAGATAATTTTTAATTATAGTTGGCAACAAAAACAATCGTAATTACGGAAAATGAGTGCATTTAGTTTTAAATTAAAAGCAAAGTGAATGAATTTAAATTGGAATCGAACAAGTGAGTAAGAATTAATTAATTGGAATTCTGAAAATGATTTATTCATTTAAAATTAAAAAAATGACTACGATTTTTCTACCTTTGGTCATATATCTCCTTGTCCGCCCCCAGCCGATGAACTACAAGTCCCACAACAGGGGATGTTTTAAGATAAAAAATAAACTAATTTTATTTAATGAATGAAATAAAAGTTAATATAATATTATATAATAATATATATTATTATATTTAGTTAATTTAATTTAACACACATTTAGGCGGATGTCCTTTGAAGTTCTACTGCGAATAGAAGAACTGCTACTTAAAACTGTTACAATAACGGGAATGTAAGGGACTATTAAATACTAAAGGGAGTATCCCTAATTAGGTATTTATTTGTTTATTTTAATATCTCGGATCCCCAAGCAACATTCAGTCAGAATGTAAATAAAACTTTTTACTTTTGAATTGTTTATTGACGCGCGATCTTGTGTTTTGTTGGGGGATCGAAGTTACTTCATAGGCGAAACACGAGTGCCCACAGATGCGCATTCGAGCTCGGATTCCGTTTGATATATTGATTTATAAGCGTTTTTCAGTACACGTGCCAAGCAAACAATTGACGTCACAACTCGAGTTGCTTGTGGGATATCAGAGGCAAACGAGTCTACGGAGTGTTGCATGCGAAACTGTTTACTTTCCTTGGATTTTTTGTTTTTAGTGGCTGCTCACCCGATTGGTATCCACGGTGCATCACGTCGGGCTTGGCCCGGTTTGGCAGTGCTGCTCGGAGAGGCTTTTGATCGTCGATTGCTTTGCTTTGCTTCGCATCGATTGGTCGCCTTTTTAGCTCTGGCGTAAAATTGCATAGCATTTGTTGTTGTTGCTGTTGTTGTTGTTGTTGTTTCTGCTCTTGTTGCTTTGACTGCCCGCGCTATTGCAAGCGATTAAGGCAACAACAACTGTACAGACAGAAACCTGTAGAATTTACAATTACAGCAACTGCAAAATAACAGCAACAACAACAACAACAACAACAAACAGCAGCAGCAGCACCGTACAACAACAATAACAATTGGAAGCCCGCGTATCTGCGTCAATGCTTTCTGATCGCTGACGCAGTTGCAATTGAAGCGTGGCCTACAGTGAATGTCGTCTGCCCGAACCACGCACCTAGCACCACAGCACACAGCCCGCACATCCTACACCCTGCATTCTACTCTACGCCCCACAGCCTAACTTCACCACACTTTGTGTGTTTCCCCATCCCTCCTCCTCTTCTACCAACTCTTTCGTCTTCCCATGCACGCCGCTTGTGTATGAACGTGTTTGATCGTGTTTTTATATAAGTTTGTTTTGTTTTTGGATTGTTATCTGTCTGCGCCGTTGTTGTTCGCCTTGTTGTTGTTGCTATTCTTCTTCTACTTTTTGTTGTTGTTATTGGTGGTTCATATGCGTGTTGTTGTCGGCTTCTATTTGCATTTTTTAGTGGGAATTTTTATAAATTGTTTTTCTCTTTTGTCTTGTTTGTTTTCTCTGCTTTTCCCATCTTCACAGTTGAAGTTTTGTTTTCATTTAGATATTCAGATATTCAGAACCAAGATGATAATGAGTTCTTTAATCGGACATGAGTCATGGTCACAGAGTCTCCAATATAAGTTACATTTACCGTGAGCTCACCTTTATTTCCCCAAAGGTAAATATTAACTTTTAAGTTGAGCTTATCTTAAGTGAATTCTTTTGGCAACTATAATAAAGAAGGTTATATAACAAATATTACTATATTGCCAATTTCTATTATTAGCAGACACGGCAAATACTCCTAACACTTATTATTGGGCTTGTGTTTTGAAATTCCATTGGGCAATTTGTTGATTATCTCATAATCAGCATCGAGTTGGGTTAATGAAGCTGCAAAGCGGCTCAAATACCAACAATGATTACATCAACAGAGCACAACAAAAGCCAAAAACAAAACGAAACGAACATGAAAATAAAAAACTATAAAACAAGATACATGCAACAAATTTCATTCACACAACAACAACAACAACAAATTATTGCCAATTTTGGCGGGAATTCAGTGAAAGTTGAACTATTGCGTTTCAACTTTGGGCTAGGATCAATGCAGATATTAGAAAAAAGTTTTATTGGGTAAAAGGATACAAGCTGGGCACAAGTTACAGGAGCTCATGATCAGACGTATCCACTGTTTTCAGGCAATTGGGACGTCAGTCAAGAAAAGATTAATAATTCAAAAATGGATTTCAGAAAAATCCAAAATTATTCCAAGCTATTTTCCACGTAAAATAGAATTTACTTCTATTAATTAGTTGGGGCTTAAGGTTCACGTCAATTAAGGAATTAGAGCAATAAAAACAAGTCGCTCGTTCAACACGCACTTGGAACGTCCAAGAGCAATTGGCGTTGTGCCAGTTTTGGACAATAAGAGTTATGCCCGCCCAAAACTAAACAAATTCGATGCAAAGGCAGCAACAAAATGATTACTCACCAGTTTGGTCAACAAGTGGCAGATCGTCGAAAGTAAAGGGCGGTGCTCCGGGAACTGGTTGTGCAATTACTGTTACAATTATTTGAAACTTTAATTCACTTTCATTACAAGGCGGCTATCGATTTGTTTGCCGATAAGCTTGTGTATTAACCCTTGTGCAAACACCGGGAGGTGTAATTTCCACACCGCACACAAATATAATTGCTTATTTCTTTAATGGACGTTGTTTTTTATTTTCTTTATGCAGTTCACACTTTTCACGAATTGGACTTGATTTAATTTGAATTTTATTTTTCTTTTCTCCTCTATTTTGTTTTGTGTATTTCCTTCTGTTTTTCCAAACAAGAGGCAACACAAGCACAGCTACAGAATGTATGAACGACTATTATGTTGTTGTATGCTGACCATAGCTGTGTGTGTGTGTGCGTGTCACACTCAAACCGGTTTTCTGTATGTTTGTTTTTATGTGTTGGCTGTTTCTTCAGCACAGGCGCGGCAAGCAGCAAATTACGAACAACGAATAGTAAGTGTTGCAATTGCAACGGTGGATAAACAAATTGTAATTTATTAAAAAACTTTTTAAATATTCAATAAGTTTGTCCGTCCTTTTCTTTTATATGTACGATCTATCACACCAATCCAAATCGCGCTTACACACACGCACATACACATATACGAGCATTCTCATGCACAGGTTCAGGAATGCAGGCAAACAGGTGTCGATGTCGCGTTGTTTTGGCTTCTTGGCCTGTTTTCAGTTGTTTTGCAGATAGCATTCACTTTTAATATCGATTTTCTAGTATGTTTTTCAAAATCACGTTAAATAAATTCTATTTGTTTAAACTTAGCCGCATTCCTGACTGTCGTCGTTCACTAAAACGTTTAAATATTTAAATACACGCGCAGCGTCCACCCTACCGCTTTGACTTCTGAATTGCAACTGTTATCGAAGATAAACAACTAGTTTGCTCGATACTACAAACACGTTTACGATAAATTATAATCGAGTCTTTAAGTGTGACCCTTTTACAGAGATAATAATTTTGAAATCGTAGTACGCGCGCAATCTATTTTCTTTAACTTATTAGTTGTGACTCGTGTAACTTTATTTTTAGATACAATTACGAATATTTCTAAATAAACAATTTATACCAACACAAAATGATATTACACAGTTTATTTGTGCTTTATCACATGTCGTGCGCTCAACTTCAATTACGTTCCGAATCCAGTTAAGAACTAGCTCAAAATGATAACGCAGCTACCTTCACGTGAGCGCAAAAATGCGCACAGCAAACATAACTTTTAAAATTATTTTACCTACTTTTTAATGGTCCCACTGATTTGTTTCAAGAAATATAATTGTGATATCATTTATAAATTAATAAAAATAAATTTAATTCTACCGAATATTTATTTTTATGTTATAATACTATATTAAGTACATATTTTTTAACAAGAGTTGTTATATAAAAATCAGAGATAACTTATTTTTTATTGAATTTATAATTTATTATTTATTTATTAAACTTATTTCAATTTTCTGCAATTTTCATATCTACAGTTTGTCAAGAAACTGTTTACACACTGAAAAAAAATACGATTTTTTGACTTTCGATGCGAAAAACATAACTTTCAATCAACATAATTTAATTTTTTTTGATGGTAACTTATAAAGACATATTATCTTAGTTGATTAACAAAAAAATAATTAACAATTATTGAAAAGAAATAACAAAAATTCAACGAAAACGAAAAACGAAAATCTACCGAATATTTATTTTTATGTAATAATACTATATTAGGTACATATTCTTTAACAAGAGTTGTTATATGAAAATCAGAGATAACTAATTTTTTATTGAATTTATAATTTATTTTTTATTTATTGAACTTATGTAGTAAGTTGTCTCTGCAATTTTCATATCTATATAAATAAGTTGCGTCTGTTCTGACTCAATTATAAAAGCTGTTTACTGCTTTTACTGAGCAACTTGCGAGAAAACTTAACAACTGCTGAACTGCTTGAATAACTGTGAAGTTCACTGCTTGGGCGAGCGTTTCAGCTTATCAAATGATAAATTATTTCTGCATCAGTAAAGCAGTTTTGTTTTTAGTACCTTAATATTTAGTTTACGATATATATTAACTAACTTGTTCAAAATTTGACCAGTGTATAAAATAATCATAATAATAACAAAGTTTGCAAACTTTTGTAAAATTTGCATGATTTCCACAAGAAAACATACAGAAAATTTATTCAACCTTCAACTTTCTGCTATCACATTTTATAAATTAATAATTGTACAATAAATTAATTCATATGTCCAAAACGTAATTCCAAATCTCTATAAATTGCCAGAGTGCCTTTTATTTCATAGTCTCGGCTGATAATCCAAATTTCCAATGTACTCAATAAAATAAACTTACTTGTCGGGTTCTGTTATTGTACAGACAGAATTGTAAGGGGGTTTTTTAGGAAACTCAGCGGAGAATTAAGTGGTATATTTACCTCTATGGGTGCGTTGCCCGACCAAAGTCCCACAGCTTCAAGATATGTGCGAATCAGAATTCGCCAGTTCCAATAGTTCTCGGCGTCGGAGAGCTTGGGTATATTCGGGACCTGTATGAAAGTAGACGCAGGTATCTCCTGACTTGAGACCCCTCCCATCAGTTTTGAAATATAAGAAAACATTTAATAAAGGATTCATCAAAATATAATGTGAAACGAATTTATCATGTGTACATAAAATACAAAGTTATGTAGATATTGATTTCATTAATAGGGACGGAAACGTTCTTCCAGGCTTTTGAATATTTCTTTGGAGGTAGCCTCATCGTATCCTTGTTCGATCCTGTCGCTCTGTATAGTTGCCAAAATTATGAACTTGGCGTGTGGATTCTAGGAAATGAAAAACGTGTTCAAATTACCAGTTAATTAGTTGCCAAATTATTAGTTAACAAAAGCTACACTTACATCCCGTGGATGATCGTCCTTCCACAAATCAGCGGCCTCCAAATATGCCCGCACAAGCATTCGCCAATGCCAGAAATTTTCAGGGCCATAAAGTTTGGGTATTGCCGTGAAATCCAGCTCCAGGTGACCCATACTGCCTAACATTCCAATTAATAATATCTGACTTTTTTGTTAGAAGTAGGCAACGCCCGAGCAGCCCGATAAAAAAAGCTCCCTTGGTTAATTTTTGCACATTTATCTTGGCTTAACATATCATGGGTTTTGCGACCCGAAAGAACTTAGGCTCTGTACACACACACACGCACACAGTTGCATTCAGTGTGCTTATCGGTGAAGCGGAAAGTGTTAACCGTAACAACATTTATAATGATGGAACTTGTAGCCGCGCATATTTGCACAATTAAACCATTAAATTGTTTAAATCAAATCAAAATCTAGCGCGGACAAACAAAAAGGGTTAAAATCATTACGGCGATCGCAATGAAAACGAAAACCCAAATCAAATTATAAACACAAAGTTGACACTAATACGAATACCCTATGTTTACAGTATGAGGTGTTTATATGCCCTTGGGATCTATGTAATAAAATATTTTATTTTTTTTTAATTTAAATTTAACATTTTATAAAATTTATTGTTACTAATATTAGAAATTCACGTTAAGTTTTTTCCATGTTTTCATTTAATTTTACAACGTTAATAAACATTAATTAATTTCATAGTTATATCGACAGTTAATTAACATTATATATAAATATTAATTTTTTTAAATCAATTTTTTACTTTTGATTAATGGATTTTTAAATTTTTATTTATTTCAACAAATTTATGGTTTGTAAAATGTTTTTTTAAATAAATATTATTAAATAAATACTCGATATCTGCCAGCATTATTTTGCACGTTTGAATCAAGCAAAAGTATCGATAGTTATGATCGATAGTTGGCAGGCGAAACTCGCAAATGCGCAAAGCCAACTGCGTGCGGGTAGCAGGATTTTTAACGGATTTTTAAAGTAGGGTATATTTCAGTCAAAAATATTCGCAGCAGAGCTGCCTCAATAAAAAATGATACTGTATCACTCGAAAAGTTGTTGTAGTTTGCGTGCTTAGTGGGCAGTGTGGGTGGCTCTTTATTTATCCAACTTATATATGTATGCATTTGTTTTCATATATGTGTTATTTCTATATGTGTATGTATGAACGTACGTGAATCGCAGCGCATTGTTGAGCGCATTTCGCTCTGCAGGAAGAGCATATCCACTTAGCCACTAGCAATGTATCAAGCTTAAATGTAATAAATAAAAGATCATTTTATAATAAAAAAAAAACCCTCTCTTGTTTGAATCAAATTAAAGAAGGAGCTATTTTAAATATTTAAACAATAAAATATAATATATTAACATAGAAAATATGTTATACATATGTAAAGATTATATAAAATTCTGGATCAGTTTAACTACATACAAAATAAAATAAAATAATTAAAAAATATATATTATTTTACATTTTTAAAATATAATACATAAAATTATAACATTTTATTTAAGATCAGAAATATCTTAGTTTGGAATCTTTAAGAATATTTTTTAAGTTAGATTTCCTACATTTGAAAGCAGGCAATAAATGAGAGGAAAAAAATTATTAAATACAAAACTTTGTAAATAAGTAGGGTCTTTAAATTCTAAGATTTATTTGAAATGAATAATAAAAATTGAAATATTGAAAAGAGCATTAAAAAGTCGCTGCAATGGCGATGAAGTAATATTTTTTTTGAGTTACAATTGGAAGCGTTTTTGCTGGTGCAGCTTGGAAAATCCCTTGGATGGGGCGAGCTGATGCTGAGGTCATTTGGTTGGTAATTTATTTAGTGAGCGTCCGCTTAGGACGCCGCCCTATATAGCCAAGTGGCACATCGCCTGGCCCAGTTAGTTGTCACTGGAGAGGCCATGATTGCTTTTCTATTATTAAATCTGCTGCAGCTGCTCGCTGGCGGAGTTCAGTGTTGGACTTTTGGCGACACAGGTGCCGGATCGCTCTCGGATCAGGCGGCACCACAGCCCATGGACGTGGGGAACCTTGCAAATCACACGTGTCAGTATTCCTTCGCCTCATAAAATGTGCTTCGCCAGACTCATGTTCCTCTTGTAGTGTTAACGCGACAACTAATCGTGGGTACGTTGATACCTCCTCTTGGACCGGTACCAGCCATAGTAGCCCCTGGGACGAGCAATTGTCGCTGCGTGCCAGCCGCGTCCTGTCCCAATCCACTGCCCGTGCCTCCAAACGATGGCACCGGTCAAATTGACATTCGCATAGTGAACAGCGGGGGAGTGGTGAGTGGATACCAAAATCACTTCGGATTAACCTTTAGTTTACCTTCAGACAGCTCCACCCAGCACTACGGTTCCTTTTAGCTGCAATTTTGGGCTTGTCGTATGCTGTCAGGCAGGGAACTATCAGTGCGGCCTGCGATTCCCGCCCCCTCCAGGATCAGCCCTGGCAAGTCCTGGCCAGGCCAGTTTCGGGGCGTATCCTTGGCAAGCGGCATTGCTTACCACGGCGGATGTATATCTCGGCGGAGGAGCACTCATCACGGCACAGCATGTGGTAACGGCGGCTCACAAGGTCTACAACTTGGCGTAAGAGTTAAAAGCTCCAGATATCATTCAGCAAATTCCTAATCCTTGCCAGTCTAACTTCCTTCAAGGTTCGTCTGGGCGAATGGGATGCCGCAAGTGTTTCTGAGCCAATACCTGCGCAGGATGTGCTCATTTCCAACGTGTTCGTGAATCCGGCATTCAATCCGAACAATTTACAAAACGATGTGGCCATCCTTAAGCTGGCCACGCCCGTTTCCATCACCACTCGATCCACGGTTGCCACCATCTGCCTGCCCACCACCAGCTTTGTGGGCCAAAGGTGTTGGGTAGCGGGTTGGGGAAAGAACGACTTTGGACCCACTGGTGCTTACCAGGCTATAATGCGCCAAGTAGACGTTCCACTGATTCCCAACGACAACTGCCAGACGGCGCTGCGGGCGACACGACTGGGACCCTCCTTTGTTCTAAGCCCGACCAGCTTTATTTGCGCCGGCGGCGAGCCTGGCAAGGATGCATGCACTGGAGACGGTGGCTCACCGCTCGTGTGTGCCAGCAACGGTGTATGGTATGTGGTCGGTCTAGTGGCCTGGGGCATTGGCTGTGGACAGGCGAATGTGCCCGGAGTCTACGTCAATGTGGGCACCTATTTGCCCTGGATACAGACCACGCTCACCCTTTAGGAGCAACGCTCCCCGCTTTTTAATGGAATCTCGAAAAATTCCTTTTTATTTATAAACATTCCCTAATAGATTTTATCAATAAATTTAATTTTTATTATTATAGAAAAAGTGAAGAAATTGAATTATTTTTTAAATATTTTATTTTTTAAATTTGAGGCTGACCTCAAATAGAAAAAGGGAAGTGAAGAAATTGAATTATTTTTTTTTAATATTTATAAAAAAGGATACAAATAAATTGGCAGCAGCTCAACTTAAATTTGACCACAAGCAGGACATACAAAGGACCTAAGTTCTCTTAGTGTCTGAGATGACCTGAGCATGGTTAGTGACTCAAAGGCAGCAAGGACATTTTTAATCAAGTGTCGCAGTTGCCACAGAAATTAATGCATAAATATCGCAGACTCACAGTAAAAACTAAATAATTATTTTTAATATAATAAATTTAGTTTTTATTCTTCATAGAAATTCATAGATAATTTAAATATTTTAATTTGAAATAAATAATAAATAGTTTAAGATACTCGATGGCAGTTGAAATAAACTCACATCGAAGTCCAAAAACAAGGACGAAATGAAGGAAATATATAAATAAATATATGATTTTTTTTTTATATAATTATATTTATTATAGGCAATTAAATTATTTTAATGTTCCGTTAACTCGTCACAATTTATCTCATCCGCAATTTAATGTAGATAATTGCTTAGATATCAAAATAAATTGGGATAATTAAGTCGATCTGGCAATAGGATACCCTGCAGCCGGAACGGAACATTTATATCATTTAATCATAAGAAAAATCACCGCCAGCAATTGATAATTTTTAGAAATCAGTTTATTAAAATTTGGAATAATTATAAATCCTTTTTCCTTTAAAAAATATAATTAAGTGAGTCCCTCCCTTAGCCACCTTATCACAGCTCCTGTATACCCCGTAATACCCTGTAATAATTATCAATCAATTCATGATCGATAAGCACACAATTCAAAAGAATATAATTTATGGAGAGTTTATAACGAGCTGAGTGCATGTGAAATGTAATTAGCCATCAGTGCAATCAAAACTTATGTCAAAATATTACGCATACGCTTCGTAGTCTGCTCACTGGATTGCAGTGTTTTTCCATGCGAGGATTGTTAAAGAACCGTTTCTATGGTAACAAAAAAGCGTAGATATATTTGCACACATATTGCCAACGTGTTGCTCCTTGTTGTCGCTTTTACCGTATGGTTTTTTACACACGCACACACAAAGACCTGCGGCCACACGTACGCAAGGATTGATTCAGGGACTCCGTGGGGATACCTCCGCTCGCACTTAATGGTGTCTGACTCATAAGCAAAAATGGCGCCCAACTTTGCTCATTTACACCCAATGCCCAAGTGTGTAGTTTTCAGCCCCCAACCCCAACCCCAACCCCAACCCCAACCCAACCCCAACCCCAACCCCAACCCCAACCCCACCCCCATCCAGCAGCCCACATATGTGGATTTGCGTTTCATACAGAAGATTGTATGCAAATGAAATGACTTTGAATTTAGCTGTGCCAATTGGACGAGGCCTCCATTAGATTTTGCTACTCCGTTCATGAGCAGCCATTTGCACTTGGGAGCAGGTGTACGTATAATCATTTTTGGGTTTTTTTGGGCTTATGAGTATTAAGTCCATGAGCCCCCGCTCCCCCCGGTTAATGCAAAACGGAACCGGAAACGATTCTTGTCGCACAGGCCACAGCAAAAACTGTGAGTCCACAAAATGCAAGCAGCAAATGACAGGAAGTCAGAAAATTTCAAATGCGAATAGAAAAGGTAGAGATTATGAACCTTCACATACCCTATATACTACCTGAACCGTAGCGAAATAGTTACTACAACTATTTATAGGAAACTATAAGTAATCCATCGATATAATAAATTTATGGCTCCTCCAGCCTCTTGCCATAAAATAAGTAAAAAGGAAAGCGATTTAAATCTACTATTTATATACTTTATATAATTGGCTATACCCAATAGATTCTTTGAAAAATCTTAATTTTAATTTGATTTAATTTTAATTTTAAAATAAATAAATTAAAAATTTAAAATTTATATACAGTTTCTTTTTTTAATATTAATCGAACTTCCTAAAGTATCGATCTTTCTGCGATACCCACAGTTGCGGTAGAAGCAGGGAAGTCAAATATCGGATTTAACGCAATTTAAAATAAATAATTAAATTATAATCAGGTACTCAGATACCTGAGTAATCATGATACATAAAATTAATCGATGGGTTCAATTTTCATCATATTATGAAATTAATTTACAAGCTGGTAAAAGCTGTGAATGCCTCGTGTTTGCTCTGATGGAACAACCAAAATTGCCCTAGGTCAAAGGGTATAAGAATCTCACTCAAACTCAAATAAAGCGCTCAACGATTGCCAATCAAGCTAAAACGAATCACGAGTCCTTCTGACTCAAGTTTCAGTTGCCTGCGCGGCTCGTGCTTAGTCCGTCCTCGGCTCTCGTGCGTTACAGACGTGGCTACTGCAGGCGCATGTGAAAAGCATTGTGAACGAAGGAGAGAAAGTAATAAGCGTAGCAACAACAACTCTAAAGTATCGGCTAGAAAGTTAGTAGTGTTGTTGGGCTTGAAATTAGCCAAGTTGCGTTCTTGTCTCAGTTGCCATGTGTGAGTCTTAACGTGCAAAAGTAAAAGTGAATTTGACGGCTGAAGTTTCGCAGCTGCAGTTGCATTTGCAGTGCCAAAGGCGGAGAGTTCAACTTTGCGCTGTTGTGTAATCGAACTCAGTCATCGGAGACTCGTTAATCAAGAATCGCCCATCACTAATCGATATCAGCTGCCATCAGCTGATCGATCGTGCTTTTTCCTCTGATTGGCCCTTTCTGGCAATGTTTTGTGTCGTCTACTCGCTTGCTGCTTGTCTATGACACACTTTGTTGTTATTTCTTGTTATTTTTGTTGTTGTTGTTGTTGTTGTTGTCGTTGTTGATTGTGTTGTTGTTCTTGCGCTTGTCACTGTCAGCGTTATTGTTCGTGGCTTGTGTGTGCGCTGCTGCGCCTTATTTAATGTCCTTGATGTCGTCGCTTTGTCTGACTGCCACGCCCCCGTTGTCTCAGACGACGAAAGGGAAAACTAGTTGAAATACAAGCGTTACTCTGTGTTTCAACCGAGCATAAATATTAAAGAAATGCCAACACAATTGGAGCCTAAAAAGTTTTCCAAATTTAACATAATACATAACATTTAATGGCCGACTTATAAGCAGCAACAACAACCACAACAGCACAACAAAAAGAACAACAACAACAACAACTAAAAAGAAGAAAATTAGAAAAGCAGCAATTTAGGAATTTTTGAAGAAGAAAGCAGAAAGCATACTTTTTGGGTTTACGTCATGTTTGTCGACGCTTAAAGGCGTTTGTATGCCAACAGTTTTATATATTATGTCCAACTATTCTCGATTGTGCGCTTGTGTTTGTATCTGCGACTTCGTTTGTGTTTGTGTTTGTGTTTGTGCTCATGCTTGTGTATTCCTTCGTATTTTGTGCTTGTATTGGCGTTCCCCTAGTGTTCCTTACACGCTACTTGGCTGACAGCGGAGTCGTTCAGTGATTTGAAAGTTCTCAAGGCAGTTTCCTCTGCAAGTAGAGTGCATGCTACCTTAGCCCCCATATATATATATATACATATATGTAGCTATCAAAATACATACATATATATATTAATTGCATAAACTGTTTGTCCTATGCAAAGCAACATCCAATAATCTACATCTCACATTAACATCTCTTCAACAAACTCGCTGAGCTGTTCGTCCAACTTTACGTAAGTGTTCATTTTTGTTAATACCGCGAACTTCAATGAATCATACATCACATATGTTCGTTCATCAGTTCATCGGTTCATCCATTCATTCTCTCATCTCTGCCAGCACTTGCCTTGTCTTTGTAAATGTTACTATTTTATCCGGACAAATGAATACCCTACATAAACACTCTCAACACAAGCCCAATTGCTTTTCGCTTCGACTTGTCTTGCGAATGATTTTCTAGATTTATTGCAATCAATATTTATATACACCCTATTTTATTATATTAATTATCATCTATTAAATTTAAATTTAAATTTCCGATTGTTGTATTGCTCACACATATCGAGTTGTACCTTAACCTCACTTAATATAAATAACATCTGGCACATATTTAAATTATTAAATATCTATTAGCAAACCTAAAGCTTTAAATCTCTAAGGGTTTTAATCATTTAATAAATAAACTAATTTTTATAATGTTCATTAAATTTGTTATTAGAAAGAGGCAAACACTTACTAAATTCATACTATATTTTTGTTAAAAAGATTAAAAATTTCAATTTTTGTCTTCCACTAATTTTAATATTTCCATCATTTTAAATATTTTATGTTTTTAAAGTCAAATATAAACAACTAAACATATATAAATATTATATATATACCTTAAGATATTTAATTCGTAGATCAGATCTACTTAAGGAATTAAAAACACTTTTTATACAACGAATATTTATATGATCATTAAGTATTTAAGTTGGGTATTAAATTAAAATAAAAGTATCTGATATTTTACTTTCATTCTTAAAAATTAAATTTTTTTTTATTTTATATTAAATAATACTTTTGTGAAAACGTGTTTTCCTCTAGAGTCACTATCCTCTGCACTACGAAAGTGCACTAAAATAATATATTTATTAAATTTAATTAATTAAAAACACACACAGCACCCATTAACCCAGAAACCACGCAACATTAGAAATTGTGTCCTTTATTGAATTAGGATATTTTGATATCTCCACCTTTTTAAATGGGATTATAAAATAAACAATAAGAGTAAAATCCAAATGTATCCATGATATTTTTCCTGTCTGTTGTTGGGCAGGTTGCCTGGGGTTATATCCAGATCGACTGAGTGAACTGCCTGGTATACAAATATAATAGTTGAAAAATAATGAAAACTTAATGGAAAAATAATAATTATAAAAATATAAAATTTATTTTATAAAATGTATGTATTAAGATTAACATATGTTAAATAAAAAATTAAATAAAAATATAAAAATAAATAAATAATATATAAATAACAATTAAATAGCAAATAAATTATTAACACATAATTAATAAAAAAAATAAATAAATAAATAAAAAATAAATTAATAATAAATATATAATTAATTAATAATATTTAAAAATTAAATAAATAATAATAATAAATAAATAAGAAATAAATAATAAATAAATATTAAATAAATAGTAAATAAATTATAAATAAATGATAGATAGATATTAATTAAATAATAATTAAATAATAAATAAATAATAAATAATCAATAATTAAATAATTAATGAATATTAAATAATAAAAAAATACATAATAAATAAATAATAAATAACTATTAAATAAATATAAAATAAATAAAAAATAAAAAATACATAAAAAAACAATAAATATATAAAAAATACATCATAAATAAATAATAATTAAATAATAATTAAATAATAAATAAATAAAAAATACATTATAAATAAGCAGTAAATAAATAATAAACACATAATAAATAAAAAACAAAAAAATATTAAATAAATAGTAAATAAATTATAAATAAATAATAAATTAATAATAAATAATTAAAAAATATATAATAAATAAATAATAAATAAATAATAATGATCTAGATGATCTTATGTTAATTTTCGCATATAAATTTTTAGGGCGGGAGACTTCCAAAACTTCGAATGACGTATTTATACACTGGAATATAGTTTATTGAACTTGACGGATAAAAGATGAATATGTCCGTGGATGTGATATATTCATGTCATATCCAACATCCCTCAAATACCCGTGGAATAGTAATCAGAGTCAAATGCAGCTATCGTCCCATTTGTAAATAAACTACGAATTGGCAAATCAAATTTGTAAATTTGTGTCAAATCCTGCCTGCTTCATGTTTGTCAACTGCGAATCCACAGAGAAGCACGACATTCATTTCATGTAGTATTAGTTTGCCTTCTCCCTCTGCCATTGCTATCCCTCTCTCTCTCTCTCTTTATCTCCCTCTCCCTCTCTCGCTCTTGTCACTTGTAGAAGCAAACAAAAATGTTGTGCAGAAATCAAGAGCCAGAAATCGCTTGACAGTTGAACAAATGCTCGGAGTGCCATCCTCCTGTAGCCTTTACCAAAGATTATGTATGTATGTGTGTGTGTGGGTGTGTGTGTGTGTGTATGGAAGTGATAACCACACATGCATAAACATATTTACGTGCGTATGCGTCCTGGATTACTCTTTTGACGTTTAATGTGAAAATGTAATTTGCTTTCTGTGATGTCATTCCGCCGATGTCATCCCCCGGCGCGTCCGCCGTCCGGCATCCGGCGTCCGGCGAGCGGCGAGCGGTGTGTGGCGTTTGGCGTCCGTCCATGGTGCGTGCAGCTATGCGATATGAGACACTCGTTACTATAGTCGTTATATCACTCACAGCAGCGCCTGAATCAGGCAAGCAAGTGCTGAAGTGCATCCACCGTCCCGGCCCCGGCCTCCAGGCTGCGAGGACACACAAGCTGCTTACCTAATACCGTTGTCATGCGTGTCATCCGCCGACCCGCCGACCCGTCGACCCACTCACTGCCAGCAATGGATTTGAATAGAACTTGGGGTATGCCCTGATGTACTCCAGGCTATACAAATACCGTTAGCACTCGTCCTCCAAGAGTGCCGAGAGTTGTACAAATAGAACGAATTCTACATTCACGTACAGTCCCACCTAAAAACATAGTTCTACCCTCATATCAAATAGAATTTATCCCAAAGACACAGCCAGAAGGTCCTTCACTCACTCTATTTATTTTATTTAAGTTATTTATATATATATATAAATATATATTCATTTTATATCCAATAAAAGTTAAAAATGTTTGAGATTTAGTTAGATCGATTTCAAATTAAAATATCCCTAAGGATATTCGTACCAAAAGTATATAGCGCTCATTTCGATATTTCGACTTTATAGCATAATTAAAAAAATAATAAAAATATTTTAATAATCCATCGATTATTCACTGATCACATTTGAACTATAAAACTTACAAATGTGAAACAGGATATTCAGCAATTCACTTGCCATATTTTTCTATGCAGATTTATGCAGTTATCCTGCAGCTACGATTGGGGGCGTCAGTTTCAGCCTTTACGAATGTCAAATTTACAGCTCCTACAGTGAATATAAATATTAACATCCACTAGACACACAGAAACAGGAGCTTTGGATGAATGACAACGTCAACGATGTTGATCCTGTCCGAGGATTGTGCTTGGCTGTCAATCTGAGCTGCAACATAGCACTCACATGTCATCCTGCATCCTACATCCTGCATTCTGCATCCAGCATCCAATATTTGCATTGTCCATACAATGTCTCTACTCATACACACACACACACACACACACACACACACACACACACGCTTTTCTTTGTGGGGTGAAAAAAAGTTTATACGTTAAAGAAAATCGAAGTATTTGACATGCGGCAGGCGTGTCAGGGAGTTGCATATGTACGTGTACGTGTACGTGTATGTGTACGTGTATCTGTACGTGCATGTGTATGTGTATAGGAACCTGTGCTCACACGTACTCCTGGTTCCGTGTGCAACCTTCAGTGGCAGTCATTCATCCATATATCCGGGCCGCTATGCAAACGCTCCCCTGTCTTTTCTTCTTTTTTCAGAGGTTCCCATTGAGTGACATGAACTACAGAATATGTCAGTCCTTTTTGTCCTTCCGAGCGAAAGCTGTTAAAGAGACTTAACTTTTTTTTACAAATAATTCTCAATAATTGAAAAGTCTCTTAATTACAGGACAGAAATATAAAAAATTGAATCTTTCCTCTAAGTGAGTTTCTCAACTCACAACTAAGTTCAGTCCTGCCTCGAGGATTTCTCTGACATCCTCATTCAAATTTTTATAAACTTAAAAACTTTTCTTTTAAAAGTAAAAAATAAAAATATATTTTATATTTCTTTGAGGTACATTTTATCATCGAATTTATGTGTCTTAATGTTTTGATCCTTTGGTATTCCTGCGTCAGTCTGTGAGGCTTTAAAATGAGTCATCAAGCTTCGAATTTAGATTTATCCTTAGGCAAATGTTATGCAATTGCCTTAAGCTCTTAACTTTGTTTTCTGGTAGACAAAGGATATAAATTAATTAGTTTAATTTAGTCAGGAATTCATCTCCTTCCTTGAAACAAATTATGCGATTTTGGTTTTCTTCCCTTCAGGGTGAATTTCAATATGTTAGTAAATTGCCTTCAAGGATTCAGCAATTATGTTCCAGTTAAACTTCTCTGTATTTATTATTAAATATTGCCAGAAAATTTCGAATTTCATTTTTTTTATTATTAAATATTTAAATTGAATTCAATAATAAATCAGGACGACTTTGTGTCAAGAGTAGGAAAATGCCATTGATCAATGCTTGATATGAGAAGGAAATTTGAGCTGGAATAAAAATAAAATTGAGAAATTTATGGAACGTTCGAGCCATTTATTTATAAAGACAAATTCCAAGGATAATTTCATGGCGGGCAGCTTTGATTTATTGCATCGTCCTGCCCAACGACATGACAACAATAACGATGAGCAGCAGAAGCCAAAACATGGACGTAATTATTGTGGAGACGAAGGACTTGGGCTCCTTGGATGTGCTCCATGTCCGTGTTATTGTGAACTCTGCATGTATTTTGGTAACTGACACAGACACAAATGTGTGATGTATATCTACACACATAGATACACATTATCTGTGTGTGTGTGTGTGTGTGTGTGTAGAGGCTATGTATATGTGTTTATGGATTTAATGGTTTTGACAGAACATGCGACATTTGTGGCTTAATTTGAGAGCACTCAACGGTAATAAGAACAACATTTTAAGAACAGGAAAGCAACAAGAAAAACAACAAGAAGAACAACAGGAAAAACAACAACTGCAGCAGCGGAAAAGTTCGAGCTTTTCAATTTTTCATTATGCAAAGTGGAAAAAGAGCCTCTCTCCTCATATGAAGCACATACAAAATGTGTTCCTTGCTTGATTTTGGGAATAAGCCACACACATTGAACACACATACACATACACATGCATCTGTGTATGTGTGTGTCCACATTTGTTTTCCCTTGTAAACATGAGCTTGTAATACGAAGCTAATTAAGGGGCAGGCTTTCGGGCATCTTGTGGCCTTTTAATGTTTCCTTCAGCCTTTTCTTATTTTGTTTTAGGTGAATTTAAATTTATGGTCAAAATATTAAAATGTAAAATATTGCCAGGATATTCTGCAGTAACTTTGGTAATCATCAATTTAATGCATTTTCTAAAATATTAAATATAGAATTTTATATACAAATCAGGGCTTAAAACTTGCTTCAATTAATTCAGATCCTGTGTGGCCGCCATCTTGTCCTCTTTGAGCCTAACGAGATTTCAGATTTCAGACTCAGTCAAGGCTTAATCCTTCATTTGGTTTGGCAAGCAATAGACTTGGCACCGGAGTGGCTCATGTTACGTGTTCTACTAAGAAATGAAACAAGGATCAAAAGTTGACTTACTTCTCGATTAGTAACTATCCTTTTGATATTTCTATGAGTATCAAGGACGCCCATGCATATTTATCCTGATTTCCCAGAACTAGATTTCAGTTTTCAAAAAAACCTCCTTTATAAGCTTTTCAATTTACTCCAGTTTCAGTTCCACGAAAAACTCGACTTTTACCTCTTTTCAGTGGAACTGACAATTCATCTGAAAGTCCTGGCACATCAGTTAAATGAATCTCTTACCAGGAAAATAATATTTAATTTATTCTTACTTCAAATTATTTTTATGGCAAAAATAATTATGCGACGCTAAGCCCACTGAACTGTGCTGAACCCTCGACCTCGTTGCTGCCTCATTGGAGATCCTTTTTAGGATACAAAGGGATGTTCTACCAAAGGAAAATAAAAGATTTTCGAGTATTTAAATAACTTGCATCGTTTAGCGGTCAAGTTGAGTTTTTCTCTATTGTTGCTTGGCTCTCGGTGAAAGTTTCTCTGGAATTGGCCAAGGATCTGCTTGAAATTCAATATTATTTTTTATTTACAAAAATCAAACTCAAACTGCAAATGTTGCTTGGCGAATGAAAGGAAGCAATTTGTGCGCCGAATGGACGGATGAATGGAAAAGGATGAGCAACGAGTCTTGACAAATGGCGTGATTTGACTCCCTGCACACACACACACACACACACACACACACACACACATAACATTAAAGGCATAAACAGATACAACTAAAGAGATACACACACTGATACACCCGCACTTTGTAGCTGGGTTAAAGATAGCCTCAAATTGACTCCAATGTTTTATTGTATCCTTGGGCTGAGTGCGTTTTTCAGGACTGATGAAAGTTGTAAAAATAATGAACTGTACTTTGGGTTGCTCTTAACGGTCCACAAACGCACCAACACATGCAAATCCACATCGACGGACCGTCAAGAACGGATGACTTTCGGGCAGTTAGGAAATATCAAAAATAAACTTTAAGTTATTAAAAAAATAAAATTAAATAAATATTTTCAGTTTTAACAACTTTAAACTTAAATTTTGGTTACTTAAATGAGCTTGAACACACACACACACAAGGCTAGGATATCTGAAACATATGGGAATATTAGTTATTAATTGTAGATGTTATTAGGCACAGACATAAAAAAAATGAGTAAAATTTAAATTATTTATTTACTAAAATAAATTTCAAAGCGCACCTCAAAGTGAATAAAATATAAAAAATGCAGGAATCTTTATAAATATAATCCAATTAATAAAAGTTGTAATTAAAAACTCAAACTTGACTGGTAATTAGGCTATTAATTTTTATTTTTTTTTTTAACAACAATTTTTTGTTTGTTACGCCGGAAACTGTTCAGTATCTTCTGAGTTCAACCAGGCGCATAGAATAGGGAAAAGAAATATGGATACAAAAGTGACCCTATATCTAATTAGCCTAATATTTATATACTAAAATATTTGATTAAGTCTTAACTAATCTTTCGAGTAGGGAGATCGGTGGGATGTATTCTCTTTAGTCTACGAGATCTTAGTGGCTCAGCTAGGCTCGACGCCAGTGACGCCAGTTTGGGGGAGCCTCAATCCTCTCGGCATATCGAGCACTGAGGAGATTTAATTCTGCCTCAACGCGAAGAAGCCGAAGCTTCCTTTCTATGGCACAGTTTGTGACCTACCAGGGAAGGGGCGGCTATCAATTGCACAACTTTTATTCTGTTAATTTGAGTCCTGGACGCAGTGCACCACACTGGGATGGCGTAGGTTCAAGTAGGCGTGATAGGAGAGCCTTGGTAGTTGTAAATTTGGATGAGTTTCTTTTTGGGCTCTGAACGTACTTAATAATTTGTATAAAAAAAAGTAATTTAATTTACTTTAAATGCGTTGAATTATAAATATTTTTGAATATTTAAGTAAGCAATTAATTCGTTTATTATTTATTTAATTTGCGTTTCAGTTTCTATTGATTTACTTGAAAAACATTAAAGTTTTACCAATATCGTAACTTACGATATAATTTTAAACTCTGAATAAAATGAATATTTTTATTATAATTGCTATTTTTATTATTATTACCAATACTTTGGATATTATTATTGTTATTATTATTCTTTATATTATACCGTTATTATTATTTTAAGGTGAAACACGGGAAATGATTGCATTGTGTCATGTTCTACAGTTATCCGTGCGACTGTTGAAGGGCAGTAGTTGTGTATTTTTAGGTATTGAATAACGAACGCAAAGCTTTAAGATATGTGTAAACATCCTTCTAAATAATTAAGGATTGACGTCAATAGCCATCACGCACTCACACCAGCACACACATAAGGTACACCGCCATGAGGAACTTTTTCCAGCTATAACACGCAATGGGAATGTGAACAAATACACAGGTGTTTAATGTATACTTACTTTTTCCTAGGAAGGGGGCAGCTCAGGAGGTGCAATTATTTTTTAAGGACAGCTTTACTCTCACTTTGGTACCTGCAATGCCGACACTACAATATTTCTAGAGATCCCCAAAATAAATACTTAAAGAAATACGAGCGTTGTCAGTTCTTAAATCAAATACAAGAATCCTGAGGTCTGCCGCCCTCTTCACTGTTACAAACGTGTCCTGCCCATGCCGAGAATTCCCAGCTTGAAAATGTGCTCGACCACTCGTAAATCTTGGTTAGTTACCGTCGAATTGTCATCGTCCTTAAGTCAACAAGTTGGAAAATTATGTGTAAAAAATTCAGCCAGGCGCTCTAATTGCTGTCAGCCGTCGGGTATTAAGTACTATGCACTATGTTGCAGCCTTCGCAGTGGCACAACTTTGATTTGGTTTATGAGCAGGGGGCACGCAAGGGCCGTCGGAGCGACCCACACAGAGCCAGAGGCCAATTCCACCAGCGTCGTTTATCGCAATTTTGTGTAATCGATTGAAATAGGCGAACTTTTGGCATTGAGCGCAAAAAAACCCAAACGGAAAGGTTTTTCATTTTGTTGTTGCTTTTGTTGATTTCAGCATAAAAAAAGTTTTCAGGGGTTTTGCATGCGAACGTAGCAAATATGTGAAATTGAAGCTTCGATAATGTGCTAAAGGACTTTTAAGGGTCCACAGCTGTTGAAATATGATACTTTTTGAGAGAGATGCATTGTAGCTCATAGATACTTTTGTGTGGGACGCATAAAATTTGTTTTCGTAATCCAGGGTCTTATTCAAAACTATGTGCTGTCAGTTACCGTTATAAATTCAATTTAAAATCGCAAATGTAGCCAGCAGCTCGATAAATGCGAAATGAACCTGAAATTAAATGAGCTTTCTATTTGCTTTGTTTTGAGGGGGAGAAACGATCCATAAATTAAAAATTTACTATTTATAATTTACTCGCTCCATAAATGCAGTGTGAAATATCGTATACTCGCACACATACACACACTGATTTGCATATACATATATGAAAATAACATCAGCAACAAAGTTTCAAGTTTACCAACAAATCGTAATTTGGGGTACGGCGAAAAAATGTTGCATACTCGCGGGCGCATCCATATTGGAAAACGGCTGTCTGTGCGTTTGGCTGTCTGTGCGTAAGGGTGTGCGGGTGTGTGGGTGTGTGGGTGTGCAAGTCATGTGATTCATATTTGATAGTATTATATCCTAAGTCAACTGTGAAATTGCCACTACCGCCGATTGGTCGATAAAATAACCTCAACAACAACAACAACAACAACAACAGCAGCAGCAGCAACAACAGCGATTCGAAAAGCAAGCAACTCGAAAGAAGAGCAAAATTTTGCTGCATCATTCGCCAGTGAACTTAAATATTTATATTCAATTTGACATTTAGTAGCCTTGGGTTCTTAAATTCTGAGTGCAGGCGAAGCCTTCTGCCAGCTAAGCACCGAAGGTTTGCCGGCGCCTAATTCCACACAGAGTAAAGAATTGTGTAGCTCCACAGCGAGACAATGTACAGTGGGATGGAAGTGGAGGTGGTGCTGTTGCTGTTGCTGTTGCTGGCGATGATGGCAACGATGTAAAGGAAGGAGGGAGGGAACAGCAGCACGACCTGGGGGCAATTCTGACAATACTGTCAGTACTGAAACTTGGTAATTGTGGCTGCCTTTGCTTGCCCAAGGATTGGCCCGTACGTTTGCTTGTTGAAATTGACCCGCATAAGGGAGACTTTGACATCGCCACTGAGCATCCACATCATGAGCAAGTTTCGGACTTGTACCTTGATCAAATCTGGCAGCGATTCAAAGCAGAGCTGCACCAGGTGACTGCCTCTTGGAAATCCTCATTTTGAAATTCTAATTCTTTGAACCTGAAACACATTAAAAATGTACATTCTGTGTATTTCTTAACATAATAAATACACTCAAAAAAAAAAAAAATATTTTAAATTATAATATGTAACAGGCAGAAGAAATCACTTTGAAATTTAATAAATCCATTAATTAATCTAAATTGAAAAGGCTAAGGATTCCGACATTTCTTTATGACTGACCGAAAGATGAAATGAAAATTCAAAATAAATATTTAATTTATTATAGATAATTTATAATAATACATAAATTATTATATTACTACTATTATTATTAAGGGAAAAAAATATTTACATATTGATATAAAAAATTAATAAAAATTAAAATTCAAATTAAATAGTTAATTTATTACAGATAATTTATAATAATAAATAAATTATTACATTACTACTATTATTATTATAGGAAATAAAATGTTTACTTTTTGCTATAAAAAATTAATTATTTATTATATGCTATTATTTATATTTATATTATATTTTTATTTATATTTTATTATAAAGAAAGAGTTTAATATTTAAAGTAGAAAAATAATTTATTTTATTTATTTACCAAGTATAGGTACTCAGAAGCAGGATAAATATAATACACCTTAGACATCCTTAAGGAGTTATACTCCAACTTAAAGGCAGGTTAAATAAATAAATTATTCTCAAAAATATTTGATAGGTGGAAAACTCTATTAGTTATTTATTAATTAAATAAATAAAATAAATAAATAAAATAAATAAATAAAATATATATATTACCTAACATATTAATCTATATATATTCAAATCTGAATTCCATCTCACCTTAATAACATCTCCCTTCTGGCAAACTTGTCCAAATAAGAATCCTTTCACATTTAAGGAGGTAGGAAAATGTAATCAAAATAAACAAAATATAATATTCATCATAAATTAGGAATATTCACCGCTAATTAATTAATTGCCCTGCTATTGAGTAAAAGGAACCCTGTTATAATTATCATTATTATTTATTGAATATCCTTCACACATATCATTGCTTTAGGGAACTTAGGCAATGAGGTGCGTAAATAGAAAAGCGTAGAAATACCCAAGGACTCCCTTCAGTTCCCTCTGGCCATACTCCGAGTATTGAGTCAATCGTTCAATTGATTTATTTGGGTCAATTAATTTAATAGGGAAATGCACCTTCTGTTATATCATTCAATCCAATCATTGGGCCTCCTTCCATTGAAGCCTGGCCGGTCTTGGAACTGTCCGCTTTAGAAATTTTCATCCTCGGTGTGCGCTTAAGTGGAACTTGGGGAAAGTTTACGACTTTGGCTATGGCTTTGGCTTTGGCTTTGGCTTTGGCCTTCAGGCTGGAGGCACTCCTACGGATGCGGAAGCAGACGGAAACTAGGCGCCAATAGTTAAAAATCGCATAAATTGCTATGTAGGGCGCCGGGATGCTATAAATAACCAGAGAAGTGCATAAATGGCGCCCTTGATCGCGTTTATATTTTGGCAGAGAAAATGATTTCACTTCGCGTCGCTCTTCGCACTTCGCACTTCGCACTTCGCATGGCCTCTGCGCACTTCAGGACGCCCTAAGTAAATTTGTACTCTGGGCAGGCAGCCAAGGGGCGGAGCGTCCGTTGCGAGAGTGAAAGTCCTTACAACTAATAGACAACCCATGAATCTGGATGGCCAGACTCCGTTAGTCATCGGTCTCGAGGGCTGCAATTAATTTGCAATTTGCATCGTCGCATTTTGTCACCCATCCAACGTTGACTTTTAGCAGCCATTGGGCACTTTCATCAAATTACAGTCTCTTGTTCCACTCGAAAGGACATTAACAAGCTCAGACATGTATATGAAATTATATATAATTGCTCACAGAAATGTGCGTGTGAGTGTCGAACGTGCCATAATATCCTGGGTTCATAAAGCAAGGATACTCATCTGACTATTTAGTGTACTCAGAGGGACCATCGAACAGGACGAAAAACTATACTGGAAGAAGTCTGAAGGTTAATGGCTCAATTTTTTTAATCTCAGTAGTCAGACAGGAAAAGTGGACTGAAGTCATTTGCAGGGTATTTCCAAGCCAGGATCCTTAGCTCCCCTTTCCTGTTATTTCTAGTCGTACTCACATTTCCCGTTGCCATAAAAACTACTCTCCACTTAAACGCAGCTTTTGGCTTGCGTGTTGATTTTATTTACTCGGAGACCCAAAGAACAAGCTATTATTTTGGTTTATGTGTGTCGTGTGTGTGTGTGTGTGTGTATGTGTGTGTGATTGGACCGAATGTCGCATTAGCTTCAAATCCCGTTTAGTTAATTATACTTTGCGTTAAGTGTGGGCCATTAGGATACTCACCCAGATCCAGGAAGAGCTGTCCTTCGGCTTCGACTTACCAGAACTCAAAGCCTCCCTGACATTTGACGCTTAATTCCAAAAGTTCATCCTTCAAAATTAATGTGCATTTGTGCAAAGCCGAAGGAAGTGAAATAAAGTGTCACTTTATTTGCATTCATCATTTGCATGTTGTGTTTCCTTATCCTTAATCCTTGAGCTTTACAGGAATGCACAGAAATCTTTTAATTGCTTTCAATTCTCAGCTGCAAATGACGCACAGACCTAACTAAAACTCTAAGGACGGAAATAAATAATAGTTTCATTTATAATTTAATTATTTATTTATTTATTTATTTATTATTTTTTTTTTTTTTTGCTACAAAATTTTCTTTGGTATTTAATATATACATCTTAAATACTGATTTAAGTTAGTTAAGTAATTTAATTTAATTTTAGTTTTTGTTCTGGGCTATGAAAAGGATATTTCAAAATGGGGTCCCTCCTTCCAGTATGAACTCTTTGAATAAGGCACTCATGTAGTTTCCTCTGGCGTATATGGTGGGAGGCGAGTGCAAACGCCTCAGGTCCTGACATTTTCTTAATTGTGTCCTCCATGGGGAGCTCCTTCGGGTTCCACCCTATGCAACTGGAAGGCATGTGCCAAGGAGAGTCTGAAAGTCTTCTCTGCATTTTTGACTGCAGTACCGTAAATTTGTATGCCATGCGAAAGGATTACTTTGTAAAAGGGACTCCAACAATTTATAGATTAGGAAAAAAAAGTGACCAAAAATTGTGAAATTTATTATTCATTTTTAGAAATATTCAGTTTTTAAAATTATTATATTATTGGGAGCCTTTGGCTACCAAATTTTGTGTACACCATCAGACGGGACACTAACTGCGGTCCTCCTTCCCGGTAATTGGAAAAGTCAGTCATGATTTTGATTTTATTTTAATTTAATTAAATTTCAGTGTACCTCTAAAAGTGCACTCAAAAAGGAGTTTCACATCCTTCATTGATGCACATGAATTCCAATTCTCGTTTAACATTTTAATAATTTTTTTTTATTACATATATTTGTATAATACATTTATAAATTTTTTTGAATATGTAGAAAATATTTTTAAAAATTATAATCTTATTTTTTTAAATCTCTCTTTTAATAATACAAATAAAGTGGATGGTTTTCCCTTTAAGGAGACGGCCGTCTTACATAAAATCCTCTTTGGTCTTTATCTAAATTTACTACTAGAATAAAATTAGGCTGAGAGAAACTGAAAAATTTAAATAATAAGTAAAATAATATAAATTGTGTAATGGACTACCCTTAACAATACGCAGTATAAAAAATAACTGTTAGACGACTCCCAGACCTACCCCATAAGTTCCATCGCTTCGAAGGCGTTTGGCGACGAACCCCGCGACTCGAATGCTTCGAGTTCCTTTTCTGAGGATGTTGAATTGTTTACTAAATATATCCTTAAAACCTTTTTTATTCAGGTTGCTAACTTAAGAAAATTGTATGAAATTATCCTGCAACATTTTGTGGCTTGCTTCGATATATCCTGTCCATTACAGGATGTGTGTACCTCAAGTGTTGTTCATTTAAAGAGATGCCTCATTTATTTGCGAATTTTCCGAAGTTTGTTTCCTAGAAGTCTTTTTTTAGTTTAGTAGCTTAATAATATTAAATGTTAATATTAGTTTATTACTAGTTTAGTTGCTGAAATCCACAGACCTTAAGGACCTAAGGACATGCGAATTGAATGTAAACTGCAATTATGTTCAATAAGTGAAGGCAGGTAGAAGCTGCCCTGGGTTAAAGTTCGCTTGGAGTTGTTTTCCACCTTAAGTTTTCCGGGCTGTCGCTCGGAAAATAAACTTAAAGTTGCGATCGACGGGAAAAATTTTAATTGCGACGCAAAAAGCGAGCAACAAATTTTGCCATTTGCATTGCGTCATTGCACTTCAGGGGACTGAAGCGAGAGGACTTTATGTAGATGGCACACAAAATGTGCCTCAACTAGTGACTTTGTCTGCGTGGCTAATTCATGGTGACCCCTTTTCGGGTGTGAGGCGTTGGGGCGTTGGGGCGGGGGGAAAAACTGTTGGGTCGCCATTAATTGTCAAGGCAACGGCGACGAGCGAATCGTTTCCACGGCAACAAAAAACAAAATGTGCAATCAGCGGGCAGCTTGTGCTTGAGAGTGTGTGTGTGTGTGTGCAAGTGTGTGCGTGTGTGCTCGTTAGTATCTGTATGCGTGCGTGTGTGTGATTGTGATGGTATGTGTATAATAAAGTGCCATTTTAATTACATGCATAAAATGCCGCAGTACGCGAAATGAGAAGCAACTTGGAGCGTGTCAATTGTGGCCGACTGCAGGATACCCTTCACGCAGGACACCCACACGCTGTCCACACATACAATATACATATATGTATGTATACATATATATATATTTACATATATGCATGCCTGGCTTCCTCTTTCGGATCCACAGGCAGAACTTATTTCATTTTGAATTTCCCACGTTACAAAAAAAGGATAAAACATTTCTAATAAAAAGGAGTTGAAGTGGACCCCTGAAATAAAACTATTAATTATCTCAAGTCAGCTAAAAACAATTTTGCTTAAGTAAAGCACATGTCCTTTCCATATACCCTTTCCCTCTCCACATTCCTTGCACCAATTTCCTAATGGCTTCATAGCACAGGAGTGGACACTCCAGAGTCAAGTGGTATTTGGGGCACGTATTGGATGAAGGTGGGTTATAAAGTCTCCGCGGCGCCGGAGCGTGTCACTGCGCAAGGCTTGGCTGCATTGCATTTCACTGCGAAGTGATGAATATGCATTCAGAGCTAGATGCATGTATGAATGGAAGGATAACTCACGACTTCCTAGATGAATAATAATTACCTGAGTAATCTGAGTGTTAGGATCCTGGATATATGCGAAGGATGGCATATTCTACACTCCCTTGAGCCGAAGCCAAACCTACGGAGAGGAAGGAACTTCTCGAAGATTATTTAAATAAGTTATGATAAGCATATCCTTGTGCAATCCTGCTACTCGTGATTTTTATCGTAGCTTTTGAAAAAGTTTGAGTTCAAGCCAATGGATATTTGGCTTATTATTCTAGAAGTTTTCCAATTAACAAGGGTAAACAGTGAAACCTCCTGTCGACGACTGCAAAAGAATCAGAGCAAAATTCTCTTCCTTTGCTTAAGCATTGTTATTGTTGCACGTGCTGCAGCTGCCGTTGCAACTGTGGTTGTTGTTGCTGCCGCTGCTGCTGCTGCTGCTGCTGCTGCTGCTGCTGCTGCTGCGGATGCAAGAAACTTTCGAAATCCACCCACGTATTTCACCTTACAGTTAAACCGATGCATTCGTATGTGCGTAAGTGTGTGTGTGTGTGTGTGTGTGTGTGTGTGTGTGGGTGTGTGTGTGGGTGTGTGAAAGCGTATGCTTGGCAAGCGATTGCAATTGAAGGCCCTGTGGCAATTAGGAAGTGCGACGGCAAAAATGGAGAGGCTGTGAAGTGACTGCCAAATGGGCGACAGCTCCCCAAATGAAATTGTTCGTAGAGACAAAGGGAGACAAAGGGAGACAAAGGGAGACAAAGGGAGACAAAGGGAGACAAAGGGAGACAAAGGGAGACAAAGGGAGACAAAGGGAGACAAAGGGAGACAAAGGGAGAAGTGCAATCGATTTTCCTTCTTAACTGATTAATTTCCGTCAGGGTTGAAGTTGCTACAGAGTGGGGCAACTCAAGTGACAAGGACTTGCATACAAATCCCCAATTGATATCCCAAGCTGGGGCTTCATCAATTATGCAAACATGCAACAGATTTACCTGCCACTTTACTGCTCTTTCATTATATATTTACACATCTGCACAAGGTGTGACATAACCCAAGTGGCAGCCACAGCCACAGTCACATGTACATCCACATCCACATCCTCATCCACATCCACATCCACATCCACATCCACATCCAAGAGATGCAAGTCAATAGGGAAATTCGCGAACTTTTGAGCCAGAGAATCTGTCACCTCTGACTGAATCTGATTAAATATATTTTTATATATATATTAAATATATTATATATATATTTTTATAGGTGATGCTTAAATCAAATCAACATAAATAAGTAGGACTTTATTTTATGTATTTAGTATATATTATATTTAAGGACTTAGTAAATATTTTTAATCGACATCACTTGGATTTTCTACTGGGCACATAATTTAATTTGTCTTAGTAGAGAAATTAACAACAAAAATAAAAAAAAAATAATTAATAAAAATAAATAAATAAAATAAATAATAATAATAATAATGATTATTTAAATTAATTAATATCAAAAAATAATACATATAATAACTTAAATTTAAATAATGTATTACCATATATACATGTATGTACCATATGTACCTTAATTACCTAATTACCTAACCATAATTGCCATTAATTAAATTGAATTCTATTAATTGTGGGGCAAAATATATGAGAGGCATTATTCAGGTGCTGCTTTCCTTCCGTTAGGAAAGTGTTTGATTTTATTAGAGGTAAACCAGAGGAAATCATAGTATTGCGGCTATGTGGTGATTCCCGGAATTCACAGATTGAAATCAAGGGCAGCGAAACAGGCGATGCGAGATACTCGAAGATATAAACATGTGTGTATACATAGATATATCATATATATGAACATATATATATATTCATATATATAAAAGTAATATTCCGTAAATTGGTGTAGGTAGACAGCATCGTCGGAGTGCCTGTCCTTTAATAAGAAACACAAAAATGTATTTCCGTTCACTCTGTGACTCTGAGCGGGAACAAAGGTGAATCATCAGGCGGGCAACCAGGCGGCTGGCCAAGCAGCGGGCAACCAGTCCACATGCCAGTGGACTTCCGCTGAGCGCTGAGGTTGTGTGAGCGCCATGCAAAATGCAAGAAACATTCTCCAGATTCAGGTCATGACGAGGATGGCAGGTCAGGTGGGCCGAGCACACAATTGAACTTCCAAATTACGTGAGTCTCTCGAACAAAGCTTCTGCCTCACAAAATTAAATTTGATTTGGTTCATTTTGCTTGGAATTGCAAATGCAATTAAGATGGCTCCAACGTGCCTCATCTGCACACCAGCTCCAAGCTAATGAAATGATACGCCAATTTGTCTAAAAGTGATAACCTTCAGGCCTTCTACTCTCTGGAGGTAAAGCTTGTGTATAGGACGCCTTTCAATGTGTATCCCAGACAGTATTATTTTGATGTATCGAGTGTGTCGGTCAAATTATTAATTATTCCTTCAAAGATTCGCGGTCACTTGCTCAATGATCGCCACTCATCCAAGGATACTTTGAAAGAGACCAGAGTAAAACAAACATGAATTTTCTATCAATAAAAACTCGAGAGATCCCCTCCGGCAGCTTTCAATGGCAAAAGACGAATACGAAAACAAAGAGAAATCGAAAGACAAAGAACAGATTCTGCCTTCGTCGTCCACAGACACACGCGATGAACGCCTTTGTGCAGCTTCGTCAGTTTTGCATTCGGTATTGAACTTTCCGCTCGTTGCCCGTCGCTTTGTTCAACAGCGAAGTTGTCGGCAGTCGTATAGGCGGTAGGCGTGTGCCTATCACCGCCTATTGCATTATATTTGAACTCGTGAGGCCCAAAAACCGCCTTAGATTAGTGATTGGTACATTTCCTTGCTTGTGTGTGTGAACTTCGAACAGACAAAGCGAAGTGGAATTCTCAGTATATTTTAATCTTCTCACAGAGAAAGATTACAAAATAAAAAAAGAAGAATTTTCTGAAATGAATTTTGTGTATTTGCAACGACTTTATGATTGTTGCTGTCCAGTTTAACATGTGAATAATATTGTTAAATATATATTCTGAAAAAAAAATACAATAAATGAATGCTGAACATGTATAAAATATATTCGTATAAGTGAATTTACTTTAAATAAAGTCCTTTCCAATGGCTTTTTGGCATTTTAAGTTATTTACGAACAAATCAACTAAAGATGCTTTAGTCGTGGCTAAGGAATGCGAATCCAGAAAAATATATTCAGAATTTATGCACAACTTCAATTAGATATAAGGTAGAAATATTTAAAACATAAAAACCCAAACGCAGTTTGAATTTATTATATATTATATTATATTATATTTATCACATATAAATCATTTTAAAATTATGACAGTTATCTATTAAAATAAAGGCATGTTCCGGCCAGGTTTTCTAATATCATTATTAGTTTCATATATGAAGAGATAAACAGTTTATATATGTAAATAACTGTACTTTCCTACGGTTATTATAATTTTGGAATTTGTTGCCGTCGTAGAGTAAAGCTAAATTTTCAGTAAAGTGAATTTCATAAGCCAAGATTTAGTCCTTGTGAGCAACTCCTTTGAGAAAATCCGTCGTTTATTATCATTTATATTGCATAACATCGACTCCACTAAGTGGCTTAAGCTGTGGCAGCAGCGCAACAAAAGGCATTGTTCTTTGAGAGTTCTTGAATAAGACAGCGGGAGGACACTCGGAGCTAAATCAACGTTAAAGTATAAAATTAGTTTATAGTATTGGTTTTTATTGCGAAAAAGGACATAAAATGATGTTGCAGTTAAAGATGTTTATTAAAGTTAAATAACGCGAGTTTATTTAAAAGCAGTCATATTGTAAATTTTATATATAAAAATGTTATCCAATAATTTATGGTTTGAGTGACGCTTTAATTTCGAAACAGTAAATTAAATTTATATAAATAAATAGGTATAAATATATATATTAGGGGAAACGTCGAAATAAATATATAATTTTAGAGTACTATAATATAATATATAATACAATAATACAGCAGTTTTAACATCAACAAAAATCAAGAAAATATTTATATTTTCTTTAATTTAAAACTACAAATAAAACTATTATTATTTTTATAAAAAAAATATGAAACAAATACTGGCTGAATTTTGAATATTTAATGCGTTGTATGAACATGATTAAATTGCTCTTGATTTGCTAATTCTATCGGGATTAACATCCTGATGGATATTTTCAGCTAAAGCTCATCAGGAATTGTGTCCTCGGACAGCACGTAGTTTAGTCCAATTTCCAATTACCGCTGAAAGCGTAAATCGAAAAAGCCATTCGCCAATTTCCTGCCAATGCAGGAGAAGGTGGGCGGGGGAACGTTCAGTCGAGAAGCGCACATTCTATTAAAGCTTTAAAACTTGCCCTTTAAAAAAATATATTATTTATTATTATTTATATTATTATTTATATTATTATATATATTATTATTATTATATAATATTTTTGAGTAGATCAATTTATTTTAGCTATCAAGGAATCTAAAAAATGTGTAATCGTTTTTAACTCTTCTTTGAAAAGTCCAAACAATAAATAAAACCACAAATATATAAAATATTAAAAAAAAGGATAAGAATAACATTATAAAATTTATATTATAAATAATAATGTTCATAAAAACTTATTCTTAGGGCAATATGATATTATGACATAGATAGTATATTTTAATCTTTATAAATTTAATATATAAATAAATATTATTTATCATAATAACTTTTACCTATGATCTTTTAATATTTATATTATTAACTCTTACCTATAAAATATGTACAAATATACAAGTAAACTCTTAGGTTTAATTACTTTTTATTTGATTCTGTTAAATAAACATTTTATGTTAATGCCAATGTTATTGTTAGTCTTCATTTAACAGCCGCAGCCCGCATGGTTTACTTTGCCAGGTGCACGCACAGCTCTTACTCTGTCACTCCTCCTCTCTCTCTCTCTGTCTCTCTCTCACTTTCGTATTTAATGTGCTTTGTTTGTGTATGTAGATCTGTCGCATTATCTCTGTGTGTGTGAAAACTTAACCTTTGACTTTTTGTATCCTTAACTCTTAAAACTCATGTTGTAAATTTGTTTTCTCTACTTCTTTTCTTTTTATAGCTTCAAGCTAAGAAAAAGAGAACAAAAGCCTTTTTCAAAACGTAGTTACAAATAATAAAATTATCAGCAAAACAATAACAAACTCAAAACAAAAAATTCAAATTTGAAAAAACTAAAATAAAAACAATCTGTAAATTGGTACAAACGTTAGACAAAAGCAACAATAACTTGTAAATGTTGCAGAAACCATAACAATAAACAAACAGTAACAACAACAACAAAAACATCAACAGCAAAACTACAACAACAACAACAACAACAACAACAGTAACAGTAACAACATCAACAGTAACAGTAACAGTAACAGCAACAACAATAACAGCAACCTTCGCTAGTAGTTTTCTTTTGTGGCACAAGTAAAGTTACATTTGGCATAGTAGACTTTTAGGCGCCGCACTTTTTAGTAGACGCAGCTACAGCAAGAACAAGAGTAACAACTACAGCAACAACTCGCAACAATAAAACAAGAACAAGTACAAGAACACCCACAGAACCATATATCAGAGCATCCAAGCAACCACCAAACGTCACCACAGCCTCAGCCTTAGCCTCAGCCTCAGCCACAGCTATAGCTACAGCCACAGCAACCACTACCGCCACCGGCACCGCCTCCACCACAACCACCACGAACCACATGAGCTTGAACAAAATCAAAAAACGCGACAGCTCAGACTTATGACTGGTGCGGGCGAAGGGCGCCGGCGTCGGCAGCTCTGTCGGCGTCGGTGTTGGTGTCGGTGTCGGCGTGGTCAGCGTTGGCAGCGGCAGTCGCTACAAGGTGACGGCTAGATGTGTGCCGGAAGTGAGCATTACATCGCCCACCAGTACCAGCCAGCAGCAGACGCAGCAACAACAACATGAAGCACCAAATAAACATGTAACGCTGCTGCGCAGCCGCTCACAGCCGTCGTCTAACAGCATTTTCTCGCCAGGCTTAGGCTTAGCCGTGGGCAGCGCCACTCTGGTCGAGGAGGAGGACTTCAGTTTGCTAACGGCGGAACCTGTTAGCTGGGCGGCCAGTGGCAGCGGCGGCAACAAGAACGTGCTGCAACGGCAGCTTGCCACAACCACGCAATTCGAGGAGCAGCAGCAGCAATTCAGAGATCAGGACGAGCTAGAGCAGCAACAGGAACACTCCACAGGTGACACCGAGGCACCCAATGAACTGACACCATTGGTAGAAGAGCGCTGCGCCGCTGCCACTGCCACAACTCAGAGCACAACGGGAACGACAACGACAAACAGCTACACCCACAACTCAAAGACTACTCGCTCCTGGCCAGTGATCTATCGGAATCCTCACCACTGCGACTACGAGGCGCTCTACGTGCAGCAGCAGCCAGCCACACAGCAGCCATCGCAGAGCTTCAAACAGAATTGTTACTCCAATCAGTTTAAGCAATCGATCGTCTACTCCAGCAGTAATGAGGAGCTACCCGGATCTGGTTCAGAGCTAGCGGAAGGGCAACAGCGGCAGACCACTTGCTACTACTTTGCGCCAAGTAGACACAATAGCATTTATGATCATCCCTCATCCGTCGTCGGGGGCTCCTTACAGTTCGACGCCGCCACAAGCGCAGCCACTACAGCCGCAGCAGCCGCCGCTGTCGAAAGCATAAGGAGAAGCAACAGCATCCTTCTCAGACAGAACAGCTGCGCCAAGGTCATACAGCGCAGGGGAAGTGGCAGTGCTGCTGGCTTGGACGCAGCCACATCGTTAAGCTCTCATATGGACGGCCTGGGCATGGGCAGTGGAGTGGGAGCAACTGCCTGTTGCTCTAGCTGTTGCATGGGACCGCCCCCAGTGCTATTCCTTTTTGTCACCCTCCTCATGACGACCAGCGCAACGGCAATGCTGTGTGCCGCCATTATGACTGATCATTGGGAGCATGTGACATGGGACCGTAATAGCTTGGACCGCTATTCCAATCGATCGGGACTGCATTTGGAATGGCTCCTGGATGCGCAAGTCGCTGTCCTCAAGCCGGACAAGAAAGGTAATTGTTGAGACATTCGACATAAATAGCTATGACTTTTCAGGATTAAGGACTATTTAGCTAGAAAATAAATTAGCTCCAAAAGTGCACATAATCTCAATATGTATTTCTAGCCCAATATATCCTTGCAATATGCACATTGTATAAGTTCAGTTTAGAGGTCTGAACCTTTCACATGGATCCCTAATCCTATACTAGGATTCTCGCTGTTTCGCAAAGGGTAACTAACTTTTCCATGTGCAACCTTTCTTACAGCTGACCATCGCTTCCGTCGTGACTCAGTCTTCTTGGTGCCCATGCATGGGGGCATCTGGACGCTGTGCATTGATTTGCCCATGCAACAGCTGCAGGAGCTGCGCCGCAACTCAAAGTTTCCGCGCGGTGCTCCGCCGTGCGTGAACTACTTGGCTGGATCTATGGAGAACGCTCGCGGCGAGGAGCAGCGCAACGATTGGCAGCACAGTGAGTCACAGGTCATCACACTGCAGCCGCATCTGAGTACGTATTATGGCGCAATCCTGCCCCGAACCCTGCCCCAAATCGATTCTGACTCACAATTTGTTCCTTAGAGACTTAGTTGTATTTCACAATTTTCTTCTCGTTTCGTTCTTTTCTTAAAAGAAAGGAGATTTCCTTTGTTTATTTATTTATTCTTTTTCTCTCACTCTTCTCTTCTCTTCATATAAAAAACATAAACTTTTACGCACTTAGCACTAGTTGTGATTGTAATCTTACAGACTTATAAATGATGGTAATAGTGAAAAGGAAAGCAAATATCGTATTCTTAGGTAGGGGCAGGGTAATCAATGAGTGTGAGCTGTCTGATGTGTGTGTGTGTGTGAGTGTGTTTGTGTACAAGTATGTGAGTGTTAATAACTGGAATGCGCAGTCTTCTTTGACTTTAAACCGCAGCACGCTTGGCTGGCGAACAGAGGGCTTCTGCCTCTGAGCTGGGTTCCTCGGGCTTCTTGCGCTTGATCAGATGTGTAATATCCGTGGGCTTAGCAGAGCTACTGCTGATTGCCGACGAGGACGCTGCCGAAGCTGTGGATGATGACGAACTGGAGGCAGCACCGTTAGCAGCGGATGCTGCTGTCGATGATGAGGCGGCGGCGTCGCCACCGTTGCTGCTGCTCATTGGCTTAATGTAGTTGTCCAGGGCGGCGCGCACCTCTGCAATAGTCTGAAAACAACAGATGAAATGGATAAGCAACTGCTCCCAGATATCAATGGATCCACTGTGCTTACTTGTGCCTGCGTCTCCTCAATCTCTTGAATTTTCACCAAAATCTCTTGCCTGGTCTCTTCCAAGTCAAGCATGTTGTTCTTCTCCCGCTCAGTTAGATTTTCCTTAGCCTTAATCTCCGTCATTTCTTCTAAAATAAGTATGCTCGAGCTCTCCAAAGCAGCGGCGCCCTCTTTGTTGAGCTGCTGCATTAAATAAGTAAGGCCGATCTTGTAGTGCAGCTCAGCAAGTGCACGTCGATTCCTGTTCGGTAGTTCCTCGTGTATCTTCAAGGCCTTTCCTGCAAAACAAACAATGTTAATCACTTGAAAAGAGCTTTGATTGCCAAATGCTGTTACCGTAATCCTCGCGAGCGGCATCTAAGATACCATTTTCGAATTCTATATTGGCAAGTTCCGTTTGGACATCTGCCAAGTACGGCAAGCCGCTGAGACCTTGACGCGAGAAAATTTTGGCGGCTGCCTCGAGTATCTCCCAGGCCAACTGTAGACTACCGCTTACACCCTCGCCCTCCTCATTTTCATCATCTGCTTGGTCCACATCCATGGATGACAGTACACCATTGCTGGTGCTTGCTGTCACCTCACCATTTGATGTGCTGGGCCGCTCATCGTCGATGCTAATTGCAGCGGCGTTGCCATTGCTGCTGCTTACTTCATCCACTGCTGTGGGTGGTTTGGAACTGCCTCCGGCCTCCATAGGCTTTTTCTGTTTGGCATCGCCTGTAGAATCGGCCTCATCAGCTGAACTCTCCTTGATGGCATCTAATTTTTTACCATTTGTAGAAGCTTTATTTGCTGTTGCATCCGCTTTTTCCTCTGCATTGGACTCGCCCTCTTCATTATCGTCGTCAACATCCTCTTCGTCATCGTCGTCCGCCTCATCAGGCACATCAATCACTTTGTTCTCATCCAGCGCCATCGCAATCAACGATTTGGCGTATCTGCAATGCAAACAAATATTTCAATTCGTTCATCCACGTTTCGTGCCCACCAATATACTTACAACAACAGTGGCTGTCCAAGCTCATCGGCCAACTCTCCATACACTTCCTCATAGAGCTGGCAAACCTGACTGAGCTCATCAGCTGCCTCGTCGTAGCTCTTAACCAAAAAGTTACGTGATCCTTGGCTGAAAAGCTCCTTGGCCTTTAGTATCTTGTCAGCACGCTCCTGCTCCTTGTTGGCGCCACCAGTCACTTCCTTCTCAGGCGTAGTATCCGCGGCGACAGGCTCTGCAGCTTTCTTTTCTGGTTCCACATCGCCAGTCGCTGTTGTAACAATTGCTTCAGCTTCAGCGGACATCTCGTTTGTATAGGCTTATCTGTAAGGATAAACAGGAGTTATTTTATATTATATATTATATAATTTATCTACTCATATCATAATTTGAAAGTCAACATTTCGTGCAATTAGTTTAAGTTTTAAGTTTATTTTTTTATTATTCGATTTTTCGGTTTCAAAGTTGTTCAGTTTCATAAAAAATGGTTGAATGGGTGCACTTGACATATTGGCACTTCATCCAGTCATCCACCAGTATCGACAAGCGTAGAGGTTGTGCCCTAGACGTCACTTTAGATGTATGTACAAAATTAGCCAATGTAAAAACGCAACTGTACAAAAAATATAAAAATTAACTTCTTTTTATCTCAACTCGAACTCTCGGCTTAAGCAAACACCGCAGAACCTATTCATTTATCTGGTCCATTGATTCACTTCATCCATGGCAGCTAAAAGCGTTGCTTTCGAGCTGCCTGCACATTTTACAAGTCATTTAAGCTAATCCCTATTGGTTTAATTTCGCAACCACAAATCCTTTGATTACATAAAAAACAATAAGGACATATAAAAAAACAACATCTGGGAGTTCTCCACATGGTCGAGACAAGGACATTTAAGGCACACACAAAACTAAAGTAATTACTTTCATTCCTTTACTTTCCCGTCGCTTTATTGCCAATACCGAGACACATACATGCACCTCCTCCTGGTCCACCAGCCAAGGTCCCTGCACGTGGACAACACAGCAAATAAAAAAAAAGGAAGGATCATCGTGCGGCTTGGGCCTGCACGCCCCCCAAATCAAAGTGCAATTGCAATTGCCACTTTGGTTTTTGGCGAGTTAGTTTTGTATTCTGTCCGGTGGGCACTTAATTGCCGTTGTCCTGTGAATTCCATGGAGTAATTAGTTAAACTGCTCTCCATGATTGCGAGTATTATGTGCGAGTCAATTATTTATAGCCCCATTGAAAGCATCCGTTCGTAGGCAATTGCCAATATTTTGCGACTTTTTTGGGGATGTGAATTTCAATTGGCTTAAAGGATCTCGCTAATGCTCGTCCACAAACTATGCGTACCAATCCAATGACTCCATATACGGATGAGGGTTTCGCATCTCCCAGACTATTTGAAACTGGAAATAAATAATCATTCCATATCCCGAATTTCATACATACATATCCTTTTATGCATACATACATATCCTTCTATGCATACATACATATCATTATACATCCTTATGTACATCATCACACATCTAGACATAAAGCCTGCTCTCAGTCAACCAAAACACTTTTATTAGCGTCGCATTGCATGATTCCCCAGCTGCTGCTTTTGTTTACGCTCAACCTCTGTAAATTGTGTCCTTTTATTGAAACGTCTTCCAAGTCGATATTCACAAGTTATTAAAAGATGATTGCCAACTTTCAAACAGGAATGCAAAATCTGTCCATTTCCTGCTCACTGGTCTGCCTTATAATTCTGGGCAGTGCCGCCCTGGTCGGTGCATTTGGTGTGTGTCAGCGCCAGATCAGCGCTATACTGATTACAGGTGTCATGTACTTGCTGGCAGGTAAGTAGTACTCAAGGATTGCATTCCATCCGATACTAAAAGCCTCATCTGTCTTTCAGCCTTGTTTGCATTGTTCACACTGATGATTATACACTTCAAGCGGCAGCAGGGTCGCCCGATGCTGGACAGCGACTACGATGGTACCGTCGATGGCATCGTGGCACGTCCAGGAGGTGTTGCCATTGTGGCCAAGCCGTTGTTGGGCGCACGTGTGTTCCTCACCTCATGGAGTCTAGACTTGGGTTGGGGAGGCGTTGTTCTGTGCGCCATTACATCAGTGCTATGGATTCTGCTGTCGAAGATCATGCGCTACAACCCCTTCTCGGCCCTCATGATTTAGCTAAACGCCCTGCCGCTCGGCGGCTATACAAGCTTTGGCAGCTACGAAAGTTATGGTAGTTATGGCAGCTATGGAAGCTACGGGAGCACCAACAGTAGCAGCAGCGTTGCCAGTGCCAATTTTCTGCTGGCCAATGCCACATCGTCGACGCGGCAAGCGGAGCATCGGGGAAAAGGAAAATACATTCTCTGATTTCCCCGTTCCCCCTCTCCACCTTTACCCAACAGCTATTAATATGGATATATGTATGTCGCCACATACCACATACTTCCACTCTGTATGTTAAACGGCTGATTTTGATTACGCAAACTACGCGGTTCCCTTGATTCGTTGCCAGTGGTGGAAAATGAACCAAATGCAGAAAACTACAACAAATTAATTGCCTTTTCCTCATATATATTATACGTATTATATTATAACATTATGTCTAACACTAATTGTAAATCAAATTTACAATACTCTCTATACAAACATCTTCATTTTTGTATACATTAATATATAAACTTAGCAAATCTATACACCTTCAAATTCTACATTAGAGTGCAGAGTGCTCGGGAGCTTATTTACAAACTCCCGGGCAGGGCTTTTGCTTCGAAGTGCTTCTCTAGTTAAAGTTAGCTTTGCCTTCAGCATTACCAGAGTCTAATTCATGGGCCATTGCAGTCAGTTAATGATGTGTCGGGGAACTTTTCGACGCTCATTGTGTACGCTATGTGTGGCACATCTACTACTTACTATATTCACATAGAGTGCTTTAAACTTTGGTTTACAAAACTTATTAAATTAAATTAAAACAAAAGCAAGAAAAACGTGTTCGTTAAACTCATATAAAAAGAAGAAAAAAAGAAACAAAAACAAACAAAATGTATTTTTATGCAAACGCTTTGCCTTAAAAAAGAAAAAACAGCAAATGAAAACAAACAAGAATAAAAAACATTTAAGAAATTACAATTAATTGAATACAAAAAAATAAATTCCTTTTTTAACTTTGGGTTCGATAAGCTAGCCTGTCGATTTATAAATAATGATGATGGTACCAAGTTGCAGCTTCCACAGGAGCAAGGGTCAAAGGACTCGCTGTTTGTTGGCAAACCCACGCCATACGGTAATATATATTTACACACGCGTAAGATATGAAATTCATGATGATGATGATGATGATTATTAATGAAATGATTATTAAAAATAAAGCAGGATACGCCCTTAAAATTCAATTCATCTTGTTTTTGCACGATTGCAATTTACCCTTCTTCCAGTTCTATATTTCCCTTTTTCCTTTAATGCGTTCGATGAATAAAAATATAATGCATAAGCTTGGGCACAGTTCATTAACATTAAACGCCGATGTCATTGCTGCGGCTGCTGCTGCTGCTTCTGTTGTGAAAACAAATTAAACAAATATGCAAATGAACTTGCTAAAAGGAGAAAAGTAACAAAAAACATGTGTGACAATTTCGCTAAGGCGAACAGCAGATATGAGCGCAAAAATCAACAAATTTGCAAAAAAAAGCTGCAAAAATTATTCGGTGCTCTTAGCAATAATCTGAATGGGGAGGGGTGAATGCTCACTTTGGACAAGAGGGGCGAAGTAACAGTGTCTTGTTAGGAGGCATTTACAGCAGTTAAATATGTATGCATATGGAAGTTTGCGTGCGTGTACGACTTAAAAATCGAGATTACAAAACAACGCAAAAAAGTTCATTCACCTGTGTGAGTGCGTGCTACGTTGTGTTTCTGCGCGGCAACAACGCGTGTATTTTTGCCCGCCATTCGCTTACTGCATCCACCCGCGCAAACATAACATTAGAAACAACAACCGACACCTCTTTAAACATCTAACATACACAAAAACAGCAACACTTTTCACAATTTTGCAGAAAGAAAACAATTGCAACAAATAATGGCGTCTACTACAAATGAAATTTGCAAATTCGCAAATTCGCATACCTAAGTGTTTGTAAGTTTGCATCAATGCATTGGAATTTAAGATGATTGAACTGTCCTGTTTAAATAAAAATATGTAACTTACTTTTAATTGATGTATTTCCGAATTAAAGCAGTTTTTCCTTATTTTGCACAACTTTAATCACTTAATCAACGTATATTACCAGAATTATACGCACAATTGCCGCGAATTGCTAAGCAGAGGAATAAGTTATATTTTTCCTATCGATACTTAAAGTATAATCGCCATGCGGTTGCATATCGAACAATAATTTAATCGATAGTTACAAAAATACCTGTAAAAGGAGTTTTACTTTTTAAATTAACAGCTCATTAATATTTGGTAATAATAAATAATATTTAGTTTTCGTATACATTGTACAATTAATAATGTTTATACAAACGTCGATATTTTAAGGACTGCCAACTCAAATTTATCTTTTTGTGTATACAATGTATCAATGTGTACACACACGTTATAGCAAAATTACAATTATTTTATAGGGTAGCACTGCTTTAATATTATCGCCCCCCTCGTCAAGTAATCGCAAAAACTGTCATTAGCCTTCGATAACAGTTACAAACTAGAAGTCGCTTTGAATGGACGTGTGTTGCGGTCTGTTAAAGATATTTAGACATCGTAAATATTTATTTGAATAAAGAAACGACGAATCGGTTTATTTGTAAAATTTCTGTGAATGTATAAAATTAAATTGTGTAACTTATAAATTAACTGCAAACTTAATACACCACGCTGTTATTAAATATTTATACACATTGCGTGCACACAAGTTCCCTGTCACCCCCTACTCCATAGAATGCGTGAGTGGCGCCAACGTATGTAAAAGTATTCATCGTCGAGTGTCCGATAAGAACATTTTACAACAATTATAGTAAGTACATATACACATGCATGATTTATACTGTTGCTTTATGCTGCTTGCTATTATCCTTTGATATACGCGCGCGCTTTCCTTCTCTATTGATTTTTAGTCACTGTCACTTGGCCATCAACTTTGGCCCTTTGTTTTTGTCGTGTTTTGTTTTGTGCCTTGCTCCACTTTACTTCGTCGTGAGTGTATGTTCATATGAGTGTATTTTGGCTATGTGTTTGTGTTTCTTTGTTGTTGCTGTTGTCATTCAACTTGGCCGATGTCTTCATTGTTTGTACTGCTACCACCGTGTCTACTTGCGTATGTCTTTCTCGTAGATTTATGCGTGCATGTGTCTGAAGATATAAGCAAAGCGGGGAAGCGGGGCTTTTGTGATTCACCTGCTGTTTACCGAATAACCAGCTGAAAACCTCAGCTGCTGCAAAGTCGTCGCAGAAGCACACGAAAACAACAACAACAAACTCAAAGCTGTTGCTGTTGCTGTTGTTGTAAAACCAGTTTTTCTTTTCCTTCGTTTTGTTTTTATGTTTTTTTAATTTCGTTATGAGATTTGTGCTAATTTTGGCGAGTGTCTAGTCCCGTGCCGCCACCGTGATCATTTTAGTACAATTTTCGATTGTGAATTGAATTCGCTCAATATCCGGTGTCCATTACTCCCGTTGATTGCTTCTACTGATTGGCATGCGGCAACTGACAGGAAGTAAATTTAGCAATTTTCCAATAAAACAAAAACTTGACAGTTTTGTCTGCTTTATACTTCCAAAGTTTTTCTGCACGGAGCCCGCCGCAGCCTTCCCCCTCCTCCTTATTTAACGGTGTTTTTACTGTGCAAACGAACGGTACCGAGCAATTCGTTTTCCAACCACCAGACGAACCAGGACAGAAAATAAGTACACAGGACGACGACGACGACGACGATGACGATGACGATGCAACGGGAGCTTTATTCCTGCCCACTTTCTAGGGATTACACGCCACATATCAATTAAGGGAAGGACACGTGAAGAACCAAAGCGACGCCATTGGCAGGCATTGACTCCAGTCTTTTGGGCGCCTGGTTGGATAAACTGCGGCAAATGTCAAGCGGAAAATAACAGGAAATGAATTTTAAATTGAGGATTCCCTGTGGAGCCGCAATACTGCTGTCCTTTTGTGGGGAAAGCATCCCCAAACAGATAAAAGCTACACGTTAGTGTGCACCTCAATACGAGTTGCATCATTTGAAGAAACATAACTTTTGGATTACATTTTTTTATATTCCAAACCCGAAATTAAAATTACAAATTGATATTCCATGTGCTTCGGAAACATTTATGGATTCAAAAGGAAGATTTCCCGCACAGTCAAGAGTTCTTATTTAAAGAGGTCCTACTTGTAAACCCCCATGTATTGGTTTTTAAGACTAATGGAAGAAGGAGTAACATTTTAAAAGGGTTTATATTTTTACACGCTTGGAAAATAAAAAAAAAAACAATAATTACAAATATGAAATTTTTTTTTATATCGAACTTTCTAAATAATTGAAGGATACAACCAACAATTTACGACATTTTTTGCTTGACGTCATATCAGGTTCCTTAAGTGCTTCTTCTTTCGTGGGGCCACAACTTCTCTTGAAATTCAATCACTTTCCCCACTTGGACGAAATATTTGGCTGCTGTAGCAGCTGCTAAGCGCACACGAACTCCCAAGTATGTAGTTCCTTTCGCTGAAGGATTCAGTGAGAAGCTCGCCGCAGACGTCATCTGCTGCTGCGTCGGGGGATGCTGCCCGAAGCTCTACCCCGTCTGTCTAACCCCATCCACATCTGGCGAGTTGGCGCATTCGCTGCCATCCCGTCCCTCCCACCAACCACTCCAGAGTCCTTTGTTGTCTCGATGGTATTTCACGTTGTACTCATAGTTCGTTCTCTGTTTACGGTTTTCCATTGCCTGGCCAGGGTTTGTTTTCTCAATGCCACGAAGTTCATCAGCTTCACTGTATTGGCAGACTCTTAACTCTGCCTTTAAAGTGCTTTCATATTAAATTTCTATGTTTGCGCTTCCCTTGGTGCTCTTTGTTTCAGGCTTGGGTTTTCCGGGCTCGTCTTTAATAAGCATTTAAAGGCTGAAGTTGTCTGAACTCCCACCTGTTATAAAAGGAATTATAATATATGTGTTTATATTTGTGTACATTTGTATATGTGTATGTGTATGCACACATACAAACGTCGAAAAGAACTCTTAGTGATTTACTTCTAATGCAGCAACACATCTGCGGGCGCAGATTCCTTATTATCCATGAGCTTTACCTAAGTCTTTCATCTGAAAGTCTGTTTTTTAAATACTTAACCAAGAGTGAATCATCAAAACTAACATTAAAAATACATTTTATATTTAAACTAAACTGATCATATATTGAAATTAATGTATTCGGACTGAATGGTCGATCGGTGATTCAGATAGAAGGACATGCGATCATCACTCAGTTTACTCGTCAAATACTTAATTCTTACCTGTTTTCTCTCGAAAACCTCTTGAGCAACTTCTTTGTAAGCTAACTTATTCAAAACATTTGTTTTTTTTTTAATCAATTTGAAGATTCCCTGAAAATCACATTAGTCACAACGTCTGAGACTGTATCATATAATGTGAGCTGTTTTTAATTAATTTCAGTTAATTTTAAATTAATAAGTAAACAGAATTTAATACTTATACAATTAATGGCACTCTAAACACAATGTAGCGATATTTCTGATCAAGGGTCGATTTCTAGGCGCAATCTTTCGTAGACACGAACAGATCATTTGTTTTTCGAATATCGTATCAGTTTTCAGTTACCTGAAAAAACAAGTTTGCATAATAAATTATTTTGTATTTATTTTTTTAATTATTATATGTTTTATTTACAAGTCTCTTATTTCTTCTATTCAAAAGCCAACTCATGGCTGTCTGAGATCTCACTGAATCTATATCTCTCACATATTTAGGGTAAATGAACGCATAATCCCTGGGAACTGGACAGTCCCTAAGCCAAAATAAATATTTACCTACTTAAATTTTCACGAACAGCAAATTAAAAATAGGAACAAAAAGAGCAGACATAAAGAGTTCATTGAATTCAGTGACTAGATTTCGGGTATGGAGAACGGTGGATGGGAGCAAAGAGTGTGGTGGAGTTGAGGATTGGGAAGGCCCTTCGATTCTCAGTGAGCACGCGCCGTCTCCAGTGATGATTAGTCAGCTGAGCGAATGCAGTGACTAAGCTGGGCAATGAAACTAATATTAGACATAGGGTCAAAGACCATAGGGAGGAGCATATGGGGGCTGCTGGTCAGAGCGGTCACTTAACTCAATGGAAACCCAGCACCTGGCACTGAAAACTGAAAACTGAAAACTGAAAACCGACAACGAACGTAGGCAGCCATTTGACACCAGTCGGCGGCATTGGCGGCGTGGACGAGCTGTAGTCCAACAGCCGCGTTTGCATTTCAATTGCATTTCCCGGAGGTGTTTGCTCTGCCCTCCGGAGACTCGTCTCCCTTCTTCATTCCGCCTGATACGTCGCTATAAAGATTTAATTTTAATTCTTGTTATTTTGTTTCTGGCGACTCCCACGCGACGGACTCTGAATTTGCATTCGCGTTCAGTTGGCGTCGTGGCTTGTGGCGACCTATTAGACCAATTTGTATGCTTGGCAAGCCTTCCAGACCCGCAGACCCCCAGACTTCCAGGCCCCCGGACTTCCAGACCTACAGACATCCAAACTGCCAAGCCTTACCCAGAGTTAATTTATTCATGCAGAGCCTGTTCCTCGCCTATAAGTCCTACGTACATGCCCAACATCGACGGCGACAACAGTCGCTAATGCCAACCCCCAGTTCTTAAAAAACATGTTCCAACTCTTGCATGGAAATATATGAATAAATATTATAATCTTCGGTCTTAACTACGTAAGATTCGCATGACTCACCCTTTGATAAAAATCGCGAAATATTCATATCGAGAAATCAGAGCGGACATTTATAAAAATTATTAAATAAATAAACTAATAATAATTATTTAGATTTTACCTATAAACGATTGTCGAAACACTTACTCTTATTTCGCTTCATTTGTATTAAAGTTTTTGTTTTTAATTTAAAAAACAGACATTTTTGTGCCCTTTTAAAACTTCCGTCCAGTTGAAAGCCTCTGGAAACGTGCCTTTACTTATGTAAGGCTTTACCCTTTGACATTTTGTTTGTATGTAAAAGTGTACAAAATGGGAAAATGATAGATTCAAAAATATTTTATTCATCATTTAATATTTATTTTATTTTATTTACTTTTTTTATCCTTCACTGATAGTTATCAGGAAACTCTAACCTGTTCATATAAATAAATCTTGCTGATCCGAAGTCCAAAACACATTCTGAAGTCCAATAAATCCCAACGTTGCTTAAAATGTTTCTTATGTGTTTCTTTTATATACAAATTGAACAAGGTTTTCTGTTGGGCCTCCCTTGAATTTGGGGCCAAGAAGTTTGACACAAAAAGCACAGAAAATTGCAAAAGGCAAGCACTTGGGATAAAAAGTCCTAGGCCCTCGCGTGCATAAATGAAATATGTCTTTCATTCGTTTTGATGCTGGTCAGGAATAAGTATTTCGGTACCCATAACTGGGTGCCTACCTAACCCATTTCCAATATCAACACATGCCAGCAAAGATGGTCGATAAAATGTATAAAAACCCATCGAAACACCAGGCACCCACCCATCCAAAATGTAGGTAGGTGTAGGGCCTCAACCCTCCGGTTTCTCACTTCTCCAACTGAACCAACGGAGCCCAAATGCGTCACTGAGGCAAAGGCTGCTAGAAACAACGTCTTCGTGGCGCCCATTGCATGTGTAAGTGCACTCTTGACATAGTTTGATACCATCGGAAAGTGGCCCCATCCCCGAAAACCACCCCTAAGAGTAACCCTAAGCCAAGAGAGGAAAACATCCGAGGAACCAGAGGCAAGCTTTGTTTTGCAGGTCTTTCATATCATCGCACTTTCGGTTTCAGTGGTGTTAAGACTGATGGACTTTGGATAGCAGTAGACGCAAGTGTTAAATTGATGGAGGAGTTTAATGGAGCACCCCCTTCCACTGCTTCAAGGGTGTGGACGGAGTCTTGCCTTCCTTCCATTAATGCAAATCGCTTCTGCACTGCATTTGCTACAGGAAATGAACGCACAAACGCAACAAACACTCCAAAAGCCAATTAGTGGGCAATTTTAGCAACGCTCGAGCCTGGGACTGTCCGTAGAGTCTAATGGAATAGCCGGAGGGGTATGTGGGGCTGTCATCACAAGGCAGGCACGACATCAACATCAACATCACCATCGACACGTCGCCCACCCGAGGTGAAGGAACTCCAATGTATGCGCGCATTCTTCGTAGTTGTTCTTCCTGTTGTGTGTACATTTCATCACATGAAATTTTAATTATTCAGATTTTAATGGGCCCCAAAGCGGTGTTTGGTCTTTATCAGACTTTACTTAAGCTACCACAAAAGGTTGTTCACAGTGAAATGCAGGAGTCACTGCCCCTTCCCCCTTCCCCCTTCTCATTACTTATGACTCAGCATTGAAAATGATTTTCATACAAATCGGAAGACACACAATTTCTTTACTCGGATGTCTCTTCGGGTCTTTATATAATATATGTATATATAATATTATTTATTATGTTAATTAAAAATTAAAATACTAATAATATTATATTTTTACTAATATATATTATATTTTATATACTACTTTATTATCAAGGAAATACTTGCTTCAATCTTATTTAACTGCAAGTGAAGAAAGGATAAAATTAATTTAATTAAAATCGATTTTATATAAAAAATATATTTTTCTCGACGAGACCGACCTTTTTGTAAAAAATAACAATATTTTTGGTGTTATTATAGTTGATCGTAATATAGAGTCTCTCTTACTCCTATTATATTCCCAAAATTATCTATTTAACACTTTGGGATTTTCCATTAGGTCTTAAATATCTGCAGACCTCGTGTATCCAACATAAGTAAAGACAGAACAAAAAAAATAATCGAGTTATACAAGTTATAATATTTTAAATTATAAACATATAGATAGATTATTTCTATGTGTTACACAATGATTGTAACGAGTCACTTTGTCACTTGTGAAGAGGCGACCGCTTATGTGATTAGTTACTTGATATGCCGCTAGAAGCGATCCGATCTCTTTCCGTGTGATCAGTCAGATGAAACCCTCAGGGTGAGGCAGAGGCGACATGAATTGCGGTTACTTGAAGATTTCTGTGGCACTTGTTCCAGTTCATTAATTTGCTTAATCATTACAGAATTGAATGAACATGTGTCAGACGACTTATGTAAGACCTGGACACACCACAGGTATCTTTTCATCGTCATCATAAAAATGATTGAGGACTGTGGAGCAGATCGTATGATGAGTTTTGAATGAACAAAGATTGAGATGTATAAATTGAAAACCATTCCTTCATAGAGGGTATGCATGTCATGATGATACGGAGGACGTCAAAAGGCTGAGGCATGCCTCTAGGTGGTGCATCCACTTGAGGAACGCTAATGGAAGAGAACCAAATGTATTTTGCTTTGTGCATTGCGATGTGGCGGGGACTTGCGGTGGGCCTCAAAAGTCGATTGTGAATGAAGTGAATCTGCATATGTGTGTAGGTCAGAAGTATATGTGTGTGTGTGTGTGTTTGTGGTTGTGTGTGTAGTGCACTTAATCGTTGATTGTTGCAGCTAAATTGAATTGTTTGTGGGATGAGGGAGGCATTTCAATCAGACTGATTGAAGCGACTACAAAGGGAGTTGAACGGTGCGAATTCGCTTGGATGCGCTTGAGCGGAGCTACTGCAGCAGTCTCCAAGCTGCGGAATGTTAGACGCACACACACACACACACACGCACATACACCCATACACACACAAGCATACGCATTAATGCATGTGTTCAACATGCGGAGGCATCCATGTAAAGGCAATCAAAATGGCATGTAATTTGAGGCTAATGCGTCTTTGATATTACACACTAAGAATGTAGGCGTGGCAGCTCTCCTCTAACAGAGAAGATTGATTCTGTGTACTAGCTCGTGCCTTGGGTACCCCCATAATTGAATTAATTTTGCATCGACGGACGTGCGATCTCTTGAGAGTAGTTCAAGACAATCGCCTTCAGTCGCCCAAGGTGCTTGCGGCATTGAAAAATAAATGTACGAGCTTCGACCCACGAGCAATGATTATAAATAAGTGCGACCTTAGCAGCGGTGAACGAGCTTATTTATTTGTTACTTCACTAGAAACGTTCGATTTTTATTGCAAAATTAAATCCAAAAAGTCATCTTTAGTAAAAATAAAAAAATCAACTTAAAAATTATCTTAAAGAGAATGGTCCACGTTCATAATTGTTCCTTGGAATCTGTCTCTCTATCTGTCGTTAGATTCATCGAGTAACGTATTTATTTACTTCTATAAACAAATTCAATCAAATTATATTCCGTCTGTCTTCCTCCCCATCTCTGTACGTAATTTGGCAGTCCAGAAGATTTAAGAGATCTTCAAGGTGTGTTCCCTCCTATAATCTACTTTTGAATCATCAATATTTTCAACACCCCAAACTAATCAAGTCTGAGAATTGTGGGCCAATGGATGCAGATGTTTGGATGAATTAAAAAATATTAATAATATTATTGTTAAAAGATATACATAATAAATAATTCAATGGAATCCATGGAAAGTGGCACACAGTGAGCGATTTATGCGGTACACAAATATAAAAAAAAATTAGCTTACAAAATAGAAGAGGGATCGGCCCGACTGCACCCCACGGGTTTCTAATATTACGCACATGATCGTATTTATAGCAGCAGATGGCCCAAATATAGCTGGCAGAGGATGCCCGGTCTGGTCTGTTCCGGCCGTAAATTCTCCATGTGTTCATCTCTGCCTTTGAACTGTTTTAAATTCGCAAGTTCAGTTGAAAGATTTATACACCTTGAGCTCCTCGTATTTTATTCACTCATTACGGATAATCGTCCGCATAATTAATGAAATGAGTCCGTTGAAGATCTCACCGCAAGACTCGTTAATTGTTTACCATTCTAATAATTCCTTTAAGGCATCCACAAAAAGAGTCATAAAGCTTGCAAAGACTGCAACTAGTTGCACCAGTGACAGGCACAGACTAGGACCTAGACCAAACTCCGGCAAACCCATACAACATTTCTAAAGACCTCTCTTATGTGTGCTGGGTGTTGATTTAGTGCCCGGCAGTTAAGTTGTCACAAAAAAGCGTAAACAAACCGGCTATAAACCAGAGCATGAGAAGATTGGGGAGCGGCTTACAAAACGCGGCCAAGAGGCACTGTTTGCAGGGGCTCAGCTACATACCGTTTCCCCACTACTAACACAAGGATATAACTGGGATATAACTATGTCGAGGTGCCTCAATGTATGAATGCCGAAATGTACATGTGAGGTGCGTATTCGTTTATTGCCGTGGAGTATATGGCGTGAGCTCCATCCCAAAGCGATGCCAGTGGCATACGCTCAACGCGTCTTGCCACAAGTCAAGTGCAGCTCAAAGCCAATGTGAATTGTTGCCGCACAAAAGCCGTAAACAAGAAAGTGAAATCTCTCACTCATCGTCTCTAGTTTTTAACCAGGTTGAGTAATGTTTACATCAAAAGAAGCAAACGAAAGCTGAAGGCCGCCGCCACATTCACGGGGCGAGAATCTCGAATGACACACATACAGCCTTACACGCATACATGTATGTATGTGTGCATGTATTTATAGCCTTTCATATTTATGCATGTGAATACATCATTTGCTTGTAACTTTGCGTAGTCAAAACAGGAAGTTAAATTTATGTGTTACTACATTGTGTCTATTAATGGAAACGTCGCAGCCTTACGATAAATGTGAAACGAAGCCTGTTTGTAAAACTGTTTCTTTTTTTATGCTGTTTTATTAAAACATAATTAATATTCCCTACGTTGAATATGTACGATTGAAAAATTAATGTGAGAGCAAGACAGTGCGTTGATAACTTTAAAGTGCGGCCAAATAACGGCTGTGTAGGAAAAAGACAGCTACATAGAACCGCTTACAAGTAAACAGCATAAGCGGCGTTACACGTACACACTAACATGCATGTGTGTATGGCATCTTTACGCCCGATCGCTTCGTGCTATAAAATTCAAGCCCAAATGTGTTTAAAAATAAAGCGTTCAAATATGTAGATAGATAATATCAATAGAAGTACAAATTCAATGTATGCATATGTATTAGAGTAAGCGAATAACAAATTACTACATATTTATGTATTACTAGCTTAGTATGAATTATTTAAATTTTAACATCTATAGTTGCCAAACTTAATTAATAAATAAGTTCCTGTTGTGAAACAAGAAGCCATAACCTTAGTTTGAACTTGGGAAAAGAGGAGTAAAAAGGAAAGAAAATTCTAGCCTATTTTCGACATGCTATAAAATACATTTTAAACATGCATAGTTTTTGGCAACATGAATTTACTACTTTACACAAATTATTTAATTTACTTTTAATAGTTTTCGCATCTCAGTAGTTGCATTATTCAAATGACAAATACAATAAACTGACTTTTAAATGTCTATGACAAATTTTGTGTACATTAATTTATTCGTAGGCATTTGTAATGCAATGCACATGTTTTGTATGACAATATGGGAAGAAGCCATCGTAAATCAGAAACCGTGACCATGTAATCTTCCCGGTCTAGATATATACTTAACTTAGTAATTTGCACTTTTTTTTCTTGAACGTTTATGTGAAGCATTTCTTTACACTGCAAACGTGTAACCGCATCAGCTGAATAATTATCATACATTAAGATGCGGTTCCAAGTCAGGAGAAGAATTAACAAGGTACGCAATAAATTCAAAAAGATCAAGATCGATTTCTTGAAGATTGTGTGTTCATAAACACAAAATCGCTAATTAAATCTAAACCGAAAAGTAATCCAACTCACATTGACGCTTCGACGGGGTCGATCATTTAATAAATCAAATTGTAACCGCACTATAAAAATAAGTAAAGCTGTGCCTTTTGGGCAATACTTTTCTCATTCAAATTGAATATGTTATGGGATATTATTTTAAATAGTTTTAAGATAATAATTTGTATAAATTCGTGTTGATATGAACTTATAAATAGATACTTATGTAATCATAAGCCTTGCCCAGTGGCTTTCTGCGATTGCAGCATTTTGTTTCTCCCTCCTCTTCCCCTCCTTGTTTTCCGTTTCATCCCAATCACAGTTAATCTTATGAATACAAATTATAACATTTGCGGGCTTCAAGCACAGAGAAACCGGTTTAAGAGACGAAGATCTTTCAAGTAGCTCTACGAATGAGAGAAAATATCCTTATTAATTTTTCTTTGTAAAAAAGGTAGAAATTATTATTAGGTAGAATATTGTATAATTTATTTTTTTACCTAGCACAACTTAAAAGCCAAAAATGATCTTGCAATTATCTAAAATTTTGCTAATCGAGAAATTTTAGTGTACAGTTTAATTTTTGGGCTAAGTCCGAGATGTGTTCTCGGTAGGTTGTCAAAGTTTAAGATAGAATTTTGGGATTTTGTGTGCCATTGAAGACGATAAAACAAAAATTCACAAAAGAGAATAATTAAACTAACTTAATTGCATTCCGATTTCTTTATCGAGTCATATGTCTACTAAGAGACTCATATGATCCTATATGGTATGAGATATAATCTTAAGTCTCATAACATATTTAAGTAATCTGTCAAATGTTGATGTTCCTTGGATATCGATCCGCTCTTAGCTACTTTAATGAACATTTCTAAAATTCTAATTTGAAATTGTGTGTAGTTAATAGATTTTAATTGATTTTCATCAGAAGAGATGTGGAAATCATTTAACACGCTAAATAAAAACAAATTTTAAAAAATATTACACTCTTTATAAAAATGAAGGCTCAGTTTCCTCTTATTATCATTTATTTAGAGGCTATTAAGCGAATATTAGTATAAATACAATGAAACACCCACCAGAAAATAGATTAGGTTACAAAAAAATAATCAATTATGTCAGCACTTAATTAAAGTGAAGAAAGTTTCCCCAAATACTTACCCAACCAACCCGAACCCCAAGAAGCTTTCTTTTAGCGATTGATTCCATGGATTGAGTTTAATTGTTTACTTTGTTTCAATTTAAGAATACTTTATATGAACAAAACACCAATTGTTGATAACAATTTAAATTAATTTATTTTTTATAACTTATATATAATTATTTAATTACGGACACGTACGCATCTACCACACACACACACACACACACATCTTATCTTGCACTTTACTGAATCTTTAAATCTGCCTATGGGACTTGGCACTCGTTTGTAATTGTTATAATTCGAAGCTAAGGGACTTGTTTACATGGAGTCTGCGATTAATAATAATATAATACATATTACTAATGTGTGCGTAGATTTAACTATATATACGCAACACATATACATATATATTAAGTGATAGAAGTTGTATATATTTAAAGATGATCTTTAACACGAATTTATGCCATCCCGTCTGAAGTTATATGAATCGGTTAAATCGGTTGAATCGGTTATATATTGCTTATCATTATTATACTTGTTCTTCTTACCCTTATACACAGTCTGAGCATTCATTTAAACGCCAGTTGCCTGTGTACAGTATTTTTATCTGTCGCTGGAATTAATGTATAAAGATAAAGTTTATCTACAGCGACTGGAGGAACTCAGACCGCGAACTTTGCAAAAACTTAAACTATTTAATTTTCCCGCATCCTAGTAATAGATTACAATTGCCTTTTAAGATTTTTGCACTTATGAAAGTATGAAAGATCTTTGAAAAGCCGAGCGCTCAGACAGACATTTGGCTTTATCCAAAACCGCAACAAGCAGTTAATTAATTATACGAATCCCCTGGAGGTTACGTCATTTGAAACTTGAAACCACGTTGAGAATTCTGTGCGCTTCCCCAGCTCAGAGCGTCCTCCACTAAATGAATGTCCATTCAAGAACACAAACAGCAAGCGAGCTTTAGGTGCGGGGGAGAACAATCCTTTCATTGCCTTGTGTACATGGCCCCGGGCTGGTAAAGAGCCATCCACCCGTTTGAATTACTTGCACTGGGAGAGATGTCTAATTTAATTGCATAAAAAATTGATAATTACAGTAAAAGAGTCTTTGGTCCATTCCAGGCGGAGTCTCCCACAATAATTGATGCTGATGAGGTGAACGGACTGGAGCTAGAGGCGGAACATCCCGCATAACGCAGCTGCAATTAAGAAACAGTTCTAATTGAAGAGTTCAGTGGCAGTTGCTTGCCAAGATGCCATCGTTGCGTCAAAAGGTCACAACGTACTTTCGACAATTAAGTTTTATAGCGGAGCCGCGGGATGGGAGAAGGCGCGTAAATGGCAACGAGGAGGAGGACGACTGCAGCTTTATAACCAAATATCTGGAAGGGTAAGTGATTCCGGTTACGTGCTATGTATGCGAGCTGAGGGAAAACCTTTCTTTGCAGTCGGATGCAACGTGAGTTCACGCCCGGCGGACCAGAAATCTACAATGGCCAGAATCCCACAGACATGCCCGTGCTGAAGCTGGGCTGCTATGCCAACGGTCCAGACACTATAACGGCGGCATGCACGGGGCCAGACGAAGGTTTGACGGGCATCAAGCGTTCAAAGTTGCATTTGAGTGCGAGCTACGCAGATGACATTGACTTCATCGACACACAGCAGGAGAACGAGGATGCATACGGCTTCCGTAAAAGTTCAACGCCAGCGCCCACGCTAAGCTCAGGGACTCGGCTGAGCAATAAGTTTGCCCGATCCACGGGCTCAAGGCGACAAAGCAATGCGGATCAGGCCGCGAGTGGAGCGGGAGTTGCAGCAGGCTCGGCTTCCTCTGGCATGCGATCTAGAAAAAATTCCAAGCACAGTATTTCATCTGTCTCAGCTGCGACTACGGACTCCAGTGCAAAGGCGACTACCATAGTGGTCAGCATGGTCTCCAATAGCACTGATCCTGCACTGGACCAGAACAATAAGAATCTTCTGAACGCCAAGACTGAAGCCCTAGCCGCGGTTGGTGGTGGCAGTCTGGAACGGGACCGTCTTCTACGCGAGGCAGTCAGCAACCAAAGCACCAATTCTTCCCCTACTCTCGCAGTCCCAGTGGCGGGCGTGCAAAACTGGCAAATGGATTGCGACTTTGCTTATGGCATTTCCGTTTCACTGTACGAGAACAACATGCTAACCAAGGAACCCATGGGCAATCCCATTGCCGATTGCTATGGATGTGTGGTGCACGGGGATGCCGCTGCCATGGCCATGGCCGATGGTGTCAACTGGGGTAAGTCCAAACAGTTAATGAGCTTTGATCCTAACTCCAGCCAATATAAAATTACATTCACAGGTGATGGCGCGCGGCTGGCGGCACGATCTGCTGTTCATGGCTGCCTGGACTACCTTGATCGGGCGGTGTTTGGACAAGCCCGAGAATGTCAGGCATCCACCACGCAGGAGGTGTTTGTGAGTCTGTTGCGGAGTCTGTGGGAGGGACATGGATGCATCCTGGAAGTAGGAGGTGCACTGTCCACACTAACAATTGCTGTGGTGTTGCCGCTGGACGGTGCGCCCGGAAAATATGTAGTTTGTGCTTGCAATGTGGGTGATTCGCTGGGCTACGTTTACTCTAAGAAACATGGAGTGCGAGAGTTGACACAGGCGTCGCATGACATTAGCTCCATGCGGGACATGCGCGACGCTTTGGGAGCTCTCGGTCCGGCAGATGGAAACAAGCCTGAACTGAGCAATCTCACATTCTCCATGAGTTGCATTGAACGTGGGGACATTGTCTTCCTAACTTCGGACGGCATAAGCGACAACTTTGATCCAGTTGTGGGCAAGTTTGCGGAAGCGTGGACTCCAGATGCCAAGTTGCAAACGGCCAATCTGGCACCCAAACGTCAGAATAAAAGTGCTTCAGCAATCTACGCACGGCTTCACCCATCCTCAGCGACTCCACCCAGTCGTGTGCGCCAGCCCAAGGCTGGCAGCCCAACCAACAATGTACCCAGTCGGCCGAAGTATATGCGCTCGCAAACCTTGATAGAAACAAGGAACGGAGTCTCTGCCCCCATAGCAACACCATCGCTACAGCGCATACCCAAATCAGCGATGGGCCTACCGCTGGTCACTGGACCGCAACGACATGCATTGACGCTTTATCGACTTGAGGATCTACTTAGTTACGGTATCAACGGAACTTTCTCACCATGCGCCTCGGCGCGTCGCCTTTGCCACCTACTTATTGATTTTGTGCGCATGATAACCTCGGCACGCCGCAAGACCCTCGAGCAGAGGGAACTCTTTTACAAACTATCAACAGGCCCGGACGGCGTTAAGCGCGAGGTTCAATTGAATCGAATGCAGCACAGAGCCGCCCGTAAGCGCGTCATTGACAGCAGTGCCTTTGCAGCCTTGCCCGGGAAACTAGACCATGCAACAGTACTGGCCTACACAGTGGGCGCTGCTGCTCAAGAAATTACGAACGCCGACGACGCTTCTGGCGGCGGGGGCAATGGAAATGTCGCACCTGTGCTGCGATCCAAGGAATTCAAAGAAACAAATTTCTAGATTGCTACAGCTGTAAAGTCCTTATACATCACATATAAATACACATATATAAACATCCTTTAAAACTTAGCCTTTAAAAAATGTAATTATTTTTATGTTCTGCTTAAGTTGTTGATTTTATTTCTCGGTCTGTCAGCCATAGTTTGAGTCATTTATGAAATGCACACGTGTAAACGCCAGACGACGAATTGCCTCAATTGTTAAAAACTACCAAAATGTAAAAGCAAAATGTAATCCATATTTTTACACCCTCGTAACTTAGTATATGGCACGAATATGTGCAGCGCTTGATCGCATGAGTCGTATATATAATCACCCTCACATGTACATGTAAATCTCATTTATCGCAATATCCAAATTCATGATAAGCTGCGCATAAACGTCGTAGCGTTTAGCACAGGAATATTTTATATTTTCGGGGCTGTACAGAACGTCGGACCCAAAGCCATTGAATATTTAATAAATGCATTACGGAACTGCGCTTTTAATAAATATATTTCTTTTCATTTAGTTAGTTATTACAGCCTGTAAAAGGAAGCCAGATTATAGCTTGGTTTCCATTCTGGATTTGAATACTCAGTCAAGTTGCACAGATTTATATATAATTGCTTTAAGTCTTATTTCAGCCATCAGATTGCACAATGTTTTCTACGTTGTTTAAAAAACTCTATTTTAACCAGGGATACATTTCCAACCAATCATCCATTTTTATCTTCCGTCTATCCGTGGGAGATTCTTCAACTGTCGCGCATGCGGAGCAGCAGTTTTGCGATTGTTTTAGCCCGCGCTGGAGATGTGTCTTTTACCAACTTGTAGAAATGCTCGACACTGCATAAAGTTTGCGGCTGGAAAATTAATGGAAAACTAGGTATGTGTCGTAGAGGGTGGTCAATGTGACATAAAGAAAATACGTACAATAGTTTCAGTGTCCAAATGCGCTTGTGCCTTGTTAGCTAGGAGCCATAGTTTAACAGCTAGTTGACAGAGTGATTCACTTTCAAGATCTGCATAGCGGACAATACGCAGGAAGAGTTCCATGGAGAGCTGTGCTTGGGAACGTTGTTGAAGGGCAGCACCCAGGGATTTCAGCTGAAGTAGGATAGCATCCACAACTTGACCACACAGACTGTTAACTTCTGCTAGGAACTTAGGATCCTGACCATACAGAGCATCGTTGGAGACCACTGAAAAGGTTATATGTTTTATTTATTCAACTTTATTGAATGATAATCAAACTTACCGCCTTGAACATGGTATGGAAAGTGCTCCAGACTTTGAACGTACAGCATGTCTAAGGCATGCAAATAGATGGTAGCTGGAGCGGTACTGGTTGCCTTAAATGCTCGACGACCTACGATGTCCAAGAGCAAACGAAGGAAATATAAAACGCCCTGCTCGGGACTATCTGGTACTACAATGAGTGTGGCCAGCATGTTGCATATATATGTCACCAAGTAGCGTTCTAGGCAGCGGGGTTTGCCCTCAAAGTCAACAGTAGCCTCGGGAAGCTCAATGATGAGTTGCAGTGCAGCCTCAAAGCAGGCGTCAGCTAATAATATAAAAAGTTAGGTTTGAATAATTCGCTGCTTACACAGCTGCATTTAGGTGCGCCGTACCCTGGCCAAGGCATAAATGTCGCAGTGCTAGTTGTCCAGAGAGCAGATATAAATCCATTTTCTGTTGAACACTGGTAATACTGGGAATGGTTATGAAGCAAAAGGCAATGCAGGCTTTTATAAAGCCCTGTGACTTGGCACCATGGCGATTGAATGAACGCATAGTCAACTTGCATACGGCGTACACCAATGTTGTATAGACCGCATCCAAGTTGCCGAACGTCCCTCGCGCTTCCACATAGAAACTTAGCTGCTGTTCTAAGTCTCTGCCAAAATGAACCTTGTGAATAAATCCGTTTATGAGCTGTGAAATTTGACGTCGCTCATCCTCCACTGTGAGTGCACTGCAATAAATTTAATCATTTAAATATCTTGAATTTAATTACATTTCTACATACTTGACCGAGTCATTTAGAATTTTTCCAATATACATTAGTGCATTTGTAACTACAGCATCGCAAGTCCGTTCCTCGCTGTTCTGCTGGTAGTGACTTAGAATGGCTTTACAAACCTCCACGCGCACCGACTCCTTGTGGAAAAGATCCAAGTAGGGTAGAAAATGGGGCTGTATAAGCAGCAACTCAATGCTCCGATAATTTTGCATAATTCTGGATAGAATGTTTTGCAGCTGGCCATAGTGCTTTTCATAGGCCTTTCCCAGACACATTCTCGTATTTAGTTCACCTAAGAACCGATTCACCTCGTGTATCTACAAATTGAATCATTAGCATTGTTTTACTTATTTAACTACAAACTTCATCCAATTCCTAACTAAAAATTTATTTAACACTTACCGTAAAACACTGAGCTATGAATGGAGCCCAAGTTTCTACACAGTTGATGTACTCATTTGGATCAGTGAGTGTGTTTATAATTTGGAATGAAGCATTTAAAAAATGCACTCGATGTTCCTGTAAAGGAGCACAATTACTGACACAACTACCTAACGGTCGAAGTAACTGGGACTTCGAAATGCCAGGCGTATCGCAGTTGCTGATTAGCTCCAATAATTCTTGTGCATGCGTTGCAATAAACTCGCCTTTGAATGAGTTAAGGATTGACAAAAGAACAGCTCCGCTAAGGATACATTAATGTGGTTAAAATAAGGTTTCTTAGCTACCAGGTCCACTTACTTATTTTTCAGTTGCTTACACTCGCTAAGCATTTCCTCCGCATACTGGTCGCTTTTGTGCACCAGACACTGAAGCATGAAGTCCAATGATGGGGCGTATAACTGCAAATATGCACTAGCCGTTATAATCTCCGGATGTAAGTTGTAGCGGGCAACCAAGCGAAATATCTGCCACATTTAAAAAAGAACAATTAGAAACCCATTCCAATTACTGCTTTGAAATTACCCACTTACCTGTGGATACATAATAAAGAAATCGGTAAAGTTATCACGTATATAACCCTTGCTCGTCGTGACTTGAACACCTGCTCTCACTAAATAGCAGCGGGCGTAGGTGGATATGAGTGGATCCGCAATGCCCCGTAGCTGATTTGTCAAACGAAACAATATATGTTCTATTTCCGGCTGTGAGGCAGTGATAAACTCATAGCACTTGAATATAGACATTTCCAGATAAAGACGCGGTAGAAGCTCACGTATGGAAGCAATTTTATAAAACCAATTCTGACAGGTGTCTCGTGCAGACTCACGATCTTTCTGCTGCAATGTCGTTGAAGCGCCAGGAACACTCGCCGCTTTAGCACGCAATCGTTCATAAACGAGCTTACCAAAAACGTCCAAAATGTCTGTAATTAGAACATATTGACTGGGATAAAACTGCAGGACACTTGTATCCGACAGCATTTTTGCACACTGTATAGCTATCTTTAGGGCCTTGACTCGTTGATCATTGTTCCAAGACTGAATAAGCTCTTGTTTAAGCTGATCAAATCGATGAATATACTCCTGTTGTGTGAGGTCCATCATGTGACGCAGAGTTCCATCATCGAAATGATCCAACTGCTCTAGTCGATATTTCACCTTGTCGGCCACCACGGTCTGAGCCTTGACTGCGGGTTAGGTAAACGGAGTAGTTGTAAAGTCATTTACATAAAGTCTTCATAATATTGTTGTCATATCAAAACTTACAGTTCTCACCTCCGCCTTCTGTGGTGCACAGAAAACTAGTGGACAGTGATAGCTTTTCATTGGTAGTAAATCGGTTTAAGATTCCCAAGCGTCGAGTGGTCCAATTAAGCAAACTGTCCTCAGTATTAATTATATTGCTTTGCTTAGACTTTGAATCAATTGCTCTATTAATTATAAATTAAAAGTTACGAATTGTCACAATTTACTTACAAATTCACTTGTTATTTGGGTTAAAGGATCATTAAGTTCCTGTTCCTGTCGAGCAAACTTAGAAAGTGGATCAGTGCCTTCAAGTGCTGTAGCTAAATTCAACGGGTTGTTGTCGGCAACCTTACATATAAGCTTGTTAAAAACAATCAACTGGGCGGTGCACTCGCGTCTTTCTTACCGTGATGTTAGCTGTTTGCTGTTTGAGCGGATGGTGCTCTGTTTTATGTCCATGATAGTTATTTTTTATTACTTTATAACAGCGGGGAGCGCAAATCCTGAAATGATCGGTATTTATTAAAAACAATTATTTTGTTTATTTTCTAAGCAACTAACCATTCTAACGTCGTCATGATGTATAACAGACACTGTTAAAATGTTGACCCTTCTGTTAAGCTAAATCCAAATACTTCGTAGTGAATGGCAAAACAAAACGCTAAACGTAGTTGGCAACGCGAGGCGTCCGCGCATCTCATTGTATCAATAATCGCAAGAAAAAATTGTTTCCTTAAAAATCATGGCAAAAGTTGTTAATAAAGTGCTTAAAAATACATGTAGAGTATGCGGAAAATACGCAAGCTTTAAAAAATCATTTAAAATATTTGACAAAGCAAATAAAAAGTTACTAGGCAACATAGAAACTCTAACTGGACTTCGCGTAAGTGTAGTGCACCTTTGTCAGGTCAATTATAACAAATGTATTTAATTTAATTTATTTACAGCTAGAGAGTTATGTATGTCTGCCTGAGCTGATGTGCGAATGTTGCAACGTTGAGTTGACAAATGCAATAAGATTTCGCGAACGATGTATCAGTGCACAGCGAGAACTAATGCTGGGACTAACAAAATTACAGCAACAGGGAATCTCCCAGCATTATAAGGAAATTATATTGGGTACAGATCATAACAAGCAAGATGATGAATATGAGTCAGGCTCAGAATCGAAAACTGAAATTGAATTGGATCCGGAGGGTCAAGAAATGGAGCATGAATTTGTGAAAATAGTGCCTGCAACTATGCAAAGTAGTTCAACTATAACAAAAATAAAATATGAAGTTGGAAACGATATGAAAACTGAATATATTGAAGCCACTGACGATGAAGACGAATCGTTCAATGAGGAGGCTCAATACGAATGTCTAATAGCAGACTACGATGGAAATGAAGTGAAAATTGAGGAGATGACAGAACCACTTATTGTACCCGAACCAACTGAAGTATATTTATATGATTCCGATGACGAAGTTGCTGTGCTAGACAATGTACTAGATGATGAATATGAACATGAAAGCGCTGTGAAAAAGTCTAGCCTACCGCCAAAGCCAAAGATTAAAGCAGATGATCCCCGTCGTCGTGGAACTGGTGGAGTTTATATATGCGATCAATGCGGAAACCATATTAAAGGACGTATGGCATTCGAATTGCACTGCCGTCGACATCGTGGGGAAAGGGATTTCCAATGCGAGTAAGCATATAAATTATTAAAAACTAAAATTCCAGGGAAATTAAATAATTAACAATGAAATTTGAACTATTTTTTAGGATTTGTGACAAATGCTTTTGCACCACTTCAGAACTTAAACGACACATGCGTAAACACACTGGGGAGCGTCCTTTCGCGTGCCAATACTGTGGTCGCTGCTTCTCTGATTATACGACACGAGTCAAGCACGAAAGGACTCATACCAACGAAAGACCTTATGTATGTGGAACCTGTGGAAAGGCTTTCACTACAGGATACATACTAAAAAACCACATGCTGACACATTCCGGAATCCGGTCATACAGGTAATGACATATGAAACATATAAAAGAATATATAGAACATTTCTTACTTTTCTAGATGCGAGCTTTGCGACAAATCTTTTATGTTGCCTACCCATTTAAGCACACACATGCGCACAGGGGTACACAAGCGTACCTTGGAAAAGTATCAAATGAAGCAGCAAATGCAGCGCGATCCTGCCCTTCAGCTTAAGTTGGAAATGGACGAGGAAAGCTTGCACATTCAAGATTAATAAACTAACAATTTCTATTTTCATTTATTATAGTTTAAGAACAAAGCTACATAATATAATAATACTAAATCCAATAAATTAAACAATTAAATGTAATTGTTTTTTTACATTGCTGACATCAAAATAATCCAACCAATAATAGTTTTTCTGCACTGTCCAAAGATATTTAACGAACATATAATTTCGTCTTAAGCGTTTATAATAAAATTAAATATCGTCGATATGGCACCTTCTTTGTAATGATGGCGTTTTTCAACACTTGGGAATATTGGGGAACAGGTGCTATTACGCAAACAAGTGAATGCTAAGAGCAGCTGACGCCTAAAAGATATTGTTTACAAAACTATTAGATGTTGTGGTTTTATTTACAGAAAAATGCTCCGAAATATTTGTAGGGTATGTGGTCGATACGCAGCATACAAGAAATCATTGAAAATATTTGAGAACCAAAACATGATGTGGAACATTCAAGCACTCACGGGCTTAATGGTAAGTAAAACTATATATTCTGATCTAAAGATAGAAATTAAATGAATATCTGAACTTCTAATACAGCTAGAAAAAGCGAACTGCTTACCGGACCTTATATGTGTTTGTTGTCAGACAGAGTTGCGGGATGCATTTAAATTTCGTGATAGAGTAATAACAGCTCAATATGAGCTTCTTAAAACACTTACTGAGGACGAGAAGAAAAATGTATCCATAGAATTCATGAACGAAGTAATAGAGCTAGCTGAAAATATAAGTCAAAGAGCCAATAATGTACAAACTTTTGGGTCGAGTGTAAAAGTAACAGAAACGGATTCTGACAATGATGTGGAAGATATAATAGAAAAGAAGGAACTGGATAGCGAGATAGAAATGTTAGAAGAAGAACATAGTAAGCAGGAAGAATTGATTGAATACGACATAATCATTGATGATAACCCAATAAAAAATGAAGATGCTCAAGTTTGTCAAACATATGAAGTGGTGGAGCACACAGCGGATGAACAACAGATTGAACTTATTAACGATAGCATTGAACAAACCGCAACAAGTGATTATATTTTACCGGAAAACGAATCCGAAGAGGAATGTACTTTGTTGGATAGGGTGCTCAACGATGAGATTGCTGAGGCCCAAAACCCGACTAAGAAGCGACCAGGACGTAAACGTCTCGGGAACCCTGTGTTCATTTGCGATGAATGCGGAAATCACATATCAGGACGTATGGCTTTTGAGTTACATTGTAGAAGACATCGTGGAGAAAAGCCTTTTAAATGCGAGTAAGCAAAATTAACAACCATGCAAATTTTTAGTTTTATTAAATGTCTTTAATGCATTAGCGTCTGCCAGGATGCGTTTTGTACCAACAGCGAGTTAAAACGTCACATGCGCAGGCACACTGGTGAACGTCCCTTTGCCTGCCAATACTGCGATCGTTGCTTTACGGACTTCAGCACGCGAGTGAAACACGAGCGGACTCACACAAATGAACGGCCGTATGTATGTCAAAACTGTAGCAAAGCGTTTACAACGGCCTACATACTGAAAAATCACATGCTTATTCATTCCGGCAAACGTGCTTTCCGGTAAGGTTGCTTGTGTTTTCTTAAAACTGTGTTTTTATTAATTATACTTTTATAACAGTTGCGAATTGTGCAATAGATCGTTTCTACGGCAGACACACTTAGATACACATTACCGTTCCACTGCGCACAAGCGGAATCTAGAGCGTCGAAGTCCTGAATTTGTGTTCTCAGTTCAAGACTACATGCAGGATTGAAAAATGAATAAAATGACATCATTTAATAAAAGATAAATAAATATTTACTCTGACTAAATTGACAAGCCATCAGAGCTTTTAGGTATCCGGATTAAGCCATTTAAAAACTACTATTTATTATTATCAACAAAATGTTAAGAAAATTGTTAAACTAAGCTTTCTTAAATTAAGGTAATTTTTTTTAGCGACTAAAACACTTTTTAATTTTATGAAAACTTGTACTTTTTCGATTTTCTTCAAAAATATCGATCAAGTGGTAACCAAACAAATTATGAAAATAAACAAATAGTACATTAAAACAAGTCTTGTTCTTCTCTTTAATTTCAAAAAATTGGTACTAAATTTTTAATACAATTAGATTAGAGGCTGTGGAAACTAGGGTTTCATCCAAGGCAGACTGTGATTTATCTTTATTCTGTGATATGATGCCAGCAGATTGGGGCTGCACGTTTTCCACAGCTAGTGGTTCATCCTGCGAATTTCTTGACTTTTCCACATTTTGTTTGTGTGTGTTTGAACGGTAATGAGTCTTGAGATGAGTTGGTCTCGAAAAAGAACGTTCACATAAGTCGCATCTAAAAAATCAAATTATAGAATTTATATAATAAATATGGGCTTTTTATTTCCGTTTTATACTTGCCTAAACATTCGCTCGCCTGTATGCACCAGCATATGATTTTTAAGTATATAGGAATTGGTAAACGCTTTGCCACACTGAGCGCAGACAAATGGACGTTCATTAGTGTGTGTTCGTTCGTGTCTCAAGCGACCGCTGTAATTGACATAGGTTCGCTCACAGTATCGACAGGGAAAGTTGCGGTCACCAGTATGCATCACTTGATGACCTTTAAGTTCACCAGCGGACAAAAAGCGAGCAGGACACTGCCTTCAACCAATTTTGGACATCTTAAAGGTATAATAATTGAAGAAATATTAAGTACTTACTCGCATTTAAAGGGTCTGACCCCACTATGTTTACGTAGATGTCTATCAAATGCCGATTTACCCGTTACATTTTTGCCGCACTGATCGCAAAAGAAAACTGGCAGCCTTTGCTTATCTCGCGGATTTTTTTGAGATGTGTCTTTTGTCAAACGACAACGACGTTTTTCTTTAGCTTTTGGCAAGAAAGGCTCATCATCCGAAATAAAAAAATCCGGTGTTTTTTCATGGTTATATATCTCAGTATTTAAATGGTCTACTCCATCGTCCTCATTAGCAGTAATATTGATGTGTTCTACTTTAATTAGTACTTCCATTGGACACAAAAGTTGCTGTTTATTTTTACGGTCATCTGTTGAGGCAGTATTTACTTGAGATCTTATATCACTACGCAAGCAAATTGCCTGGGAGGGAACACCATTTTCTGCTTTCGACATAGACGAATCCTTAAGATACTCTATCCATTTTTTGTGATTTCTTAAGCACCGTCTACGAAATTCCATGGCACAATTTAAATCATTATGGCATATGTTGCATATAATCTGGGATAATTCTGGCTTGGCCTCCAACTAAAGAAGGATCATTTAGATACTTTTCCAATTATTTCCTTCATCTACAACATACTTACCGTTAGGCCAGTCAGTAAATTTATCTGGTGCAATAATTTTCGAGCACCCTTCTCAAAGAGTTTTCTTGCTGTGGTTTCATCAGCATCCAATGCACAAATACGGCAAGAATTTTGCAACATATTGTTCCAAAACACTTTTATTTACCTTCATTCAATCATAAATAAAATCAAAGCAGCTGTTCCCCTCTTCTAAGCCACATGTCATTCACCTTGCAACGTATACAAGCTAATTGCATAATGCAACACTGGCACCAAAATAAAACCTTCAATTACTATAATAACGGCATTTTTACTTAAGTGTCCCAGTATTTAAAAAAAAAATAAACTTAATTACGATTTATTATTCATCCGATGCTGTGAATTGATCGACCTGATTCTCGATTACATTACGTTCGTGCGTCTTAGAAAGGTAATGTTTTCGTAAATGAGTTTTTCTCTGAAATGAACGCTGACATGTCTGGCAGCTACATGTAAAAGTTCATAAACCAATTGTCATTTTTGTCAAATGTGTTAAAATACTTGCCCAAACATTCGCTCTCCTGTATGAACCAACATATGGTTTTTCAGTATGTAAGAATTTGTAAATGCTTTGCCGCACTCGGCACATACAAATGGCCGTTCATTGGTGTGTACGCGTTCATGTTTTACTCTGCCCATATAACTAACATATCGACGATCACAGTATCGGCATGGAAACGGACGCTCTCCTGTGTGCGACAATCTGTGACAGCGTAGCTCCGCCGCTGATAAAAAACCCGCTGGACATTCACTGTAAGTGGTAATTGGATACTGAATAAGTTCAACTGTAATTTATGCTTACATATGCATATATGTATATTTGCTGAATTGAAATCTTACTCGCACGCAAAGGGACGTTCCCCTGTATGCTTCCGTATGTGGCGATCAAATGAAGCCTTGCTTTTAACATGTGTACCACACAACTCGCATATATAAATTGCGACTTCTTGTTTGATTTTTATAATGCTTTTACTGTTCATACTGTTTTTATGTGAGACAGCTATGGAAATGGTCTCAGAACTTAACTCATTTTTGATGTCACTTTGGGTGTCGCAATCATCTGTGTCGACATCCGTATTTGCTTTCAATACATAATCCAAGTCCAAGTGATCATGCTCATCGTTTTCAGCAGAGCACGGATAGTTATTTATACTCTTATTTTGATCTAACATCACTTGCAATGTTTCCAATGGCTCTTCTTCTGAGCTGCTTACTATTTGAGCGGATACGGCTGAATTTGTTTTTTCTAGGCTAGGTTTTAGTTCTAATGTTTCCTGCTCGCTTTGTGAGGAGTTTTCTTGGGCACTGTCAAGTGGCTGCCATTTCTTCTGTGTTTTAATGCAAAGTTTTCGAAACGTCATTGCCCATTTGAGGTCTGATTGGCAGCAATAGCAAATAAATTGTGGAGCATCGTTTGTTTTTCGTAACTGCACTTTAATATTGTTATAAGTAAATATTTAATATTTTGTGTACTACTTACCTGTAACCCTGTTAGCATTTGTATATGCCGTAACAATTTTTTATTACCTAATTCAAAAAGGTTTAAGCTTTTATCACATTTCTTGCTCTTTCCACAGATTCGACACACTTTAACCATGATGCTAACCGTACACCAGCTCTAAACCGATTCTAAGTGAACTAATTTGGATTTTAAACTAATGTGTGGTCCCATCGTCGCTTCTATCGATATATCGATATGCGAACACGGACACTCACGTGAAGGTCATGAGAAGCAAAAAGCTTTTGTGCTTAAAATTTTTTGCTTCGAATTTAAAAGACATGAAGGAGAACAATTATATACGTGTGCCTATCCTTCTTAGACTTTTAAGTATAATATTATAATAATAATTAATATTTTTTAATATCATTTATGAATTAGATTAAATTAAAATATAAACAATCTAATTATTGGATAATAAAAATATTATTATTTTTTTTTAATTTAAACGTTTAAAGATATTTTAAATTGTTTAATAATCTAATTAAATTCAATTTAATATTATTACATTTTGCCTAAAGCTCAGCAAGAACTGTGGTTGCTTTGTTTCTCAGTTGAAAATAAAAAGACTTTTTGTTAGGTTGAAGTCGATATATGAATTTCACACTGTTATGATAAATTTTTTTAAAATATGTACCGAAATTTTAGCTCCAAATAAAATTAAGGTTGAAGTTATATGTGTAACTGCTACAGTAAAGATGCAGCTAACAAGTTTTGCTCAAGATGCAGTGCAGTTGTCCGAGTCTACAACGATATTTGGTAAATAAATTTGAGGTTGACGCGCAAAAAAAATAGCAAGAAATATTTAAATAAACAAATAAAAATTGCTGTGCTAACTGTAAAAAACCAATTAATGAATTGAATGAATTATGGTCGTCTGTCGTCGTTCGACTTGGCTGTGTTTAAATTTAAGATCGAACTTTGGTACAATTAATTAAAAACTAAATAAATAAATAAATAAATAAAACAGCATTTCTTTGTTGACTATGGATTATGATTTATGACTGTAAATTTCATTGCACTGGATATATACTTAGAAGGTTTAAAAAAAAAAAAGTAAATTTGTGAATTTTGATTTGGAACAGATTTCAGCTTAGTTATGCTTGGGAGCTGTTGTTGTCGTCACACAACCTGATTTGATTATGTTTCAGTTGCAAGTCCTTATGGAATAATATCTCATGACGTAAGGCATCCGCTCGCTCACGCATGATTTTTAGGTCCAGCAACTGCAAGCGCCGTTTCTCTATTTGAACTCGATAGCGATGTAACTCCTGCTGCCGTTGGCGTAATGTGGGTAAAGTGTTGGAGCTACTTGGAGTTGTAGACTTTTCTTTTGGAGTGCCTCCATTTCCACTTGCGTTATTGATTACCTTTTTATTTCGACGCTTAGTCTTCAAATTCTTCCCTGTTGGTTGACTATTTAGTGAATGCAGTGATGGAGTTTCCGACAAAGCTGCCTTATTGGTCTTTGTAGTCGGGAGTCTACCATATTTTGATTTTAACAAAGAAATTTGCAAATCGATGGACTCAGAACATGAGTCAGAGTCGTTCACAACAATCTTTCGATTTGCAAACTTGGGTGCCACTTCTCGAATTACAGCCATTTGATATGGTGGAAGAAAGCATGTTTCCAGTTTCACATTTGCAGTTGTCAAACGGGCTTTGGAAGTTTTAGAACTTCTTAGAGAGTATCGGCTTGTAATCAAGTCTTTGCTGTGTCGAACTTTAAGAGACTCGTGCGACGGCTTATAGCGCAGTGCTAAGCTTAGTGGCCCTGGAGCTAATAGCTTTTTATTACGGATCTTATTTTTGATTAGGGTCCACCGTGCGAGCGCGTGAGCTCTTCTCTGAGCAACCTGCTCCCGAAGCGACTCGTGTGAAGGTTTGTAACGCACTGCCAGATTGCTGGACGACTTCCTTACCGTCTCTTGTATACAGTTCTTTTTCGTTTTTTGCTCTCGGTCCTTGTCTTTATTTGAACGTGATTTGCTAGAAGTAGGCATATCCTGCTCAGAATTCGAGCTCGAAGAGCGATTAAAGTTTGAAGACCTGGACAACCGTCTGTAATTAACAAAGGAATCGAAGACTTCCTCCTCGTCGTCGCAGGTCTTCCACATTACGCGGCGACTGCTACTCGAGAGAGAGTTCTTAACAGCTTCCTCTAGACATGTTAAAAGAGATTCAAAAAAATAACACAAAAATAACTAAGACATTAATTAGGCCACCCGCTCACCAGATTTTTGGTTCTTGTCCATTGTCCTTTCGTCCTAGAACCGGCGTTAGCACCTGGTGTTGAATGTAAGCCAATGTAAATCTGGATCTAAAAGTGTGTAGTTTTGACTATGTCTGGTTTTAAAAACTAACTAAGTTTTGAACAAATTTTCATAGTATCTACCTAATAAATGCGAAAATTATCAAAGCCTACCAAAAAGTACATTGTTGAAGAAAAGAGACAGAAAAGGAGTTCACATTTTGTTTTCGTTCTTTAATTGGTATTTTCCATCAAGTGTATATAATTTGTCATAAAAACGTGTTTACATTTTCTTTTTGTTATAAATAAATTTTTTTGCATTCTTTGGGATTTCTTCTACCACATTTTAAAAATGTTCGTATGTTAACATTGATTCGAAGTGAACTTTTAAGTAATATACAGTTAAAGGATTCAACACAAAGTTAGTTTTACTTATAATTTATGCTTGATGCAAGTCTCTAGGACCCACTCAGGAGTCACTTTTGTGGTTTGACTAGCATTTGGTGTGAAGAGATAAATGAGATTTGCATTTGTGGCATTTGTGGCTTTTGAAATTTGAAAATAAGTGAAGTGCCTGCATTTTATTTACAAGCTGTCACCGTCACCTAAGTTTCCATTCAATTTTATTTAACTTATGGTTTCTTTAATGATGTCTTGAACGGCTTATATACCCGATTTGGATAATACTAGATTTATATAAAGTATTTGTTTAAAGTACATACATTGCCTTGTAACTATTTTGTGGGTAGCTAAGAGATTTTTACAGATTTCCTTTTCATTTGTCGTCCATCAATCTATCGTTACAGCTTAAACAATGGCTTCCACAAGGATATTACATTTACTTTTGACTAGTTTATTGGTTTCCGCTAACAATTAATGGGTTTTATAATTGTCACACATTTTCAATTCTACATTTTCGCCATGCGCAATAATATTTTTATGCATACATAAAAACTTTATTACAAATTTGAAAGGTATTAAATTTAAATTTTTCTGCTTGTCTTGTCGTATTGGTTCCAATTGATGCTTAGTTGTTAACATATTTGTTTTGGGTACAAAATCGTTTTAGGTTCACGTGTATATCCCTCGATATACCCATTTATATTATATTTATAGGTAAATATGTGTTAGTCTTTGGTGAAGTAGTGTTGCACAAAAGTTTAAAAAGGAGGAACAAAATAAATATAATAAATTAAAAAAAATTTATAAACAAAATAAATTACATCTCACAGTCCAACATTTTCCAGTTGCAAGATCTTCAAGATCATCGTGAAGATAGATACGAGTTCCACCAACAAAACTAGCAGAAAGTGCCACTGGTTCCATGGCATAGAACGTGAGCTTGTGGTAACGCAACCAAAAATGAATCAATGTATTTCGGCAAATCAAGAAGTTCCAGTCAAGAATCTTGAGATGCCGAATATGATGTTTGCTCATGGATCATGGATCTTACTATACAAAATTCTACTATATTGTATATTCTTATCCGGATATTATATTTTATAAAACTTCCTACGCCCCTTCTTGCTGTTGTTGCTTTTATCTATCTAATCATAAGTTACTGGACGACACAACGAGAACACGAAGACTATGGCGTACCACACCTCGGTCAGATAAAGGGCGATTTGCAGTGTACACAGGCAATATTCGAGACGCAGCTTATAGGTCTGCAGGAGCAACAGATAGGAAACGCCCAGAAAGCAGGGAACTGTCAGGAAGACGGACAGTATGGCAGTCCAACCTGTAGGTAAGCATATAGAAAGAAAATTATATTAGTCTCAAAAATCAAAAATTGATAAAAATATTATAAGTGAATAATTTGGCTAAATTGGGTCATTTCGAGTACCGCCTCTACCTCGTTCGGCCAGGGTCCCTTTGCGTCCCATTATCAAACGCATCGTCTCCAACACTATAAAGGTAATCATAACTGCTGAGTCCTGGGCGAGCGTATGACCAGTGTAGCTCAAGTTAATCGCTTTCAGCAGACCCATTGCCATTTCGCAGCACGCAAACATGCCGAAGTAGAAGCTATTTAGGTAGATTAACACCTCATAGTTCATACTCGGATTTGGCTTCTTCGGCACCAAGGGTGGCGGTCTTTTCGGTGGCATCTTAACTAACTATATTGTATGCCCTCCGACCCAACACCCTATACCACTCAGTGAAAAGCGTGCTACACCCAAATACTCTCTATCACTGCGATCCCGGCAGCGATCGCACCTCGCACTACGCTGTTCTCGTTGGGCGCTATATTTTTAGACTGACCATAATAATAATGTGGACCTGCTGTGCTGGCCATTGGCTCAGTCGTTGTCACCGCGTAATTTTGTTTTAGTTTATTTGAATAATGTACTGGCCGTTCTCTATGAGTGCTTAAACGGAACTCTTGGCTAGTGGGTGGCTATGTCCAACGTTGACCCACTTGACTTTATCACCACCTTTATTATTTTATCATCAGCAAAGTTATTTCTATCATTACCAGCATTCATTATGATCATGTTTTTTAAGAATCAAGTTAAGTACAGTTATTGAATCTTTAAGCCTGTTACTAAAAAATGCATCCAGATACTCAGTAAACGTTTGCCCAATACCAAGAGATGTTTTCTGAGTCTGGTTGACCTCAACCTGTCGTCTCTTTGTTGGTACCCGTATATATTACACTTGAATTAGAAGTGTACATTGCACCTATGATGAGTGGCCGCAACGTCGCTACCGCTGGGGTGGATGCCTCTTCTGGCTGCACATAGACTACTTATGCGAATTGTGTGGACGTTATATATGTATATAATTTTAGATCATTATAAGCGTATAAAAATACACCAACAACGAACGAGTCCGAGTCAATGTGGCAAGCGACAAAGGCCGGACAAAAGAATGCGCTCTGAATTTAAATCAAATGCAGCTTTTGATCGAAACGTACGAGTCGCGCCGCGTCGCGTCGCGTCGAGTTGCTCTATCCGTGCTGGTGCCTTAACACGTAATAGATCTTATATAAGGTATCGTGTTCATACAAACCTCGTTAGGATCGCGTTTGTTCAGATCCTGGTTTTTGAGTTATCTCCTCATGTTGTTTGGTTTGGATTGCACGCAAAACCGTTGTGTTTCGTTTCTTAATGCTTCTGTGAACTCAAGATGTTACTTGGCTTCTTAAAGAAATCTATAGGTGTTAGATCGTGTGTGTGTGTGTGTGTGTGTGTGCGTGTGTGACTAGCGTACATCAAATTCGTTTAATTTAAACATAAGCTGTTTGATGCAGTAACGCCAAAAGGTGTGCTGTCGTCTTGCTATTCCTGGTTTAACTCCAGCTCCAGAATCAACTTGTTGTGCTGGTGACTTGGTCTGTGGCATCGACATGGCAATGGAAACCAACTGCTAGGTGTATGTAACAGGTCGACACATTGTGCAAATGAATATGCTAGCGTAGACTAGTTCAGCACCTTGAAGGGTGATCATTAAGGCACTTAGAATAATTTCAAGTTTGAGAACATAAGTTTGAAAACAACACAAAAATATAACTATAGCAAGACTGGGCAGTGTTAAAATTACGGATGTGGTTGCTTGCCAGCCTGTAAAAGATAAAAGAAACATAATTAAAATAATGCATTTAATTGCCATCCAAAATTGTGCGTAAAACTATTTAAATACTACAACCTACGTATTGGTTCTGAATATCGTAACTTGTTGCTTAAAAAATGCTTCCTTCAAAGTGGAGTTTGTAAATATCCTGCATTTTATGTACGATACCCTTGTTATAAGACAGGGTCCCATCAAAAAAATACGCATATTGTGTGTTGAATGTGTAATCGTAATGATAAGGAGCGAGAAAGCGGAGTTATGATGATGTCGCGCCTTGATATTGCACTAAATAACTTAAACATGTCATCATAAACCACCCTTGGCAGTCGCGAGGACAGCCACCCAGCCACCCAGCCATCCAGGCACTAAAACTATTTTTTCATTGTCTGTTCAGCTAATTTAGTAAACAAATACAAACATAGAACATAAATGGGGAACATTGCGCACATGCATGTGTGTGTGCGTGTGTGTGTGTGTGTGTGTGAACATAAAATTGTGTTGTGGTCTGGCATTTCCACTGACTCAGCACTGCCGTACAAAGAAAAGCCATATTGAAAGTAAATTTCCGAACTAACATACGATAATTTGAATTTGGCAACCACAACCCTTCCGAAATATATATTTTATAGTTTTTTAATTTTCCACAGTAACAATGATTTTGGATTTTTCTTATCATGTGAAAACTTACCACGATCACTGAGGCTGCTCTTGCGTCCAAACACAATACGCACGGTTTCGATGATGCAAAGTGACAGCATAATGGTAATTTCACGTGGCAGAATGTTTTCGCCGTAGTCCAGATTGATTATTTTTAGCGCGCCCACACCCACCTCAAAGGCGGCGTACATGCCAAAATAGAATGAGTTTAGATACATAAGTATCTCATAAATGAGGCTGGCGTTCATTATGCGTGTCCTGCTGTTAGTTCACTTACTGCTACTGCTGCTGCTGCCGCTATTGTTATTTCTATTTTATTATTATTTAACTTAGGGCATAATATGCCCTCAGTTTAACGCTGTCACCGGGACAGGTTGGAGCAGCAGCGAAGCTGGTGGTGATGCTAGAGCGACGTCCTGTTTATGCTTGTGCAATCAAGTGAACCAGGCAGCAGCAGCAGGTGGCTTAAATGCACACGCACATGCCTACATATGTGTATATATGTATCCGTTTGGGTATGTGCGCTTAAAAAGGAAACTGGAGTAGCTGGTCCTTAGTTTTTAACACTTCGCTGCTACTTTATATTTAATTATGTCTGCACATTTACTTATTCGTTTTTCGCTTTTCGGTTGTTGTTTTTTGTTTGTTGTGTACCTTTGTCATGAGATTCTTTTTGTTGCGGTGGTAACACAGAAATAATATGAGTGTGCGTGTATGTGCATATGGAAGTGAATATGCTACATTTATATATAAATATATCTATATATATTGAAATTGTTAATAAGCATCGACAGCACTTATGTAAATTTAATTTCGGAATTGGCTTTTTCGCATAGTCTCAGTCGAAATAATCGAAACAATGCCGCGAAATTTATTGACATTTATAAAATTACATTTCGCATACAAAGTTATAACACTTTAAAATCAAACCGATAATGTTAAAGATCTATTTTTGAGTTCACATTAATATTGACAAATTTTTGACTTTTATGGTGCTTGTTGTCTTTAGCTGCACATGTGGAGTGTATTTGGGTTGTTCATAAATGAGTGAACATAATAGAGTTGTTCCGTGATTTGATCTTGTTCATTTGAACTAATAAATAAATATTTTTAGTTAATTGCTAACATTTATTCTTGTGATAAATTTGTTTTTTAAAAGCATACTATGAACTTAAAAATTTTCTGATAGTTAAAAGTTAATACCTCTTTACAACCGTATAAAATTAATCGCTGAAATGATTAAAACGAATTAGTATGTAATTTTGAATGGACAAGAACATAAAGGAATAATTAAAAATTTTCAAAAATATTTTTTTTACTTGCAGAAACTAATTTAATTTATTATTACTATTATTTCAACTTTACTAATACAATGTAGATATCAAAATCAGTTTTCAACATGTGGCACGAAATCTATTGTTAGACTCAATTGTAAAAAACTAGAAATAATAGTTAACATAAATCTCTATTCAAAATATGTTTCATAATTAATTAAAACAAATTTTCACTTAAGATCCCAAAATATTGTATTTAAAAAGTATCGTTATGTTAGACATTTCTACTAATTTTTTCCTCAATTTCCAGCACTTCATTGACAATCGAAAACCTATCGACCGACCACCATAATTTGTAAACATACGATTTACAGCACTCTACAATAAAATCGTAAATAACAATAAACATGCCTGCAGATCAAATTCAATACTCCGAAAAATATTTTGATGAAAAATTTGAATACAGGTAAGCTAAGTTTGTGTCAAAACGTACGTGTGTTGCTTTATTATATGCTTTTATTTATTTTTATTTTGTATAGACATGTAATATTGCCTCCAGATTTGACCAAACATGTGCCAAAGTCGCATTTAATGACAGAGACGGAGTGGCGTAATTTGGGAGTGCAACAGAGTCCTGGCTGGGTTCACTATATGGTACATACACCTGAACCACATGTCATATTATTTCGACGTAAACGTTTAGTGGAGAGCGTTTCAACATCACAAGCATCAGCCAGCGGATCCAACGTGAATGTATGTGCTTAACAGGGTACAAAACCTAAGCACGCTGGCGAGAGGCTACAGAAGTTGGAAAAAATATAAATGAATTTGGACAGGAAAGTTAATAATTTTACCATATCCTTGGATATAAAATAATATGCCATAGTTTAAGCTACATTTTTAATAATCCGATAACATTAAGTACCTTGTTAATATGCCAACATGTATTGAAAGAGCATTTAAAACAATTTCAGTTAAGTTTACCTAAAAAAATAAATCGTACACCATGTGTACAAATTACTATTATTATACTAAAATTCAAGTGTAACAATTTTTCACTAGTGGTAGCAACGCCAAATAGCAGGTGTAAGGTTCTCTGTCCAGTGCACATACCGTAGCTCACAGTTGCGTTTCGCGTAATACTCCATTGCATACAATGAAATAAGCAATCCGTTGCCAAAGATAAGGGAAAACCAAAGAAATATGTTTCCTAGAGTTTTGGGAGCTTTGCGCATAAGAAAGACCAACGATACTCCCACAATACCAAACAGTAAAAACATAATGGGAAAGAAAACTTGCAACGCAAATCCTAATACCTGTTCATGCACCAATGCCGATATCAGGAATACCACTAGCGAAGATGCTAGTTTGGATCCCTTAAATATGTACATGTAGACATCCCTATATATGTACTCATAGAGCCAATCGTGCACTACCACATTCCAGTTTCGATAGTAACTGTCGTATGTGTGCGACGTCCACCAGTCCTTGTAGAACATGCGATCTCCAAAACGTAGCAACTCAGAGGTGAAGTTAAGCCAAGAATGCAGAATCATATAAAAGCCACATAGAAAAATAACCGCACTTGGCAACATCATTCCAAAGAGCTTTACTATAATCTGGGATGCATCTAGATCGTCTTTTCCAAAGTTTCCGAAATGCACCTCAATGTGTCGTTCGTGAATGAAAGCATAGAGAAAGGCAATGGCTACCATTTCCAGGAGACGACTTATCGCAAATTTCCATCGAATGTGGCTATTGCGTGGATAGCTATCCCGATAAATCAATGTAGGGGCAAACAGGAAGTAGAAGTAGCAGCGTAGAGGAGGAACATAGGGGCGCTCTGTATGAACAGTGAGTTTTTCATCTGTTTTCAGTTTTCCCGTTAGCACCCTCTCCGCATTGTACCGAACAAAGGCGTGCATTTTCATCAGCAGGCGAGTGCTTTCGAGGAGCAACACACAGCCGCTTACAAAAGGAAGTTCAAATTTAAGGCACAGCGAGGTGGATACATAAGCAAAGACCAGCTGTGAGCTTATGTACATGATCAGACAGCTGTGAGACCAGAAGCGCTGCAAGGAACCTGCAAATGGAAATGGAAATCTTCAATTGAATTCCCATACTTGGTCAGTTTTGGTACTTACTGTGAGATTGCATTTTGGCACGGACTACTGCCCAGCCATGAAATGCGTAGTAGAGAGTTAGGACGAACACATGCTCCAGCAACCAAACGCCCATTACCCAGTGCAGTCGCTTTAGTCCGCCGTAGCACGTACCCAATCCTAAATTGATGCGGCCGTCGACAAAGTAGTCATAGCAAATAACGTTCATAAGGAAGAGAACCAAGATAATGTAGAATATGTGGTAGATGGTGCGCATGTGCTCCACCTGCAGTAGCGCCGTCAGGTACGATTCACGAGCAACAAACATCTTGTCGGGCAATTGACGTGCTTGACATTGCCGCTGTCCGGTTTGCTGGCCTTGTTGTTTCTGTTTCTGTTGATAATTTTTTGGCGACTTCTTATTTTGGGCATCCAGTTGCCCGTATGGGCCGTCAGTGATGTCAGAAGCTGATGAAGTGGGTGACGCTCGTTGCGGACGGTTGTGCCAAGTGAACGCGGCATTTCCTGTTCTGTTTTTAAAATTATCAAACTGACGAAACTCGTGCGCACGAAGCTCCTGCTGTTGAATGTCCTGAACCACATCCTCTATCATACAGGACAGCCGTTGTTCGAATTCGCACAGAATTTTACTTTGAAACTTCAGTAGTTTTTCACGCACAGATTGTATTTGCTCCACTGCAACTGAGTTGCATGACTCCGAAATCCTCCCTGACTCCTGACTCCCTGACTCAGCCATAACACAAGAGTGTGTTTTCCTGTAGCCCATGCACTTGTTACTACGTTCCCGAAATCAATGGTGAACCGTTCTCTCGAACGCCCGCTTCAACAATGTATCAAGAGCTGGCGACTGAATTTGCCTGCGCCTGTTGTTAAATGTGCAGATGATAACGGCGCTATGTCAGAGTCTCAGCCTCGGGGGATCAAGCATTATCACTTACCAATCGCTGTTACGCCTACGCCTCTGTGTTTGACTAAAGCTCTCTCAGCGCTTTTCTAGTCCTCTCTTTCTCTCTCTCTCTGACATGACGGATAACTCGTTGATGTCTTATAGTTCGTCAAGTGCGTTACAATTGAATCACAAATTAGATTAGCACCTTCATGGATTTGATAAGCTGGCGGCGGCTCTTGTGGTTCTTAATCAATCTCTTGGACTAACAGTAGCTCATATCGCTATACGCTACTGATAAGGCGAATCGATTGTTCAGATGATGTAAACGAGTGCAGTTGCACTTGCCATCGAGGTTCCAACACAAAGATTTCCTCGCGGCTGTGGCTGTCGAGCGTTATTACGAGATATGCAATAACCTACTTCTTTTGTTGTACAAGAACCTGAGCAAGATCAAAAAGCGGTATTGAGCCAACTTACAATGTATATAATATATTTTGAAACCAAAACTCAAGCCAGCCTCGGGCAGCTCAGGCGCTAGAATCATAACATAAGCTTTAATTTGGAACTACTCATCACTTAGTCGGTGATTAAGTTTTAATTTGTATAGTTAAACATTTTCTACTCATATGAAAGTTAACAAAAAAAAAATTTACAAAATCAAAAATTTGTTTATTTTTATTATTCATTGTATTCCTAAATTAGATTAATATTAAATGAAACGAAATATTACATATTTCAATTATTAACCATAAAACATGAACAAATGATAAGATTTTCTTAAATAGATTATTTTGACAACTCTTCACTTAGCTCTAAGACATTTATTGCTCAAGTGAAAGAGCAATTGGTTTTGTCTTCTTTTAATACTTGAATTTATGCGTTGCTCCCAAAAGTATGCTTTAAAAACTCAATTGATTGTGGAAATAGTTGAGTGTTGAGAGTTGAGTGCTCGCCGACGAGGTACATGCTCTGGTCTCAACTTCAACAGTGGGACCATTAGCAATGTTACCTCCCATTGCTATTTGGGAGTCTACTTGGACAGGACACTTTCATGGCGGGCCCATATCACGGTAGTCAAAGCCAAGTGCCTTAATAAATTGCGAAAGCTCGACTGGCTCTTGCGGTCAAGAAAGCTTGAAATAAAAACCAAGGCTCTCTTGATTAAAGCCATAACTACGCCTACTTGGACTTACGCCATCCAAGTTTGGGGCACTGCATCCAAGACACAAATAAATAGAATAAGAGTTGTCCAATCGATTGCTGCTCGGCGTGCATCCGGGCTCCCCTGGTACGTCACAAACTGTGCAATAGAAAGGGAGCTTCGGCTTCTTCGCGTTGAGGAGCAGTTAAATCTCCTCAGTACTCGATATGCCGAGAAAATTAAGGTGCACCCTAACTCACTGGCGTCGAGCCTAACTGAGCCACTAAGATCTCGCAGATTAAAGAGAATACATCCCACCGATCTCCATACTCGTAGGATTAATAATTATATATTATATATATAATAAGTTAAGTTAATGTATATATTAGGTTAATTAACTTTAAGGCTACTTTGTATCCATACTTCCTTTCCCTTTTTAGGCACATGGCCGAGTTCAAAAGACTGAACAGTTTCCGGTGAAATAAATTTTTGTTAAAAAAAAAAAAAAAAAAAAAAAGAGTTGAATACTGGCTAAAAATAAATAAAATAATGGTAGCTCACATTTTTTGTGCATCGGCCCTTCAACACATCTTTCTCTTCATTAAGGAACATGCCACACAGGATTGTGGATAGATACATCGAGTTGTCAATCTTGTACTTGAAGGCAACGAAAACAAAGAATAAACCGTGTCTTCCTTTTATATTTTTTATTCATTTATTTAATTACGTCGGCTAAATTATAAATTGTACCAAATTAAAATTTATCAATTTAAGTTATTGACAAAAAAATTATTTCCAGTACCTCCGTTGTCGGAGTCTGCACAATAATACTATTAATTATCAATGTAACAATTGAAATGTTTCTTCGCTTAAGTCGTATTTCTGTGTGCGCCCAGCCTCAATAGCCAAATAGTTCAACAAACTATCCGGACTTGTGTGTCGACGGAGTGACCCTAAAACAGACAACACACCAGGCTTACCTTGGGCACATATTGGACTTAGATGAAAGTTTCAAATTTAATACTGATTTTTACAATAACGAAGGAAACTCTATGGACCAAGTTTTCCGAAATAGACTCACGACTTCAACAGAAAAATATATCCCTGACCATCAGAACGAAATTATGTAGTGGATATAGTGGACAGCACACAAATATTTGTTCTTTAAAATATTCAAAAGTGCCTAAGTCATAGAGGTCCTAGTAGGACATTCACGGCTCAACTTTCTGTACAACTGTTGCCATAAGATTTATCTATGACAAATAAATTTAATTTATTCTAGATTTATTAGATTCAAGATGCATGGTATATATATAATTCAATTATTAATAATACCGATCTGATTAGCAGTGAGCAGATTAGGTGTCAAATAAAAATAACAGCGTGAGTGCCACTATTAATATATATTTTGAATACGCATACTCATACAAAACTCAAAATGGAATTATATTTATCTATTCCAAATATGTAAAAGAACAAATAAGAAAAGTAAATCATAGACTGTATATCATATATAATCTGAAAAGAAATTTTCGTATCTTGACACCTCTGGCGCCTGTCTTCTCTGTCTGACTGATGGAACTGCACTTGCCCTTGCGTCATATTATTTTGCTTTTTTATTATTTGAAATTATGGCTGCGACGATAGCCACTTCCAAGTGTCAGACTAGTTGAAGGTAACTCACTCAAACTGGAACACCATTATACAAATATGTTGACGTAATCCTAAAGGACATAATCTGCACTCTTTGTAAAATTTTCCGGGAATTGGCAGATTGTCTGCATGTGCCCATTTCCCGAATATGTGCAAGTCTAGGATATTAAGTGAAAGGAAATCGGTGCAACACAACTGTACGTGGTATTTTAATCTCAATTTAATTAAAAAAAACACAAGGAGTAATTTAAGTAAGGGTGAGTCCGGCCGTCTAAAAATAAGCGACACAACTGACCTCAATGTTTCTGGATTATATAAAATGAAGTCTTGTGGATGAACAAATATTAAATTATTATTTGAATATGGTATGAACATATTAATAAACATATTTATAATTCTCTTTTATTTTTATTTACTGTTTTAATTTTGTATTTGTTTCCTGGATTTCTCTGTCCAGATTTAATATATTCATCCAGACAAAATATGAAAATTCTGCTTCTTACTTTATTTTTGGAGCATCAGTATTCAATTAAAAGCAAATTACTATCTATTTACTTTGGGTGAACTAATTTATAAATAATAAACTTAAAGCATTTAATAAATTTGAAATTGCATTTTGACGGATAAATCATTCGAACAAAATTTAATTCAGACAAACAGAAACACTTGAAGCGTTTTAGTTTGGGAAACTGAATGATCGTCTCGTTGTTTCAAATTATCTCTGGGTAAGAGTGTGTGGGTGTGTGTGTGAGTGTGTATCTTTATTTCTGGCATATTTAATTGCAAATACTTTTGTATGTATATACAAAAGGCAACCAAATAAACGCACACACACACACACACACACACACACACACTTTATTTTGATAACGAAAATGAGCCAAAATTAAAGCTCACGAACGGACGCTGTCCCGACCGCCACACAGGATGCGCAGGATGATATGTGTGTTGGTCTATGCGTGTGCTTATGTTTATAGCCGAATGTGTGCTTATGTGGGAAATAATATAAACGCTGTGCAGACGCAATACCCAAAAATATTTATTATTTATGCGGAATAAACAGCAGCGGCAGCAGCGGCAAATAGACAAAATATGAAATTAATGCAAAAATGACAAAAGCAGCGCGCAAAAGAGAGCCCAGCAAAAAGAAACAGAAAATGGACGAAGGGGGAAAGGGGAAAGGGAGTGGGTGGCGAAGGGACAAAATATTGCATATGAATATGAGAACTGCCTGCCTAGGAGCAGAAGGCTATAAAAGTCTCACTCAGACCAAAAAAAATATTCATAAACAGCATCAAAAACGAGCTTATATTATTCAGGGAGATCTTCCCGATATCTTCGCATATAAAAAGACATTTTTATTGCTCCGAAAGCGAAAGACATGCAAGGAAGAAAAAACAAAACAAAAAAGAAAAAAAAAGAAAAAGAAAAAGGAAAAAAATAAAAAGAAAAAGAAAAAGAAACGACAAGAAAAATAATATGTGACCACATAAAAATTTATATAATTCATAAACCCACACAAATAAAAAGCGAATCAGGAGACAGGGACTGGAACACACACACTCGCCGCGCTTGGAGGCCATATTGGGTCATAAAAAGTACACACACATACACACACATGCACACATTTATACAAACACAGAACGAAATAAAAGCCTGACTACAGACCAACAACAGGAAAAAAACAACTACAGCAACTGGGAAACAAAAGTGACAGCCGCAGCAAAAATAAGTAAAAGTTCTTTTGCTCCGATTACATGACTATCGGTTACCCTGTAATATATGTATTCCCTTCAAAATATACAATATACCACTGGCTCTTTTATTTACAGATATTTCCAGTAAATGAACTAGTTCGATCAAAAAACAAATCACTTAAAAAAGCTTACCTACAGCTTGTTGGTAAAGACAACAGCAAAGGGGAGCTTAAGCAGGAAGAAAGTCTTGGCAGCGATCGTAAATTCCTAGTGTTACCTTCTTAATTGAACGATCAGAGGAAAGTCCTTTCTATATTTTTTATGGATACAGGGTATACGCATTTTATGACGCAAAACTTTGTGAAGCAGAAACATATAAAAAATGTTGCATATTTTGAGGGGAAACACTGAAAACTGTCCCATTGCTGATTGTATATATGGACCACTGTGTATGTGTGTGTATATGACGGGTGTGTGTGTGTGTGTGTGTGAGTTCCACTTCCGCTGTGTTTTTGGTTTATAGGCGCACAGTTCTGTGTGCTTTACTAAATAGGATGAGAGGAAAAATGGCGCAGTTTTGTAATTTGCTAAAAAGGCACATAAAAAGTCACCGAAATATAAGCCACAAATAATGTGACTATTAGGAAGCTCGACTGTGAAATGCACTGTGAGAAACTTATCACAAATAACAAGTCAAATAGAGAAAATATATATAATATATGTGACTATAAGAGAAATGAAGTATTAAGGAACATTTACTACAGATGATTTATTGACTTTGAAATTAGGTACACAGTCGCTTGGCAAGGTGAAAAATTTAATTTGCTTCAAAGAACACGTCACTTTTGGGATTAGTTATTTAACAGTTATAACAGCTTTTAATTAAATTTTTTTATTTATTAAAGTCTTTGCATTTGAACTTCTTCTATATTGTTTTTATACAACGTCGTCATTTACATAGGGAAATTACTTAACGAAGAAATTTTAAACGAAGTATTAATATAAAAAGAGATAATAAATAAATACCTATCTGTTCTCTCTATCTACCTTCTATCTATCTACTATTTATTTATTTACCTTTTATCTATATATTCCATGTATTCTTTAATTCCATCTGGCTCAGTCATGTGATTGACACTTCGTTTAGTTAGTCATAAATAGTGACAGACACAAATTAATTTAAATTTGCTTTAAGTGATTACAATTTTAGTTGCTAGAGTTTAGTTTAGTATGTATGTATGTATGTATGTATGAATATAGCCACATATACAGACTACAAAACAAATTTATCAGTACTTTTAAGCTTTTTTTAATTAAATGTAAATTAAATTACATTAACAACTTTTTGGCGGTCTACATTCCCGTTTAGTAAAAGTTTTTCTAATTTTCATTGATCCTGGAGGATATACAAAATAGTTATAGCTTCATTTTAATTTTAGAAGAAACCTTTATAGCACCTAAAACCTTGTTCAAATTCTTGCTTTAATTCGCTATAAAATACTATTAAAGTATAACTTTTAAAATATAACCAAAATCTTCAAAAATCATGCGGGTCATTTTTAAATTTATAAGTTCCAAAATTTCTCTCTGCATGTTTTCACACAGACACAAACTTCGAAGGACTGCTAGGATACTTGACTGTTTTCTTTTTGGCAAATGTTATTAACGTCTAGCACATGGCCAATTCAATGAAACTGCCAGGAGCTTAGGGGGCGTGGCTCGACGCACGTTTGAAAAATAAAATAAAGCTGCTACGCCTGCCAAACGACTTCACCCGCGTCTTTCCCCTATAGCAAGAACAACGTCAACCCGCTACCCGTCCAACGCTTGGCAATGCTGCACAGTGGGCTCATAAAAATATGCTTTAAACTAGTTTGCCATGTGGACAAAACAAACAAAGAGCAGCTGTCCGGACGTTCGCCTGAACAACTGAAAAATACTCTTTATTTGTCTATACTTTTCTTATAGTGAAAGGAAAAAATATAATTAATCTATATAAACAATAATTAAAATTTAAATAATTCAATATATAATTCGATATATATATATATATATATATATATATATTTTGTATATATAGATTCACCATATCATAAATAAAGTAATTTAGTCGTGGCAGGCGCAAGCCATATGCTCCATGGACCACGGTCCAGTTATCAGAAATAGTGGGAGGCATCAAACCAAAGAACGAAGCAAAGTGGAAAAAAAAGTTGAAGACAAGTCGCTTTGGCGACGTCGTTCGTTTTTGATTGTCTTACAAACAAAGCGAAAACGAAACATGCAGTCAACTTACCACCCACACAAACCCTAATATGAACAAAGGCAACCAAACACATTCACCACACAAATACACACACACACACACCATACACACACAGGGCTTTTTGCGTTCTTTTTTGCTCAACGAAAGAAAAAAGCAAAAAACGTTGTAACTTTTTTTGAGGGTGGATTTTCATTTTGTATGGTTCATGATTTGGAACTTTGTACGCCATTTGCCATATATATATATACATATATATACGTTGGTATATATATTTATATATGTATATATATGTAAGTATAAGCGGTGAACGTGTGTGCGTGTACGTCTGCTTGTTTTCGTGTCGCTGTTTCTCTGCAAGCTTCGTTTTTTTTACCATTTTTATTATTTGCAAATTTATGCGGGGTGGTATTTCTGTGAGTCAGTTGTTCTTTTTTCTTTCATTTCTGTTGTTGTTGGTGGTGGTGTTGTTGTTGCTGCTGCTGCTGTAATTCTTACTGGTTTTCAACACTCTATCCCCTCATCGATTTTTGGTTCTCATTTCGAGCGATTTTTTTATGTAGATTGGCCATTATGTGAAATTAGTTTTTCTGTTGGATATTTTTTTTTGCTCGTTGATCGCTTTGATGTCTATCTATGTATGGCTGCGCTTGTATGTGTGTTGTATTTAAGTATTCGCGTATGTGTACGTGTGCGTAGAGTTTACTGTATAGCACATAGAAATGGCGTACGCATAAAATTTTGTGGGCTGTTTTCGGTAAATGTGAATATGTGAAATGTCTGACGACTTTTAACACATACACTTCTCCTTAATATCGTTACTTTTATTTATATTGTATTTAATATAAATTTTATTACATATACGTAGTATAGATATATTGTAGATTTATATAAAAATACAATTAATTAATTATGAGCCTTTCGTTAGCCTGGACGATCAAGATTTTTTCGACGGCTATATAGAATAAAAGACGTTACTCGTTGCTTATCTTGTTATTTATTTGATTAAAAGTCATCTTCGAGTTGATTGAGATTGTTTTGTTTTTTTTTTTGGAAATTTTCCATAGTACTCCAATCAGGTCCAGTAACGGTACAATGACCGTCATTTCAAACACTGAGTTTTTATCAGTAATAACAAACAAGAACTTTCCACGATTTTTAGCAAATCTCTTGAACTTCATATTTACTTTAGACAAACTTGGACAAATCGGTTTATATAAGTGAGCAGTTTAAAAATAGGCACTGATAAGAGAGAGCTAATAGCTGAGAAATAAATCCGAGTCGTTAAATTTTGTAAGTATTTGCGAGCATTACAATAATACGAGTATTCTTTTTGTATTGTTTTCATCTGTAATAGACATGAGCCATTCGTGTGGTTCTTGTCTTTACTGTAGCGTGAGCGCAAACGGAAAGTCCACCCCCACATAAATACACACACACACACACACACACACATATACCACTCTTTGGTATCCAAGTAAACCCATAACGGATCATTGGAAAAAAACAAATGTTCTAGCAGCGTTGCGAATGTTCTTTGTGTGTTAGATGCTGAGTCTGTGTGTGAAGGTGTGCGTGAGGCTGTGATGTGGGCAGTGGGGTGTGGGTTGTGGGGTGTGGGGTATGTGGTGGCTGCATAAATAGCCAGTTGCCCAGGGTGGGTGGTTTCTGTCTTGAATGATAATTTAACAACAAACGAATACGAATGCTGTTTTTGTATATTTGTATTTTACTTTTATTTTGCTTATATTCGTCTTTCTTCTTTTTTACTCACACACAGAAAGAACGCGGAGAATGGGCAGGCATGCGACAAACGAAAGTGGAGGGCGCTGGCACAGAGATTGCTTGGTTGACTGCTTCGTGCAAAAAGCAAGAAATACACATAAAAATATACGAGTACTCATTATGATAATACGAAAATAAATGACAGTGGTGTTTATACTCATAGTGTACGTAACGGTAAGGTTCAGGCTCGTGCATTCGGCCAAAGAACGACACAAGCATATGGAGGCAGACTCTTACTTGTGGGTGTTCAAATGTACACACACAACTATCTACACTCACACACATACGCGTCTCTTTGATGTGGGGATTATGAAGCTACAACAAATACGCTATTTTTTGTCTCAAGATATTCTTTTAACTATATTGTATATATAATAATAAATAAATATTTATACCGTTTATTAAAGCTAGAATAAATATTTATAAGCAAGCTCTACTTTGCTTAAAAATATATATAATGAAATAAAATAAATTGCTATTTAATTATTGTTTCTTTCATTCACTTATAACTATTTTTATTTACCTATATATTAAATAAGTAAATAATTTTATATAGAGCATTCAAATAGCATGGCTGCCGTTCCGAAGCCGTAAGTATATTTAATCTGTCATTTCAGCGCGTACATTAGAAAATAAAATATGCTACCTAACGGTTCATGCCTTTGTTCTTGGAGTCCTCCGCCTGAGACGACATAACTTATTCAAGTTTTGGCATAGGCTTTGCCTCCATTTAAAGACACACCATTTGTCCTCCGACCGAGGACTGCGTCTAATAGGCTCGTATACCTTTCCAAAGCAGTTCAATTTTTTATTCACACATCCGCTCCGTTCCCTGGCTTAGTCCTCGGTGACTTCGTGGGCCATTAGCGACATGTTGTTGGGTCCTTGGAGCAGAGACTGGAACGGTGTGTAATGGAGGCGGAGTGTCCATTTAGCTAATTCCTTTTGATCATTGGCAAATATTCGGGATGATGGTGTGGACGTTACTTTTTGGGCAGGAGGGGAAGCTGCACAAGATTTGGTCCTATGGTCATTTCCTATACTTTATTTCATTGGGTGTCCACTCCTGGAAAATGTATATAACAAATAAATTATATAATAATTAAATCTATTGAGTTTCTCATAATAAATAATTTGTGGCTTAAACGATGGCTAAATTTAAAATATTTATATTTTTTTTTTTTATTTTATTTTTATTTTAATCTATTTTAATCTGTACTCAAATTTAAATAAAAATTAATATATATATATATAGTTGGACTTAAAAAGGATCTAAGACTTCTTAGTCCTGCCTCAGAGCAGCTGGCAAATTCGATTTGGAGTTTGCAATGCCATTTTGGTTTAAGGACATTGGACATTGTTGCCCAAGGATCAACAATTAAATGCGAGTTTCCATAAAAACACGGCAAATGCCGGAGATCCTTGAGCGAATTCTATTCAGAGGTTAATGAAAAATTATTTAAATGTGCTCCTATTTTGGGTCAAGACGGAAAAGGTCAGCCCGGGCGATAGGTCAGCCGCAGCTGTCCAGTCGAATTGTCAATTAAAACTCAGTCGAAGTCCCCAGTCCCCGAGGTTCGAGGTCCGATTTTCATTTCCGATCCTCAAATCGTTTCTCAACATGCAAAACAATAAATGATTGGGAATCCTTTTTGAAATTTGCGAATCGAAAATCGTTACAGTTTTGGACATTTTTGTTTGTGCAGCAATAAATTTAAAAATTGCCGACCTTCTCACTGCCCCTGCCCCTGCCCCTTCCGCTGCTACTGCCGCTGCCCTCACCCCCGTTACATTCACAGCCCTGCCCCTAGCCACCCCTATAAACTGACTCCTTGAGCCTGCGTCTTATGCGTGACCCCGAATTCACGCAATTTCCATGACACATTCACAGTTTTCGCATTAATTTTAACCTCTATGTATCCCAATGCTTATGCTGACAAGGGGTCAGGACTCGTCAGACTCAGACGCGCGCGCTCTCGATTCTGCCCAATGACCGTTACCCAAACCCTCACCAACGGCTGGTCATCGGCCGGCAGTCCTGATCTCGTCCTGTGTTGGCGGCACCGCACCCCAGGGGTCACGAAAGTGTGAAAACGAAATGATTACGAGTTTAAGGATACTCGGGGTGGTATTTTTGGCGCTTATTTCAAACTACCAACTGTCTAAGCTCAGGATTTGGCACAAAATTTGAAACGACGCCTGGATTTTGATTTCGATTTTGATTCAGATCCTGATTCAATTGTTGTTGACCACTGGGTAAATGCGTTCTCCTCTTCCATTCACTAGCGCTGACCCGGACAACGATTTAGCATTCATTTGCAACACATTACAATCCTTGTCCAATGGTTATCCTCGCACGGAATATGAACCATTTATGATATTTCTTCCATAATCTCAATGTTGCGGCTAGATTAAAGACCAGGACTTAAGCCTCTCCGAAGGTCCAAGTTTCCTTTTCATTTTCTGGCACTCCTTCTTGGTGTGACTCTTCCTTCGTCCAGGGACCTTCCAGTATATCTTGTTTTTTATGTAAAATTCACTAATCAATTAAACTTTAAAAATTAATTTATAAATTAAATCAAAAATAAAAAATAAAATAACCAAGATTAGCTTTTAGCTTCTAGATCTTCTCTTTAAGTCAGCGGCTAATAGAAGGAAGGACATTCGCAAAAATGGGCTGGGGTATAATTAAGGATTATATTTTGAGTAGTTTTTTTTCTCATTTTTTTTTTAATTATATATGAATCGATTTTTTACTAATTAGTTAATTTGAAAAGAACTTGGGCTTCTTTGCCTTTGCCTTTTGGTGAAACGATCAGAAATCTGAAGATGAAATAAATTTAAAAAAAAAATACTAAGTATCCATTTTTAGTTAAAATCGACTTCAAAATAAAATCTAAAATTAATATTAAAATCATATTTAATGTCGAGTTGCAACAAAAAAAATATAATATTAAAAAATAAAATCTAACATAAATTTAAAATTGAGGTTTTATTCAATATCAAAATTAAGAATTAAATTATAATAAAAATAATTAAAATCAAAATAATAATAAATAAAATAAATAAACAAAAATATTTAAAAATTTAAACTAAAATTAAAATTAAAATAAAATATTATTTTTATCTCAAAAATTATTTGAAAGTTAGAATTAAAACTGAAATAAAAATTGAAACAAAAATTAAAATAACCAAAAAATAAATTTTAAATTAATTAAAAATCAAAATGAATATCATAATTCAATTTAATTGAATTTCTAAATCAAGAAAATTAGGAGATTTTTTGAAAGACGTCAATTTAATTTTGATTTTTGAAAATTTATTTAAATAGTTGCTTATTTTAGATGAAGAAACTCGACGCGGAGTGTCACAATTTGAGAATCATAAAACGGCTATTTGCATGGCAGCTGAGGTCCTTTCCTGGGTACGTACTCGGATGCACCTATAAAAAGAAATCCCGTCGCACTTAACCCTTTAAGGCGGCTAATGAAGAGGTGCATTATTCCTGGAAGCGGAGACAAGGAATAGCTCGTAGCTGTTCATCGAAAGTGCGGAGAGTTTTGCACCGAGAATGTGAAAACTTTCGCCAAAGGGTTAAGGGTTAAGGGTAAGGGGTTAAGGGGTTAAGGGTTGAGGAAGTAAATGGTACGGTGTAACAATGCGGCCCATAAAAAACACAACCGATAAATCATAAAGAACACAAAGGATGCGACATTATGATCACAACATTGGCATTTTCACAGGAACTTCGCAAGGATCTTGTGTACGAGTGAGCAGGCAGTAAGTGAAAACTTCTCTGCTTTTTTCGTTTCTTAATGGTGAAAGGGTTAAGGCCCAAAAAATAGCACCCGGATCCTTGCATGCCATTGGCTACCTGCTGCCCCTGGGCTGTAAAAAACTAAATGTTTTATGATTTTTTGTAGTTCCATAAAAAATGGCATTACGCGGAAGTGCGTCTCCTTTCTGGCTGTGGCTGTGGCTGTGGCGGTGGCCGAGACTGCGGCCGCGGCCGTGGCCGTGGCATGGCATAGCTGTAGCTGCAGCAGTGGCTGTGGCTGTGTGTTGAGTCCTTGGACTAACAGGACAGTCATGAGTATAGGATGTGAATTACTCGTCTGAAGACATCATCCACATCCTCATCCTCATCCTCATCCTCTGCTGATGCACGGTAAAACTTTCTCGTAATTTTCCAGTGATTTTCATTGTTGGGACATCGCTCTATTTTACAGTACCTGATGCGGCAGGAGTAAGGGTGCAGCTATAGGCGACCTCATAAAACGTACGCTCGGGCCACCGGCAACAATTGTCCTTCTGTAATGCATCGTCTCTTCGTCCTTCACGCTTTTGTTTTAGTTGCGTTTGAGCAAGTTTTACGGCGTAACCATTAGGACAAACAATCAAAATTAGAGCAACATTTCAACTTTGTCCGCGTATCTGTAAATGTATCTGTATCTGCGAATGTATCTGCATCGCATATCGTGTATCGTGTATCCTGCCCTGCGCTTGTGTGCGTAACAACATTCCTGCGTTTACATTTATGCCGTAGCTCTGTGTTTGTTTAAGCCGCTGCTCTAGTTTCCTTTTTTAATCCTTCGGCCTTTTCATGCTAAAAAGGATTTGCGAGCGTCGCGCGCCCGCCGCTTAGCATAATATTTCTGCGAATCTTCAAGTGGGCGTGTCCTCTGCCTTTGATTTATGCGAATGAAACTTATTACCAGCCCAGCCACAAATTCCTTGTCACCCCCGCAACGAAGCAAATCATGCAAATTTATACAGTTGTTTATTTCGAATAATCACTTCTTCATTCCAAACAAATATTTCCCGATTCCATTTTCAAAATTTTTCCGAATTTTCCAAATTTTCCAAATTTAATTTAAATGCCGAAAAAGTGTTTTCCTTGTATCTTTCCACATCTTAATTAGTTTATACAGTAGCGGCACGTAAACAAGCTGGAAAACCAATTTGCACCCGAGATGAAAGAGGGAGAAGAAGAAAGGACCACAAAGATTGGGATTAATAGGGAAGAAAAAACCAAGGAATAAAATGGCAAATCATCCTTAGCGTTAAATCAGCTTAAAAACTCAAAGTAACTTTTCATGAACCCAAAGGTCAGAGGAAAAGTGCGCCAAACGTAATCGACATCTAAAAAGGTCACGTATGAGAGTCTTGGGGTTGCTATGAGAAAGGAACGAGGATATCAATGGGAAGTCGGTCAACCACAAATACGGATTTGCATATAAGATCTTGATAGCATGATGGTAACAACCACCGGGACTGAGAGTGTGCCAAGAGCAGCCATGCAACTGGTATTAAAGGCCCACAGGACCTTAGGTCTAAGATTGACCTTAGCCAAGGAGAGGTCTGGGATAGTCCTCAAGCATGTCATTTGCATGAAATACTTCGAAAATGGACGCTTCAACAATTAGAGGATCATTAGAGGATGTCATCTTGATCAGCAATTGAAAGGTCAAGCGTGACGGCTGCGGACATGTGTGGACTTGCATCGAGAGTCGCGCGGTAGGTTGACATTTGTTTTGGTCGTCCTGCTACAACTTTACATAACTTGTGCCTTTAAGCTGCTGTTTCCAAGGATTAGTGGCTCCACACCCGCCCGCGCCTGCCTTAAGCAGCGCTAATCTTGCGATCAACGCTGGATCAGGATCAGTGCCGTTGATCCTGATCCTTATACACCGCCGCGTTCTGCGTTCTGTGTGTGCGTAATATTGGATTATGAAGTCGTCCAGACAACTTCTAAATCACCTTTAAATCTGGGCACTGGGACATTTTCGGCTGCTCTAGTTTCCCAGCAGCCGCGACATTTTCGCTGGATGCGGGATTAATGAACGCGTTGTCGAGTCCGAAAAGGCTGTCCGGCAGGTAGCTACAGCTTTAATCCTTTTCTTAAATCCGCAACAAAGTCCGGTTGCACTTCTAATCCGGTTGACTACGTCAGAAATGCCCGTTTGCCTGCAACGCTTCCATCTCTTCTGCCTACCTGCCTACCTCCTCCCTCCGCCGTGCCCAGCTCCTTGCATACAATTTTCCTCAGAGCCTTGTCTTTGCACATTCGTCTTTTGTTTGTTTTGCAAATGTTATCTTTAAATTAACAGTAATTATTTTAAGGAATCTTAAATAATATATCTGTTTTAAAATAGTCGTTTTAAGCTCAAGGGACACCTTCATCATTCGCAATTTGAGATGACACTTGAACATTAAAATATATTAAAATATGTGTAATATCAAATATAAATATTTATTAAAATATTACAAATATATATGTATATTTAATATATATTATTTTTTTATTTATTTCTTCGTATAATATTCAAAATAATAATAAACGATACATGAGTTTTCGCTGTTTCTTGTCTTAAATTTAAGCATCGACGCATATTTCAATCTCCGTTCGTGTGTGCCCCACACGAAACCGCATGTTGAGTGCCGGCCTGCATTTGCTTGATGCGTTCAAGTTTGTAGAGGCAAATGGCGAAGGCGCCAATGCAATAGAAGGGATAGCGAGAAGATGTCAGTGACCAGCGGGCAGACGTAGACGAAAAGGAGAATAATCAATAATCAATAATGAAGCCAAATTTGGCAAAAAAAAAAAAGAAATGACTGAAAGGGAACTGCCGACAGCTGCAGTTGCAAACTGCAACAAATGCAACGTGTGGTCAAAGGATGCACTTTAGACACACAGCAGCAGGATAAAGAGAACGCACGAGAGAAAAAGCGTGTGAGAGTGGGAAAGGAGAAACAGGAACGAGAGACAGAAAGCGAGGGAGGGAGAGAGAGCGAGAGAGAGAATGAGCGAATGGGGAGGCTACGAACAGTTATTGTTGGTTGATATGGGGGTTGGGGTGCATCTCACTCATTTGCTTTGAGTCTGTGTTACCGCCAGCAGCAGCTCAACTGAGTGAATTGTTTGCCGTACTAAATGAGTGAAATGAGCTCGTTGGACTCTCTGCTTATTGACTCGGCTGCTGTGCGTGCGCCTGACCGTCTTGTATGTGCTTTTGTTGATGTGTTAGTGAGCATTTGTGTGTTTTTGCTTTGTGCATGCATTTTTGACATTTGTTTCTTTGCATTTGAGTACTTTATGGACCAGAACAGTGCACTATGCGGAGATTTTCAACTATGACTATTGCCAGTTGAGTACGATATCGTGTCAGTCGTGCTCAGTGCCTCGCAAAAGCCGAACGTCGCTTAGTAGCAGAAACAATATTAATTTTGGAAAGGACGACGAGTATCTAAAGCAAAGCGAAAACGAAACTAAATTTAAAATAGTTAAAAAACAAAAAACTTTTTAAATAATTGTCTACAAACAATAAGCTGCCAGTGAATGTGTTTTACTAAAAAAAAAAAATAATTAAACATTTGAAAGAATTAAAAAGTTATTAAGCAGCCTCCAAAGAGATTTTTGCGCACATGCGCGAGCTTCGCACAAAAAAGCTAAAAAGCAATTCCAAAAAAATAGATAAAAACGACTAAAACGACAAAAAGGAGCAGCCACCAACACAGACGCACCTCAGCAGCGTATGTGCACGTCTCTGTTGTGTGTGCGCGTTTTTTGTTCCGCACGCATATTCATCGCCGTTTTGTTAAATTTAACGGTACCGCGGTCAAGTGTAGAGAGCACAACACCCAACAGCACGACAGTCGAACAACAGCCAGAGGCGCAGATATTGTCCCCGTTTCGTGATTCCGTGCACTGAATATTGGCGATTTCTTTCCAAGCAGACCTCAGGTACGTAAATAACGTTTTCAAATTTGTGGGTTAATCTATCAGGAAACCCAAAAAATGGGATTGAACATGTGCATAAAAATTACTTTAAGCTTCGACTCGACTCACTCAGCAGCTGAGCCGCAACTAAACGATAAACAAACAACATTCAAAGCAAAAAGAGAAAAGAGGCGATACCGAACTTTAAGAGAATAACCCAATCCTAATATTAAAGGGGTATTAGAACATTTACTTTCACTTATTTTCTAATAGCTTAGCTTTGTTAAATTTGGTGTAGGGATTGATTTGGATTTTTGTGAAGAAAAAAAAACATTATTTCAGAATTTTGTTTGCAATTTTAAATACTGTTTAAATGGCTTCTGGGATGTTTAGTTTAGTTCTCTGTTTTAGCACATGACGAATTGGGGGATCTTTCAGTATGGGAATTGTTCTTGAATTCTATTTTTTCATTTGTTGGTGCTCCTGTTGCTGTTGTGGGGCGCTTCTTTTTGTGTCTAACCCGCGCGCACACACACACATGCACCCATATGTGCAATGGCACACACATGCACATTATTCGCTAAAAATGCAATGGCAAAATTCTAAAACAATATTTCAAAATCTCTGTCTGGCTTTTAGCCGATCTGGCGAACTTGTTTTTTGCCCGTGCAGCTTGCCAGAACCCCTCCTCAGTAGCCCCAGCCCCCACCGCCGCCCTGTCCAATGGCTGAAGTGCGCCCCTGCTCGTTCATTGCCTGGCAGCTAATTTTATTTGTTTACATGTCCGACTGCATGTTGTATGTCTTCTTTCTGCCGCCCGTGCCCATTCATATCGTCCATCGTCTGTAGCTTTTTAGTAAAATTCTCTTTTGATTTTCTTTTTTAATAATTTAATTTTAGACACCCAACTATAATTCAAAGTCAACATTGCAATTTTTTAATGGCCAAATGTTCAAAGCTGCCACTGTGCATTTTGAAATATATTCCCCGAAAGAATTGAATGCCAAAATCTCTTGAACTTTCACTCACTTTTCTGTTCGACTCTTAAGGTATATGCGAATTTAAATATAATATTTATTACCCTTCAGTTTACCATTAAAAATTATTTATTTTTTTTATGTTTTTACTCTTCTTTTCTATCATTTTTAATTTTATTATTATTTCTGCGTATGTATCAAAGATATTAACTTTACGGCCAGGAAATACTTCATACTGGAGGGCAACGCAGGGTATTCCCTGGTCGAGTAGAGTTTATTATTTATTTTTTTGTATTATCGTTTTGTTGATTTGCTTTTGTAGTTTCTTTGGCAAGAACTGCAATAATAATTGTCTGTTGGTTTAGCGCACTTTTGAAGACTGCGGACAATGGGAATTAGACCAAAGGCATTTTTTAAAGGATAACCTTTCGTATCCTTGCAATGCAACTGCCGAAAGCTCCAAAGTCTTCCTCTCACATCGAGGCACTTGTTGGCATTGAGAGTTCCCTAATGAATTCCATGCGGTTTCTATCGATCGTTAGCAACTGTTTGCATGCGTGTTTGTGTGTGTGTGTGTGTGTGTGTGTGTAACTGTAAACAAAAACATGTAAGATGCATTGGGAATTACAACAACAACAGCAATAACTAAATATAAATAATTTTTTATAATGCACATTCATCGAGAGCAACAACAAAAACATTTTTTGTGGCGCATTTTCTGCGTCTGATTTTTCCATTTTTGCGATTTTCATGATATTTTTACAAGAAGAGAAAGAGCAAAGAGGAAAGAGGTTCGGGACTTTGGAGCTCGTGGTCGGGGCTCGGGGCTCGGGGCTCGGAGCTGAGAGTTCGGTTTGGCCAAACGACTAGCACATGTTTAGTTTACTTTGCAGTTTCGGTTGCGTTGCATTCGCACTCGCCCGCTGCACCTCCCCTCTACCCTTTCCCTGTTCTTCATCCTCGTGGACGCCCGTGTTGCCGGCGTAATATTAATTTTACACTTGGCCTTAAGTTGTTGCCTTTGTTGTTTCTGTTGTTTCTGTTGTTTCTGCTGTTTCTGTTGTTTCTGTTCCTCCTGTTGTTTGTAGTTGTTGTTGCTCCTGCTACTGTTGCTGTTGCTGAATGTTGGCAAAAAAGTAGACAAGTCGCAAGTTCTGCTGTCTTTGTTGTTGCACTGACAAGCCAATTAATTTGGGTTCTTAAAAATATCACTAGCTAAATTAAATAAATATGCTAAGCGCATTACATACTATATAAGCGAGTATGAATATGTATAAAATTATATAAATATTCGCAAGTGTGTGTGTGTGTGTGTGTAGCATTTGTTGTTAGTATTTGTTGCCTTTACTTTTGCTCTTGTTGAGGATTTGCGATGAAAATTTGTGCAGCGAAAAATTTCCTGTACCATCAATTATGCACAAGTATTATAGATATTTTAGCTACCAGGCCCAACCTCAACCCCAACCACAACCCCAGTCCCAGTCCCAACCCCAGTCCACACCATGGCACCTCCATGCACATGCTCCACTCACCCCCTTCCCATACGGCTATTGCTGCTGACGTTTTACGTTTTTAATAATATTTACTTAAAAGCACAAACAATTGGCCAAAAATGCGCCAATCGCAGCGAAAATGCAATTTCAAAATTGAAAAAAAACCTCACAAAAAAAATCATATATTTATATATAAATATATATAGCAAATTTATTGTGTACACTTTAAAAACTACGCAAATCCATGTGTGGGTAAAAGGAAACAGTCGGTACCCAAAATTAAAGTGCATTTCAAAAATCAATTCAAAATTTAATTGAATACAACATAAAAGCTGAAAGATTTTTTTTTAGAAATCAACTTGATAAATTTCAGAATTTTTTTTTAGCTGAAGGGAACCATAAAAAAACACTTTTGACGGCATTTATTTCCTCTGTACACACTTATTTATACTTATTATTTATTGCTTGTAGGTAAATAAATTAGATTTAACCGTTATTCAAGAGACATTTAAAAAATTATTGAATTTTATATAAATTTAAACATGAAAGGATTTGCCCATGTTTGATCTTTATTTGCTGTCCTTTCAAAGTTCTTGGCACATTTTTATTTGGGAAACTTTTTATAGAAATATCAACGCTTCTATATATATATATAATATAATATATATATATGTATGTATATATAAAATATGGCGTCAAGGTGGAAAAATAATTAAAAAATAAAAGTGCTTAATATTTTAGAAAATTTTACAACCTGCGTACAACCCAAATGCCCAAGTAATTCGAAATTCGCTGCAGCTGTGGACAATTCTTAAAAAAATATGTCCATCTCCCTCTTTCTCGCTCTCTTTCTCCCTCGCTCGCTCTACTGCCCTCCCACACATGGTGCAGGGCCTGATCTACATGAAGCGGACAATTAACTTAAATCCTTTTGCTTTTTACAATTAAACGGGAATTGCACCGCGACGGGCTGCGCCCTGCATACCAAATCCATGTCTAAATCCAAGTCTAAATCCTTCGCACCGTGATCTTCGCTGATTAACTTTAATCCACTGAGGGGAAATTTACGTTGCAACGCGACGGCTTGTGTGTTCTAATCTGCATAGCTTAAGCTCCGAGGGCCCGGATCATCCAAATCCGAATTGTATTTTTATTTTTTTTTGTGCCCGCGCTGCTTTAATCCACTTTGAATGGATCAAGGAGCTAGTCCGAGTCGTGGTATTCGCGGCTCGCGACTTCGCGACCCGGTACCTGACTTCAGATCACCTTTTCCCATATAATCCCTTGACGCGCGCGGCGTCTACCTGAGTCAAATATAAGCCACAGGCATATGCAATTTGTCAGTCAGTCGACAACTTCTTTGTCCAGCGAGCACACGCACAGCATCCAGTCCAAAGATTACGCCAGCCTTTAACAGCCAGTGGAATATACGTGAAATCAAGCGAAAGCGCTAGGTGAGCATCAAGGATAGCCCACAGCCGGAGTCCCACTCCGCTAGTCAGCCATTTTGTCCATGGCAAAACTCTCACTCAAACTGCCATCCCCTCTGCACGTGGTTGGGGTGGCACACTTAGGGGTGGCAAAAAAAAAAAAACCATGAAAAAGCAAGAAAAATGCTAAAAAAAAAATAAAAGTGACGTGTCCTGAAAAGCATAAAAAACTCAACGCACGCGCACTGAACTTTGAGCACTGGCATTAAACTTACGTTTTCCGCTTCCTTCTTTTCTCTGTACACTTGCAGCCGCAATCCGAAACCAGGAACATGCAGAACTGGGAGACAAGCACGGCAGCCGCCAACTACGAGCAGCACAATGCATGGTACAGCAGCATGTTCGCCGCGAATATAAAGCAGGAGCCGATGTCGCATCATCACCACCATCACCATCACCAGCACGATGGGCACAGCAACAGTGGAGGCAGCAGTCCGAGGCAGTCGCCGCTGCCCTCGCCGAACCCTACCAGCACCCAACTGGAGCAGTACCTCAAGCAGCAGCAGCACAGTCAACAGCAGCAGCAGCCCATGGATACCCTGTGTGCCGCTGCCATGACGCCCTCGCCAAGTAACAACGATCAGAACAGCCTGCAGCAATTCGATGCCACGTTGCAGCAACAACTGTTGCAACAGCAGCAGTACCAGCAACATTTTCAGGCTGCACAACAGCAACAGCAGCAGCAACAGCATCACCATATCGCGCTAGGCGGATTCAATCCGCTGACGCCGCCGGGACTGCCCAATCCCATGCAGCACTTCTATGCTAATAGCATGCGTCCCAGCCCGCAGCCGACACCCACGGCAGGCACCAACTCAGTCATAGCAGCGATACAGACCAACGACAAGCTGCAGGCTCTAACACCACCAATGGATGTAACGCCACCGAAGTCACCGGCGAAGTCACAGCAGTCAAGCATGGAGCCCGAGAAGGAGCACGATCTCATCTCGAACTCAAGCGAGGACATGAAGTACATGGCCGAGTCTGAGGACGACGACAGCAACATTCGCATGCCCATTTACAATTCGCACGGCAAGATGAAGAACTACAAGTGTAAGACATGCGGCGTTGTGGCCATCACCAAGGTGGACTTCTGGGCCCATACACGTACCCATATGAAACCCGACAAGATCCTGCAGTGCTCGAAGTGCCCCTTCGTCACAGAATTCAAACACCACCTGGAATACCACATACGCAAGCACAAGAACCAAAAGCCCTTCCAGTGCGACAAGTGTAGCTACACTTGCGTCAACAAGTCCATGCTGAACTCGCACCGCAAGTCTCACAGCTCCGTCTACCAGTACCGCTGCGCCGACTGCGACTATGCCACCAAGTACTGCCACAGCTTCAAGTTGCATCTACGTAAGTACGGGCACAAGCCTGGCATGGTACTGGACGAGGATGGCACACCGAATCCCTCGCTGGTAATTGATGTGTATGGCACGCGCCGTGGACCTAAAAGCAAGTCCACCCCAGGCAGCAGCTCTAGCTGCAGCAGCTCCAGCAAGCGCAGCTCTTCATCATCTGCTCTTCAGCAGCAGCAGCAGCAGCAACAGCAACAGCAACAGCAACAACAGCAGCAACAACCACAGCAGCCGCAGCAGCCTGTGTTGCCGCCAGTGGCAACATCGCAGCTGTCGGCAGCACTTCAAGGATTCCCAATGCCCTCAACGAGTGCAGCAGCAACAGCAGCACCTGTGGCGCCCGTTTCGCCGCCATCACCAGCAAAGAGTGTGTCCAGCTCAGAGCAAGGCTTGCCCAATGCATTGCTGCCTCCTTTGGCCAGTCTGCTACAGCAGAATCGCAACATGGCCTTCTTCCCGTACTGGAATCTGAACCTGCAGATGCTGGCAGCCCAGCAGCAGGCCGCGGTTCTTGCACAGTTGTCACCGCGCATGCGTGACCAGTTGCAGCAGCAGCAACAGCAACACCATCAGCAGCAGCAGCAGCAACTCTTCTCCGGCCACAGCGACAACGAAGATGAGGAGCCTGATGATGAATTTGAACGGAAATCCGTTGACTCTGCCATGGATCTGTCACAGGGAACTCCTATCAAGGAGGAGCACCAGCCACAACAGGTGTCGCAAAACAACCACACAGCCATTAACCTCAAGGTAAAGGATGACGATACGCCGCTTATCAGCAGCAGCAGCACCTCCAGGCGCAAGGGTCGAGTGCTTAAGCTGGACACGCTGCTTCAGTTGAAATCAGCGGCCATGTCATCGCCGGAACAGCAGCTTAAGCTGCCGCCTAGTATCTTGCCCACTGCCTCTTCGCCCATTGCCGGCAGTAGCGCCAACAAGCAACTGGCCGATGATCCCTGCTCCGGCGCCAGCTCTGCAGATGAATCCATGGAAACACCTCATATGCCACAGGCCAACACTAGCGCCAGTTCGACAGCCTCCAGCTCCGGCAATAGCTCCAACGCCAGTAATAGCAGCAATGCCACTCAGTCCGTTTCCACTGCTGTCGTCGGTCCTGCCTCTGTGTCCAGCTCCTCCTCAATTGCGGGCAACAGCGGCAGTGTCAGTGCCATTGGCAATGGCAATGCCAATGGCAGTGGCAGTGGAAGTGGCAGCGGCAGCAGCAACAGCAACAGCAACAGCAACAGCGCCCCCGCCATCTATGAGTGCAAGTATTGTGATATCTACTTCAAGGACGCCGTGCTGTACACCATTCACATGGGCTACCACAGCTGCGATGACGTCTTCAAGTGCAACATGTGCGGCGAGAAGTGCGACGGACCCGTCGGCCTCTTCGTTCACATGGCTCGCAACGCACACTCCTAAGCGGGAACGGCCGAACCGAATTGTTATAAACTATTATTTTTATTATTATTAACATATTACGTTGTCCAAGATTGTAAATATTTGTATCTTAAGTTTTGAAACTTTGTTGTCGAGAATTGTACATAAGCCAAACGCACAGGAATGGTACCAACTAACCCTAGACCTAAGCCCATGCTACAGCCTCGTGTGTAACCCCCTTACTACAGGCCCGTAGTAGCTCTATAACTAACTTTCTATCTAGACCTTTCGATTCTCCCCTAGCCATAGATCCTCCCGGAAAGAACCACATCAGCAGCAGATGAAGAGTCGACGAGTCAAAGAGTCGACGAGTCGACAAGTCAAGCCGAACAAAACCCTGAAAACGGTTTAAAAAATTCTCATGCGTACTTTAAGCCATACTTTAAGACCACAGAAACTTAACCTTTATTTATAAGCCAAGTCATCAACAGTCCAAAGTCATATTTAGTGTATTATTTTATTTTTTATATATTATATAAATAAATGTTTAGTCCTAAAAAACAGCACATTTTCATTTCGATTTCGATTTCAGTTCCCATCAAGGACTAAAGTCATTCATTGACTTTGCCTACAGTTTAATTATTTTTTTATTAAACTTAATTTTTTATTTATTATTTTTATAATTTTTGAAATGTGCAGTCCTTTCGGCAAAATGACAATATTTTTGATAAACTAAAAAGTACAAACATCGAGGTTTTAGATTCGATAAATTTATTCGATAAATTAACTTCAATTAGTATGAATACTAGGGATATATTGAGGTATATGAACATGTAAATACACACACACACACACACACACACATATATATATATATAGGAAATACTAGTGACTAGCTGATTAAGTGGAATATTTATTGACCAATGGATCAAACTACTACCCCCTAGCCATAGATGCCCAGTAATACGCGTCCTGTACAAACCTTGACGAGTTTTAGAGAAATAAGTTTCCAGGAATGTTTTTAAATAAAATATAATAAAGTAAAAGATATAGTATAAATAAATTGCTAGAGTCTGCTTTCATCATCTCCTAGGATTCCAACAACACGTAAGCCCATCCATCGGGGTCCTTAAGGGGTCCTCCTCTCTCGCCTTCAATGCAAAATGTCAGCGGTTCATTTGTTAAATGATTTATCGTTCATAGCGAAGGATCAACAGAAAACTGCTGTGTCATATGGTAAACGATCCCAGTGCTTGAAGGAAAATATTGCGGGTTACCCAAGCAAATTGATGAAGCGGGCGGACGAGTGGCATTTAGGATCATCTTGGGAGTCCCATTGATGGATTGCGCTCCGACGATTTGCGTGAAAACGCACAATTCGCACGGCATATGAGAAGGAAATTATATAATAATAAGAAACCCATAAGTACGCACATGGGGCGGGGCTCTCAACATGACTCAGCAAGGAAGCAGGAATCAGGGACCGGGGATCGGGGATCGGGGATCAGAGATCAAGTCGAGTCGCGAGTCTCAAGTCTCAAGTCTCAAGACTCGAGCAGCGATCGTATCGTCGCCTCAGAATTGCGCATGCGTCGCGCACACTTCGCTTTCCACAAATAAATGTCGCGTGCTCTTGAGTGGAAAACGATTTTCCATTCATTTTCTTGTTGGGCCTTTTATAAATAGTTTCCCGGATAGTTGCTGATTGGCTGAAAATTTCGGAGTGTGGGTAGGGGCGACATTTTTTGAATATTTGTTCATTAAATGTCTGGAAATTTCCTTTTTGAATTTCACATTAATATCGCTTTCCCTCATTAAAATTATATACCCAAAAGTTCAATTGATATTTATTACCAAAAAGAGAGGAAGAGGAAGAGGAAGAGGGGGGGATGAATGTTGGAAAATGATTATTGGATATTTATGTAAATATTTTGTGAGTCAGAAGTCTCGGAGATCTTCTAATCGAAATTAAAATTTTTCATATCCCTTTAGCCAGACAAAAGATGAATCCTTAAATTGCAAATAACTCTATGGACTCTCATTTCTGGCTTGTGCCAGGCACAAGACAGTCCAAAGACGCTTATCCTGCCATCTGAACAGGACCCTATTGTCTGTCTACGAAGATCCCGGCCCCGGTCCTGTTAGCCAGCTCTTATCTCGGCTTGTGGTATTGTTGTGTTTTGGGCCCATTGTCTTGACCACTGAGCGCACGCACAAAGGATCTTTGTTAAATGGAACTAGCCGGGGTCACTTAGGGTCTCCAGGAGACTCAAGTAGTCGTCTAGTTGACCATTTGAAAGGTGTAATTTTGGTTTTTGAAGTTGCGCATGCGCATTTTTTCCGGTTTCATTTTTTGCCTCAGGTCCTTTTGCAGCTGTTGCTCATTTTGCACCTTTCGCTATATGAAAGGTTTCTCTGATTTCTGTTCAGCTAATCACAAAAACCTAAAGTCCTTAGGATATATTTTTTAATATTTCTCTAAATAATGGAAATTAATTTCCAAAAATATATTTTATTTTTTTTCCTGTATTTTCGAATTACTTATTAACCAAATACTTATGTCTGTCCTTAGGGATGCAAGGATTACCGTCATGTCATCTTGATAAGGCACTGAGTTCATATTTTTTTGAATAAATTTATTGTTCTGTGATATATAAAGATAATACATATATAATATATAATATATATATATATATATAATTTTATATTCCAACAACCTGAGAAAAAATTATTTGGCTTACTTCAAACACTAATTTTTAATTAGTGAAGAGACATTTAAATAAATAAAGATAATTTTTTCGTCAAGAAGTAGGTGGACTACACTAATTGATCACTATTCGAATCACTGATGTTCATCAAACAGGATAAGAAGAAAATATAAACTACCTCTAGATAAGAACCCTCTTTATCCAGCCAAAGAAGTGAACCTCCTAGTAACCACAATTGCAGGAAGTGAAGTGACCTTAGTGATCCTCATATAACATCTTCTCTCACAGGATAAATTTTATTATATACATGTAGTCCACATTCTCTGGCACTATATGATACCATATTCTGTCCAGGAACTGCCCACAGCTCCATACAGTCTGCAATTGGAGTATCACAATAGAAAAAAGTTAGTTAAAGTTTAAAAATAAAATGAACTGGTTCTTTGAACATCTCAAAGCCACAGTTTCTTCCTTCAATTCGTCTCCAACTTTATAGTTTAGTTGGCTCTTTTAATTCTTGACTAAACAGAATAACTGTAAAAAGTAAAATCATCAACAAATCAAAAAAATAATATATTTATTGTAATAACAACAGTTAACCAAATGGTTAAATGTCAAAAAGGGAAGGCAGTTCCAGAATCCGCATCCATTTTGTCCTTAGTTACCCTTCGCACAATGTCTGGCTTATCCGACAATCTACATAGGAACCACAGCCACCAGAGGATGGTAAACATGAAAGTATTATTAACGGCGTTGAAAAAAGTCTCCCACAGGGCTGAACATAAAATAGGTATTTACAATGGAACCACCCCCAAAGCCGAAAAGAACGAAAAAAAGGAATCAGTAGAGCGCACGCCATATTAAATACACTGAGCCTGGGCTGGAGTTCGGGTTGAGTTGCACTGTGCCGTGGTTCCACAGCCCACATCCCACATCGCACATCCCACATGGCTCCGGGTGTGGGTAGCCATTTTTAGAAGCGTCAGACGTCCGATGGCTAAAAATAAGCCGAGATGCCCTTTCAAGATATGTTCAAACATAATAAATATATTTTAAGGGAGTTCGGAGCTGAGCCGAAAAGTGTTACAAGGTTTTTCACTATACCCATTGGCGTGGGTCTCCGCACAGGATTGGACGAGTTGTGATGCTGCAGAGGACAGGGGAGGCTGTGGGTGTTTAGTTGATTAACACACGCAAGGGTGCCGTTAACTGCAACCGAAACATTCACCACTTAGAGCTATACTCCGCCGCGAGGTCGGACTTTTCATGACTCGCTTGCCGAACTGGACATGTACCCTAAGTATTGTCCAGGAGCCCTTATCAAACAGCCGTTGCCGCCGTATTGCGACGCCAAGCCCGATGAACTGTTGATTGCCATTTCAGGGGGTCGGGGCTCACATTGGAAAAAACACGAAAAGAATTATTACATTAAGTTTTCCACACGATCATTTCGAGAAAATAGCCTGGACCAGCATATGCGGCCAATTATAAACACACTGTCGATCCTGAGCGTGACGTCATGTGCTGCTGGCCATCGGCACCTTCCAAAACGACTAAATACCCACGGTCCTGCCCACGATCACATCGAGAGACACACGCCGAACATCTTTCCGAGCAGCCGATAATTTATTTCTGTAAACAGTTTTCATTGGAATTGTGCACGGTCCGACAACAACTTCTCCTCCTTCAACCAATCCTTGTTCCAGTCCAACAGCTGACCAACGACCAACGACCAACGGGTAATCCCTATGTGATAGGTGAAACCAATCTTTAAGTGGGCACTGCTAACGAGCGATGCTTCAGAAGTCCTTACTCCCAATCAGGTAACTGTTTTGGCACAGGATTAAAAAACCTAATGATCTTGTATTCTCTGCAGGATCCCATATAAAGAATTCCCAGAGTAAATCCTTCTCTTCAGCAAAACCACAATTACTTAAATTATTTATGGAACAACCGATTAGTAGGATTTTATTTATTTAATTATTTATTTTATTTTTTTTATTTACTTTATTTTGTTCATTTTATTTATTTTATTTATTTTATTTGTTTTATTTATTTTATTTATTTTATTTATTTTATTTATTTTATTTATTTTATTTATTTTATTTATTTTATTTATTTTATTTTTATTAATTTATTTAATCTATTTTATTTATTTAATTTATTTATTTTATTTTTTTTATTTTATTTATATTATTTATTTGTTTAAATTAATTTATTTTATTTATTTCATTTATTGTTTTTTATTTAATTTATTGTTTTTTATTTTATTTATTTTATTCATTTTATTTATTTTATTTATTTTATTCATTTTATTTATTTTATTTATTTAATTTATTTTATTTATTTAATTTATTTATTTTATTTTATTTTATTTTTTTATTTTATTTTATTTATATTATTTATTTGTTTTAATTAATTTATATAATTTATTTTATTTATTTTAATTATTTTATTTATTTAATTTATTGTTTTTTATTTTATTTATTTTTTTTATTGCTTTTTATTTTATTCATTTTATTTTATTTTATTTATTTCATTTATTTTATTTATTTAATTTATTTTATAATTAGTTTTATTTTTTTAATTTATTTTTTTTTTTACATTTAATTTTTTTTATCTATTATATATTTGATTTATTTTTTATTATTTATCAATCAATAGAGCAGCCTAAAAGGGTCTTAATGTAAAGCCACCTTAAGGCAAGTTTCAAAAATTTGGTAAAATCTACTTAAATTCTGTAAATTTATTCGTACAAAAATTTATTAATTAAATTATTTTAAATAATTTCATTAAATTGGACACAGTTCAACTTGAATTAATGATAATTTTACTTTATTTATGAACGTCAATTTATAGATTTAATTATTTTAAAGAACGACAGAAATAATAACGATCTATTTAAAATCGATTATAGAATTAATTAATAAATTTTCATTAATTCTGTTAACTGACAATCAATAGAAGATCATTATATTATCATAATAAAATGAACATGAAATAATATAATTAATGATTGCAGCTCAGATATCGACGATAATCTTTAAAGCGTCAATTTAATTATTTTATTTACTTATTATTTATTATATTTATAAAAAATAATTCAGATTAAAAAATAACTCACATCTACAGGAAACTCGTGCATTTAACTCTGACCACTTTTGACTTTGTTTGGGTTTCCATCAAACATTAACTTCTTCTTGTTTATAATTTTTTAATCTTTTGAAATTTAAATTAAAAAGTAAATAAAGCATTAGTTTAAATTTAAAACTACTATTAAATGATTTTCTCTGACTACAAATTTGTTCTTAGTAATAATATAATTGTTTTCAAGAAAGTGTTAATTATTTAATGTTTTTTTATTTTAACTTTTATGACAATTTTTAAAGTAAAATTTGAGACTTCAATTAAAATTTAATTGATTAATTGACTTCAATTCCAAATTCCTTAAAACTAACTAATTTAAGTTTTTTAGATTTATTTTATTTTCAAATATTTTAATTAAAATCGCGTAGTTTGGTTTCAAAAATTACCTGAAGTGCTACCCTCAATATTCAAAGATTAATTTTTTTCGAGGACTTTTCATTTTTATGAATTGAGTAAAAATCCAAAAGTAATTGTCAGATGATCCAGAATAAAAATGCCAAATTGAAATGAACCTGACACGAGTAGTGAATAAATCACGGGGATGGCGGTGGAGGGACCAAAGTTGAAGTCTGAAGCCGCCGTAGCCGAAGGAGACAGTTTGGTTATCCATGGAGCTTCAAACGAAGGCGTAAGGACATTTCTGCTGACCACTTCATGTAAATGGGAAATCGAGTGCACAAATTTTTACAATACTTGTGCAGTCGGACACGGGGGAAGGGGGGTAGATGGAAAACTAGAGTCGCCTTCTTGTTGAAGCATTGGGAGATAGAAGAAAAAACATCTGCCCCTGATGGCACTTTAGTTAAGGAAAAATAACAATGGTTAAAAATATACATATACACATACATATACACATATATATATATATACATGTTCATGTGCACATACACATATACACATATACATACATATTTGTATGCATGCCGCATGAAAAATACAAAAAATCTTATTGTTTTTCATGTTGTTGTCGCGCAGTTGTTGCTGCTGTTGTTGTTGTTGCTGTTGTGCCTGGCTGGGCCATCGATAATGTCCAGCATCCGTTATAGAGAAAAAGGAAGTCGACATAAACGACAGCGGCGTGTGCCCGTTGTCCGTTGCCCGTTACCCGTGGTTCGCTGCCTGTTGGCTGAGGCCTGATGCCTGATGCCTTGTGCCTCATGCCTCATGCCTCATGCCTGATGCCCGCGTCGCTATGCTTGCTCTGTGTGAGGATGTGGGGGTTGCACACACACATCCTCCATAGCTCAGCCCGTCCAAGGCTGTCCTCTACTATTTGCACTATGTGGACAGACGACCAGTGGCGAGTCCCGCGCAAGGACAGAAATTGGTTTCGTCTTTTGGACAGTTTGCCACATTTGCCGCGCTCAAACAATAAAAACTGTGTGGGTTAGTCGATTGAATTCGATTTTCTGTTCCTACTCTCGTCTATATACACATATACATATGTGTTTATATAGATGTGTATGGTTTTTTGTATCCTTTCTTTATGTTTGCGCTGGGACAACGAACGGACAGCGCAGATGGCGCCGAGTCAACAGAGTAATCAAAGATGCCTGAGACTCTGCTCTATTTTGCAAGTGAGCCCATCTACAAGCTCTCAAAGGACCTCCAATATAAACCTGAAACACGCGTTTTACACACAGATTCTGTATCTCACACAAAGCCAATCAAAACATCCGCAGCAACCGCCAGAAGTCAGATTACGCCTATTACGCAATCGGATACCCCAATGGGAAGGACGATTACGACCAATAAAAATATAGAAAAAACAAACACAAAAAACGCGTTTCCAAAAAATATAAAAAAACACTCAAAAAACCACCCAAATTCGGCAACATTTATTGCCGCAAGTACAAAAACCTCGTTCTGTTCTGTCCTGTTGGCGGTGTAGGGTGGGTATAAAAACCACCCCTCACAGGGGGTTGCAAAATCCATAGCAACCATTGTTATACTCGTCCTCTGAATGAATCGATTTTTTCCTGTTTCTCTCTTCTTTTTTCCAGATACGAGCATAAAAAACAGGTAGATGCCATTTCCATTTCCATTTCCATTCCCAACGGCCGGTGCCGTTGGCCGCTTTTGTTTGTAACTTTCAGTAAGAGATACTTTTTTTTGCTGTGGAGAGCAACATGTGTGTAGATCTTGTATCTTGTATCTGCAGTCTTAGGATTGATCCCGAATCGACTTATTGGTCTGAAAGTGCAAATGTCAGCTGGGTATGTGAAATGTGAGCAATCGCAGAGGCCCCTAAAAAGTATCATTATCACCTGGATGGGGGTTCAGGTGTTAAGCGATACGATACGAACGTGCAGTTCCAGCAAGTTGTCACAGCAACTCACATAACACGACGTTTAGTACTTGATGGGCGGATATGAGTCTAGGGTTTCCGCTGACTATCGGGACCGAAGCAACTCCGCTGCAAGCCTTTCCCACCTGGCAGCTGTGACCGCATCCATCAGCGCATCCATCGGAGCTGTCGTCTACTCACAAGTATTTGTTCGGTGTGAAGTGCATCCATTATTTTGGCTACATTCAATCAGTTGTCCTGGCGAAGGTTAGGCGCATTTTCCAGCTGGTCATTAATTCAATTGAATTTTCTTCTCTTTGAACTCGGCTAGGGGCAACATTTCCATTGGCACAATTACCATGCGGCATCTAAAATTTTTGCTACATCAGCGCAGCGCATCGAAACTGCTTTTCATTTTCATTTTCATTTCAATTTTCCATATTCCATTTTCCTGCATTTCATTTTCATGTGGAAATGTCAAATTTTCGCAAAGCCATGCCCAACTTCCCAAATAAAGGTATTGCTTTTAATAATTTTTAACCCTTTTTCATTGTCAGCTCTACATACAAGGAAGGAGGACCACAATGGCCCTCGGCGGCTGTGGTTGTACCCACAGCCAACATAATAGCAAAATGGAACAGCTGCAGCTCCGCTAAACCCAATGGATTCACCTATAGCCAATGATGGGCTACAATAACCCTCGATATTGCGATATTCCAATATTACGTACTTTTCGCATGTGTTGAGTTTTTAAAAAAAATAAATTGTAGTTTTTAATTGAAACTTGATATTTTATTCTCAAACTTCCTAGACGGGAATTACAAAAGTTGTACGGAGTCCACGTTTAAAAAGGTGTCCTGAAAGTAAGCAACAGCTTTTATTTTAATGTCGTTCCTGCATTTCCTTTAGTTATACTTCAAAAATATTATTTCGGACAGTTTTTAAAAATTAGTAACCATCACATTTCCTTCGAAGCACACAGCTTTGAACCAAGTCCTTGCAATCTGTCATTCATTTATCCTGTGGTCAAATAATATGGAACCTAAAAATGTAAAAAGAGAAAAACAATATAATAAATAAATAAATGATTAATTTTTTCATTTAATAAATAAAAAACTCCAGTCGATATCAGGACAGACTCCTAGTACACAGAAATCGTCTGGCGCATGTCCTCTCAACAGCACTGCCAGCGGGAAGGTTGAAAAGGAGAAAACCAAAAGATCTCATACTAAGATCTCCAAAAAAAAGGACCATCAGAAGATGATAATCATTTCTTCTTCTTTATTTGTTAATTGCTAATTGTTAAATAGTTTTAAGAGTTGTGAAAGCTAACCTCGGTTTGCCGGCGCGCCCATTCCGGCCTGAATGAATAGAGAAAAAAGGTCACAAAGAGGTTTTTAGGTTCCTCGTATGTTTTAAATAAAAATTAAAAAAAAAAATCATTGATATAGTTTTTAAAAATTCGGACTTCAATTTTGAATTCGATTTTATATATAAAATTTTAAGAATAATATATTATTTAATGGAAATTTTATAATTAATAAATAAAACAATCATTGATTTAGTTTTTAAAAATTCTGACTTCAATTTTTGAATTCGATTTTATTTATAATTTTAAGAATAATATATTATTTAATGAACATCTTATAAATTGTAAATTATCTTAGTAGATTATAATAAGTACAATACTTATAACTAACAGAGTTTAACAATAGAAAATGTATCCTTAATCAGCATTTTCTCTATCTCTCGAAGTAAAGGATTTTTCGTATGCTTCCAGCTTCTGCGCTCGCCGCCATTTTCTTGGGTCCCACAGAAACCCAACCCTTAAGAATGCAAGTGCCTGTTTTTTCACCCACACATCATTATAGCTATTTTTAAAAGTGTCCCTGTCTCCCCTGTGTCCCCCAGCATGTAATCCCTTTCACCGCCGTTGAGGGGAACAGAAACTTCAAATTAACGACGCGTAATAAAAACAAAATGAATCTGAAACGAGCCCTTCGAGTGCCCGAAAAGAGTTTAAATTATTTATTTTTATTTATAGACAGCCGCTTATGTAACCAGAGGATTTGGCGGGCCAATCAACGCACGGGGATCACACGACGCCGTCCGCATCTTTCGGGCACGTGACACCACAAGATCCCCTGCCAATGAACTTGAAAAATGGATCGAAACGTGCCCAACAATAGACCTGAGCAGCAGCTACTCCACCCTTTCAACACATTGGGCAATCGAGGAGTCACACTCTTCGCCTGTCACTCTTCACTCTTCACTCCAGACCTTACCTAACACCTAGAAGGAAACCCTTCCTAATTCTTTTTAAAGATCGCTCGGATGGTGTTCCCAAGTCGAATCCTTTGTCTGCGATCGTTATCCAAGAGAAACCCTTTTTCTGACGCGTGCCGCTACTTGTTGCATCATCATTGTTATCCGTGAGAAGCCAGCGATATGGAGTTACCCTCATCACATGGAGTGCACACACAAATTAACCACCAATAAAAAGGGCAGCACTTCATAAAAAAAATGAACAAAACAAAAAACAACTTCCGTTTTTTTTAATGTGCCACCCTGATCTCCGTTCCCCGATCCCCGTCCCCGCCTGTTGCTTCCCCTCGTCGGCTTCCCTTATTTTTTAAATTATGTTGTAATCGAGAAGTCGTTGAAGCACCCCTAATATGACTTTTAGCGCCACTTCCCTTTCACTTTTTATAGGGTGTTCTTTACGGGGTGGGTAAAAAACAGGGATAAGTGACATGGTAATTGCTGTTCATTGCTACCTTTCAAATCCTGTATATCCTGTTCAACTTCAGGCCTCATTCAGTAATTAACCTCTTGAGTGAACTTTATTCTGGAAGGGTCCTTGATTTGGGCGTGGTTTTGGGACTGATCATATTTTTTAACAGCACTCGGGGTGTGGTCTCTGTGGCTTACATAGAAATACCTTAAAATCGTTATAGGATGATGGGTAACCGATCTTTACATAATATAAATATTAATTTATAAAAAAAATAATTTAAGTTAAAACTTGAGAGTTGATCCTCGGTGATCCTGAATGAAATGGGACAACATCTGCTACGCGTGTCTGGACTGCATAATGAACTCGTCACATGGAACGCTGATCGAAATGGAATTGTGATCTGCGATCGCCTCTACAACAAATTGCCGCCCCTGCATCTGACAATGAGTCTGAAATTCAGGACTATGCACAAATTCAAATGTCATTCAAATAACGGTCGCCAGGACAATGAGAGTGCAAAAATGGACCAGCACGCGGCCAGAGATGAGTAGGAGAACAAGAGCACCAGCAAGGAGCAGGAACGACGGGACACAAGCAGCGGCAACGCCTGCATCTCATTTTCAAGGCAAATCTTTTCGTTGTTGTCCTGAAAATACATATTCAATATTCTGTGGCAGCGCGCCAATATCCTGGCACAGGATATGAGCATGTATTGTTATTATTTTCCTTCTTCTTCCGGTGCACCGGGTGCGATATCAGCAACGAAGTTGGCGTTGACTTTGGACTTGAATCTGGGCTTGCTTCCACTTGGTAAGTGAAGGCATCTAATGAAAACACAAAAACAACAAATGTCTGAATCCTAGACAGCATCTTGGAATCGAAACTGTAACTGAAACTGAGCCTTGAGTGTCGACTTCTCTTTCAGTTAAACCACAAGGTGGAACAGAGGGCCAACTGCTGGACCAGGGCTCTATTTCTACTCCTCCCGAGGAGCGACGAGCGATAAACGATAAGCGTGACATTTTCATACTGTCGGCGATCTGCACCCAGCGCTCATTCATGCCAGAATTGGCGATTAAAATCACTGAGGGTATCCTGGCTGAGCCGCAACACGCCAATCACACACAGACAGGATTAGTTGAAGTGATGTTTTTTATCTCTCTCCTGATGTCGATTGTCCTGTGTCCTGTGCTAATTGGACCGATCCCGGCACTCGACTCACTTTATTCCTTCGATTTGCAGGCGAATAGCCATGAAATCGAAATCCCCTCTCTATGGAACTCTGTCATATCTTAGGGAAGGTCTCAATAATCTTTAGCTCCTCGAAGCGTGCGATTGGTGTAAAATCTAAGCTGACATGTCGGATTCCTCGGGGTCAACCATGAACTTAAGACATCACCAAGCACGTTAGTCGAAGAAACAGCAGTTTCCTTAATTTGGAGCTCAGCCTCAAGAACACCCACACACTCTCTCACACACACACACACACACACACACACAGACATAGCTCAAAGACAGATAGGACAGAAAAACGAGGAGACAAGTTTTCATGGATGAGAAATTAGGAGAACTACCAGAAATTAGTACGTAGCTCCATAATTTTCGTTTGAGCAGATGTGAGGCTTCCGAACTTCGACTTGGCCCCGCGCTCATTTGACTGTCACTTCTGTAGAAAAAAACAAACAATTCCCGAAGGACTAAGCCAAGGAAAATCACACTCATATTGGGTGAACATATGAAAACATATATTTAAACTCCACTCCTAGGCGATGAGGGACCAGGGGTTAGCAGCTAGACGCTATGAGCTAGGGGCTAGGGGTTAGGGGTCAGGGGTCAGGGTATGCATCTTAAGCAATGCATACACCACGCGTGCTAGGGGCAACATCAGCAGCAGCTAAATGCCATCAAGGGTCGCGACATTGGCGCGCAAGTTCCGTACGCGTCTTTTGTGTGAACTCTGAGTCTGAGTCGCCATCGAGGCCAGGGTCGTGTGAGGGGTCGGGGTCGGGGTCGGGGTCGGGATCGGGGATGGAGAAGAAGTCGAGGTCTGTTCTGGGTCTTCATTCAAATAATAGCTGCATTTCCTTGCTGCAGACGGCTGCTCCTTGGCGAGCCCAATAGCATAAACATTTAATGGGAGCGTGTGCTGCGCACGTGCAACATTGCGTTGCCAGGAGCCTCGATTGTGGCATCGGCTCAATGTTCCATCGTCTTTGTGGTGTCTTTGTTTGATTTCCTTTAGGATTTGCGTGTCTGGCTTTGGGTCTTATGATTGATTGAACACTTCATATTTTTGTGTTTATTGTGTTTCCACGATGATCACAATCTTATGGCATTCTCTAAAGAGCAGTCAAACCAATGTTACCGTCCCTATGGGTGTAAGGATCCTGTGGCTTGTGAGGTTGACGGAAATTAAGCATGGATCGAAATATGATTTTCATATTAAATTATAACTGAAAATTACATTTTCATTTTAATTTAATTTAAAATTCACTTCGTTTTTTTCAAATTGAACTAGACTTTACATAAGTCCAAAATATGAAATCCCTACTAAAAGCCCCTAGAATCCTCTTCCTTACACTTTAGTTAATGAGCCTTTTACTGTGCAGGAATATTAAAATTAAGTTCACATCCTTAGAAGGAACATTTACAATTTACATAGTTAACTATTTGGAAAAAGTAAAAATTAAAAAAGTTATATATAAATATGTAAAGTCGCTAGCAAAAGGACTCGCATTGAAATCAGTGCTCGATATGAAGGACGTTAGAAATCGTGACTGGGAGAAACCGCAATAAATTTTATAAGACAGGCTAAAAATGCTTTATTTTAAAATACTTTGGATAGAGTTTTATTTGAAACAGTTTTTAATAAGGAACAACAATTTAATATTATGAGCCGGAGTTAGTCCTGATTTCTAATGGTCTTGGAAGCTATGAAATAATTAAAAATTAATCAAATATTTTAGAAAGTTCTAATAAACAATAATGAAACTAAAATAATTTAAATTTAATGAGTTCTTAAATAAATGTACATATTTTAATATTGCCTGCAGCCAAGTAACCAGTTTTAACCTTTTGTTTGCTGCTCCTGCCGCCTGGCAGCTCCATGTGTCGAGCACTTAACACCTCCAATTCATAATGAATGAGTTAGGAGCATCAACAAACTAAACATTAACATATCGTGCAACTGCTGCACGTACAGGAGAAGTCCTGTCCGCGTGTGAAGGTTGGGGAGCAGCATGTCGGGGACACGCCCGCATGACGGCAGTGCGTCGCCCGCCGGCAGGACATGTGTTAATCAAGTAGCAGCCTCGACAGTGCGTAACTCAACTGTAGCTTGCAGATGCAAGGACATGAGCAAGTAAGCAGCTGCTACAGCGTATCCCAAATCTGCTGCAAGGACCAAAAATAGTTCGTCCCAGCTCCAGGGATTTATGTGACAGAATTCTCATGTTTACGCTTAATTTTCGTTTAATTTTTATAGGCGCCAACGATTTATGTGCGTGGCTGTGTATGAAAATGAGTTCCAAATGCGAAATGCCAGTGCCTGGCCACTCTGATCGTTTGTCCTGCTCCGAAGATCAGACTAGCTTGAATAGTTTTTGTGTTAGGTAAACAAAAAACGTAACATGATCTAAAAAACCAATAACCATTGGCAAGAGGAAATTCGACAAACAATCGGAAAAACAAATGCCAAAGGGAAAAGCACAATTGTTGCAACACGACAATTGAATGCAATCCGGAAATGTCCTGTGATGTCATGGACAAGATGAATCGCCTAAGTAGAAATTACAAAAAAAAGACTCAGCTCAAATGCAGCTACTCCGTCGCTGCGAGAGTGAGAAAAAGAGAGACGAAGAAAGAGCAAATATCACTCAAAAGTGACCATTGTTTTGAGTGAAATTACATTGAGTTGATTGCAAAGCGGTTTGAATAAGAAGGAGAACCCCAGAGAGTGTAAGATGCCTAAATAAATCCGAAGTTGACCTCTAAGACGACCTCAAGACGTGTCCTTCTGAGCGCGCGCGCTGCTCCTTTTCTGCATCAGTCGGTCGGTCGCTTGACCTTTTCAGATTCTTCTTCACCTTCTCCTTTGACTACATCATGTCCTTTGTCCTGGGCCTGCGTTTTGATGCTGACCCGTTGTCAATACCAATGGGCAGCGTAATAAATGTTATAAAGATTGCTTATTGTTTCTCATTGCCAATTGCTAAGGGAATGTGCCATAAATTGCCCCTAGCCAGCTGATCGGCGATCGGTGATCGGTGACCGCTGAGCGTACAATTAATGTCACATAGCGTTGAAAAATACATCTACTGATGCCTCAATTGTGGCGCAGTTGCGTTGGAGGCAGCTGAAACCCTCGGTTTCCACAGAAGAATTGGCAGTTGTGGAAGCTTAGACCGTGTTTTTCCTTGTACTCATTTCCTTGAAAGGGCCAATTGTACATCGCCTTTGTTTTTTTTAAGACTTACACATGCTTTGGCGCGGATTAATGTATATTTTATATCGATCTATAAAAATCATGTTTTGAAAACCAAATCAAATCAACGATTTTACTGAATAACAATATTCAGTATTATTTCATTATGCATCGACTTTTGACATTAACCTAGTCATATATACATATATACACACTCAATCCTTACTGCAGACCTGCCTGCAATCAACGAGGTGGATATAGCAACTTAACTTGCAGTCATCGTTCGCAGTACTGACCTGCAAACAGCATTAACTCTTATACGAAATGAACTTGATCTTATTGAAAATTTGCTTAACACATAGAAAATAGTTATCAATACCCAGAAATCAGTTCAAGTAACATTCACGTTAAGAAAAGGAAACTGCCGTCAGGTCAAGCTTGGTGACTCCATTATTCCTGTAATGGATGTGGTTAAATACCTTGGAGCTTACATTGACAGACGACTTACTTGGAAAGAACTCATCAAAGCGAAACAAACTCAATTAAAGCTCAAAGCCAAAAAGTTTTGGCAGTTGTGGGGCACTGCTTCTAACTCTTACATCGAGATTCTCCAAAGATACCAATCCAAGACTTTCAAAAACATATCAGGCGCCTCCAAATTTATGTCCAATGCTGACATACACAAGAATCTAAATAGTAGCCTTCTAAATAGTAGCTTACTCCCTAATAGACTAAAAAGATGTCACGTGCTAGATCTCTCTCACAGACTTTTAATATACATATTTATATCAGATTAGTACATATATATGACAGATTGCAAACAAGATAAGAGAAAGACAAAAAAAAAATATATACATATACGACATATGTATGAAAATGTCAACATATAGAGAACTGTTCCTATATCCAAATGAAGACAAATTGTGATGATTTACAGATTACAGAGACTACAAATATATATAACTCATTTTTTAAATTCTTTAAAATAGATAACTTTTTACCGGTCGATTATTTTTTAAGTACGATTGGTAAAATAATCAAAACATCGATGTTTGCATATACGATGTTTTCTGATCGATTTATTTTTTTATATCTTCTCTATTTTACCACGAATCAGCTGTACATGCAGAATGAATAAGGAAAGACGTTTACGTTTACATATTTAGTTTATAAATAAAAGAAAAAATGAGCCAATTCAGCCAAGTTAAATATCCAACATCACCAACACCATCTGTGGTGTCCGGTTATACGAGTGCATCACCGCTGCCACCACCAGTTGGCTATCGCAAAGATTGTCTCTCAGCAACGTCAAAGAGCTACAAATATTTAAGACGTCTTCTTAAATTCAATCAAATGGACTTTGAATTTGCGCTATGGCAAATGATTTACTTGTTTATAGCGCCACAAAAGGTTTATAGAAATTTTAACTATAGAAAACAAACCAAATCACAGTTTGCCAGAGATGATCCCGCATTTCTAGTGCTCTTGGTTATTTGTTTATGTGGTAAGTATTTATTCCAATTGGAATGCAACACAGCTTAAATATTCCTTTAAAACATTCTTATTTATATTACAGTAACATCTTTGGGATTTGCATATGTACTAGGTCTTTCCATTTGGCAAAGCATTTCCTTTATATTTTATGTAGTTTTTGTCGATTGTATATTTGTTGGAATCATAATAGCATCTTTCTTTTGGGCGGTAACCAACCGATATTTACGCACAAGTAATTTACAGCCTGATATCGAATGGGGCTACGCTTTCGATGTGCATCTAAACGCTTTCTTTCCACCACTGATGTTACTGCACTTTATACAGTTATTTTTCTACAATTGGTTAATAAGCCAAACTTGGTTTATATCCCACTTCCTTGGAAACACCTTTTGGTTGATGGGCATGAGCTATTATGTATACATTACCTTTCTGGGCTACAACTGTAAGTATTAAATAGCAAATCAAGCCTTTCACATTTTAATTTATAATCCTTTTTTGTTTCAGGTATCCCAAGTTTAAGAAATACCCGTGTTATTCTCATTGCGCTTCCTATTATCTTTCTGTTGTACATTGTGGTCACTATAATAGGTTGGAATGCGACGATTTCATTTGTGAACTTCTATAAATACCGGGTGTATTAAAAATTTTGCGACGTTAAATGTAAATTATTTTTGTAGGATCTTCTTTAAATAATGAGTAATATTAATATCTGTCAACTATTGTAGAATTCAATTTAATATACATATATATATTAAAATTAAATAAAAAAAAAAAGATTTATGTTTTAAGCATGAAAATAACAAAATCTTGTTTGATTGGTAACTACGCCAGCTCCTTGGGCTTCACAAAGGTACGTTTTCTCTTGTTACGCTTTCGCTGCAACTCCTGTGTGTGGAGCTCAGTGTGTACTTCGGCAAAAATCTCTTTCTGCTCTTCTTCGGGAATAGTGGAACGATAATGTTTCATTAGATCGTATTTTTCCCATGGTTTTTGCACTTTCTCAGCTGATTTTCGGTGTTTATCTTTAAGATATTGATCAATGTTTGCAATTCCTTGCAAGTTTTGACGTTCCCAGCGCTCCAACCATGGTCTGGGACGTAAAACAACTTTAATGTCGTTAATGGGCACAGGTGATCCTTCTTCATGTGTTTCTGCTTCCATTTTCTCATCAAATGTGCTGAATTCTGGTAACGAATCTCGCAAATAAAATAGACTGTCGTCCAAGCGTTTTTCCAATCGTAGCACTTCTACCTTCTGTATAGTTGGATCGTATAGTTCGTAAACAACTTCAATACCTTGGTGATCAATGACATTACGTAAAATAAAGCGTGCACGAAGCCCACAACGCTCTCTGTGTATACAAATGCCTACAAAACGACTTGTTTTACCGGCTGCATGGGGATCAGAGCTAGTCACAGCTAAAATTGAGCCCACATAGAATTCCGGTAGTTCAATTTGACGTCGACGATCTAACATATCCATTCTTTCTAACCTTTCACGTACGGTATTGCGCCATTCAACCTTAGGATCAGGCAAAAACTCAGGATAGACAAAACGATAATTTGCAGGCACAATCGGTTTACGGGTTGACGGAGGAGCTACATCTTGCTGTTTTGACAGTTGCTGTTGTTGTAGAACGGCTGATACTGCCGCTTGTTGTTTGGGCTTAGTGGAGAATGTGACTAAAATGCATATGTAATAATAATTGTATATAACATAATTTTGACAAGAACATACCAATTCGATTGAATATACATTGCTGGCTCAACTTTTTTGTCAAAAATCGCGAATTAACGTTCATTTTAACTTAATAAAATGTTTAGATAACCACACTCAGTGATGGCCAAATTACCCTTTCTATAGAAAATTAATCGATAAGTATTCTATAATAAAATTCTATAAAATGTGACCAGTGTATATAATTTTTAAAGGCAAATAACGTGTTCACTTTTTAAGCATCAACAAGAACAGGCGCGTAATTTAAATAAGCAGTATAATTAAATAGTGAGTTCGTATATAAAAGACAGAAAACAATAGCTAGTCTATTCTGTGCCAAATAATTAAAGTTTAATGTGTTTATACAAAACAACTTTTAAGAATAAAATACATAGCACTTTAAACATTTGTATACCAGTATGTCCAAAATAAGAATTAATCATGTATACTATTTCTGCTAATTAAAAATTTAAAAAATTGCATTAAGGTAATACTAAAAGTTTTATTTATTAATCTATTATCGTTAAACTAAATAGATACTGTAAGTTATGCTTTTTAAGTTGTCTTATTTGATATTTTAAATTTAAAACTAAAATAAATAAGCAGTTATTTTTAAAATAAATATGAATAGATATTTTGAATGTCAACTCGGCATTAAAACACGCCTTCAATGGCGTTATTTTCTGTAAACAAAATTAGGTTGCAGGCGGTGGTAACTGAAGACGTGCAACTCTTACAACGACTCGTTTCATAATTGGTGCCCGGACATCTTTGGAGTTATTGCAAATATTCACTGTATCAAATATGTTATGGATCCGACGTACGTGTCGCTTTAAAGCCTGTCCCTGTGTAAAGGCAAACGGACAGTAACTACATTTATAGGGTCGTTCGCCAGTATGAACCCGCATATGTTGTGTTAACGCGTATTTACGTTGAAAACCTTTTCCACAAATTTCGCAGAAATGAACTCGTTTATAAGTAAGGATTCTAAAATTAATTTTACACGAAATTAATTAATATTTGCACGAAAAAAATTATTTAAATTTCTTACTTATCTTTTTTCTTCTTTGGCTTTTCTACCACACTGCAGTTGTTGTCCACCTCTTTTTTAATATCAACATGTAAGCCGCTTGCAATGATATCATTACCTATTTCATTTTCTATTATTTCGGGTCCATTATTGTTACTGAGTAATAAATCTAAATCGTTTAATTCATAATCTATATCCAGTTCTTCATACGAAACAGGAGGCAATTTATTTCGAAGTTCCCGATCTACGTTAATTGATGCCTTTTCTGGTTTTTCGCAAATATTTATTTTGGAACTCTGTTTTTTTTTCTTATCGTTTTGACCGTGCCGAACCAAGAGGTGCCGCCACAATTGAGATTGCAACTGAAAAAGAGCAGGACAGTGCTCACAATGGATACCTTTATTATTATGGTGGCGCATATGAGCTTTGAGAATATGATTTTGGACAAATGAGCGCACACAATGGGGACACTTAAATGGCCGCTCACCGGTATGAATTCGTGTATGAATAGTTAAATCATGTCGACGTAAAAAGCCTTTCCCACAAGTAACACAGAAGTAGGATTTTTCTCCCGTGTGACGTCTAAAAAATGTATGTAATAACAATATAAATAACATAAATATACTTGATTATATATATATAAATTACTTTTCGTGTAAGCGCATTAGATATAGACGTCCAAATCCCTTTTGACAGTATTTGCATTTGTGGGGCTTGTCATCGTTACTCAATTGATTGCAATTTGTAACTCTTTTAACTTTGGCTTTTGCTTGTGGCAATATTTTATCAGCTTTCGGCTTTATGTCAGTTGAATGAAAGTTTTCGTTGGTGTTCTTATTTAGTTCATCGTCAGGCAACGGCTCTGACTTAATTGAACTAATTTTAACTGGTAGATTTTGATGGGTAGAGCCAACGGAGGTTTGCCTGCTCTTCGTTGTTTTTCCTAAGTTTTTAGTTTTATCCTTATTTTTATTCACTTCTTTGATTTTGTCCTTTTCCTTATCTTTTAAAGCAAGCAACTGCAAAAGCCGGCGATTATTTTCAATACATGTATGCTTAAATTTATAAGCATTTTGCGTTGCAAGAACGCAAGATAAACATATGTGCTGGGGTAACAAATCGTCGGCTTTAACTACACAAAATTCATTTAACATGTCAGCCAGACTTGGATCCTTTTTAGATTGTTGACGTTCAGCAAATATGCCAACCAATGTAACGGAGCTATCCATGCAAACTCGACAAAGCTTTTCCATGTTGTACAAAATATGAGCTTTGCTTTATTTAAAAAACATGTATCCAAATCCTAAAAACAATCCAAATTATGTGTGTACATATTTATGTATATGTTAACTAGAAATCTTATTCGATTTCGATAACCGATTATATTTGCGCTGCAGTCGTGCTCCCAGCTGATTTGATTGTACCAACCTGATTTGTTCAACATTCAGAATCGTGTTGGCTTCTATAAAATGCGATTATCAATGGACCCTTTGCGAGTATTGTGTGTTGCCTTGTGACTATAACATATGACAACAATAACTTTTTACTGGTAACAGATGTGCTTGAAGCCTACCAAAGAAAGTTATAAATTGAAAACCACACCAAAGACATTATACAATTTCATTAAACCACATACGGAGATAAGGTGTACACGAAGTACAATGCAAAATATGTTACACGATCTCCCAGTCTTTACATGTGGTGAAATTGTACGAGGGTTTGGTCGAGGATCTAAAGAATTAGGAATTCCGACAGGTATGGTGTGCATACGTATGTGTATGTTTATAGCAATTACATTTAAGTGTTTATTTTAACTGACAGCGAATCTTTCCTTGGATGTTGTGAAATCAATGCCCGAATCCCTTCACACTGGGGTGTACTATGGTTGGGCAAACGTAAATAATGGAGAAGTTTACAAAATGGTACTTAGTGTAGGCTGGAATCCCTACTATGACAATAAAGAAAAGAGTGTCGAGACTCATATGCTGCATGATTTTAACTGTGATTTGTACGGACAGATACTAAGAATTTGTATAGTAGGTTATTTGCGACCTGAGCAGAATTTTGAGTCCTTACAGGATCTTATCGATGTCATTAAATCGGATATAGAAAAAGCCGACACTCTGTTGGATGTTCCTGAAAACAACAAGTTACAAGATTCTGCATTTTTTAAGGAAAAGAAATAGATAATTGACTATCTTAATGTAGTGCTAAATTGGTTATCAGTAATACTGATTTAATGTTTTATTAAGTAAAGATTCACGTATTTGACAATAACTTGGTAAGGTACTTAAGAAATGTTCAACGCAAAAATAAAATAAAAACAAAAAATTTTTGTCACGTACTTGATAAATTGATTTCCCCAAGCATATCACAAATCTTAAGTGGTAGTACTTGACTCTTAATTAAAATAATTTTAAAAACTGTGACTATACGCAGAAATAGAATAGTTCAAATTCCATTTACTTAGAAGGAGGAAACCATATATTAATTAAAAGTAAAATGGTGCCATTTATGTAAAACTTCAAATAAATTGCAGCTTTTTATATTTAACTGTATATATGATATTAGTTGCTAAAATGTTTTTTAATAAAGAAAATTAATGTTTTAATTTTTCGTTATAACAACAGGTCGTATATGTATTTATATTTGAATCATATATGGTTTTATATATTGACACAAAATAATGTTACTTAAAAAAATATATTAAAACAAATGCCAAATTCAGAAAAGTCTTTAAAATAACTACAGGTTGCCTTTTAATATTGTATGCCAATTTACAAGCTTATATAACATGAAAAAAATGTAGATTAATTAATAAAATTAAATGTATCGATAGTTTAAAGAGACAGCTTAAATTGATGATTGGCTTTAACGGAACATTGTCCAATTACAAACAAGCATAGCGATGTTCCATATCTTAAAATTATATTAAAATCTACATATTAAGTCAATCGTACATATATTTTTTATTTGTACAGTGCATTTTAACATTAAGTTCTTTTTTAGTAGTTATAATTTTGAAATACATTTAATATTAAATTTGCCGTTAAATCCGATAGGCGACGCATTTTATATCGTTCATTTTAAAATATCGATATTAATTTTCATCTACTTCGATAACATGGTCGATGTTTTGGTTTTGTTAATGATCGCGTTAGGTTTTCTGCGAGTGTGAACCGAAGATTTGTGTATATAAAACCGTTGTTCAAATCGACAGGTAAATCAGATTAAAGCATTACATTAACTGTACTGGTTAACTAGATGAAAAATTTGCATAGTGACGATCTTAACAACAACATGTCGAGTAACAACAACGTGTCTCCTTTACCGCTACCGCAACCGCAACATGTGCGCAATGAAACGCATAAGCAACAGGTGGAAGCCGATGTGCCCACGTCGACTTCAACAAAGCTGTCAATTAGCGAAAATAAGGAACTAACCGGTTTGACACATGAATGTGGAGTATTTGGTGCCATTGCTTGTGGCGACTGGCCCACACAAATCGACATTGCCCACGTGATCTGCCTTGGTCTTGTGGCGTTGCAGCATCGTGGCCAGGAGTCGGCAGGCATAGTAACCAGTGAGGGCAAGTGCTCCAAGAATTTCAATATGCACAAGGGCATGGGTATGATAAGCACACTTTTTAATGATGATTCAATGAAGAACCTTTGGGGCAACTTAGGCATTGGCCATACGCGTTACTCTACGGCCGGTGCTTCCGAAGTAGTTAACTGTCAGCCATTTGTGGTCCACACAGCACATGGAGCCATGGCCCTAGCTCACAATGGTGAGCTTGTTAACAATGAATCGCTTCGCCGCGAGGTATTGGGACGCGGTGTTGGATTATCCACGCATAGTGATAGTGAACTAATTGCTCAATCCCTGTGCTGTGCACCGGAGGGCGTTTCCGAACATGACGGACCCAACTGGCCTGCTCGAATTAGACATTTTATGATGCTAGCCCCATTGTCATATTCACTGGTTATAATGCTTAAAGATAAAATCTATGCCGTACGCGATACCTACGGCAATCGGCCGCTTTGTATTGGAAAAATCATGCCAATTAACTCCAATCAATTGGACAGTTGCGGTGAGGCACCCGTCGACGGTTGGGTAGTTTCTAGTGAGAGTTGCGGCTTTCTATCTATTGGTGCTCGATATGAGCGTGAAGTAGAACCTGGTGAAATTGTAGAGCTTACACGCAACGGATACCGTACAGTTGATATTGTAGAGCGACCTGAGTTTAAGCGCATGGCTTTTTGCATTTTTGAATACGTTTACTTCGCTCGTGGCGATAGTATTTTTGAAGGACAAATGGTTTATTCTGTGCGTTTGGAATGTGGTCGGCAACTGTGGCGTGAAGCGCCTGTTGAAGCGGATCTGGTAAGTTCAGTTCCAGAGTCTGGAACTGCAGCAGCACATGGTTATGCTAGGGAATCAAATCTGGAGTTTGCCGAAGTTTTGTGCCGAAATCGCTATGTTGGTCGCACTTTCATACAACCTTCAACACGCCTTCGCCAGTTGGGCGTTGCTAAGAAGTTTGGTGCACTGTCGGAAAATGTTGCTGGTAAACGACTTGTGCTTATTGATGATTCACTTGTGCGTGGCAATACAATTGGTCCCATAATTAAGCTTCTTCGTGATGCAGGAGCTCGTGAAGTTCACATTCGTATTGCCAGCCCTCCACTCCAGTATCCCTGCTACATGGGCATAAATATACCTACGCGAGAAGAACTTATTGCTAACAAACTTAATGCGACGCAGCTAGCTCGTCACGTAGGTGCTGACAGTCTAGCCTATCTTAGCGTCGCTGGCTTGGTTAAAACTGTCCAGCGTAAGCATTTGACATCCACCAAGCCAACTGGCCACTGCACTGCTTGTTTAACTGGTGAATATCCTGGCGGTCTGCCCGATGAATTAAGCTGGTAAACAGACCAAACCTTACAGTATCGAAATTGCTGTCACAAACTTTGTAGCTGAACTGCATTTAACACCCACCATTTCCATTATAAAAATATCTCGAAGTACATCCTAAGTTCAAATTATACACTTTAGATATAGTAACTTTTCAGTGAAAAGTGTTTTTCCATCATAAAAGACATATTTTATATAAAAATAAATCTACTTCAATATTGCCATAGAATTGTCAATAATTATGCATTGTTTGCAATTGTAAATTAAGTCAATAATAAATCAAATTTGGCTCAAACATATCATATATCAACTTTGTCCAAGGTGCTCAATAATTTCAATGCATGAAATCACATGGAGATCACAGACAGAATCAGATTCTAAAACCTGTTTAGTAATTCGATTCAAAATATCAATCTTAACAGTTTTCAAGAACAACAATTTTGCGAAAAATTCTAATTATAATTTCGTTTTGCTATTCTATATTAAATTGACATTTATGTAACTAACTTAATTACAAGGATATTTGCTACGGTTTGCTTTTCTGATCTAATATCTAATTGTAAAATAAAACAAAGAAGAATCAGACTATTCATCTGTTTGGCCAAATGTAAATTATTTCTTTCAGAAACTACATAAAATTGTATATACGTATAAATTGGTAAGTACAATAACACTATCGAAATGAAAGTAATACAAAATATCAAAGGATTCTTGAAAGGTCAAAAGGTTAATTGAAAGAAATTGTAAAAAATGTGGTACTATGATGTTGAACCCTTTATATTTTACTTACTCTTTTACACCTATATGTTTTTTGTATACAGTACATTGAGTTGTTACTTCTTTTTAATTAATATAATTGTTTATATTGTACCTATTTTATTATATTTATAAAAATAAATAAATAATAAAAGTTAAAGGTTTAACTCGCTCTAACATTTCACAGCATTTTATCAAAGCAAAAATAAAACTAATTATTTTTAATTAAAAAGTAAAGTCATACTAGTTAATGCAAATCACCTATTTTATTGCATGAGAAGTAATAAAAATTTGTTATACTTCTACAATTTCTTTTGCATGCAGCCCGTTCTATTAGACATAAATTATATACATATTTTGTTTTATTATACAAATTTGAATTTCGTGTGTAGTTTTACAAATACATCATGTGTATCAATATATTCTTACTAAGAGATTTCGTGTTTTTTAAGTTTTGGTGTGCCGGCAAAATAAAACACGTTTTACAGATACTATGTAATACCTAAAGAAACATGAAATTCAATACCAATATTTTTATATTCAACTCTCACTCTAATTAAAACTATTCAATTGTAAAGATTGAAACCTTTATTTATTAATGTAAATTTAGCTAGTATCTTATTAATAATAGTTTAAAATGTACCAAAAATATATCATAAAAAATATAAACGATAAAACGACTAAATAAATTAAAAAAGATTTTGGACCTGTGCCAATATAATAATCATTATTGGTATTTATCGATTATCGATATAACAGCAGGCTACAACCCTATTTAAATTGTCATCTCATCCCCATGTTACTATGACGGAAAACACAAATTACTGACGTTTTCATTAATTTTATAACATAAACCTCTGTCGGTTAGCGCATTGTTAATTCCTGAAATAGTTTGAGGTCGGTTTTATACTGAACCACACAAAATGCGTTGGTCGTTACCTTTAGCCGGTACATTTATATCAGTATCACTACTTCTAATTCTGAGCACCTGCTCTGCGCTATACGAAGATCAGATTAAGAAGTTCGATTGGTAAGTAACTGTAACAATCAATATGATTGACAAATTAACAATTGGTATCCTTTAGGCGTAGTGTAAATGTAGGTGCACTCAAACATGCACACATTGATCTTAATCATTTTCAACCTCGGTTTTTAGTGAGCACACACGAGCAAGTGGTTGCCTCACTATGTCCCAAAACCGGCGAAATTGTTTGGCGCCAAGTGTTGGAGCACAAGGCACGTGGCGATATCAAATTGTTTCAGATAAGCGGATTTTCTGACAGTAGCAGTGACACAGCGGCTGCACCAATGGGTTCCAATCTTGGGTTCGACATGCTTACAGTTCAAGGTCATGCTCCTGCTCTTGTACGCGGCTGGAATACGAATGTTGGTACCATTGAGTGGGAGTGGTCTATAACACCATTAAACACTGATCGCGCTCAAGATGCAGTGTGGTTTTACAGCAACTCGGTGTTGTATCACGTAGTGCCAGCTTGGCGCAGCCATCTTGAAGTAACAGCCTACTTTGCCACCTCAGGACATACAACAGGAAGTACCAGTAAAATTATGGCAGCTTGGATAAACCCTGAAAACTGTTTGCTAAGTGGAACCTACTATGTATGTGTCGATGGTAAGCAACTTATCACTTTGGATCTAGTTGCTAAAAGCACGCAGGTCATTGCAACATCTCTAGAAGCCGAACCAACAAACAAACTTCAAGCATTATCGGTAAATAACAATTAAAAGTATTTAATGATTAAAAATTAATAGTTTATAATTTAAATCTTATATTTAACAGGGCTTAAACGGTGTTCTTGTTGTTGACGGAAAACTTATTAGCGTTAACAAAAACCAAGCCGTGTGCTCCGAGTTAAACAGTGCCAACTACGCTGTTGGTAGCTTTAATTATCGTAAAACTGTAACCTATGCAGATTTGGTAGATGGGGTAAGTTATATAATATAAAACAGCTTAATGGTAAATAAAGAATGAAATCTTCTTTTTAAGATTCTCAAAATTGGTGCCGTTTATTTGGACAACTGTTCACCAGTGCCTGAGTTACAGCAGAGCGTAGCATTTGCTGAAGATTATGGAACACCTAGCATCCGCTCTTTCGACTGTAAACTAAAACGCAACACAGATGGAAAAAGCTGTTTGTTCGTTTTCGGCACTAGCGCTGGGTCCATTGTAGCAGTGCAACAAGGTCGCGTCCGTTGGGCACGTGAAGAGTCCTTGGCAAATATTATTGATTCACAGTTCATTGATTTACCCTTATCTGATTCTGGTACTCTGGAAAGTGAAATGAAGGACAAGGCAGGTGAGTGTACACTCTATTCCAATAAGTGGGAAGAAGTTAGTCAAAAGTTGAAAATAAATGTCTTTTAATGCTTTTCTAAGTGGATACCAACAGTTTTAAACGTAAGTTGAAACTATCCAAATCATGCGATGATGCTTTATCATGCTTAAACATTTCTTAATACCAGAACTAGAATAATAGATATTTACCTTAAATAAATATAAATATAAATAAAATATATATTTATACAAGATTAATTTCAAATCCACAGGTGATATTATCAGCGCCTTTATGAGACGTATTACCACGCAAACACTGCAAATCAGGAGTCTGTTCTTGCATGTACTTGGACTTGGACCCCCACCATCGGATACACAACGCGCTGGGCTTGTGCGTGACTCCTTTGGTCTGCACAAGATGCTAGTGGTCTTAACACGTGCGGGAAAAGTTTTTGGTATTGACAACATTTCTGGTAAACATCATTGGAAGTTATATTTACCCAATGTTTCGGGCTTTGAGAATGCTGAGGAAATGCGTCTCATCGTGCAACGAACTTCCAAACACTTTCCACTGCAGCCTCTTTGTGCAGTCGTTGCTAAATTTGCTGTAAGTCATTCACTTTTTAATTGTAGTTTTTTTTTTCAGTATAAATAAGCTATTTTTACTTTCCAGACCAAAGAGAACGGTGTATTGTTTCGTTTTAATCCTATTACTGGAAAAGCTGCTGAAGGTGGACTTTTACAGCTAGATTATCAGATACAGCAACTGGCACTTCTCCCGGAGTCACCGCAAGATTTTGTGAAGGGTATACTTATTTTGGACTCTACAAACCAAGTGCATGTGGAGCCAAAGCATGCAACGCCCTTGGTAAACTACTTACTTAATTAAACATTAAAATTTCCTAACAAACTTCGTTGCAGGCAGATGGAATGTATATGTACACAGCTGATGTTAAAACTGCTGAGCTCAAAGGTTACTTTATAAAATATGCGGGCAGCGTTAGTATTACAATTCTATACCTTGTATGTAGCAACTAAAATTGATTTTTTTTAGGTTTTATCATGTCTTCCTATTTGGAATGTGCGTCTCGGTGGACATAATTCGGAACAACAAATTATTTCTGTTGCTAGCAAAAATCCTGTTGAACACGTGCATTCACAGGGCCGTGTATTAGGTGATCGATCCGTGTTGTACAAATATATTAATCCAAATCTAGTGGCCTTTGTTACACAGGCACCAGATGCTACGCACAAATGTAAGAGGAACATTTTTTGAATTTTAAAAATTTCTCATACTCAATTTTAATGCAGCTGTGCTCAATTTATATTTGATTGATGTTGTATCCGGCTCTGTGATTTTCTCAATGACGCATCGGAAGGTGCGCCAACCAGTGCGTATTGTGCATTCCGAAAATTGGTTAGCATACTCTTATTTCAATGATAAAGTTCGGCGTACTGAGATAAGTAAGTAAATATTATTTCAATTGAATTTAGTTTCTTAAAATTAAAGCTAATATTTTTAAAACAGCTACCATTGAGCTTTATGAGGGTAGCTCGCAGGCAAACAACAGCGTTTGGAGCTCGTTGCAGGCTCCTTCTATGCCGCTTGTAGAGCGTCAATCTTACATAATACCCACCATTGTTGAGGCTATGCGTGAAACCATTACTGAACGCGGCATTACAAATAAGCATGTCTTAAGTAAGTGTGATTTTTTTTTAATAATTATCTGTTTGAGGTTAATAAATCTTTTGATGAAAATAGTTGGAACTGCAAGTGGCGGCATTGTGGAAATGCCGTGGCATCTGCTGGATCCACGTCGCCCAATAGCATCAACTACACAAGGACGCGAAGAGGGTGCTATTCCTTATATACCGGAGTTGCCTTTGCCCACAGAAAGCCACATAAATTATAACCAGACGGTTGCACGTTTGCGTAATATTTATACCGCTCCCAGCGGTCTGGAAAGTACCTGTCTAGTCGTGGCCACGGGCTTGGGTAAGTTTAATCCTTTAAATGAAATTAAAAATGTGAGAGCTAACTGTATTTGTCTTGCTTTGTAGATTTGTTTGTTACGCGCGTTGCGCCCTCAAAGACGTTTGATATACTGAAAGAGGATTTTGACTATATTTTAATATCTATAGTGCTAGTCGTGCTTACTTCGGGCTCTTTGATTGTTAGGCATTTAGCATCGCGAAAATTGCTCAAGCAGGCATGGAAATAGATAATAGAAATACATAATTGCTTTATACACAATACTACGACCAAAAACACCAAATAAGTGGAGTAGACATTATGAAAACGTATTGTAGTACTAGCATTTTTAATATTGGTGCATAGTACCACAGTTTTTTCTAAGCCTAGGCAATTATTTATATTAAAATATTTAGCGTAAAATCAAGTAATTACCTGTTGAAAAGGTTTTAATTGCCACATGTGTTTTGTTTTCTATTTACTTTGTATACTTAAATATATCAGCATTAAATTTGTATGTTTTTGAAATTTAGTCAATAAAGAAAGCTGTAAAGAACAAAAGGTTAATTTAATTTGTGTTTCATTTCTGTTTTCAATTTAAAAATAAAATTGAAAATTCCTATAGGTTTAAAAGTACAATTCAGGTCTAATTTATTATAGTTACGAGCTTTACATTATTTTCAATATTTTCTTCTATTTTAACTTAATCATGTTAACCGAAATCAATTACTTCCAATGTTTTTATCTCTTTAATTATTAAAACAAAAGTTCACTCTTTGCATTTAAAGGTCACTTATCGCAAAATCACATTTCACACTTAACAGCCCTTTGGTGTGTTATCTAATAAGAATTTTTCTGGCCTAACGGTCTTTAAAAACGGCGAGGGTGATGCCACTTAGTTAATTTGGTACGCTGTTCAGCACTGTTAATGCAACAGCTGATGGATGTCTTCTTCCTGGTGCCGGGCGCATTGAAACACTAGAAAATAATGTCGCTGCGTGTTTTGGGTTTTAATTTAATAAAAGCTAACAGAAATTTGTTGCAAAATGCTGGCAAAACTGGAGGCAGCCCTTATGCTGAAGCTGTAAGTTCAACTAAAACTTTAAGTAACACACGGATTGTATCGAATATTGTAATAAAATTTCATTAATGTTTGCATAACATTTTAGGCATTGGCGGCACCATACGCTACCCAGGTCACCGTACAGGCCAGTCCTTTAGCGGTTCAAAAGCAAAAGGTCAGCAAGGCTATGAAGGCCTATATTAAAAGAGCTAACGAGCACGATGAGTTCATGAAAACTCAACACTTGGAGTTTCAAATTGGCAAAAGGCATCTGGCTAACATGATGGGCGTGGATGCTGAGACTTTTACGCAAGAAAACATTGACGTAAGTGTGCTTAAGCAATATAAGTATAAACTTTAGTCTTGCTGCTTACTACAGGAAGCCATTGCCTACTTGTTTCCATCCGGCGTGTTTGACAAAAGTGCACGGCCATCGATGAGGTCGCCCGAAGAAGTGTTTCCAGGGCGAAAGGCAGCAGAGTTTGATGAGACTGGACGGCCTTTCCACAGCATGTTCTACACAGGCAAAGCCAACTTTTTCCAGTTGTTGCACGTAAGTCACTTTCTTCAGATTTAAAATTTTTCTAATTACAATTTTTCGACAGGACATTGTTAAGGAAACTAATAATTTAAATGACCTAGATGAACGCATGCTGCGACGTGGAAATAAGCCAGATGAGAATCAAAAGCTGTAGGTCTTATTTTTAGCTTGCGTAATGTATCTAGCACACTTTAACGATTATTTCTTTATTCGATTTAGCGAAACTACAGGCTTCCAGCTTTTACAAAAGGAGCAGCTGGAGCGCATCCTGATGGAGAAAATTGCTGATATCGAGTATTTAAATTTCACAAATGCAATGGAACGTTTAATTGCTTTGCCGTATTCCTATAAAAGCAAAACGTTTATTGAGCGCTACCTCAAGCCCTTGATTGATCAATCTAAGCAACTGGAGGTTCCGAAGCCAAAAATCGATGACCAAGGTCGTCAGTATATAACTACCTACGAATGTCTGCGCAAATCCGCACGTGCCGATGTAACAGTGCGTCTACCCGGCACCGGAAAAATAAGTATCAATGGCCAGGATATATCGTATTTCGGCATGGAACAAAGTCGCGAACAGGTGAGTACCCAATGCAACTTCCAAGCCTTATTTTAAATAACTAGTCATGTGAGTCATCCAGCACCAGGTCTGAACAGATCTGTTAATAATATTTCGCACCTTTGTAGAAATTACAAAATCCAATTGAATCAATTCATCATATCAATAATTTTTCATTTTAATTATCATTTTAACGCCTATCGTACGACAACGCCAAACAACAATGACACAGCCTTAAACCAGACACAAAAACAATCAAACTTGCCAGCTTTTCATCTAGAATATTGTCTAAAATCTACTTAGAATACAAATATATATGTATTCATATATATATATATATATATATATATTTGAATATATACATACATAATGTATCTACAATATATATTAAAAAATGCATATACTAAAATATATATATGCGTGTCTCGTAGGTACAGTATAGTTTAGTATATATGGCTAAAAGGCATAGATACATTTTGCGCCAAGCGCGTCGATATAAAATATGTTAGCTACAGATTAATATCAACAAGTTTTTGGAGCTTGGGTACCATGGAAGGGTACACAAGACAAGTCTAGTTGCTAAGGACTCCAATCCAAGTGCATAGCAAGTGATGGTGTTGATGGATATACAAATATAGTGCGGCTACTTGCGCAGATTCTGCTTCTGTTGATTGGAGATGACGGTGAGCAGCTTGTCAATGACTTTGCTTGCCTGCTGATGCTGGGAAATAAGTGCTTGTTTCAGCTCTTGAATTTCCTGCGTGAGGAACTCAATCCGATCAGCGTTGTCATCAATCTTGCTTGTTAATGTGTTAAACTGGGAAGCTTCCGGGTCTGGATCAGGTAGCACATAGGATGTATTGACGCACCCATTGTTGTTGTTGTACTTATTTTTATACGACAAGTAGTTCTCTGCAGGATTCTTTGAGGAAACTGTGTGGCCAAAGTGCTTACGCATTTTTCCCACCTCATATGCCTTCATTAAAATGTCGCGTGGCAAACGTTTCTCACTCGGATTTAGTGGCTTCACGCACAAAACAACTCTATAAGCCTGGGGCGACACCAGCGCTGTGTAGTGTAGGAGATTCCGTAGCCAAGTGGGCAAGTAACCGTTAAAAAGCGCTGACTCGATGTAGCTAATCAATTTGGTTTGTCGCACCAACTTGGAGAGTCCAGCGGTCTTCTTGAGACCCTGGATGTCGTGGACCGCAATACCCACCAACAGGTTCATCAGAATAATGGTCACAAACAGTAAGAAGAGCACAAACGTAATTTGGGCGCTAACCTCCAGAAGAAATGGTGGATCTTTGCCGTCCGGATCATTGATCAAGAGCGACAAATCCTGTTCCCCAATCATCATCACGAGAACAGTAATGAAGCCCATAAAAGGATTTGCAAATGAAGACGACGACGGAAAGATGACGCAGAAGCTTATGGTAAATCCAATTAGCATGCACGAATACGCCATAAACAGCTTCGCGAACTCCCCCTGGACGCGTGTGTACATGGCCACGTAAACGTCGAACACTGGAAGCTGACCAATCATTAACATCAAGTTGGTCCAGCCGAGCAGAACTGCAAAAGCTCCAATGTGGTTTTGGAACGTGTACGTCTGCTTCGTGTATATGTAGGAGATGACAAAGACGCTGGTTATGACAAACCACTCCATTATATTTTCGACCTGCGTGACGTAGTGTCGAAATGAGGAGTAACCCGTGATGCCGTACAGCTTCCTGAATATCTCCACTATTGTAATGGCCACCAGCACCCACCACTGCATTTCCATGACGAATGGGTTATTGCGTAGCATGTCCCCCAGGATGGACTGTTTTTGGCATAGTTCTTGCGCCTGGATTGTCGTGTTGTCGTCCTTGCTCCCATTATAACAGTTGTGTGCCAGCGCCGTGAGCACATAAAGAGTCAGGAAAAGCACAAAGCTGAAGCAGAAGATCAAGCGCCCAATGTAATATTTCCGAATCTTGCCCCATTTGATATACAAAAAGGATGAGCATAGTGGATGCTCCAGAATCTCCTTTTGACCCTCATCTACAAAGGTGTTCAAATAGCTGATCTCACGTGGGTGACAATGCTGCAGCAGCTGGCGGAAGTCCAGCTCCAGTTCTACCTCTCGATTGACGGGATCCTAAAATTGAAAGATACAAAGATTTGACTTTTTGCGGACAAGGAACTTTTAGGCCAAACTATGATAAAGGAGCATAACTTACTTGGGAGTGATGCAGAGTAATGGCCGCGTCCAGTTTTTGGCGTATCATGGCCACTGATGCGGGCGTCTTTCTTGTGATGACGTTGAGGGCGGATGTGCCTTTCTTTGATTTTGTTGTAACATCCGCGCCATGAAAGATAAGCATTTCGACGCACTGAACGAGTCCATCGAGAGCGGCCAGGTGAAGTGCAGTAAAACCGTAGATGTCCTTGTGGTTGACATTGGCACCCCACTGGATAAGTGTCTCCATAATGTCATAGGCATTTTCGGACTTTCCTACAGCCGCGTGCAACGGCGTCCGGTGATCAAAGTCCTCCGCATTTGCGTCGGCGTTTCCGTTTCGCAGCAAGGATTCTACGCACTCCAAGCTCGAGGTTCGTGCTGCCAGGTGAAGTGGCGTGAAGCCACGATGGTTCTTTAATTTGGCGTCAGCACCTTTGGACAGTAGCAAGTCAACACACTCCACGTTCCCCTCATCTGCTGCCAGATGAAGAGCAGTGGATTCCTTCTCGCGAATACATATGCGCACATTGGCATCCGCGTTTGGGGCATTCAATAGAGCCTCCAAGCACTGGAGATGGCCCAGGTCAGCCGCCAAGTGAATTGCATTGGTTCCATTGGGCTTCAGGGAATTCACATCAGCTCCCTCAGTGATAAAGAGCTGAAGGCACTCGAGTGCATTGGAACGAACTGCACAGTGGAGCAAACTCTCCTCGCAGTTGGGCTTGTTGGTGTCCTTGGTAATAAGGGCACCATTGTTGATAAGGAACTTGGCCGCCTCGGCAGCGTTACCAAAGGCGGCGCAATGCAGGGGCGTGTAGCACTTTGGTTGTAAATTGACATTGATGCCTTTGGTCACCAGTAGATTCAGTGTGGCCAGGCAGCCGCTAAAGGCGCCCAAGTGCAGGGCCGAAATACCGTTTTGGTCGCAAAAACTTAGATCTGCGCCGACCTTTAGCAAGCCTTCGAGAAGGTCCCAGCGCTTGAGAAAAGCTGCCCATAGGTAGCTGAAGTTCTTCTCCAGCTTCGACGCCGCCTCGAAATGCGCCGCAAGGCTCTCGGCTACTACATTGCTCTGCTCAATGTCCTCAAGTAGACGAACGCGGCCCGAGGCACTCTTCATTTGGTCAATAAGGCTTATCCTTAGCGTGTCATTGCATATTTGAACGCTGAGCTCGCTTGTTGGCTCCTCGAAGCTATCGTACATGCTCGGCGCACTCTCCGCCGGCGGGGATGGTCCACACTCCATGTATTCAAATTCTCCAGCTGTCGGGTACTGAGCTTCGATCATGGCGTCAGTATTGTTGCGCCATCGCACCATCAGATTGGGTGGAATCGATTTGAAGCTGCGCAAAAGGCACATAATTGGCATTAGTTACAGAAAAGTCGTTATTCAAGGTTACTAACTATCCAAACTACAAGGTATGAGGAGGGGGTCGGGGGTGTGGGTGGGGGCTTGTATTGCCTGGGACGCTTATTTCTTAAAGGTGTACTATTTTTTTGTTTAGTTGAGTTTATTTCATTTTTGATTGTCACGGAGGCAGAAGGAAGAATAAACATGTATAATTATTCAATATACATAATCTACATAAATGATTACGTCTCAGTTACGTAATCTATAAATAGCTCATATCTATTTATATATATATATTATATATATATTATTTTTTAAATGTGCGGAGAACGACTTCACTTGATTCAGCTTTGGCTCTGGATGAGAGCACTGGCAATGCACATTTCAAAGTCGCGATTCGGGATCAGCTCTTAGGGAACAAGTTGTTGTGGGAACGGGGCTTTAGTGGTGGGGGCTTTACGAGCTGAGACGCTTCGGGAGTTGATTAATTTATTTATTCTTTCTATCTTTTTTGATTGACTCCATTTTGCGAGTAGTCCACTTGTTTTTATGGACATGGACGGCATTGTGACGGAGTCATCAATTAATTCAGATATGAAACGAGCTGATTTTATGCTAAGTTATGCTAAACGGGAGTTCTCTATGCTACACCGAGTCCCGATTGCCGGAGCTTATTTACAGTTATTCGATTAAATGTCGTACAGGTGCGGAAAATGCCGGCGGCTTTCCCGATTCGCGAAGATCTGTGTGCTGCGAGTTCTCGCAGTTTGCAATTACAACTGTAATTTTTGCATAATTTCATGGGCTGCAGCGCTAAATTTCAGGGACTGTTTTCTAATCTTTGCGTCTTTGTTCTGCACTTAACGAATTTAAAGTCAGCTATATCCAGCTATATATATTTAAATTTATATGTACTGTATATATCTACTGATGTATGTGTGCGTGTGTGTGTGTGTGTGTGCGTGTGGGGGTTTCTGTGCGCTGGGTACGTACACCGTTTGTAGCCATATCCACGGTTGATGCCAATTCGCTAATGAGCTATTTTCAATTTCTAATTTCATTTCCGAACTGCAGCGGCGATGATATATACATAGAAAGGCTTGACTTGACTAGACTAGCGACTGTGTGACCCATCTACGGGCTGGTCCAACCTAGAGAATGACCACTAAATGGCCAGACTGAGTGGAGGCGGCAGCGGCGGCGGCGTCAGGCTCCGATCGGGGATGGGTTGGGGGATTGACAACAGGCGCTTCAACAATTGTGTCGCTTCAACAATTTTCTAACGGACGGAAAATGCAACAATGTTGTGTGAAAATCGCGAATTTTTCACTTCCGTTTTGTTGTTGGTGTTGTTGTTTATTTATTTATTTTTTTTTTTGGATTTTCGTTCAACTGCTATGGGCTTTGTTTTTGTTGAACTTTTTTTTTGTGCTTTGTATTTTGTTTTTTTGGTTTTTTTTTTGTTGTATCAACTGACGAACTGCGAACGGTAAACACGCTTTTAAAATGGCTTTAGTAAGCGACTAACGCGTCCGCCTGCATTGTGGCTTCGATACCGACTGATCGAAGCGTAAGCGCTCTTCACTACCCGTCGATCGAGTTGGAATCGCGTCCCAATCAGCGAGAGAGATGAAGTGGGAGAGAGGTTGCCGAAATGTGGTTTAAAGCCAGAGAGAAGAGAGTGTACGAGGGTTGTGGAAGGGGGAGAGAGAACCATCAATAGTGTGTCTCGAGTGGGAGTTGGACTCGTTTGAAGCGAGTGCTCGGAGCTGCCAATAGCTGCATACAAAAAACTGGCTGGAATGTGTGGCATTATAATGGGAGTCTGGAGATAAATCAATTAAGTCACTTACAGAGAAGACAAACACCTAATTTTGGCTCAGCTAATCATTTCTTTTTTTCTTTCATTATTTTAATTTAATCTTAACGACCTGTTACCCATCCTTAGTGTTGTTGTTATCCTTTGATCTGCTGACTTCCCACTAGAGCTTAATTGAGCTGTGCTTCAGTCACACGAACGATTAAAAGCGTGACTTTTTCATAAAACTGAAAAGTGTGAAAGCCATGGGAACGATTTTTAGAACTGCGAACTGCGGATGCAGCAGCTTTCAAGTGTTCCCCTACTTACATTGTAGTACCCCGAATAGTGATTACAATCGCCGAGTTACCTCAAAACCTGTTTTCCTTATGGCCAAAAGCTGCTTTACGATTGATGATAGTCCCCAAATTGTTCTCCCCGACTGACCCCCGGCGATGCCACGTGGAAGTCCATTAGCGAATCGCATTCGAATTCTAATGCTTTGAGGCAGTTCTGAACTTTTAATATCTGATTTTTTCAGCTCTGGACAATTCAGAGAAATCGTAGCGTCAGTTCCTTAAAACACACATATTGCACTTACACTCACACTCACACTCGCACTCACACTCACACTCGCACATGTACCAACAAACTCAGGATCTGCCCACCTCTGTTGTAACACGATATGAGCTCGTCGAGCTCATTATCAACCTGTAAACTTAATACTTTCCCAAGTACCTGTAGTTCTGAGATCACACTTGAAATCGCTGTTTGTTTTTTCTGAAATCAGGACAGGATTAAAACCAGATAATATGTCAACTGTTCCGAGCGGACTTTGGACTGAAAGTGTCAAATAGTTTGGGGGAGAGACAGTCGTTCCCAAATATATGATATGGGCAGGGATTGAGTCTTGGGTGGCGCCACCTTCAGGGGCACGTTTAAAGAATAAACAAAATTTGTATGCCATAAAAAAATAAAGAATTAAATAATTCACTTCTTTCCAAAGATATGTATATAGATTTGGGCATGTGTGTGGCCTTTGTCGTCCGGTGAAACTGAGACTTTCCGAAGTTGTTTTTTATTTTTAGTTGGGGTTGCACTCGCTTGTAGAATGTGGATTACTCAATGGGCCATTGGCGTATAAAGCGTATGAGTGCAATGCTGGCCTTTCGGTCGCAACTGGAACTTACCGGTTATTTGCATTACTCTCATTCAGTGGCTGCTCCATTTCGGTCTTGGTAACGACACTGATGGAACGTGTCATGCGACGCGGCTTCGCGCTGCCCTCCTTGTAGCCAAGATTCTCCATGATGATTACTCGAAGGCGACGAGCAGACCTTGCCGATTGCAGCCACAACGTCTTTCAATGGAAATTTGGAGTTTTTGTTGCTGCAGTTTTTATTATTATTAAAACGCGCAAAAATGCGCAAAATTTAACTCAAGTCGAATCACTGCACTTACGTTGTAAACAAACTAACCAAAACTTTCCAATATCTGCCACGCAAATTTATAAACCAGTTTCTTCCCGTCTGTTACTTGGGGCCTCAGCTTGGAGAAAAACTTTTTCTTCTTTCTGTCTGTCTGCCTTCCTGCCTTTTTGCCTTTTGCCTTGTTGCCCTTTTGCCTTTCAGCTGGAACGACAAACAACAAGAAGGGACAACATATTTGAGATCTATGATGATCGACTACTAAATGTGATGGCTTTCGTACGAACACAGAGATTCGCGTCCGCTGGGTGCTTAGGCTTTCCCTGGTATTTTCCTTTTGGACACACTTTGGGGCTCTGCGACATTTTCGGTCTGGAATTATCTAAGAGCCCATCATCTCGTGTGACGCAGAGATAAGGCTTCCATATAAACAGTGATATCAGCGTCATACGAGACGCATAGTTCAAGTCTTTAGTTTTGTTATTGTTTGAGATTAATCTTAAAGCGCTACTGGCCAACGCTCATATAGACACCACTCGGGGTATGCTCAGTTTCCAGATACCTTTGGCTCCCTCGAGCCCATGGCTCGTTAGCACGTTTCAAAGTGTAGTTGTAAATGATATGTCAATAGTGTCAATAATGTAAATCTTGTAAATTGGGAGTTACATATAAATTTTTACGCTATGGAACTTATTTTTTTCTTCCTTCTTGTTGCATAACTGAAGAGGCCCAAGGCGACATTTACTTAAGACTTCAAACAAATCTTCCTTACTCAGGCCAACAGATCAAAAGTGAAAGTGCCTGTTACGCAGGTTGCTATGAAGTGAAATGGACATCAAGCTCAGGCCTTAAGTCCGTTTTAAAGCAAATTAAATAATTTCAATTTTACAACTATTTAGTTGGTTTAATTTAATATTCTGTTCTATAGTAAAAGATGAGGTTTCGAGCATCGTACTACCTTCTGTATAGTACAAGCTGTCAGATAAATGAAAGTAATTCCCTCTCTCTGGAAGGTAAGATTTTGAAAACTTACAGTCCCTCCCTCGTAGGCCCGCTAATCACTTTTATTAAAGAAACAAACAAACAAGCTTGTTCTGCGTACACCTACATAGCAAATATTATAATATATTTAAACTTTTTCTCTCAGATCGACCATTGACTGTCGACCAACTCGAGCATGTCGGGTGACGTCGACTAGAAGTGACTCCCAATATTTTTCAAATACGTACGGGATTCAAAAAACAGAATTCATTCCGAAAGCTGTACTTTGTACCTTACTGATTCCCATTACTGGAATTGTTAGCCATCCAAAGGTTAAGCCTCCTTGTCTGCCTATTTCATGTTGAAGCTGATCTCAACATCAGACTCTTAACCTGAACGTTGATTTGGCAGCATGAGACTTTGTTCCTCTTTTAATTTAACCTCAAGGAATTATTACAGTGACGATATAATAATTTCCCAGCAGTACTTTTTCTTATAAATAAACTGAATAAATCAAATATAACCTTAAAGGCATCTTTTAGGTTTCCGGACAAAAGAAGAGTAGGAAAGAATCATACGAAAAGCGAATAGGAACCGAAGCTTTAAAAAAAACTTGTTAGGTTAGGTTAGAGGAAAAATTAATAATAATTAAATGAAAAACTATTTGCAAAGTCAGTAATGGCTTTTCCTGTGATTAAGGGGTGTAAATAACATAAATTACAAAATTTTGCTACTATTAAAATAATTGTAAAACAAATTTGTTTCAAATTATGGAAAGTTTTGTAGTTGAGTCTTTGATATCAGAAGGTTAACTGTCCACATTTTTAATTTATTTGTTTATCAGTTAAAATAAGGTTAACGATGGAGTTAATTATGTAAATAATTATTGAGTAACGACGCAGCAAATTAATTTGCACCTCTCCTGGCAATTATTCATAAGATTTAACAATTTAAAGTTTATGAGTGTCGAGAATTATTAAAGCTGTTTTAGAATCAAAATCAAAAGGTAAACAATTGAAACAAACAAATGAGTCACTCGTTCCTGGTAACAGGGCATAAAAACAAAATTTGTTAAGTTTTTTAGCCAAATGTTCGAAAGACTTAACTAATTTATCAAATTCGTGGTAAATTATCATTTCGAATTAATTAAAGAAGAATAAAAAATAAAATTAATTATGGGCAAAGAGTAAATAATTTCTTAAAGGTCCCAGCGATAAAGTCGATAAACTAGTTTTCAGTGACCAAAGACCAGTCTCCGCATAAAAGATTTTTGAGGTATAAACAAAAAGTTTGCCTTATGGTTAAGTCCCAATTAAATGGTTTCTCCATCTTGCATTCTCCGTCTCCTTCCCCCTCCACCAGAAATCGTCTTTTATTTTTATATAAATACTCTTCGAATATGTAGAAGACTTAAGGAGCGCTTCTGCTGCTTGAATAGGTTAGGTTAGTTAGGGCTTGGAAAGTAGAAAGGCAAAGTGTAACTATCCAAGAGCAGAAAATCTTCTATCTGAACTAAGCCGGAAGCGCCATTTGCAATTTACCGTTCGGTTGCGACGTTGCAGCGGAGCGACGTCATTTTGAAAACTGCGCCGTCTCAAAGCAACTCTGCACTCGATTTGGGATGATTGTCATCCGAGCTGTTCCTTAGGTCGGAGCGTTCCTTTGCTCGCATCTTCGGATCGCGTTGATTCAATTATAATTGAGACTAATTTGAATTTCTACGAACACGATGATGATCATGGGTATGATGACAAGAGCATTCGGTCGCGGCTCGGAAGGGGCTACGTCTTGAAAGTATTTTTGAGGCGATGAGCCCATAGCGAGGCGAGTATTATTTTTGCATTACTTTTTGCTGAATGCCCTTGAACCTGAAGAGCTTTCCCCCTTTGGTCGCTGAACGTGTTGATCGTGCACTTACATACTTTTGTACGTAACTTGTACTCAATCTCGGTCAATTAAAGGATAATACAAAAGATGATTGCGGCAAATGAAAAAAGCTTCACAGCGCTTGGACGGGCTTTGTGCCATACAATTAGATGGGTCATATAATCTCGTATAAAATTGCACTTTATCTTTCTATATCTTTTTTCTTGAACCGTACAAAGATCTCATCTCGGCTTGAATAAATTACAAATTCTGTAAATATAATAGATTCGTATAGGTTGTAATCTAGGAAGAGGAATCGGAAAAGATTCCATGGCAATTATTCTTTAAAACTGAACTGACCGATATTTTTTCACTTTTAACTTTATGACGGATGCTGATTTAGTTGATGAGCTCGTTGGGCTGTGCCGGTGATTCTGCAATTGACGCGACATTATCCATTATCCATTATCGAAAATTAATGTAATGTACACGATAAACTGTTCCTGAGCTGAGTGCTTGGTGTGAAGTTCCCGCGATTTGCTGTGCGACAGCAATTTGGATCGACTGATAAAAAGAACTGCGCTTAAATGATAATGTAGACCAGAAAGTTTCGATGTGGATGCGAATGTGGGAGGTGGTTGAGATGATCCGAGTTGAGCCAAGTGAGCGAGCGCCAATGAGGCTGAATGTACACTTAGTATATATACTATACGCCCTCCACATGCTATCAACAGTATCAACATCACCGTCATCATCGCCATCAACATCATTATCATCGTCAACACCATCTTCTAAAGCTACACACACACACACACACACACACACACCCTGTACAGCTGTGTGTGTAGTCAGCGCTTATTGAAGAAGAGCTCTGAAAAGCGAAAAGCTTTTGGAACGCTCCAGAGAAAAAGATATCAAATTCATTTAAATCATAATCAAATTTGACACGGAAATTTTTAAAGCGCCGGCTCCGCGTTACTTTTCATGCCGGCTTGCGAGAAGTTTCCCTTTCAACGAATGCCTGAAATATTTGAACACCCTTTGAAAATATGTAAAAACTCGTTCCATGATCGATCAAGGTGCAAATACCTATCACGTCTTACGTCTATACATTTATGTTTGAAGTTTGGCATTTTCTCTCGTCTTAATGGGACAAGCAACGAGCAGTAAACGGGTGAACGGGTAAACCGGTAAACGGGTATAGCCGATTGCAAGAAAAGTTTGCACAGTCTATGACATACAAAAAAAAAAAAAAAATAAATTTCTTGGTCAGTGTTACTAGAGGATTCGGTTTAACCGTTAATTTATCTGACTGGCACTTCACCGAAGTGACAAGTCCAATTTTACAGTCTCAAGTACTCCTGACTGAGCTGCCATTACATTAATTAAAAAGTCTCGTTGACTCTTGTTGCTGAAGCTTAAAATTTTTTGTTTTGTTTTCGTACATCTGGGAATTTGTTAAACAAATCAAAATAATTTTGTCAAATCTGATTGATTGCTTTTATCTTCTTTATTTTGATTGTGTATTTGTTTTCTGCGTATTTGTATTTTTGCCAAATTTGTGCTCGCTGTGCTGTGTCTCGCCTTTATTATTTTTTTTTTATTGTTTATTGCTTTTTAATCATAACGTTTATTGTTTGTGTGCTGCAGACCATATTGTTTAAATAAACGGTTTCGCGTCTCCCTGACTTTGTTTCCCACGCACTTGGCTTGGTGAATTCCAGTATAAATGGAAAATTTAAATTAAGGTTTTTGTGATGTAGTTTCGTGGACTTTGATCAGGCTGGGCATCAGAGGTGCGATTTGTTTTCAATGAGCTCATTTAAAGATCATCGCAAAGAAAGAGCTATCTCGCGATTTCCTGATGCCTTAAATGTTTACCAACGTCATAGCATAACAAACATTTACTTTTCTTGTTCTGTACTTTCCTTAGCCGTAGATTGCAACTGCTTTTAGTCGGTTATTTTCGATCGACGCCGGCAATAAAAAAATCGTCACAAGCCGCTGTAACTGATATACACAGTTTATCGTTTAAAGCCTTTAGAAAGAATTGAATTGAATGAATTGAAAAATAATCAATTATTATTTTTAAATATATATATGCGGGCTGGCTAAAAACCATCTTTGAAATTTAATTGATCTGTTGACGCAACCCCGAAATTCTATTAATCTCCGAGCAAATCATAGGTGAGACGGTCACCAGGCGTCTTTAGCAAACGCTTGTGGAGGCTTACATAACACCTTTTCACTGTGTATACATTTAATGTTTTGTTTGTCAGTTCTAACAATTTGTTGCACTCTCCACTGATGGCCAGCCCAGGGACTTAATTTGACTAACAATTTTGTCATTATTTTAATCCAACTATTGTTGCCCTGGCGATGAGATACCCTCCCCGTTAAATGCGAAATAGCATACACGATAATACAACACAACTCATACGTACATCAAGAGTTAAATTTATACATTTATAGTAACTACTATACGTACATATGTTTAGTATACGTTTAAACAATAAATTGGCATGGCTTTTCATAATACAATAACATTTTTTGCCTTTCAGCTACTTTTTCCTCTGAACTTCAGCGAAATGCTGGGCAAAGTGGACATAGAGGCTAACGTGGAGGGCGGTGGTCCATCCGGTCAGGCGGGTGCCATTCGCTGGGGCATTGCAATGAGTTTGCGCAGCTTTGTTGATCAAGAAATGATTGAATCAATGCGTTTGGGTATGTTTGTCTATACGCCTCCTTATGATTGTCACTAATTGCCATCGTGTATTATTTGTTTCTCTTTACAGCCGGCCTGCTGACACGTGACTATCGTAGACGAGAGCGCAAGAAGTTCGGACAGGAAGGCGCACGCCGCAAGTACACGTGGAAGAAACGCTAAGCGGCAAACTACAAAGCGGCATGCATTTTTACTCCTATGTTCAATAAAAACTATGTTTAATTAAGTAAAAACCTTCGGCTACATTTGACTTAGAGGCTTAAGGCCCAAAAGCTGCATGCCCCGTTGTAGCGTGCGTTTAGCTGCATGAAAGAGCAGAAGTCGTTGGGACTGCTTGTGATGACATGTTTCCTTCTTCACTGGAAGGCGCTTCAACGCGCGGCTCGTGGCATTGCTGTAATCGTATACAAGTTAGGGTATCAGTTTTACATTACGGATAACATTTTGATATTTACTAACCATAAAGAAAACAAATAGTTGACTAATACGCAGGCTTCCAGCTGCTCTTTTGAATTCCAAACGTTTTGTTCGAAGCGCGTCAGCTCATAGAACACATCTAGAGCCTCGGATGGCTCCTCAGTTAAATGTTTCCAACTAGGTTTTATTTCCTCAAGTTGAATATGGGAAAAATTACTCAAAAGACTATGTAGTCTGCAGTGGGTATATTGGAGTTTAATGCCCGTATCGCCATTCACCTGAAGAGCCTGCTGCCAACTAAATTCATGATCTCGCTGACGGCGTTGCTTTAGAACGTTAACAATAACTGCGGATACGCCTAGAATATCGCAGACGTGCTTATCGTCTAAGGTAACATTGTGTTTTGTGGCTGAAAATATACATTTTCTTACTTTAAGCTCGAGGTAGGAGGAAATTTTGTCTTACTTTTACTGAGACTGCGTTTTTCACGCATCACTTCACCAGCCTCGTTTAGAACATCACGGAGGAAGACGGCCTTGCCTTGGCGTGTGCTCATCCCATGAATGCGACCAAACTTGACATGTTTAAGTTTTCCTTCAAGACTTTTGTCTAATGCCACAGCCGTCTTAAACAGTGCGTGGAAGTGATCCGCTTGGCCATTATCCACAACATACAACATTTGTGAAAAATTCAGACGATTCTGGCGCTCTAGAAGTGCGGCTATATCACGCGCTAAGTATAGGGTGGAGCCATCGCTTTTTATAACTGGAATTCGTCGCTGATCAACAATAACAATTTCACGACCATCATGCTCGCGATGTAAGAGTCCTGCCAATCGCATCTGAGACAGAACATTAGTTATTTCACTCTGCGAATATTGTGACTCCCACTCATAGCTATCAAAATGCACTCCAATGCGCTCGTACACTCTACTTAGCTCATCAACGGTGTACTGGCGATATTGTTGCCACTGTCTAGTCATATTTGGATTTATACCCGACTCCAAATCAGAGAATAAATCACGTGCCTCTTTTGCTATACTCAAATTATCTTCAGCAGCCTTATTTGCCGTTACGTAGGCATTGTAGAGAGTTTCAATAGGATTCTTTTGCATTTGTGCTTCATCTACACTGCTCATTTTCATTCCTAGTGCTAGGAGACCAAACTGTGTACCCCAATCTCCAAGATAGTTAATACGTGTTGTCTGGTATCCCAAGTGTTGGTGAAGATTGGCTAGGACATTTCCAATGATTGTGGATCGCAGATGACCGACATGAAAAGGCTTTGCAATATTTGGCGAGCTGTACTCAACAACAACGTGTTCATCTTGAAACCTAGAAGCTTCTAATGGGATTTCATTAATTTGTAGGACGTGGGTTGCATATTCTTGTGGCTTAATTTGGAACTCTAACTTTGCTGTTTCACGTCCCGCACTAGGAACCACGGAGACCTTCTCAATAAACGTTGCATCAAATTTTGTTTTTTTTACCGACTCCAACAGCTCGAGCTCTTGTTGTGCAACAGTGGGTGGTAGGTTCCACTGCAGCAGCGGCCGTAAGACATTTTGCTGCTTTTTAATTGGTACTTCCAATGCATGGTAAATCTCATTTACTTGTGGCAATTGAGTTAACTTTAAATGAAGTACATTAGCAAATATAAACAACAAAAATGTAACTATTTACCTGCTCACAAATAACGCGCCGTATTCGGCCGGTCATGTTATCTTTTAAGAAAAGGTGGCAACGCTTGTCGCGTTTGATGTTAATGTTGAGCAGATAACAAAAAACAGCTGTTTAAGTGCATCAGCTATTTTGATCGGGCGTAGTTTCTTCAAGCAATTAAGTTATTATTTTGTTTTCATTGTAGTATAAATGAAATGCAAAAATGCATACGGCTTACAATGTACAATCAATCCTTAAACAGGGAGTTCAAATTGAAGCTATTGCTGCATACGGTAAGCAGTACCTTTTAATAAAATGGAACTTTTAAATAGGTGTTATTTGTTTTCATCCAGATAACAATGTAATTTTGGGCACGAGAAGTGGTCAGCTCATTTTGTACACAGTGGACGAACGAACGGGTGTAGACATGCGAATGTTCAACAAGAACTTCAGTAAAAAGCCCATTACTCAAATGGAGGTTGTCGCTGTAGAAAATTTACTGTTTGTGCTGACCGATAACATGATTCATGTCTGTGATATAAGCAGATTTGAAAATAATTTTGAATTTATGCACAGTTCTATGGCAACAAAGGGATGCACAATCTTTACCATGTTGGTGGAGACACAGAAATCAACAACGGGTGAAATCGCAACTTTTATAAGAATGGGCTGTGCCATTAAACGGCGAATTATTTTCTTCTTCTGGAAAAAAGATAAACTTGACTCACTTCAGCTTTCTATCGATCTTATTGATGTACCTAGAGCGATTTCTTGGGTAAACCAAACCGTTTGCGTGGGCTTTAAGGAAGAATATGTTATATACGATGTAAGTTTAACTTAAATACGTCATATAAGTTTTGTAAAGTTCCTTTTCCTTGTCTGGCATTCAGTTATCCTGCACTCCACCCAAGCTACACAAGCTGATACTAACGTCATCCACCATCAGTCAAGAACCAAGTATCTGCCTTATTCGTAACAGTATGCTTGGCATATCAAAGGACCAATACCTGATGCTGATCGATCCAAACCAATATAAGTCGCAAGATAGCACCACGGATCATGGCGTTAACAACAAAATTTCAATGACATCGTGGTCAAGTCCATTGCTAGGATTGGGTAATTAAGTACTCATTAAAGTCAAAGAATTATAATTAATAATATTTTTTTAAGTTTGGGATGAGCCGTATGCCATCGGTCGCATTAAAAATGGGATTGAGGTGCGTAGCTTGGTAGGTAAAGATACTCTTGTACAGTCCTTGCCTGAACTGAAGAATACAAGGTTCCTGGTGCACTCTGACAAAGGCACCATTTTTGCCGCTGCTTCTTCGGAGTTGTGGTGTATTCGAATGGTTGACAATAAAGTACAACTCGAGGAACTGCTTCAACAAAAAAGATTTCAGTTGGCCATTCAACTGGCGGTAAGTTCATGAGATTTAAAGCTTTAAATTGATCTTTAGAAATCCGCTTTTCAGGACATGTCCGAAGAAGCTGCTCCAATAAAATCACAGACCCTTCGCCAAATACATATGCTGTATGCTAAAGAATTATTTAGTAAAAAAGAATTTTCAGCTGCAATGCATGAATTCGAAAAAGCTGAAATCGATCCCTATGACGTGATCCGACTCTTTCCCAGCCTTGTGTCCGACTCAAAAAATAGTGTAGACGCAGTTCCAACGGCCATCATACAAAAACTGCAGGATCATGATCTGGAGGATGCATACCTGGCTCTAATCGAATTTTTGGCAAAGGCGCGTCAAAAAGAGGTGGTTAAATTAATTGATACCAAAAGCAGCTCAAAATCATTGCTTGAGATTATTGATACAACTCTGCTTAAGTGCTACCTAAAGACAAACGATGCGTTAATTGCACCGCTTCTACGGCTAAATCAATGTCATTTGGAGGAATCGGAGAAAATGCTTAAGAAGTATGACAAGCTTTCTGAACTGATTATTCTTTATGATGGTAAAGGAAAACACAAAACCGCACTGACATTACTGAAGGAACAATCTAATGTAGAGGGTTCGGTCCTTCAAGGACGCAAACGCACGATAAGCTATCTTCAGAATCTCGGTGGTGATCACTTACCGTTAATTTTTGAGTTTTCCGATTGGATTTTATTAGAAGACCCCATTGAAGGCCTTACCATATTCACTGCTGAGCTGCTGGCAGTGGAGGCGCTGCCACGTGCCAAAGTCCTTGACTTTTTAGTGAGCAAACACAAGGCACTTATCATACCCTATTTAGAGCACATCATAGATGTTTGGAATGATACAAACACCCTGCGCCACAATGCTCTTTTAAAACAATATACCGAACAGGCACAACGGCTTCTTGCGCTGAGTTCATTAGAGTAAGTCTTGATTTTAATTTAAATACTTAGTTTTCATCGCTAATTTGTACAGGCAAGAGCATCCTGAGCTAAGTCCATTGCGCACAAAGCTACACAAAATGTTAGAGAAATCCGAATATTTTTCCCCAGACCGCGTTTTAGACGACTTTCCAACAACAATCTTGTTGGAGGAACGCGCAATCATACTAGGACGGCTGAAAAGGCACAAAGAGGTCTTAATCATATATATACAAATCCTTGGCAATGTAACTAAAGCGAAAACTTACGCGGAAGAAAACTATGAAAAGGACAGTGAGGTGTTTAATATACTTCTGGAAATTATTTTAAAGCCTGTACACCAACCGCTCTACGAAGGTGTGTCATTACATCCCAATTTTCTTAGACCAAATAAAGAAGTTGCAATAGAATTATTGAACGAATACACCTTTAAGATAGAACCAACAAAAGTATTAGAGGTAAGTTGAAGAATTGTACTTTAATATTTTTTGAAACACCAATTAAATGAATTTTTTTTTTTGCAGTACCTACCCGATGACATGCCTGTCATTGAACTTAAAAATTACTTTGAGACCGTTGCACGTGTTCAAATGGCTGAAAGTCATCAACAACAAATAATGCGATCTCTTTTAGAAGCAGAATTGAATAGACTCGAATTGGAAATAGAAGAAGAAAAGGAGAAGTACGTCGAAATGAACGAATCAACTGTATGTCCGTTATGCAAAAAGCACTTTGCAAATCAATCTGCATTTGTGAGATTTCCTAATGGCCAAGTTGTGCATTTGTCCTGCTATGATAGAGCATTTGCAGCTTCCCAGAAGTAATGACTTGTAATATGTGATACATTTGAATTATAAATAAAAATAAACCTTTTCTTAAAGTGCTAATTAATTTATAAAAACATATAAATTATCATTACAAATACATAAAACCATTTTTAAATATCAGCAGCATATAAATAAATTATCCTGCACAACTTGTATTGCATTGTATTAAAATTCAAAAAAATACTTAAGTGGCAACGCTTTTATTAGTGCTGTAAAATGCTGAGCAATGTGACCAGCTCCTAAAAGAACGCAACAAGTGGTCATTTCTGTACATATTTTCCGTTATGTTAGCTTAGCAGACAAAGTATGAATTCTTAGTTATTATAAATTCAAGCTGAACGACGCATATTGATTTGATCTTAATTCCACAAATTTTATTTAATTCCACTAACTATATAGTTGCTATATTAAATTTAGTACAACTAAGTAAGGTTTTTTTTTAAACAATACATCTCATACATTATATTTTATTTTTACTGACTTTAATTCAATTTTAATAACGGGAAAAATACACATTAAAGGTTAATCATGATTTTTTAAAAATATCGAGCTCTTCAAATCTAGATGGTATCTCATAATTACGTTTTAATTACAGTTAACAGTCTTCACAGAGAAAAATTTTGTGCGCAGAAATTATAAGAGAAGCCTTTTTAATTTATTGGACTGTTAAAGCAAGAAAAAGAAGCAACAACAATAATTAAACGACATCAATTGGTTGAAATTATATGAAGTGCCAACTAAATATCTTTAATGTAATCAATACAAAGCCCTGGTAGATCACTAGATTCAAGACCTGGAGATTGATAGAACATTCCTAATATTCTAACACAATCGCAGCAAATTTAAATCAGACTGTTCTTACATTATATATACATACATACATACATACGTGGAGGATAATAAATTAAAAGCAATAATAGACGTTTAATATACATAATTTATTTTGCTATATTTACAGGTTGTTGTGTGTGCATATTTCTCTTATGCCTCTTCACTTCCATCCATTAGACTGTCGCCGTCAAGATCTAAAGAGTCGTTACATATGGACAAATCAGATTCGGACGCCGCACGACTTAAAGGACGCAGCGGTAAAGAGAGTGAATGCTTGCTATCCTCATTATCCTCCTCTTGCAGACTAGGCGAATCAGTACTGCTGGCAGCTGTTAATGGTAATTCGATTGTACCTTCTGTTGGTGGCATTCCTACTGTATTTGCTCCCGCGGGTAATTGGGTTTGTCTGATCAAGGCCAAACGCTGTTGTGTTAGTTCCAAGTGATGTTTGCGCCATTTAATCCGTCGGTTTTGAAACCAAACTTTCACCTGCGCTTCCGTTAGCTTGAGCGTGTGTGCCAAGTATAGACGCTCTGGGCCTACCATATACTGCTGTCTTTCGAACTCCGCTTCCAGGCACTCCAATTGCTCCGGCGTGAAGATAGTGCGCACTCGCTTATTCTTCAATGCACTCTTCTTATGGGACTCTATTTGTTAACAAAAAAAAAAACAAAAATAACAAATAATTGGAAACTCGGACCACAACAACTTGGACTTGACTTACCAGACTTAAGTTTATCGCGTTGGAAACTAAGCGACGCCTGATGCGCATGATGCTGATGTAGCTGTTGCAAGCTCTGCAGCGCCGAGGGCGTACCACCTACTGCGACCGCAACAGCAGCAGCAGCCGCAAAATTGGCCCGCTGTTGGGAGGAGTGCGTATGCGGGTGCTGCACAGCGGACAGGTAGCGAGTGCCACTGCTATCACAATTAAAGGTATTCCCACATTGGCTGTTGTTGTTGTTGTTATTGCTTGTGGCGAAGCTGTTGTTATTACAGTTGTTATTATTATTGTAGCACTTGCTATTGTTGTTGTCTTGGTCAATGCCGTCCGAAGCAGTGACCTCCCGCTCGCCGCCCACAGAGGAGGTGCCGCCATTGAGCGACAAGTTAATGGCATTATTATACTCCTTGCTCTGCTGCTGTAGACCCAAAATGGCGGCTATTGTAAACGATTTACCCACATCCAGGGAGGTATGCGCCGCGGCTGCCTCAATAAGCTGCGCGTGCGACGTCGCAGTCGCCATCTGCTCCCGTTGGTGGTGGTGCGACTGTGTGTGTGTGGGTGGTGGGAGGCCAATGGGAAGAATCGTATGTTGTTGGTGGTGGTGTTGCTGCGACTGCAGCTCCATTTGGTACGAGCTTTGACCTGCCACTGTCACTGCAGCTGCCGCTGCTGCAGCTGCGAGTGCCGCCGAGGGCAGTGCATGATGTGGTTGCAGCTGTCCATGTGTGTGTCCCTGTCCATGGTTGGCATTCGCTTGTGTGTTATGCAATGCCAGAAAGTGTGACAAGGGATTTGCGTGATATTTAGAAGGATTCTGCAACATTCTTAGTATTTGGCACACCTCACTTCCAAGAGGTCACGTCCGTCCCAGTTGTCGGTTAGCTGAAAAATGTAAGCAAAATATTTTATGTCAACTGTTGCTTCGGTCTTGGTTACTCGCATAATGTACAGGTGTCAACGACTGCATTTGCTATTGCCATTGTATTTAACTCTGATTATGCCCACAATTAAGTGGTACTTGACCAGCCGTAGCGGGAGCGCATGTAATACGAGGAGCTTAAGGCGATGCACCGTAAAGTGAACAAGCTTGCAAGAGGTCGCTGAGGAGACCAAATGCATGTGTAGTTGAGAATCCCTACATGCAGATGTAAGGTAGCTTGGCCAAACAATTGGCACAGCACTGAATGGGGAAACAACAGGTTGAGGCACGCAAATGTAGCTGCAAATGACCGCAGACTGCTCCATACATTTGCATGCTGACAGTGAAGCACACACACACACACACACGCACACACATATACACTAGCAGAGTAAGTGAATTCGTTTACGCAGTTAATTGCAATGCTTTCCTTGCCAACTCTCACGTTCACGCTCTCTTTTACTCTTTTACTCTCTCTATTGATGGTTGTCTTTCTCGTTCTCTGCCTGTTTCTGTCCTGCTCCAGCTTATGCACTGTCATTGTCACTGGGAATTTAATAGCCTAATTGAGACTTTGTCACAGTTAGCAGTTTTATTGTTGTTGTCTTTCTTGGATCCGACTGTCGCTCCCCGCCTTTGGATGTTGTGGCTATTGCTGTTGTTTTTGATGCTTGCAATGTGTGTAAGGCATCCATTTGGCTTTACGATGAAATACGTGTTTGTAGGGAAATGTAAGTGTTTACTTACTCAAATGATATCGACAAGTTTTGTGGTCACATTAAATAAATTAGGTTTGCAGAGATTTACGCAAATTTTCGGTATAAAAATCTTCCAGGAATTTGTGGTTTAAAATTCATTTAATTTCGCAGGGTAAGTGCTACGCATACTTAGTTAAATGTATTACATCAACTGGAAACTTATATAGGTATAATCAGGTATCAATTTGAGCAAAAGAATAGTAAATAAAACGTAACTAAATATGATATAAATTTGAATGCTTTTTATGTGTCCTCCTAACTATGTGTAGTTACGGTTACGGTTAACTTTTATTCTTTTAATGTAAAAAATTTATTTTTTTTAATTGTTCAGATCAATTTTTTGTCTTCTTTTCAATAATATAAATAATATAAAACATAATAATGTATATATAAATCTATATAAAGCGGTTTAAATATGCAGTCGGAAATTTGTATTTAATTATTTAAATGAATGCCAAATATATTAAATATATAATTGAAAGTAAACCTCAATTTCAAATTGATTTTGTTTTATTTCCTTTTCTATTCATCCTGATTAGCAAAAAGCATAAGTCAATATATAAAATATTACTTAAAATAGGGACTTAGTCTGGCAAATTATTATTTCCATCCGAAGCAATTAATTTCTGTGATCATATCTACATCTTAAATTTTTATTGAGCCTTGTATTAATTTGTTTTTTTTTAAAGACTATTTATGACTCTTTTTTTTTATTTTAAACATTTTCGCTTGTTTAATTTTTTGGTTACTTTTCTTTCCTCCTCTGTGAACTGTTAACTACAGTCCACATCATATCTGAAGTTCCACGGAGGCATTAGACTCGAGAAGTGTCCCATATGACAATGAAACAAGCCTAAGAGTCTTGTCCGTGTCTCCACCTTCTGGGGAATAATATTGCCTTAAGAGTGCTTTTAGCCTATAATATAACTATTTTAAATTCTGTTTATTGAATATAAAATATTCTTTATTTGCAGTCCTTTATTTTTAAGTGTATTTGTATACATAAGTTTTAGAATATTAATAACAGTTTTTAAAAGAAATAGCTGTCTGTTCAGGAATGTTGTTCAAGTAACTGTACAAATAACCATTTCCATGTACAGGTAAAAAAATTTTAGGAATCTTAAATAATAGCTTGAATTAATAGCGATTTGACTTAAAATTAATTGGAACTGTATTTCTTATTCTGTTCAACTATATAAAAAAATGAAAGTAAAGAAAGTAAAGTAAAAATTAAAAATTAACCCAAATTAAACGTTGAAAGAAAATTTATGAAAAAAGCGAGTTGTGGAATATTGAGATAGTTTTATTGAATTTCAACTTACGATAATAAAATAAAAATAATAATTATAATAATAATTTAATTATTATATTATATAAAAATAATGTTTTATTCTAGAGTAAATAATTTTCAACCATATTTGCTTTATTATAAAGGACAAACCGAACAGTCAACCTTTTTTTAAACATAGCTGCCGTAATTTCATTCATTTTTTTTACACCACAAATTTTTATAGTAAACAATTAACTGTATGTTTTTGATATTAAAATGTAACTTGTTAAACAAACCTTATTGACTTCAAGACTTTATTCCTTCGTAGTCAAGGCTCTACGCGTAATCCAAACAGCGTGCTCAATAAATTTGTAATCAAAGAACAGATTTTAATAATAACTTATAATCATTTTGTTTTTTAAATTATAGCACATTTAACATTTAAGATAGGCAGAGTCTTAGCTTTTTAATTTCCCGACGGCAAAAAGTGTTGCCTGCTTTTGTGCGCGTTTCGACTATTGCAGAAGTAGCAGTGAACTGGTTTATCAAGCCGGAGCGTCGTTTCCGGACGGATGCGAACGTGAACGTGTTACAAACTCAACTGAATTCAAAAGTTGCTTTTCGTAAAATTTTTACATTATCTGCAGCAGCAACAGTCACTGCCGACGACAGCAGCGCAGCTTTATTCTAAGTGTGTGTGGCTTGGCTGTGCTTGTGTATGTGAATGTGTGTGTGTGTGTGTGTGTGGCTATAGTCGACGCTGTGATTTTTCTCATACTTGTGTGGGATGTGGTTCTCGTGCCGTTGGTGCTTGTTTTTTCGGCATTAGCAGAGGCAGAGCAACAGAATCTGCGTAACATCATCATCATTCAGATTGTCAGGAGCAACCACCAACGGCAGTTACATAAAAACGCAACCACCCACCCAACAAGTCGCCCACCTATCGCAGCGACCATCCACCATCACCCGGTTCCTCAGTTGGCTGCTCCTCTCTCTTTGCTGCACACGCCAGTGTATGAAATATTATTGAAAATATTAAATAAATGGATAATTGCCTGGTCGCTGGGATGCGGAATATATTAACTATTGGCTGGGTAACCTCAGGACATTCATAGGGAAATATTCACTTAATTTGACTGGAAGGTACACAAACAATTACGAGCTGGTATATTATAATTAATAAAGCAACACACAGGCTTTCTAATTTCATTTAATTAGTTTAAATTTAATACCTATGCTTTTTATGTATTTTAATGTTATTATTAGATTCTGCCTTTCATTTGCTTAAAATTAATATAATAAAATATGTAATATAATAATATGTAAATATACAATCACATATTTCAGTATTTTTAACAATATAATCAATAAAAAACATAAATTTCATAGATGCGTTCATTTCATTGTTATTTCTTTATACTTTTTATAAAATCTTTAAACTAACTCATCTGCTTAAGTAGACTCGGTGCTATGTTTTCCTCCCTCTAACCATCTTTCTCTCTAACCATCCAATACTTAGAAATGCTCGGGAACGCGGCTGCTATTTCCTGATCCCGTTTGTTCTTATATTTAAGCAGTATATATATATATATATATATATATGTATATATAATATTTTTATATATTTATTAACTTTTATATATAAATTTATATTTATAAATTTATATTATATATTTATTAATGTGCATATACATATTAATTCTCAATATACAAATAGAAAAATAATCAATAGTGATTTTGAGTCTATAAGATTTATATTTATTCAATTGTATTAAATATTTTATTATTTTAATATATAAGAAAACCATTTATTTAAAATAACAGTTTTCAATAAAAAAAAAAAATTTAAAAAAAACATAATTAAATTTTCATTTTACACTAAAAGCACAATGGCTTTATTTTTTATTAATGTAAATTATTCCATTAATTACATTTTTGATTTTTTTAAATAATTAATTGCAACATTTTAATTTTTAAGAGTTTTTTATTTTTTATTTAATTATTATGTTAATTCAATATGAAAAAAAGAGTTTTACTTAATGAATAAAATATAGCAAAAAGCACACTGTTTTCAGAAATTCTACTTTGACTTTGCACAGGAAGGACACGGCATCCACCTTCGCTCTGAAAACTTTAAGGACAGCAGCTTAAATTTACCACTTGATGGACTACATAAAATGCCAAGGATCATTTCCACCACAGAAACCCCAATTAGCGCCCATCAAAGTGAATCAATGGAAGAGGGGAAATGATACAGGAAGAAAATTAAATATCAAGTCTGGTCGCCGGTTAACTTTCCATCAAGTCGCTCGTTGAGCTTTAAATTCACCACGAAGCAAATTTAAAATCAAAGCATGGAATTTGCCAAACAGAAAGTGGCGCTCATTTTTCGTCTGTCTTCTCTTCGACTCTCGTTGCCATTTCTAGCTTCTAGCAAAAAGCACACTGTTTTCAGAAATTCTACTTTGACTTTGCACAGGAAGGACACGGCATCCACCTTCGCTCTGAAAACTTTAAGGACAGCAGCTTAAATTTACCACTTGATGGACTACATAAAATGCCAAGGATCATTTCCACCACAGAAACCCCAATTAGCGCCCATCAAAATGAATCAATGGAAGAGGGGAAATGATACAGGAAGAAAATTAAATATCAAGTCTGGTCGCCGGTTAACTTTCCATCAAGTCGCTCGTTGAGCTTTAAATTCACCACGAAGCAAATTTAAAATCAAAGCATGGAATTTGCCAAACAGAAAGTGGCGCTCATTTTTCGTCTGTCTTCTCTTCGACTCTCGTTGCCATTTCTAGCTTCGACTAGGGTCCCACACTGAGGGGCTGAGGTTGAGGTTGAGGCTGAGGCTGAGGCTGAGGCATCACGTTTGTCGTTGCAATCATCATTAGTGCTAATGTACCCACAAGAGCTGGGAAGCCGCTTGGCATGATACGGGCAATGGCACCCAAAGACAAGGACAGACGAAAGCAAAGCCAACGGAGTGAGAGAAAAAGAGAGCGAAATGCAGGGCATACATACACAGACGATGTATACAGTAGCACTCACACACACGCCCCTATACACACACACACACGCACATTCTTCGCCCAATATGCATGGGCAACGGATAGTAAATGGCGAATGTATTTATATGTATGAGTATTATCTCAAAATCTGTTTATTTACCACAATTTCAATATTTTTTGCATTACTTGCGTCAAGCGAGTTAAGGGTAAAAATTCCACACGTTACAAGTGGCTTATGTGTGTGTGTGTGTGTGTGACTTTATGTGATTGTGTGGGATATTTTGAGAGACAGCTTCTGCGCATGTGTTCGTGTTTCTGCATGTTGTTGTTTCCGTTGCTGTTGGTGCTGTTGTTGCTGGCAAAAAGAGGAGGCAATGTTCCCTCAGCCTCTGCCGCTGTCGTCGCCATTGTTGCGTGCTCTTTTGATAAACTTCGCCGTTTTCAGAAGCTGCTCATCATAATGATGATATTAATGTTGATGTTGTTGCCTCCGCTATTTTGTTGCCATAGCTATAATATTTATTTATTTTCAAATAAAAATATATTATATAAAGCGCGTATGAAAAACAAACGAGCAAACTTTTAAGGAAAGTAAAAAGTTTTTTCATTATAAAATATTACACAAATTGCTGTTCCCCCACCCCCCTCCCACGGACAGTGTAGACGAGACCCCAAATTGAATTACCGTTCAATTAAACAGGGATACATTGCAGATTTAATTAAGCGGTTTAAAGTGTTGCCTACTTATTTGGGCAGTTGGACGTCCCTAGAGAATTTCTTTGTTTAACTTCTTTTTAAATTTGATAAAAGCTTAACCGATTTTAAAAATATTCAAAATATTATGAAGAAAAAATAAATAGACCATTATGAAAATTATTTTATATAAATAAGTCAACTCACCGCAGCTCAAATTTATCAAATAATCTGACATTCTAATATTCGATTCTTTTCTTTACATTTTTTTTCCATTTAAAATTATATGAAGTAGATTTCGTATATTTATGGGCTTTAACTTTTTACAGACTACACATTCAGTACTTTTCTGCACTGTTGCATGCCAAATGCTCGCAAAAAGTCCTAAGACACACACACATACAGATTCATAAAGACCCTTTCATCTCTCACATCTTCTGTTCTTCCACTTTGTGCCCTCAATTTTATTAGCGAAGAAAAGTTCAAGAGAGATGGAGAAAGCGTTTGGAGAGCGAAGAGCAAGTAATATTTGATTGCCTTCTGAACATAATAATGAGCTTGTTAGAGTCTTCCTCTGCCTGTAAATCACTATCCAGTTACCCGACCAACCACCCATACACCCATACACCCATACACCCATACAACCACTCGCCCATCCACCCGCTCACTCACACAACGATAACAACAAAATGGACTCAAAAATTTGAGCGCAGCAAAACATTTGCGGCATGTTTTTAATAATGTTGTATAATGTTGAATTTTTTGCTCGCTTCCTTTTGTGTTGCTGCTCTCTTCAGATCCGTTGAACCTTTGGAGCAGTTGGGGCAAGGCTTAAAATAAATGCCGTTAAATCTGTTTTATTTCCGGCAATTTGTCTTAACGATAACACAAACATTTAATAGCGGTAAATGGCTACCCGGTTTGCGTGTGTGTGTGTGCTCCGTGTCTGTGTGCAAGCGCCTTGTATACGTATTTTTCAATAAATACCTTGTCCAGAATTAATTAGAAATTCATCTGGTACTCAAAATCAAAACCCATAATGAGCGCAATTTACAAATATCTGGATACGTCAATTTGGTAGGGATTGCATCTCTGTTCCAATACCCCCCTCCCCCACACACACACACCCCCTTCCAACCGTAGATGCAGGGAAACCGAATTCACGCTTTTGGGCGGCCATTTTGAGTTTTTAATTAAATCGTGTTTTGACTACTCCATGTACCGTTATTATTGCTACTACCACTCATGTTTTTGTTGCTTCCGTTTTCCGTTTTCCGGTGTCCGTTGTCCGTTGTCCCTGCTGTTATTGTTGCCAGTGGGCAGGCCACTCGAATTTGGAATTGTGGCCAAAGCCGAAATGAGTTTTTGGTAAACACTCGAAAATGTTGCGCGAGTCACAAAAATTAATTTTAGCCAAATCACAAAATTCTAATTCGTAAAAGTTTTTGTTATTCGTTGGCTTTTGTAATTACGAATTTATTTGGTTTCTCCCCTCTAATACCAATTGCGCACCACGCGGCGGGTTTAATTAAAAATCCAAATACTTTTCTCAACTCTTCCATAAATGTTTGCGACTATCACAGCCAAAAGGATCAACTACTGGAACGTTCTAAGTTTTCCAGTTCAAACGATATTTACTATAAAAAAGAATTATAAGTTAATAAGCATCATTACTTAAATGTAGTATAAATATCTACGGGCAAGAATTCCTCAACTGATAAAATAAATCTAAATATAAATAATTAAAATATACATTTAAAAGTTAGTTGAGAGCTTGAAATACGAGTATGAAATTAATCTGCAGATCGAAATAAAGGAGGGATCTAGTCACTTTTAATATATATATTAGCTAATCATACTAGCTGCAATGTCTGACCAAATACTTGGCAATTTCAAGGTAAATTTCTATTGGTTCCATTGTCTCTAATAAAAACTATTATCAACTCTCATTTTATTCGGTAAATTGGTTTTTAAAAGTGTAAAAAATTAATGTTTTTAATAGATGCAAAAATATAATTGTTAATTTTATCGCTTACTTTAAAATGTTCAGACCAACTGGCATAGCAGTAGATCCATTTTTATATTATTTTAACCTTTTATTAAATTCCTTAACTCAACAAACATTTAATGTTTGGAGTTGGTCGAAATGATCAATGCTTGGTTCAACTAAATTAGAAAGGATGATAAAATAAGAAGGTAAAAAAGGACACTTCGCGATGTTTAAGATTGCTTTAATATAAGGGACTCTATAGCAGACACTTCAAATAGGACATAGCTTAGTTATATTCGAAAGAGATTTTCTTAACCCCTTGTGGTTTCACCCTTTACATCAAGTTCTGTTCGTTGTTTTGTTTAATAAATAAAATGATCTTTCATGGTACATAATAATTATTATTGTTCATTAACTTAAAACCAAGTAAGCACAAGTAAACTAATATACGCTTATAAAACTAGTCATTAGTTAGTCAGTAAATTAATTGAAATTAATATAGCTAAGCCTTAACTTTGGTTGGAGAGGAAAAATATATAATGGGATTTTAGGATATCATTCATATCGCAGATTGAATAATGAATGTTTCAAATACTATTATTTTATCATATTATGCAAATAATATTTAATTCTTTGAATAATTTATACCAATAAATCATTCATATCGCAGATTGAATAATGAATGTTTCAATTACTATTATTTTATCATATTATAAAAATAATATTTAATTCTTCGAATAATTTATACCAATAATTGACGAATAAATTAATATATTTTTATTTTATATTCTATTCTATTTTATTTATATTATTATTCTATTTATATTATTATTTATCAGTATCTGAGCAATTTTTAATTTACTTTATTTTTTTATATTAAAGTAAAAATAAAGCGGGTCGAAAGTCCTGGAGTAATGGAATTTGCCGGGATAGCTTTGATATTATAAACTGAGACTAATAATACGCGTAAGAATCCTGTTTACCTTCACAAACATTCAGGCATTCGGCGAAAGTCAAAGGAGACAAGCCGCAAAGCTCGGCGCGAAGGGAAAGTCACATGAGGGAGCAGATTTCGGCAGGATTCAAACATTCATTTTCGATAAGCGCTTTTGCTAGTTCCTGAAAAAACACCCTCGTAATCGCGACGAGTTCGTTTCCCTTCTGCTCGCTCATAAAGCGTTAGAAATTATGGAAATTAATTGAAATTCCAAGCATACCATTTGCTCTTTTGGCCAAACTAACAAATTACCATCATTATGCGTATGCGGTGACGGCAACCACCCAAGTCTTCCTCCACGGCCGCTGCCACTGTCCAAGGCTCCCAAATGAGGCCTGTTGAGCTTGGCTAATTTTAGGCACTGTAAAGCCGGCAAAGCGCTCAAGTTTTTCTTTTTATTTCCTATAAAATAGACTGCATTGGCTTTTAATTAAGCTTATTAATTATTTTCGGAAACGACAAAGCTAAATTTTTTTTTTAGATTTTTAAGCTTCACACCCAAAAAACCTACTGATTGACTGCCCACTCACTTTACTTAAAACGATGTGTATTTTACATATTTGCCTATGTATATATACACATATACATATACATATGTATATATACATATATAAATATATATACAATATAAAAAAAAAAACATAAATAGTAAACATATTTTAGAGCTAAAAGCAAGAACGAAGGGTCCCTCGCTTGCAGCTTCATCATCAGCAAAAAGTCATATTAAAAATCATTCGCTTGTGAAGATCAAAAGCATTCTTTTTCACCGAAATGCCATGAAGAATGATGTTTGGGCTGCGGGGGTTGGAACGGGGTGGTTACCGGGATGGTGAAGTTAGCTAGCTACTCGTTCGCCTGCCCGCCTTACTCAAGCATTCAACCAAAAAGGCATGGCACATGTACACATATACATAAACTCACTCACATACACACGCACACACACACACATACACGCACATGCACATACACATGTGCGTCTACAGAAGCCTGCCTACCTATACACAGAGTTGCCAGTACGTTTTAATCTTTTTATGCGCTTATTTCTCGCTTGCTACTTTTGTGTTTTGGTGTGTGCGGTGTCTGTGAGTGCAGGGTACCTATGGGTGTGAGTAGATGTATGCGTGTGCCTGTGTGAGTGCTGCTTGCGTATTTATTTATGGTTTTTCGCATTCAACCACCACAATAAAAACATATTGTTTGTTGTGTATGTGTGTGTTCACATTTATTAAATATTATTGCTCTTATTTTGTGATATACTTGGAATTTTTTATTGCCCAGGACTGAGTTGTTATTGCTGTGGTTGCTGGTGTATAAGTGGAAGTTACTGGTAATTGTTATTGGTGTCCTTGTTGTAACGCTTCTGCATTGCATACGTTTATTAATATTAATGCCCATGTCATGAATAACGGTTAATCAATAAGTCAAATATATATATGAACATTTTTTGGCGTGTATTCACGGCCGCCATTTCAAGTATTCCCAAATTTATTTTGTGTGCCTTTGCGGGCGTTTAAATATTAGGTGATCTTTACTTTAATGTTTGCTTTATACATTGTGTAATGAATAATAATTAAGATTACGTATTATTATTATTATTGTTATTATTATTATTATTATTATTTTTATTATTATTATTATCACAGTTTTAAGTAACACAAAACTTAAAAAATTCATCTTTGGAAACGCATCGTTAAGAACGCCAAAGCTGCATAAATGGTCCCTTTCCTAAGATTAAGACAAGAAAAAGTAAAATATATACATATTTATATTTATATATAAATATATACATATTTATATATAGTACATGCACTAAGGCATTCTGCGTGGGTGCATCTTATTCTATATTAACATCTCTTGGATACTCCGACCAAAAATTAAACTTACCTATTATTGTATTGCGAGGGGTAGCACAAGTTCGGGAGCTTCGCCTCAAATCTTTACTGTTCCCTTCGGGTCAGATCAACTAGTGTATCGTATAGAAGGTAGCGTCAACTCAAATGTTTAAGTTTATATTTAATTAACTCATCGCACTGTCACATCTAAGAGGGAAACATCTGAATCGAATGCTTCGCCCTGCATTTACATGATATTGAATCATTAAATATAAGATAATAAACTAATATAATAATAAAAAATAATATAATGATAAAAAAATAAATAAATAAAAAATAAGAAAAATTTATATATATGTGAATAAAACAATTAATAAAATAAAATACCAATAATAATAATTGATACTTGTTATACCTGACGGTATGTTTATACGAATTAAAAACTGTCGTATATTAGATTCGCCCCATTACTTAACACTCTACTCTTTACAGTTGTCCAAGGGATAGTCTTTTCCGGCAAAATGTCAATATTGCATTATTATTTTATATAGATTTATGCGAATCACCCAACATCAAAAAATCTATCAATCTCATCCGTTCGTCTCCTCTGCTTGTCTTCTTATTTCCCACGAGATTTTACACTTTATCTTAGATTCAACAAGAGCAGAGTTTTTGTAACTGTTGAATCCTTTCCAGGCATATCCTGATCAACAATAAAAATAATTTATTAGGCATTTTAAAAAGGGAAGAATTGAATGTTTACTTTACTTTTAAGATAAGCTCTAAGCTCTGCTATTAAAATAAAAAGGGGAAAGGAGTCTCCATGGCTTTGTTCTTCTTTTTTAATATAATGTCAATAAAATGGGAGTTTTTAGGATCTTAATCGCACAATCAACGGTCGCTATAAAATGAAACGGTGCTGAAAATATTATTAAAAGACAAACAAATTGCGTCACGCGTCAATCCGGGCATTATCAGATACTTAAATCTATGTTGAGGACCCCGGGGCCAGTCCGGCTCTGAGTTACACGTAATTACCGTTTTACAGCCGCCGCATATTGTCGGGAAAGCTGACAAAAAATTTCAATAACAAGGACATGGTACAAATACTCGGGAGTTGAGTTAACTTGAAAATGCATTTGGGTACATTTTTTTTGTTTTTTTTTTTTTTTTATTAGAAAAGAGCCACGTGTTCACAGCTCATCTCCCTTGTAATCGTGAGTCGCGACGTCGGTCCCGGCAAAACAAATTAAGTCACCCTTTTATTACGCTATTTAATCTGTGTGTAATATTGTCAACGATGTTGACAAATGGCAACCCCATCCAGGACGGGCAGAGAGCTAACTGCAACTATGACTGAATATTTGATCTGTAATTTGTACCACTCGTCAATGACAATGACTTGTCCCAAACTCCAGTCCTGACTCCTGTCCTCAGTCCAGTGCGCTGGCCTAATCGTCAGGGTGGTTTATTTGTGTTTTGGCAATATTATGCGATTATACCCTCTGTGAGGGGAATGGGGCAGTCCAACCGATTGGACACTTGCCCGTAGAAAATACGATTTTGCAGGTGCAGTTCCGGAGCAAAGCTAATTAAGCGTAATGAGAATGTGGAGCGAAAATTTCGGACTCGTTAGGAGCTGTCTTCTATATCGATTTTACGTTTACGTTTCAGACCATTTCAACTGGGACTAATTTTTAACAAATATTTTTCCTGTAGCTATAAATATTTTTAAGCTTAACAGAGGGCAATTTTGAAAAATAAAAGTTGAAGTGTGTTTTTAAAATAAATAAACACAATTGAGACTAAATTATGTAATATAATATAATAATTTATGATCCTTTAGGAGAAAAATCATAAAAGAAAACCTTACCCCATTAAAACTTTGGACGTACATTTAAACTTATAAAAAGCTAAAATCTGAAGAGTCGAGCTTTCTTTATGGGAAAACATTTATTGTTGCTGTTGAAAGTTAATAAACAAATAATTAAATATATTTATTACATATTTAAATTAATTTATTTTTTTAATGTATAAAATTCAGAACTAATATTTTATATAAGATTAACAGTAAGACTTTTTGTCTTCAATGAAAAACCATATATTTTTTACCAGTAAGATTTTAATATGTTATATAAAAAAACAACTTCCATAAATAAGCTTAATTTTATTATAACGGATGTAATAATTTAATATCAAACAACAACCTCATACTAAGGATGTTTCTGTCACACTGTTCTATCTATTGAAATTGTAGGTTTGTATTTACTGAAAGGCTAAGATCAAGAAATAAGTTTAATAAAAATATTTTAATGGGAACTCAGTATTTAGCTTGAAAATAATGAATTTTATTTAGAAAAAGACGGCAGTGAAATAAATTATTTAAATTTAAATAAATTAAAAGAGTTAAATAATTAATAATTACTTCAGGATCAATACCACCATTTTTTATCATTATTTGATACCTCACATATCATTTTAATATGTTTATTATAATTCATAAAGGGGCAAAAAGTATTTTAAAATTTAACTTTCAAAATAAATTGAAATGTTTTTTAACTTTTTAAAATGTAACTATTTATTTCAAAATTTATAATAAATAAAGAATTAAATATATTAGCTTATGGAAACACATTAAAATTATGTCTTTAATGTTTTACGTATATTTTTTTAATGTTTCTAAGAGAACTTAAAACAGATTTAAATCTTAATTTTAATTTTTAAATTAATATTTAATTTTATATTCATTTATTATTTTTTAATTCAGCACAGACGCGCCTGCTTGTTTATTAAGATAGGATTTCAATTATAAAATACAATTGGCTACAAAAAAAAAACAAATTCGCTATAATTTTAAATATTAAAACACGCAGTTTTTCAGCTAATAAATAATTGTTGTAATTTTTTAATAATCGTAATCACAGAAAAGTAAGCTTGGAATTTTACCCAAAATTAGACCACTAACAAGTCACCAAGCTAATTAGAGAACGACAAGAACGACAGTCATTACAAAGGTGGCAGAATCATGGCAACAAGAGCAAGGATGTAATATTGCCTGTTGGCAGCTGCAAATTCCGAGAGCACATCCCCCGCCCCTGCAGAGTGGCTTAAGTATGATGTTAACAATGAAAAGGGTTGCTCCTCCTTGTGTGTTGCTGTTGTAGTTGTTGGCTTCACGTCTACGATGGAATTTATGAGCAACTTTTGTGACACAGACATGTTAATTGCCCCATCCGGTTGCCAGGCTTAGAGTTGTTTTACAAAGTTCTTAAAAATTGGCGCACGTTTTGTTTCGCTTGCTTTTTAATTAAAAGTCGCATTCTGACCAAAAGCGTACACAGAGGCAGGAGGGCTATGGTTATGACCAGTGGTCATTCCCAACTTGTCACCAACATCCTGACGCACAACACTCGAGCTTCAAACAAAGTAGGATTTTAAGCTCTCTAAATTGGATAAAGTTCTTTCGCTTTGGCTGCTGACTTGGCAACTTTTGTGCCTGAATGCAAGGCACCCCCACCCGCCCGCACTCGTACTCACACCCGCACCCGCACCCATATCCACACAGCGAGATTTATCAAAGAGTAATTCCTTATGCATTGGTCACATCGTTATCTATTTGGTTGCAAGTTCGCAGCGGAAAAATGTTGCAAGCTTGCAATTAAATACAAAATAAATCCATAAAATAAATAATATAAAATGAACAGTATTAATTTTATTTAAATACTATAAATCGTCATAAAAGGTAAACATTAAAAATAATTTCAGACAACAGTCGAAATGACTGATTATCTGACTCTTCAAATCGTACGTCCTAAGTTTCGAAATGTTACAGGCTAAAGTAAGAAATAGTTTCGGCTATGAACTCTGGCTGCTACTTGGTTCAGCATTGTTGGCTACTATGTCACTGCCATAGTATGCGGTTATAGCAACTAAGCGCGTGTCCAGGTAATTGTGCTCCACCTCACACTGTTCGCCAATGTTGGCGAGAGAAATTACTTGTTTTATATTGGAATTACGAGGCACGAAGAGGCCAATACTTTCAGTAAGTCTCCGGGCGTGTTGCATTAACTGTGTGGCACCCACTGGTATCAGGTTTTGCTCAATGTCAAACGATGATTGCTTTTGATAGCCGGGTCCTCCCCAGGGCGGGCTAAGGAATACAGCATCGGGGCGCATCCGCGTACTGCGTGCAAAATGGACGAAATCCGCATGAATAAAATCAATTTTATGCGCAACTCCATAAATGGTGGCATTATGCTTGGCCATAGCCAATTTTTTATCATCAATATCAATGGCAACAACGCGGCTGCACGTTTTTGCAAATTGTATGGCATTTCCCCCGCAGCCGCAAAAAGCATCGACAATTACATCGCAGGCTAGGCGCTGGGCGGTCTGCTTGGCAATTTTTTCAGGTGTGACTGAAAACCAACTTTCGTTGTCCAGAAGAATGCCCCTGTCAAACAGTGAGAAAAGGGAAAACCGTTTGAGCCAATACTTTCGCATGGCACTACTATCGATTACAAATTGGGGTAGCTTCTGCTTCTTCTGTCGTTTTTTCTTCTTAATAACGTTTGATTTCACTCTGTGCAGAGCCTCCTCATGATCGGAGGTCATGATTACAATGTTATACTCTGTGTCGCTTTCCGATTCGTCAGAGAGGGACGCTTTTTGCTTCCGCTGCTTCCAAGCAGTATTTGTACCAAATGCGGTAGGTAAGCCCAACTGTTTCAGCTGCTGTTCTTCGTCAAAGAAATTAGGATCATCATTTGCTGAGAAGTAATGCTCGTCATCAATACTTTCTGTACTGTCTGCACTTTGAACAATTCTTAATTGTGCTAAATCTTGATCTACTTGGTTTGATTTCTGTTCACTAAAACACAATCCATTCAATAAATCATTCTCATAGTTTTCTAAAACACACATAAAAACGTTCCAGAAATGTGTATTGTGTTGACTGACATGTTGTTGCCACAATTCCTCCCAAGCTTCGCGTTCCTCAAGCGTGACAACGTCAATTTCACACTTGTATTGCGGATAATGTTTATGCCATAAGTTTTCAAGAAGTTCATGTCCCTCACTTTTCCAAAAATGAAGCCATGCAGTTTGCTGTGAGCGCTCCTTCCACTCCGGTTTTAGATCAATCGCTTTGTTTTGGTCAACTGCTCGTTCAAACAATTGCGTGAATGTATAAAACTGAGGATTACTACGTGATGTAGTTAAAAAGTGCGAGTTCATCTCCTTGCTTCTTGTTCCTTTAATCTTTGTGGAACTGTCGAATCTCAAGTCGACGTTGTATGAGCTCTTCGGCTTGATCTATACGTCTTATATTCCATACGATAAGAGCTGGCTTAAAACTTTTCTGAACGTTTTCCAAATATTTTGCACGAGATTCTTCATCTGCTAAGAGAAGCAACTTTTCATGTAGTCCTCTGACAGTTAATCTTGAACTGTTGGATTTCTGCATGTCACAGAGCACAACTTCTCCCCGAACAATACAATAGCAGCCATGTGATATATCTTCCACTCCCGAGTTTCCAGAAGCGAAATTAAGCAGTAACAATGACAAAGCTCCTGTATGTAGCTTGTATTCACTAAAGTAGAAATTTATTTTGGATATCAGTATCACTAATAAAATAGTATTAATTACCTTGGTATGAATGGGATGGTTACATTTTCTAGTTCGAAGAAATCAGATTTTGAATGCAAGCGTCCGATAACAGCGCATTTTCCGAAGTGTAGCAACTTGAAATTCGTTTGAAGAACTAGCTCCTCAACCAACAAATGTTTAAAGTAATCGCAATATTTGGGAAAGTTTTCAGCTGGATCTTTCGGCGAATCTCCGGTTTCTAAATCGCACATTACTTTCGTAAGTCAAAAATCATAACAAAACAACGTGCAGCCTAACAAAACCAGTGCTGTAAATCAAAGTATTATCGGTAGCAGGGATGACAGGTATTTATTAGTACCAATTTAATATGAAAATAAGTTACCTAGCATTAATTTCAACACATTCCTTTTATTATCTATTCTTAAATTTTATTTATTAATAAAATCTTGCTTTTGTTATATCTATATATTAAAAAAAAAAAAAATTGCATATATTTTTGGTACATTTATTATGGCTAAAACTATCGAAAATATAAATTGTGAGAACAAAAATTGTACTGCTCTGAATTAAATTTTGTCATCTCTAATAACAGGGAAGAGCGGCATTCTGTGAAAATAAACAAATTTTTCATAGAAAAAATAAAAAATAAAAAATAATAAATATTTAAAAATGTCGTTTATGAATCCAGTAGATATGGTAGATGAGGATGCTGCGGACTTGCAGTTTCCCAAAGGTAACGTGGAGAAAGTATTGTAACTTTTTGTACTAACATTGCAATTAACAAGTGAAAGAAATTTTAAGAGTGGCCCGCATGGCGCCTCAAGTTTACCATTTATATTTAAATGCCTTTTTACAGTAAAACTTAAAGCACGTCAGCAACAGCACAAAGCCAAAAAATATCAACTTGCGCTCCCGGACAAACAAACAAAGATAACCACAGTTCACTACAACGCCAAAACATTTAACAGTCAGATCGAAAGTGTTACTGCTTTTGATTCCAACGATAGTAATGAAAAGACGCATGCAGCTAGCATCAGCTGTGCCACTTGCCGTTGTAGTATTGCTGAGCCCTACATTAAATGTGCCGAGTGTGTGGAAGTATTACTCTGCTTAAAGTGTTTTTCAAAAGGTTGCGAGGTTGGTGCACATTGTAATTGGCATGCGTACATTATAGTTCGAGATGATATTCAAGTGTTTACCAACGAGCACAGCTGGACAGCAAAAGATGAACGAAATCTTCTTCAAGCTCTTCACGCGAATGGTTATGGCAACTGGGAAGCAATCGCGAACGCATTAAATCAGAAACACAAAGCCGCAGAAATTAAAAGGCACTATCACGATTGCTACTTTGGTGGTATCTTTGAGCGATTGCTAGGTTTGCAGCATACTCGTCAGTGTTACTTCCCAGAAAATATGCCATACGTTTTAAAAATGAGATCTTTGGAGCCACCACGTCACGATGATATCTCATCAATCCAGTTTAAAATTAATGCTGGGTACCGCTGTGCCAGAGGAGAGTTTGACACACCCTATGATGCATCTGCTGAAGGCTTATTGACTATAATGATCAAGGAACAACCCTTCAGTGTGAATGATGAACAGGAAGACGATGTGATGGACAAAAAACTAATCGAAAAACTTCAGCACGCACTTGTAAGAGCATACAATAATCGACTTAGGTGATTTTCACACAAACGAACAACAAATTAACATTATTTAAAAGATATTTATATTTTACATAGAGAGCGTCAGCGTCGCTACAATATTATGCGTCAGCACGGTCTCATCATGGCCAATCGCACGGTTAGTTGGATTACAAAATATGTTAATGCCTTCCGTAGTGATGCCAACTGCATGCGTTTTCTATCACTCATGCAAATTTGTAAACCCATCGAGTTTGACATGCTAGTCGAGTCGCTCCGACATTACCGCCAGCTACAAAGCCGCATTCATTGGCTTCATGATTTAAGGCAGCATGGCGTGCAGACACTTTATGGTGGCGCGCTCTATACTCGTCTTTATAAGCAGCGCCAACACACACAGCGAGAATACACTCGCCAAAAACAAGGCGAATCCGCTGACTGGCAACATTTGGTGCATCACTATGAAAACAATCAAAATACACCCCATTCGGCGAGTGGAAGCAGTTCCAGGATGTATATGGTGTGTCCTCGACGCAAGGCTGGTCCTATAGAAATAACAGGTAAATAAAGAGAAAGAATAAAAGAAATCAACACCAAAATATTATTTATTAATTAATTTTTTGTAAATTTGTAAATAAGGTTATGTTTAACATATTTCAATAATTATAACGTTCATTTATTTCAGATCTGCCTGGCTACTCAAAGCTGGATGCGGGCGAACGTACACTATGTAGTGTTGCGCGTCTGATGCCTCAGGCTTATTTGGAGTACAAGAATCAGCTAATTGCTGAACAGGCCAAATTGGGACACCTACGCTTAGGTGATGCCCGGCGGCTTATCAAAATCGATGTGAACAAAACACGTCAAATTTATGACTTTCTTATGGAAAATGGTTACATTAGACCGCATTCATTGAGTTAATTTTTGAGGACTTCTTTTTCTTTCACTTGTAAATTGCTTAAACATATTAAATACTTTTTTTTCATGTATATATACAAGTTGAATTTTTTTGTTAATTTTCAGAGTTTGAAAGTGCAGAGACCCTGCTAATATCGGAGGTACACATGTTACTTGATCATCGGAAGCGTCAAAACGAGTCCGCTGATGAGGAGCAAGAATTTTCGGAGGTGTTTATGAAAACATATGCCTACACAGACAGTTTTCGAAAATTTAAGAATAAGGAAACTATTATGTCTGTACGAAGGTAACTCAATCAGTTTCAAGAAAGTTATAAATCAACATTTAATTTTTTTTTGTCTTATTTAGTTTACTTATGCAAAAAAAACTTCACAAATTCGAGCTTGCAGCATTAGGTAATCTATGTCCGGAGGCGCCTGAGGAGGCTAAAGCGTTAATACCATCACTGGAGGGTCGTTTTGAGGACGAAGAGTTACGCCAAATACTTGATGATATCGGTACTAAACGTAGTTTACAGTATTGAGAAATCATACTTAACATTTTTATATTAAATAAGTTAATAAAACCACAAAAAAAGATCGTTAAACTCCTTTTTTTGAAGAATAATGTATTTGATAAAGATAACTTTTAAACTTTGTAATTAAACAAATTTGCTTTTCGAAATGTTTTACAATATGTATATTAAATAAAAATTACAATATAAATACAAATAACACAAGCGTTCCAAACAAATTAAGATAGGTTAAATTCATATTATTATAATTGATTTGGGTGAATTATTATTTCTATATATATGTATAGTTGTTTTTTAATATATCTAAGTTTTCTTAGACCCATTTCCGTTAAGCAATTCAACTTTAAATTTAAAAAATTGTAACCAAATCTTTTTATTTGAAATCTTGTACGGCGCTTAGAGCCATTTATATTTTATGAAGTATTATTTATAGAAATACTAATTTGAAATCAAACTCTGACAATGGTATAAATACATATATTGTAATAAGTTTAATTTTACATAAAAGAAAATTCTAGGTTATTTATTTGCCTAATTTAATTATATATATTTTTTTGCAATTGGGCAAGATTTAATATTGAATAATTGCGCAAGCAACGCCTTCGACTAGTTTTACAATTTTTTATGTGTTTATTTATTTTTATTTTTGCATGCTTGATGGTTATTAATTCAGTCGATAACACACATATCACTCCATGCTTATCGATTACTTTTTTATCGATCATTGTTTACCCATTAGGAATATTAAGACTTTCAACGAATTTGTTTTTGTTTTATTAAATCGATAAAGAACAAACAAGTTCAGTTCAATTATTTGAGTTCTCAAACGATCAAAAGTATATATGTATATTAAGAGTATACAAACATATTAACTAATACCAATCATTTTTAGGATCGTACATAGTTCACAAGCAACATTAATAATGAATAGCGACAACTGCAACATGCAAATGGATCCAGATTTGGCATTACGGTTACTTGTTGATGGCGCCGTTTTAGCCATAGCTGGCGTTCCTGTAGGTACGGAGTTTGGTATTGATTTGTGCACCTACACAATAGGTCCTGATTTTCGTGGCGTCAAAATGATACCACCTGGGGTACACTACGTGTGGTGCGCTTCTCGTGGTCCATATGGGGACTCAGCTCCACGTGTTGGCTTTGTGCATTTCTTTCATCCTAAAGAAGTTCTTGTACGTGAGTGGGATAACGAGTTAGAAGAACTACGCCCACGTCAAACGAATGACCCAGAAGTTGAGCGTGAACGTATACGTAAAAATCTTCCACAATTAGAACGAGTCTTGGCACCTTATGACTATCGATATGTATGCCACTGGAAGGATTTAACTGGCTCTGTAACACAAGCATGTGTAGAACGGTGTCAACCTATTTTAGGTACCATACGTACTAATACAGAATTGCAATCCTGTTCAGATGAAGACAGGCCGCGTGGTGAACGTGGTAGTACAAATAAAAGGAATGCGGCTATCAGGATTCTATTACATGAAAATGATTTACTTCCCCAACTAAAGCCTGTGGAGGGCACGGCACCGCGCTTTAATGTACTGCCGACGCGTGTTCCTTTAAATGCACCACCCGAAGATGTTTCACGTCACGCCATAGACTGCATAGCAGCTGTAAACATACTCATGGAAACCTTTAACAATAGCCCCGATGCGTTAATTGAGGAACTGCAGTTGGCTTTTGTATTTTTCTTGGTTGGCTATTCGGTGGAGTCATTGGACCACTGGCGCAAATTGCTCTCGTTATTGGCGCATTCAGAGATGGCAGTTAACAAACACAAGCTTACTTACATGAAATACAGCGAGGTTCTCGCGCACCAGCTACCACATTTACCTGAGGAACTCATGGCTCCAACTATACACAACACTGTCTACAAAGATGTGCGCGAACTGCTCGTTAATCTTTATGCTGGTGGTCTTGTGGTTAGCGCAGAACGACTTATTAAACGCCTAGAAAAGAAGCTTAGCTGGTATTTTGAAGGACTTCTCGATGAAGACCCCGAGGATCAACCGGTTGTCATAGAGTTACCTGAGTAAAGCAAAGTACGAAATCAATTCGGAAACATTTAAATCTTTAAAGGCTTTTATTTATTTACTTATTTCATTTCAGGATTCTTATAAGTTCACCGTAGCGAGTGCTGGGTGCGTAAATAATTCCACAAATCGCGAGAAGTGCGTATACTAACCATGAACTGGCAAAGCTTTGTTTCTATTAAACAAAGTATAAGGAATTTTGCACGTTTATCCTTCAAAAGGGACTGCAAAGTTTCATAAGTAAAACGTACAAAAAAATTTCAATTGTCTTTATCGCTTTACCTCCTCATTATTTTCTGGACCATTCTCCACGACACACCACAAATCTTCGGACTCCAAATACGCCCGCACCGTCATCGACCACGCCTTATAGTTGTCCAGACCTTTTAGTTTCTCAATTTGCAGTTGAAGCGCCATTTCTTGTTACAAACGTCGTCTCTGGCCCAACAAGACTTTGCAAATAATCGTTAGGCCTTTCAGCTTGTCTTTTCTGTGCCTTTCTCTGCCAATTTGCGTGGATTTTCAAATATAGATATATGGATGTCGATACACATATATATAAACATATTTTGTACGTATGTAATATGCATTTGTATACAGCATGTCGTACATGTGACACGTCTTTTGTAATCTGCTTGGGGGTTAGGGGACAGCGCTACCCAAACAATAGCCACTAGACCTAAATTCACAGCCGACCCTGCAGCAGTGCAGCAATCGCTCATAAGTGGAATTGTCATTGACTTTGGCATTGAGATGAAGTGCATCCCCACAGCTAACATTGCGATTCTATTAAATTTGAATGTATTGATTTATGTGTCAATGACTGCTGGCTTGTGTCAGAAAATCATCTGTGCCTATGGAGGGTACAGATATAAAATCAAAGATTAATATATTTCTTAAGTTAAGCAGACGCTTTTCTCTTTTGTTGCTTTTTAAAAGTCAACAATAAATTTCTCAATTAAAATAAAGAAGAATGAGTGGAAGGTCGGTTACAGTAAAGCATGGATAAAGCATATATTATGCTTTACTTAACTATCAAAAGGTCCACTTGAAATTTAATTTCTGGTGGAAATTTTCTATATTTTTTAAAATTAATCTAGTCTTAAAGATCCTTTAAATCTTTAGAAATATTTTTATATAAGTGATTGTTTCTGGAAGTATAAAATCTCTTCTCATAATTGTTTTATTTTAAGAGGATAGAAAATTTACTTAGATAGATTAAAGATAAAAGAAAATAAAATAGAGAATTTTAGATAAAAGTTAATTTTTAAAACACGGTTTGGTTTATGTATTTCCGGGAGTACAAATAAGGTGAATCCAAATTTGACCACATTACTTACCAAAGCCGTTAGAAATAACGTTTGAAGCAATCAATACCTTTATTTATATTTTATCGGTCCCCTTAACCATCGTCCCTCTGTTCAATGGGTATCCACATTATCTGCGGCATAATAAAACTTGTGCGCATTTTCTGGTTTTTAATTACTTTTATTTGAAATGAATACGAATGTCAGTTTAGCAGTTTGCTGATTTAGAACGTTGTTATTTTCGTTATTAATAATTTAATTGTCTGCTGCCTAACTTTTAATCAACTCTCTGTTCGAATTTTATTGGTTACAGCACATTCCAAATACATTTTAAGATTCGTGTGTATTTCTGTTAAGCTTCGCGCATTTATTTTAACCAAAGAAATTACAAGTGTTGAAAAAGTTACATGTGCGAAAATTTGATTGGTTGGATTTGTGATCGCGACATTCAGCAAGCATTTGCAGAAAAGGAAAACCGCAACGGATTAATGTTTATAGTTTTCGTTTTTAGCAAAATTAAATGATATATTCACTGCTTTAATTTTATTTACTTCTTGTGTTAAATGCAAACATTTGTCGCCAGTTGTATTAGAGGGGTTTGGGGTTTCTCTTGGAAAAATTCGAAATCTCTACAAATTACATATGTGGTAGGCATAGAAAATATACAAGTATATACGAATGTATATATACCAAAATGTATACAATATATATTTATACATATATATTTATATACGTGTATCATTTGTTTAGCAACTACAAATACTTTTATATATATATATATAATTTGTATATATATATATACATATATGAAATGTTTCTGTCGAAGTGATTTGAATAACTTTAAACAATCTCTTTAAAAATATACTAATTAATCCGTAAGTTTTTATAAGTTTACTGTTATTTAATTTTTTCTTTTTTTCGATTTATGATCAAGGAGTTGAGTAAAAGAAATGTAAGAAGTACAATGAAACGAAACGATTAAGTTGCATCAGTGTGCGCGTGTGTGTGGGTGTGTTTGTGTTTGGTTTACTGAATTTTTGTGGAGTGACGTGATGTAATGATCCTTTAAGTTTGGGAGTGTGTATGTGTTGTCTGCACTATGATCCGTAATACACTTACATACATAAAAATTTAAGCTTAAGAAACTTCGTTTTGTTTTTACTTTAACTTTTACTTTACGAATTTCGCTTTAACTAACATTCCGTTTGTTTTTTCTTTTATTTGCATTAGTTTGCTCATTTCGTTCTTACTTCACATTTGCTTTTATTTCGTATTAAATATAAATTAATTGCTGTTGTTTTTAATGCTCATTCATTTGCTTCTTACACTCTGCTTTCGATACGCTTATTTTCACGATATTTCGGTTTGAATTTATTCTGCGCTTTAACCTTTTACTTTTTTTTATATTATTTTTATGACTGGCTTAAATTTAAAATTAAATTTGTGTATGCTTCATGTTTTAGTTGCTGCTTGTTTATGAAATGAAATGAATACCATATACTTTCAGCTTACTGTATGTGTGTATGTGTTTATGCGTACGTGTCAGTGTCTGTGTGTGTGTGTGTGTTTTGTAGTATTCTCTTGAAATGAAGTTTATTTTGTTTTCGCTTCTCAGAATTAAATATAATATTTATTTAAATATAATATAATGCTTTTGTTTCTCGAATGCAAAAAATTTTTATGTAGTAGAGTTGCTGTTGAGGGAGCCAGGGCCAAAATTTGCAAGCCACAACGAAGACCACGACGATATCAGTTGCACCTCTTGCTTGACCCAGCAACAGTCACGCCCGCGACCACCGTCATTTTGTGCCGTTAGCTCTTCTTCATTCTACTAAATATTTATTAATCGATTTCATTTGAATTTGTGGATTTCACGTTCTTTGCCGTTATTTTTCCTGTTTTTAATGTTGTTGTTATAGGTAGTGCTGACTTTGACTTTGACTTTGATGGCGTTGCTGAGATTTTGTGCCCCAATAGATGTTCTTGCTGCTGCTGCTGCTGCTATTGTTGTTCTTGATGTTTGCTACCCAGTTTTGTGTTGCTGCTGTTGTTGTTGTTGTTGTTGTTTATTGTTGTATGCATATATATTATATGTATTATATTTACTTTAGAAGGTATATGTGTTTTTTGTTTTGTTTTGTGTTTTTAAATGGAAGGGCGGGGGTTTACTTAAATTACGACACATCCTGATCCTCAACATCCTGAATTTCTTGTTTGGGCTCGCCATCACCTGTTGTCGAGTCTGAATTAAAGTATAAACGAAATAAAAGAATTGTAAGTTTATAAAAATTTGAAATCCGACTTAAAGCCGACAAATAATGATTGGTTTCTAAACAACTAACCATCTGCCTGCATATCAGACGTCCATAATGTGAGGTTGTCCCGCAGCAACTGCATAATCAGAGTCGAGTCTTTGTAGCTCTCTTCGCTGAGCGTATCCAACTCTGCGATGGCATCATCAAATGCGGCTTTCGCCAAACGGCAAGCACGATCTGGCGAGTTGAGTATCTCATAGTAGAACACCTAAAACACAAATCGTTGTTAGAATCAATTCCACAACATAAAAAACATGTGTAATTACCGAAAAGTTCAATGCCAAGCCCAAGCGGATGGGATGTGTTGGTGGCAGATCATTCATGGCAATATCACTTGCTGCCTTATAGGCAATTAACGAATTTTCTGCGGCATCCTTGCGATCCGAACCGGTAGCAAATTCGGCCAAATAACGATGGTAATCACCCTTCATCTTATAGTAGAATACTTTACTTTCGCCGCTTGTGGCGCATGGAATGAGATGTTTCTCTAGCACATTAAGTATATCCGAACAGATGTCACGCAGTTCTTTTTCCACCTGACCACGATAGGTCTTAATCATTTCCAATTTCTCCTCAGCGCCCTTATTTTCCTCCTTCTGTTCAATGGAGGTAATAATGCGCCAAGATGCGCGACGTGCTCCAATCACATTCTTGTAGGCAACCGAAAGCAAGTTTCGTTCCTCAACGGTCAGCTCAACGTCCATCGAGGCAACTTTCTTCATGGCCTCCACCATTTCTGTAAAAAAAAAAAATAAACATAAAAATAATGTAAAATTACAAATATTGATATTTTACCCTATGAAATAAACAAAACTCCAACATTAAACGTTAGCATTAAGTAATGTTTGCCTATTTTATTTAACTCTCTTTGAATTATAAGATAATATCCACTTTCGTAATAATCATTAAAAATATCAATCACTATAATTTAAATAATTTTAAGCAATCTCTACTGTAGTTGATTAAATATTTATATGTGTATATCCACTATCCTAGCTACACACACTACTATCGCTTACTATCTCTCTTTGCGCACGCACACACCCAACAAATAATGACATAAGTCATCGCAAACTCACGTAGCAGTTACACATACATATGCATAACTGTTTCCTGTGTTGAGTCTTCGCTCGTTTTAGACCGACTTTGTCATATTGCTGATAACGTTCGGGAAGCAAACGCCCTTCTCTCAAGTACGTTGTTGCACATTTTTAACCCAGCAAGCAAGAGACTTCATTATGAATCACATGCATTTACCGATTTACCGTAACTTGCTTCCCTGCTGTACCAGCAACTGAACAGTAGCTGCCTGCATGTCTCTGTCTTGATGCTAGCTTGGCTTGCGTGCTAATAGAACATCGGTTCCCAGTTTCATGCAAAAGCTTGTGTGTCACATATTGAAAGAAATCAACGCTAAATAGTCCAATTGTTACATATTACCTTAATTATTTTATGAGTGCTTTCTATATCAGTCAGACGGTGACGTAGACTGACTCTGACGTATATTCAACCTTCCCACTCCTATTCCTTTTCTACACTTAAACATCTAAATAGCGGCAAATGTTGTGCTTGCACATAGCTGCGAAATTGAAATAATGCTAACTGCCATGATTCACGCTGTCTAATTTAAAAGCATCAAATAATTGACATTTATTTATATTAAAGCAACAATTTTGTAACTTTGTATTGTGTATAATATATCATTTTTATATACACAAACAATTTTACTTTCATTTTTTTTTGAAGCTTCTTATTTTTTAGCATTATTTTATTAAGAATATTATTATTTTTTTTCAGTTTTTCCAAATAAGTAGCGTTTTAAATTGATATGACGATATTGTCCAATAGCTTATAAATGATTAACTGAATATTTTATATAATTATAATTACAATTAGCAAACTTTTATAGAATTATAATTTTGACGCCCCATGTTTAAAAAAAAAAAAAACCCCAATTTATGTGTTAAGTGTCCTTCCTCTATTAGGTATTTATAGGTAGTTAGGTAGGTATATTTTATTTATAAGAGAAAATTTGGATGGGCTTGAAAATTATGACATTAATATATTTAAGAAAAAAAAAACTTTCTTTTCAGTTTTTGACATTGTTAACGTGAACAATTCAAAAATATAAATTAATAAATTTTGGCGACCTCGAAAATCAAAAATCAGACAGAAAATATAGAGACAGTTGTGGTTCACTCCTGAAAAATTCATTCTCTTCTCCAGGTTGCCAAAAAAAAAAAAAATATATATATATACATATACATACATAAGCCATATACCTAAGGATTATATACATATATAGTTATGTATATAAAAGGGGGAGGGTATTGGCGTTGTGGGGCGCCGTATAGGCAGGAATAGTGGTGGAGGCTACGAGAGTCAGCAGACAAAAGTTGCCGGTTGCCTGTAATGCATTTGTATTAGCCTCTCCAGCATAAACAACACCGCCCAAGTGCGACAAGGCCAACGGCAAGTGTTCACACAAATACACAGCGGAATACAGTGTGAGGCTCACACAAGCGAAAATAAGAAGAAAAACATGTGATACAGACTTACGTGCCTGTGTGTAAGTGCGTCAGATTATATATTTGTGTGCGTCGCAGTTAGCTACTAGTAGTTGATTGACTTCTTTTGGCTGTCAAGGCAGCAACAATAGAATTAAAGTTAAGCATCTACGTTTATGCTATTAGTTGTATATTTTTTAAGTCTTATTACTGTTTTGAATTAGAAATTATTGTAACGCTTTTACATTTAAATACAATAATCCCATGCAAGCATTTGACCATTTTTGAAAAGCATCCGCCGAGGGAGCAATATTGCTGCTAACACTAGTTATCTCGTTTTAACGCATACGGCGACGCATTTAAACAATAATTGCCAGCGCGCGCGCTTTTTACCAAATACAATACGTTTTGGAAGCTTGTCAGGCGCCTTACATTCTCCTCTGTCACAATTACAAATTTCAAGTATTTTTCATTAAATAGTTAGAAACAATATAACAACCAAGTTTGATGGTGCGTAGTAAAGATCATAGCAGTGTGCGTGCGTATTTCTCTCTGAGACACACATGTACATACATACACATGCGCACAGAAGCATGAGTAATGCTAGTGCAAAATTTTTCTGCACTATGAAGCAGAGTTGCCAAGTATTTGGCTTCAATTTGTGAAAGTTTGCTCTTACATATTTAATAATATGTTATTAAATGTTTTTTATTTAATGCAATTCTAGACATGTTCTTTTATAGTCATAAATTCCTACTTCAGAGACAGATTTCTGCCACAGGCGCACAATCGATTCATTCATCGATTTTTCGCAGCACGACGTGATGACGACGTCGCCGCCTTGCTGCTGCTGCGCAACAAAAGCACATTTTAAACGACGTGAAAAAAGTGATAGATGAGACACGAAAAAAAATGAACAATAAAAGTATTCCGCATTTTCAATTGCGGGTAAACCGTTCATAAGCTTATTTTAATTTCAATCTAATAAATCCAGTTGCGCCCTTGCTTAAGTATGCTCTGTAAATGAACCTGCCGCCATAGCAACATAAAAATTACTACAAAACAGCCCTTAGCAACGATGTCTTTTGCCTGCCGCGCAGCCCTCGCGCGCCTATCTCTGAACGCTAAATACACAAAATTTCAACTTGAAAATTTCCCCATCCCTACAGCTACTAACGATGAAATATATAAATTGTAGAACGTAACAATCTACATTATCTTTTTTTTTCTTTCCTTTTGCAAAAATTCACGCAGAACGAAAACCACGCGAATTTTTGCCGGTAAAAATCAGGTTTGCTCACATTTTCCTTTCAAGTCATTCTTTGCCGTTTTCTACACCGTTGTCCCGTCTCTTTGTCATTTTCTTTTTCATTTGGTTTTCGTTCTGTTCGCTGAAGCACTACTCATCGGTAACGGCAGCGTCGTTGACTCGACGCTTCCAAAGAAACTCAGAAGGTCGCTAAGTTATTCACCTACACACAAATGTCTGCCAAATTTAAAATGTCCAACTTTTGTCAAACGTTTATTAAGATCTAGACCTTTCCAGCAATTTTTCAATGTTGCAGGGCCACGCGACGGCAACTCTACTGGACCCCTCCCCAATGTTGGCGCTCCGCTGACGAAAATTTTTTCGCCCACATTTTCAGTATAGATTTTTACTCACCATCATAGCGTTCAGCCTGTTCGGCCAATTTTGCCTTGTAGACGTTGTTTTCACGCTCAGTCATTGTGTTTAAATCCTTTTTAGTTAAATTAATCCACAGAAAAAATTATTTTAAATGCTCCCGGTACGTGCGGCGTCGATTCTGCTGCTGCTGTCTTCGTCGCCTTCTTTTTCTCTACTGCTGTTAGAGATGACAAGCGCTCTGCTTAGCTCACTCGCACGCTTGGTTCGGCTGCCGTTCAGTTTTCAATGTCGTCGTGGACGCTACACGAGTCTGCGAGTACAGTAAGGAACGTTTGGGGGTAAAATAAATAATTTAAGCACTGAGAATGAATATGCGCCAAATAGATTTTTTTAATTTTACAAACATATAATTTAAACTCTTTTTTGTTACACACAAGTTGTGGATAGTGTTAACTATAAAAATTAGAAAAACTTTTAAATGCCTACTTTTTTGAATTTTCCACGAGAATAGTTTTCTCTGAGAATAAGGCGCGGCGAAAAGATAGAGCTACTGAATGCCTCTACCTAAGTTGTTGCAAACTATCGATAGATGTTCTAAATATCGAATTTGTAATAATTGAATGAAACTAAAAGCGCTACTAATTAAAATTCTTAGTAATAATACTAAAATATTTATGTTTTAAAACTGTTAATAAGTTAATGTTAACTAAAAATAAAATGTGATAATTCTTAATCGTGTATTTTAGACTGAGTCAATTGAGCATTCTATCGGTTTCAATTCATTCGATTTTACATAATGTTATCGTTTTCAGCAAGGAGGAGCAGGAAATTTATTATGTAGAAATTATATCCTTAAAAACCAGGGATCTAAAAACGTTTTTAAAACAAAGAAATAATAATTTTGGAACTTTAAAAATAATGTATTTCAAATAAAATAGACCTATCTTGCTATCTTAATAAAATACATGCCAACCATATTTGTAGGTCGAATGTAAATCGAATGTTATTTCTTCGTATTAACAGCGTTAGGAATATGAGAAATAAACATTGACAATGGGATGAAAATTATTAAAAAGATAAATAAAAAACGAAAAAAGTTTATATACAATAGAAAAGAAGTGTAAAAATCAAAAATTATTACCAACATATGGGATTCTTGACACCAATTAAATTTTTGAAACAATGCGCAAGACTTCGTATTTGAAACTGTGATTTTTATAATTTGAGCTCCGGTGCTGCTGTTTGTTTCATGAAATTAAAAATATGAATCGCAATTTGGGGGGCTGGATTCACAGTTTTACTGTAACTGAAACTCAACAGCACAAGGGTGGATACACTATTTACAAGATAACTTCCATTGTAAGTAATATTCAATATATATTTTACTAAATCTAATCAATTCATTTGTTAGGTATTTCCTCGTTCAGTCCCTCAGGCTTTAACTTCTCTAGTTGTATGGAAACGGTTTCATGAAATAAAAAGGTTGCATCGGGAGCTAACTCGGCGACATAAAAGCTTGCAGCTACCGGGTAAACTACCTGAACCCACTGACAGCAGCTACTTCAAGCGATTTGATGTAGATGTAATACTGCGACGCAAAGATTACATATTACAACTGCTCGACTTTGTTGCGCTGCATCCAGCGCTGTACAAAAGCAACATTTTTACCCAGTTCTTTAGTGAGGCGCAATCACCAAACGCATCACCTTTGCGAAAATTATATGTGGAGCGATCACTTAAGCCGCCGGGTAGTGGAGCGATTGCAGAAATTTGTGATAAGCTTGATTTGCCTTATGATCCGCACAATGGAAACGAAATAACCTCGTTGGGTCCCGGCTATTATGATGAAAACGAGGGGGAACGTCAAGAAGAGCAGCTAAATACAGATAAGAGCTTTAATTCAGTTGAAAAATTGGCGAAACATGATTTTAACAGAATTCTCACGCCTATGGCATCTGTGGAGAGCGATGATAGTGACTACATATACGAAGCAGCCCTAGAGTTCAGTCATGCTGTGCAAGCGGAGGTTAATCTGGAGTATAACGAAGCTCATAGCCACTATAAGCGTGGCGTCGATTTATTGCTAGCTGGCGCTAAACAAGATGCTAATGAGGATCGAATATTTATAGCTAAAGCTAAGATAACTAAATACTTAGCGCGAGCTGATGAAATAGATGCCAATTTTTTACGCTCCGCTAGTGCTGGTAATGGCGCTAGGAAGATAAAGTTTCAGCTTTCGTTAGATGAGGTGGACAATGTGTCGCTGCTAGAGTGCCCTTGGAATCAGCTGGCGAAGTATAAGGTTTTAAAAGTTCTGGACGATCTTGTAATGCAAGTACAGTGCGTTACCCAGCCTTTGTCGCAGCCCACAGCTATTATGAAAGGCATCGAAAAACCTTCTAGCAACTCTCCGACCCAAAGCATTTTTTTACCCCAGCGTGTTCCGTATATGACTCGTCTTCTGGCCTACTTTCAGTCGGATCAAAAAATATTTTTACTGCTTAAACAAGCAGAGGGCGGTCGTTTGTACGACTACATACAAAGCTACACACCAGAAACTAACAAATGTAGTAATTATGCAGATTTATTTCCTGATGAGAAAGCGCCCAAAGAAAATAATGATGGCAGCGATGTAAGCGATATATTACGTAATTCGCAACAGCTTCTCAAAACTGTGACGCAGACATTGGGTAATGTCAAAGCAGGAATCCTAACACCAAGGCGACAGATAAAACCAATTTCGTGTTTGCCGGAGGCATGTCTACGGCAATGGGCCTGCGAGTTAGCCGTGGCCATACATAGTCTGCATGAGAAAGGTGTTATATTACGCGATCTACACATGGAAAATATTCTACTCGGAAGTTCTGGTCAATTACTGCTTTCCTATTTTTATCAAAACGAAGGTCTCAGCTCCGATGACAACTATGTACACAAATCACTCAGTTTGTTAGCATTGAACAATCACTTTGTAGCGCCAGAGCGGCCCCTCACCTTTCGTTCTGACTGGTGGAGCTATGGAGTGGTTCTATACCAACTACTCTTGGGTGTGGTAAGTTATTTAAGGAGTCGTTAAATTATTCAGACTAACATAAAGGTGTCTTACTGTTTCAGTCTTACAAATCTACGCATCCTGGTCAGCTGGAGCTTTATGGCTGTGTGCAATATCCAGGGGAGGTTCTAGAGATTTCGGAAAATGCTCGCGATTTGCTGGAGCAGCTACTAAATCTGTCCCCTGAGCTGCGTCTTGACTACGAACAGATGCAGATCCATCCGTTCTTTGAGGGAATCAATTGGCAGGCATTATTGGAACAGGGCAACATTTAGGGTTGTGTTGTCAATGGTCAATTAACTCGAATTTACAGCATTTTGCTTTTCACATTTTTAATGCGGCGTTTGAAATGCGTTTTTTTTTTTATTCATAAAAGTGATTTTAGTTAGAGTTATTTAAGTTATGTTTTTGTTTTCTGTTCGTTGTTAATTCTTATCGTTGTTTGATTTTGATTTTTGTTTTGTTTTGTTTTTCTCTTCCGTTATATTTTTGCCTTGAAGTGTGCGGTACAAAATACGTATCCTTTATTCTTTAAATATATTTACATATACAGATGTTAAGTATTTTGAGTGTATATACATTTGCAAAACAATAAAGTATTGTATTAACTTAGAGCTTAGAACTTAGATTAATATAAACTTGAGCAGCTAAAGACTCGCAACTAGAAAACTAAATGTACCAATGAATGCAAATAAATGAAATTTATAAAGCCGTGAAGCTAATTACAGAAACAAACATTATTTATTGTCTATCTACACAACAGTTCTGAATATCCTTAAAACTAGTATTTTAAAAAGAAGGCTTAGCTGTGGCCGGGGACGAAACATTGGACACTGTTTGCATCACGCCTCCGGTCACCGCTAATAAGGCACATTTGGAATGCATTCCATAGACCTTGATCAGTGGACACTGGCCAAAGTTCTGGGTGAGCTAAGACTAATTAAAGAACATTAAGTTTTGGTAAGACTTGTCGATTTTGTTGTTGTGTTTGATGAGCCTAATCCTAGTTTTAAAATTAAAAGGAACCTATAGCGGATAGATATATTCATAGCTCGCGAGCAAGACTCAACTTTGTGTATTCTAATTTGGATTACTTGATGTTAGCTATGTATTTGGCATTTTCTTCTAATCATGAGGACTGCTTGAAATGCTCCACACGGACACTCACATTCACTTTGAGAACACTTTTGAGTTGAACTCAAAATGGCCACTTGAATCGGGCTGCCCCGTGCGCGGATGTGAGTGCTTGGGCAGGTCGGCGATGTTGGTGTCGTCGGTGTGTGAGCATTTCCCTTAGGGCAAAAAAGGCGGTAGAACGTAGCTTTGGGCCTGCTGATGTTGCTGTTGGACACCAACAACTGAATCTTCACTCTTAATTACGGAATGCAATCCACTGTCATTATCATCACTACCGGACGTCGTCGTCGATGCTCCCGTGCCGACATAGTGATGTGCCTCCATGTGACAGGATGTGGCGTTATTTTCTAGTCCAGCTGTAGGTTGACATTGTACGTGCACGTACTTAGCCTCTTCCGAGCTAAGGTACTTCCCGTTGAGCTGTTGATGGACAGTGACCAGAGTGCCATCAGCTAATTGCTGCTGGGTGCTGGTGTTAACGTCAAGTTGTTGCTGTTGCTGCTGTAAATCTGTCGGCTGATACCCGTTTCCCGTTTCCCCAGGATCGGCTCCAATGTTCCCAGCACTGCCACTACCCGTTCCATTCATCTCTATTCTCGGCGGACTTCCATAGTCAAAGTGGCGCATTGGGAAAAGTTGACTCTCGTGAACGTACGTACTGTACTGACCAGAGTAGGTACCATAGGGGCTCGCCGCCGGTGACAGAAGGCTAAACTGTGGACTTAGTTCATAAGGTGTTTGATAGCTTGTCCAGCTGTCCATGCTGCCTGGCGGTGTAACCGTCGTTGTCTGAGGAAAGCTCGCAAATGGTGGTGCCAGCGAGCTGTTCAGCGCTGCCGTAGGAGGAGTGTTGGTTTTAATGTATCCAGTCTTTCGAGGAGGTTCATGCTTTCGCCACTTGGCCCGCCGGTTCTGAAACCAAACTTGCACCCGCGACTCGCTCAAGTTTAACTTGATGGCTAACTCCTCACGAGCGAATACATCTGGATACGGGGCACGCTCAAAAGCCCGTTCCAACTCTTCCAGTTGATATGCGGTGAAGGTGGTTCTGAATAATGAAAGGAAATTTCTTGCTTTTAGAAATATTTAATTAAAGCAACTAAAGCTAACGATTTAATATTAAAAATTTATATTTTGATATTTCAGAATATTTTCATTATAAAACCTGTAAAAACCTGAGGCTTCCAAAGTCTTGGAATGCAACTCCAGGAATTCACAAATGTTCGTAAACAAATAACTAAAATCTGTTCATTGAAGATCTTCAGATTTAAATTCAAAAATATAATAATACTTATTTTGAAAGTAAAGCTCAAATTTTGGAAAAATTCCAACAGCTAAGTTTCTCTCCATAAGCTGATCCCAAATGGATTGGGGCTCGGAGTATAATCATAATGCATCAATGACGAACTTTATTAGTTCCTGACATTGTTTATTTTTATGTGTTTACACTTAAAGCCACCTCCTGTAGGTATATCACCTACCCACCATAGGTTTTATGGAGCACATCATGTGCGCGTCCTGTGGGGCGCATATAAATTGCGAGATAATTTCATTGATTTCCCGTCGTTAAGTTAATTGCTGAGTCTGAGAGAACTATGGCGCGTTTACTTACCTCGTTTTTTTCTTTTTGATGCCGTTGGGATCGCCTTTCTTTTTGTTGTTGTTATCCTTCTTGGCGGCAGGGACAGCAACGTTATTGCCAGCATTGCCCCCAGTGGAGCTTGAGGTCCCACCACTCGAAATGGGAGTTGAGGCGTTACTCACATTGCCGTTATTATTATTGCTGTTGTTGTTGATGATGTTGTTGTTGTTGCCATTGTTGCTGGTGGCAGTTCCGTTTATAATGCCATTGGCTGTGGCTGCGTTGTCCATTTGGGGACACATTTCATCAGTTTTCTTCGCCTTGCTCCCCGTCGCATTGCCTCCATTCGCGAGCAGCAAAGGCGTGGACTCCAGCAGTCCGTTTCCATTGCTTGAGTCCTCGTGAGTGTGAAGATGTGTGTGGGCATTGTGATTGTGATGAGGACTGCCGACGTATAAATGTTGTTGGTGCTGCAGCTGGACATGTTGCTGCTGAGAGTCATACTGATCCTTGCTGGAATAATCCAGCTTGCCATTTAACGGATGGTAGTCGCTGAGCAACAACTGTTGCTGTTGCTGAGGTGTCTTATGGTGCAAAATGCCATTGTGGTTGTGGGAATGTTGATGTTGGGGTGGCGGAGTCACCGCATAGTGCTGGTGATGCTGCTGGGGCTGCTGTTGCTGCTCGACCAGCTTCTGGGGCGTTGATATGTACTCGTACTTCTGACTGGGCGAGAAGCACTCCATCTTAATTCCAAAATCCATTTTCTGCGAATAATTGGGTGAAACTGAGCCGCCGCCACCGTTGGGCAGAATGGTGTTGCAGTCGGGCAGACGCTGTTGTTGTTGCTGCTGTTGAGTGCACAGCTCGTGGACACTTCCAAGCATCACGGGATGCAAGCTGCCATGAGTGACCGTCGCCGTAGACGTGGGCATCAGCGGCTTGCTGGTTCCTAGAGGACTGATTGGATCACCGCTAAAGTCACCAAATATTTGGTCTTCGAAGCTGGTGTGCTCCATTTCACAGAAACAGTGACTATTTTAAATTACACACAAACACGAACAACGCTGCTTTGAAACCACTTGAAAGTTGCTTTTGTTGTTTTACTACTAATCCATTTAGTAGTTAATCAAAGCGCGCGCGAAACCAAAATCAAAATCAATTGTCACTGCTCACTAATTGTTGTAAATGAATTAATTGCATTTAGCTTTTGGCGCACGCGCAAAATTATTTGCCGTCGTTTACTTGTTTAACTCCTGTCGAAAGCTGCACCACCACCACTCACTCTATAAACACCGCTCGAGCACTGTCAACCGTACAAGTCTGCGCCTGTGGCCTTAATTGAGCCCACAAGTCGCGATGATTGCCCTTTTATACCAATTTGCCGGCAGCGACTTTGCGCAGCGCCTTTCGGCCAATCAGCGATGAGCAATGGCCGCCGTCGCAAACTGCACAGCGTTAGAGCGAGACAGAGCAGTGAGCAAGAGACCGAGTCTCTCTCTGTATCTCTGTGTTTCATGCTGGCGCGTGTGACTTTTTACTTCTGCCGTCGCCTGCCTGCCGTCATAGCTGTGGGGTGTGGTTTTTGTTCTGCCCTTAGAATCTGCTCGCTGCCAGTTTTCAACGCCTGCAGCGGCCTCTTTAATACACATATTGTATAAGATCTGGACGGCGCATCGCTCTGCAGGATTTTAGATCCTGGGAAAGTTGGTTTCCTTTTTCAAGGATGGGTCAACTCCAAAGATTACTTTAAAGACTCGTTATAAAAAGCAATCAAATTGGAGAAGTGAAAAAGTAACTAAATAAAATCTCTGGCGCTTTTCTGTTTAAAAAGAATTTTTCATTTATTTTGTTTTATTATATGATTGATAAGGATTTTATGCTTTTTAAAAAAGTTTGAATATTTGAAAAAAAAAAAGCGAATGACTTGCATCCTTAAACCCCTTTTTAATTGTTCCCACCATTCTGTCAACTTTGTGTCTTCACATTTTGGGCTCCTTTTTGCCTCTTGGTACATACGACAGATTCCCACCTGCATGTCTACAAATGTTTTGCATTCGATTTTTAAACTCAAGAGAACATCACTCGCTCGAGTGTTCATATAAGGACATCAATCTAATTGGAATTGTCTTGAGCCAGACGATCGCATGAGGGCCTCATTGTTACCGCTATAAATTTCCACCACCAAAGCCTTAAGGATCACGTCAAATGCTCGCGACTCCGATACTACGCGTGGCACTCTCACCCTACGCTCTCACCCCACCCCTCAATAACGGCGCATGTTAAGTTGCGTGTGTGACCTTTTGGCCAAATGCTGGTATACACGGAGCACTTAACAGAACCTAGCGTAAAGCTATTGCTTGATACATCCCACATTGATATTTTATATATCGAGTTATAAACCGATTGCCCGAAGACCTGAAACGATCCGATTGTATAAAAAGCTACAACCTTATAAAGACGGAAAGTAATACATAAGTTAACCTTATAAGTAGGCCATAGGCCGTGAAAAATATTTTAAATTTAATCCCACAGATTGAGCTTAGCTCCCGACACTTATGGTGATAGTTGACCAATTCACCCGTCCATCCCATTGTGGTGCCGAAAAATAGTTCAAGACCCGCATTGACCTTGGAGAGAACTTTAACCTGAAGGTCCCTGAATATTCGCATCGATTTAAAGGACAAACAATTTATTTCCCATCGCATTGGCCCTCAAGGAAAATACACTAAATATCTCATAATCTGTAGAAAAATTTCACAGCCACAATTTGATACTTTTGGGAACGATGTGTGGCAAGAGCAACGGATCTGTCTTTGCAGGTCTCGAAATGCGGGCAGCGGAAACGGAATTGGAATCGGAGTGGAAGCAAGAATGGGAAAGGCGCACGCGATCGGCGTTCAGCAAAGAAAGAACCCACCCCACATACGTAGAGATGACGTGACCCAGTCGGACCATGAATGTCCGCGCGTGAATAATCAGACAATGTTTTGCACTGCGATTGTGGCAATTATGTGGGCTCGGTTATTGTGCGGGAACATCCACCGGAGGGGTGCTGGGGATGCGACTGAAATTGGGATATCCTGCTGCCTTGAGGGATTGCAGACTTAAAAAATGTCAACAGTGATAGCCTCCGTGGAAGATCAGAAGTCAACTGATGGGATTCTCAACCCTCTTCAGCAAACGTTAAGTCGTTCATTAGGCAACACATTGGTAAGATATTGCGAAAGTTTAAGATGATATCTTAAGATCATCATATAAGATGAGGAATTCAATGGGGGTTAATTGGGTAAAGGATTCGGATGAAAACGTTTAAGGATAAAAATGCAGCTACTTATTCCAGTGCTACGGGTAAAAAGTCATGTTCCTCTTTCCTTGTGGTTGGAATCTATGAATCTTAAGTTAAGAGGAAGAGCCACGAATGTAATTTGGTTTTCCCCGAAACATTTTGGTACAGTTTGTCACACCAGTTGAAAGCACTGTTCCTAAGCTTTTGTTGAATTCGAGTGCGATTGCAAGTATTTTTCATATTTTTCCATAGCCATTAAGATACGAGCAAACTCACACATAGACACAATCGTATACACACAGACACATAGATATTCACACATTAAGTACCATCATTGCACTTGTTCACATTTGTTTTGTACTGAGTGACAGTCATTCCTCAACATCAGCATCATCATTCAGTAAGCAGAAAGCACAGCTCCGAGCTCTCATCCTCCAGTGGAATATTATCGCATTGTATTGCGATATACACACATCGGCTCTTTGCTTTTTGCCTTCTGCTATGAGTTTTTGTACTTGTATGTAACTGCATATGTGTGAGTTTCAGTACATGTTTTTATGCGTATGTTTTCGTTTGACTTTGTTGTTGTTTCGTATTCTTTTTTCTTTTTGTTTTTTTCTTTTTTATTTTATTTTATTTTATTTTTTTTTTTTTTGTATAAAGCCCATTCTCCGCTCTGCGATTGCGATCTATGGCAACGAAATTCCAATATGGCGAACTCAGAAATACACACGCATACACAGAAGAACAGATTCCCATATATGTGGTAGACAGTGTCAGAGTCCAGACTTGGGCAAAGCGGTTCACCAATACCAGTGCATTCAATTAAGCTTCGTTAAGATCAATTTAAAATCCCGCATAAAATATCAAATAGTTTTTGTACTTTAGTTCCATTTGCGCTGTCGTTATTTGTTGTCGGCTATCAGGCAGCAGCTCTGAGCTCTGAGCTCTGAGCTCTGAGCCGGTCAGCAACAATAGCGACGTTTCGAAATCCACAGCATCAGCCCACGGTGCGAGACGTTGTCTCCAAGTTACTTGCCACCAGGCCTCAGGCCTCAGGCCCAAGCCCCATACCTCGACACGGCAAAGATGTATAGTTTTCATTTCTTATTAATTCTCCGTAGAACTTTGGGGTTCCAGATACTCACTGAATACTAGATGCATGCTTTTTACCCCTTTGCTTTCCAAATGAGGAGTCTCTACCCAGGCACGTCAACGGATGTATAGACGATTCTGACATATGACCCAAGTGATAATAAGCTATACGTACATTTGCTTACGACACAAAATGTCTCTGGCTCGACTTTTGCTTTAATATTTTGCAATCGTATCCCCTTCTAATGGTTAATTTCCATAAAGTTGTTTTTTAAGCTTTGAAATATATCTTAGTTAATAATTCTCTAAGATATACTACATTAAAACACAATGTAGAGAGACAAAGAGTCAAGCAGGCGATATAAAATTACAGTAAAATTTAAAAGGATATATGTAGTTCCATTTTGTACAATCTGTTTTGGACTTGAATATAATCAATATGACCATAAGTTAATGTGCAATCGATTTTTTATTAAAGCTTTTGGAATAAATAAATAATACACATATTTATTATATTTATTATACATATATTATATATAACTTGGCTACATAGATATGATACAGGTATTAAGTTCAATTATAACATTTTAAATACATCATTTCTTAAATCGGCCAATACTATAGGTATAGTATTGTAAATCATGTTAATCTAGAAAAATATGATAAAAGCTGCAATATGTTTTAAAGTCCATTAAATACAATCTATAGTATTTCACTCTTACCTCTTGCCGAAAAAGGTTTGCCTACTTTAAAGTGACTACTGCTTACAAACTTATTTGTCCCCTGAAGTTGCAAATTATCATCTTTAAAGACTAAAACGATATCTCTATTAAAATGTTTGTTTCCTATAATTATAGTTATTGTTATTATTATTATTATAATTTTTATTATTATTATTATTATTATTATTATTATAATTATTATTATTATTATTATTATTTTTATTATTATTATTATTTTTATTATTATAATAATAATTATTACTATTATTTGTGTTTTTATAGCAATTATTGTTATTATTCTTGGTATATCCTGAAAAGGTTCAGTGACAACTTTCAATCAGACGGACATTACATTATGGCCCTACTTATCGGCAAATAAGTGAGATCTTGTAATAGAGACAAATAAAGTAGTTAGGATTACAAAGAGACATTTATCCTTAGATATAATATTTAAAAGAAGATTAAAACTTAACCAGAGACCCAAAATAAGGATTTGGAAATGATTCATTAATTAAATTTCTATTATTATTGGAATGAATTTGTTATAAAGCACATATGAAAAATCACTGTTTATAAATTCACCATTTCGTTGGAATCACGAATAACGCTTAATACAATCATAAGGAAAATGAGTAGACGCCAATAAATTAAAGTCAATCCCAATCGCTGCCATCAATGTAAGGCTTAGATCGTTTATAAAAATATCGTGTATGTATATACCTATAAAGATTAATATAACTTATGGGAGTAGAAACTCATATAAAGATGACAATCACTTGGCGCGGCTTGGGACTTGGCCCTTGACTATGGGGTCGGAGTCTTGTCAATTTGTAAAAATCCCAACACAACGCGTAATTCAAATTAATTGCCGACAATTGTGACTTATTTAAGGCGGAGGCGCCATTTAATGCGGCGCAATGTGATCTGTGGCTATCACTGATAACTTTTACTGCACTATCACTGCCAACCAGCCAAGACCTCTGATTGAGGATCGAGTGACAGAAAACGGATTAAACGCTTAAGCGTTTGAGCTTACGCCTTAATTGCTTCTTTCACAACATATAAAAAGTGTCCTAACGTAAAATATTGAAACCTTGATATTACGTTATTTTAAAAAGAGTAAGTAAATAAAGTGAAGGGAATTAAATAAGGTCCGTAAAATCAGATGGTTACGTTTTCAAAAACGGATTTCTGCATTATTATTTTTTATGTAAGATATTCAAATTGAGTATACCAAATTTATCATAAAGAATGAATGTTCACATGACTCACATGATTGATTAAATTAAAATTTAAATTAAAATTAAAATAAATAAAATAAATAAATTTTATTGAAATTAAATTTAAATTTAATTAAAATTAAAGATTAAATTAAAAAAAAATATTTAATTTTGCATATTTATTTATATTTTATAAAAATTTTTGTCATTGAATGAGTAGTTGCTATTTTCCTTATTAGGCTTCAATGGTTTGTTTTCTGAAATATTTAGAACTAAATTTAAAATTTTTATAAAAATCAACCAAACAAAATAAAAGGTGCTTTAGTATTTTTTAGCTCTGTAAGCTAAGGATATATTGTGTGCACCACAATAATATGAACACTTCATATATAGATATGATACACTCTTTGCAAAAAAATTGCGATTACATTGATTGTATTCAGCATTCTGCATTTTACAAGATTATTATCATATACCTATTTTCTATAAAAGAAACATAAACTCAACATGCAATAAAAGTTCACAACTTGCATTCTTCGTAAGGTTGATTATCATTTTTCCACCATTTACGTTTTTTTCAAAATTTTTTTTTAGAATTCTTAAAGAAGGAAAACCATGTAAAATGGGTTTTACTTTTAAACATTTAAAATCCAGAAATTGATTTCCTTTTATAAAATAATCATGAAATAAGTGAAAAGTTTATCTCTCTATATTACCCATTCAGTTAATTACAACCTTAACAACTATAAGCCTTCCGTATAAATTTCTGATTGTTGTACCTCGTTACATAAACGGGAAAGGCATACCCACTTAAAATTAATTTCCACATTGTGTAGCTTAAATAGATAAATTAATGCATACGTTTAGTTTCACTTTGAAGTTATTGTGTGAAGTATAATTTGTTGGATTCCAATCGGAAGCATTGCTTATCGATAACACATTATACTGTAAAATGCAGAGAGCACGAAATACAAGAGAAGGTGATAGCGGGAGAGCTTTCTGTTAAAAATGATTACCCTGAAGATTGGCTCGGAAAGAAATCGGCAAAGTCAAAAGCAAAATTTGAAACAGCAAAACTAAAAGCTCAAATAACACATTGACTCGGTGACAAAATGGACACTTTATGTTGCCTTGTCTTGCTTAGGCAATTTGACTTGTGCATGTTTTTCTTTTTAAGTTCACTCAAAATATACGAGGCTTGCTGTTATTTAGCTCCGAACCAGAGACAACTTATTACATTTTTTATTAAGCGAAGAACAATTAACAAAAATGAATTAGCCTACGTGCGATTAGGAAGGGAATATATGTTTTTCCTTTTTCGTCTTCGTCTTCTTTTGTTGTCACCCGGTACGTGTTAGGCACTTCGGCGCAGACCACCACGAGCCAATGTTGCTCGAAACCGAGTAACATTTTCGTTTTGGCCAACTCTTCACTCAAAACAAGCCAGAAGAATTCTTAAATTGCCTTTGCGAATTTGCTTTGACGAATTGATGAGCTAAAGACTGCACACGAGATTTTTGGTTAACAGGGCGAATATGTTTGATTTCATATCTATGTAATAAGTTGTCTCTGCTCTGATTTAAAATTTTGTTTTGATTTTGCCGATTCTTTCCGAGCCAATCTCCAGGGTAATCATTTTTAACAGAAAGCTCTCCCGCTATCACCTTCTCTTGCATTTCGTTTTCTCTGATCTTTAATTAAGTTTGCAGCTCAATTCGATCACGTTAATAATCGTTTTGGCTAAATGACACAAGGCTAAGCCTTAATTACTTGAAATTAAATAATTATTTTCAAGGTCGCTTACACACTCATGGATATTGGCACTTGCGCATTGTGTTGGAAAATCCATTGATACCAATTTGTTTTAATGTATTACAATGAAAGCTTAAAATGCCGGCCGGCCGGCTTCTGAAAATTGATTCCTGCTCATTATTTCATTAAAAGTGCTTTGTACAATTGCTCATTCTGCCCACTGTTGCTTGGACTGAGCTAGAGCCCTGGTGGCATCGTCATTATTGTCGTCATCTTGTTTGAGTGCTCTGTGATTTTTGCTTGCATTTCGATCTGATTTTATGAATGAAATTGTATCAATTGATTGTTTTGGTGCTGTTATCGTTGCCTTTTGATCGTTGATAATTAAGTCGGGGGCGTGGTTATGTCTGGCGGCCTGTTAGGGTGTTTGTATCTCAACGGTGGCTAAATAGATTCGAGTTATTGGAAATGGGTCAATCGTCGTTAGTGGTTTAATGAACAAATCAAATCGACTAATAGTAATCTAATTGATTTCACTGAGAGAGGCGTTAGGCAATTCAATTCGATTCAATTAAGATTCTTTACTTTCTTGGTAGTTACATTTTATTTTTATAGCAATAAATTTTGCATAAAATTTTAAATCGTGATTGAGCAAATATGACTGGAATAATTATATAAAAATAATATTATTATTATTAATAATAATAATAATAATAATTTTTTGTTATGTTTTAATAAAAGCTTATATTTTAAAATATAAGTTTTTCTTTAAGTTGTTTCTTTAAGCAATCAATTTAAGCTTAGAAAACCAATTGTATATAAAAAATAAAACAGAAATTATATGGGATTTTAAAAGCTAAGTTTGCTCATATTCTTTTATACATCTACGAAATGTTCTAAGATATAAGATTAATATATATAAATATAAATAAGTTATAGAAACGTATATTTAAGTTACAATTCTTTTGTACTTATTTTTTGGAAGTATAAAATTTGATATATTTGTTTTGTGGTAAAAAGTGCGACTGTTGGACATACAAATTTCATAAACACGCCTTTTTTGGACAGAGCTTTAAATATATCTCATTCAATCCAATCACGAAATGGATACCTATTTACTTTATAACAAAATATTTAAAACTATGCATTTACTTTTGAAAAAGATTAAAGAAGTGAAGGGCAGTTGCGAAAAGGAATTTATTTTTTAAAAATATAAATATGTACGTAGTAGCCCCAATACTATATATGTATATATAAATGCCCATATTTGTGTATTGTAAATTTCTTTATGGAAATTATATATACTGTGCGCATATGTGTGTGTGTAAATATGGAAAAGCGATTCCGTGAGGAATTCATAATGTATACATACTATCCACAGACTATGCATATGCAACCATTTAGGCCAAAAATGGCAGCGGGTAGAGGGAATATGCGCGTATGACATGCGGGTAAGTTTTTCAATTGATCTTAATGAAACTTAATTGAACGCATATGTGTTAGTGTGTATGTGAGACAAACACAACAGTCGCCATAGCTGTGTATCGTGTACACTAAACAACATGTCACAAAGCAGCTTTTTTACCATTTAGATGCGGTTGAGTTTAAGACTTGCATTTGTCGCTGTGCAGCCGCATAAAATAGTTGCCCACAGTTATTCATGGGTATTTCAAATATTCAAAGCTAATGGCTGGGACTTTGTCTTAGCCACCTGTAAAGGAAAATAAGTTTGTAAAAATAAGAGTTTTTGTTTTGTACAACCGTATTAATGTGGTTATTTATTTAAGTATCAACATGAAGTACTATGCAGTTTAATCTTTGGACTATAGAATGTATTTCACTTTTCAACTTTAATCAAACGACTTTTGTACACACCAATGATTATATAGTAGTCGAGAACAAAACTATATGATAAGAAATGATCGAATCAACTAACTGGTTGATCGAGTGACTGGCTAGTGGAAAGCTTTCTAATTTGCGCTTCAATTTAGGCATTAGCGAAGTCAATTCCCTTTTGGATGTTCTTCTTAAGTTCGGGAATGGCAGCCTCCAACAGCTTCTTCTCATAGTCGTTCAGCTTTGGTAGTCCCAAGTTCTCTTGAAGACCATTCTTGCCCAACACAAGAGGCGTAGAGAAGAATGTGGCTTCAGTTATGTTTGACTGAACGTAGGAGCATTCAATCACGTTCTTTTCACCGTTCAGACCCTTCAGCAGGGAGCCAGCAAAGCGAGCGCCTGCATAGGCCATAGATAGGGTGGCAGAACCAGCGCCAGCCTTAGCCTTTACAACTTCAGTGCCAGCTTCCTGAATGCGTACAGTCAGCTTTTCAATGGCATCCTGGTTACCCTTGAATTGAGGCTGGCTTTGCGACAGCACTGGCAATATGGTTACACCTGAGTGTCCGCCAATAACGGGAATTTGTACGCTTTGGGGGTCAACACCGAGTGCGTGGCCAATGAAGGCACGAGCACGGACTACGTCCAGAGTAGAAACACCAAATAGACGGTTGGGATCATATACGCCAGCCTGTAGAACGAATAATGGTTATTAATCAACATTAAGAAAATTCAATTTTTAATTGCTTACTTTTTTCAAGATCTCAGCAGCAATTGGTACACACGTGTTGACAGGATTTGTTATAATGGCCACGAGCGCCTTTGGGCAGTTCTTGGAAATTGACTTGGAAATGTCTCTAATAATTCCAGCGTTTACATTAAACAAATCATCGCGAGTCATGCCCGGCTTACGAGGCACACCAGCGGGAATAACAACGACATCAGAGCCTTTAGATATATAAAAATAGAGAAAATCGAAATTAAAATTAAACTTAAAAAATAGAAAATAAATCTTATCAAGAGAGCCAACCCTATAAAATCAGTACTATCCTAAAAAAACTTGAAATATTTAAATGATTAACTCTTTAATTGGTCATAGTTTAAGAGCTTAACTGAAGCAGAAAAAAACGAAAGAACTTTGATCTCTCGTTTTTTTTTCAATAACCGCTACTGTCAAAAGCTGATAAGAAGTAGCAGTGATTATAGATTAGTTAAGAATAGCAATAAACGACAGTTAAAATCTTATCGCTTATATGATTTCTTCTTATCACGTAAAATTTTTCACGCACAGGCGAAAATACATTTTTTCTTTATGCAAATCACATACAATGCTCTTCGTTTTTGTATTTGTATTCGTAACTTAACCTCATTCTTTGTCCTCCACTCACCCTTCAAAGAGTCGGCCAACTGATCTGGGCCCATAAATCCCGCGGTCTTGCTCTTTGTATCAATATGGGACAAATCGGCAGCTACTCCGGGCGTGTGAACAATGTCATACAGAGATAAATCTGTAACTAAGGGATTTTGCTTAAGCAGCAACGATAACGGCTGGCCAATTCCACCAGAGGCACCACATACGGTCACCTTGTAGTTGTTCTATATAAAAATAAAAAAATCAAGAGCTTTAAAAGTAACCAACAGAAATGTTAACGGTACATTGTACCTTTATGAAAATAAATATACAAGTGCATTTTCTTTGCTATTTTTTTCCATTACGTAAACAGCTTAATTCAGTGGGTGAGACTTAAAGAACTCTTTACATTTACATTTTTGATGGACATACCTGTTGGCTAACCGAAAAGTTGCGCACGCCCTGCAACGCTAATTGTTTGGTAACTTGCTTCAACATTTTTGTTTTTTTTTTTTTAATAAATTGTTAAAAAATTTAGATGCTAAACAATAAGCAGCTGCGCAGCTTGCAAAATTCCCAGAGCTATTCGCAAGAAGCTTTCAAGCATGCCAAGTGTAGTTGTTTCTGTATTTAAGCTTTTACAGCTGTTGCGCATATATCGGTCCTGCCAACTTGATTGCATTTCGTGCTCTGAAATAAAACAAACAAATACGTTTCTTCAAAGCTCAGCTTTATGTATTTGTATTACTTTACTATGTTTGTTCGTTCGGTTTTTTTATAGCCTTTGGAAAAAATTTAACCATCTTAAAACTGCTGCATTCGTAACTCAACTTGCAGTGCAATACATGCACGCCGTTCTTCTTTAAGTTCTATGCCCAGCATATTTTTTTTGTGCTCCAGCAAAGCATTTTCCCGTGTGTAGTGTTCAATAACACGATCATAATCAGTTTCTCCTGGTAGATGTTCTTCACTTGCTGTATTACCTGTTGACTTCACAAGTTCCTGCTCGTACAAATGTTTTAGTCGAAAGATCTCATTACGTTCGCCAAGAATGCGTGCTTTAAGCTCGCTCTGCCAGTTCATTAACTCGTCGTACTCAATTTGAAGTCGCAAAATCTCATTGCGTTGAGGATTTGTTTTGGGTAAAAGTAAATAGCCTGAATGTGGGTCTATAACGTAATCGGCTAAGGAAGGAGAGGGTGAAGAATTTTCGCAGGAATTGTTGGGTAGATCGACGCTAGTGATTATTTGTGAGGGGGCGGACACCGAGTCAGTAGTGTCCTCAGATACATTGGTAGCTGGTTGTGATGCCGAGACTGTTGCTTGGGTTGAAGTTGAGGGAAGTGCTGTGTTACTTTCCAGATCTTCAGTAGATTTATCTAGTTTCTTTTCGCAGGTGCGCAATTTACGTTTGAGTTGCGTGATGATGCGTTGCACTTCCCAGAGTTGCTCTTCACGCTTCTTAGTTATAAACCCAGCGTTCATTTCACTATGTATTTGAGACAGTAAACTGTCCTGTTTTAGAAGCTCTGTTTGTATATCTTCTGGCTTTTCTGGCAATGCGGGACTGGCAGACGTGAGCGGTGGTACGTATCTGAAAAATTTAAAATATTGTGGTTAAAGTAATTTTTATACTTTCTTTTATCTTGCCTATGTATAAAACTAAAAACGCGCTGGAACAGTTTACGTTTACGCGGCTTCGTGCTCATGTTTCACTTAAATGATCAAGAGATCTTGCGGGTGTATCACTTTTTATCATTTTAATCTTATCTGTTCAACATTTACTTACTTTATCAATTTGACATCGGGAAAAAGATTTGCACAATGGCACAGAAGTGCCACCATTAGACGATGAGACATCTGAAGAGTTGGACTCAGCAGCATTGCCAACGATTGAGCATTAAGTTTGTTGTAACGTTCTTGTTGAATGACAGAATCAAAGTGCATTAACACCCAGGATAAAAGCGTTCGATTGCATTTTGGTAACTGCTCTAAAAGCTGTTGTAGCTCCGATTGCTGTTCGGTAACATTCGGGTGTGAAGCGACTTCCTCAAATCGTGCTACCAAATCAGTTGTCAGCACTGGCTCAGGAAGCTCACGTAAAAATAATTTAAGCAAACTACAGGCGGTTGGTATATTAAGTTCGTCCACAGACGCATCATATTCTCGATTGTTATAAAGCCGTTTATAATGCATCAGACGTGTCTTGATGGGTTCCACCTTGTAAATTTGCTCACATTTAAGAGATTGCTCTTGCTGTAGGTAGTCGATACAGTCGCGAACAACGAGAGGCAAATCTATACCATCATGGCAACGAGATCGATCTGTTGCTAGACTAATAGAAACACCAAAAATAGGATATCCCAATGCCAAAACTTCATCTACACTACTTCCGTCGTCGGGTTGTGTTTGCTTACTCTTCTTATCTTTCTTGTCTTTTTTATCGGACTTATCCTTTTTGTCCTTTTCCTTACGCTCTTTATCTTTCTTTTTGTGTTCTTTTTCGTCATTATGACGATCTTTCTCTTTATCCTTTTCTTTATCTTTCGTTTTATGTACCAGCTCTTCGTCAGCCCCTTTTGAATCCTTTTCTTTTTCTCTGGATTTTTCACGCTTTTCCTTGCTCTTTGAGCTCGTAAATTTGAATGTCTTTGACTTCTTTGACTTTGAGGGACTTCTGGGTAGATAATAGATTATCTTAAAAGTTTATTTCAGAATTGGTTCCATTGTGCTTACTTAGTGTCCAGTTCCTCTTCGGGAGAACTTTCACCCTCTAGTGCTGCGTATCCACGATCTTTTCCCTTTTCTTTCTTGTCCTTTTTTCGCCCAATAAGGTCTTTTTTACTGTGCTTGTCATGATCCCCTTCACTAACTAATTTAAGTAACAAATACATATTTTTTGTTTGTTATGTTATTTTTTTTATTCACCTGTACTTACAGTCACTTTCCTCTTTACTCTTTTTGGATTTGACATCAGCCGTTTCAGATGCATACAGACCAGGAAACTCTTTCTCTTCTGGACTGTCAAAATCCATACTGTTGTGGTAGTTTTGAGAACTATATAAATGGTTTTAATTAGTTTGAGTACGCCCCAGAATCAATAAACAAAGCCGTGTATGTTATTTAATCGATAAGTAATCGATAACATGGCTAGGTTCTGTCAATATAGAGAACTAAACGAGAAGTGGTACGCAGCTTAATGTTTGGTGTTAAAATACAAAACTATTGTTTTAGACTTTGTGTTATATGTAGATTTCATAATTTATTCCGTAAAAGCAAATTTGTGTTTAATTTATTTTCATTTCATATACTTTAAGTATCTACACATTGTTGCCTGTTATAAGTACGTATAATGGCACAAATATCTGCTCTCGTAGAAATTGGTATGCTGTTTAGCTATGTTATTTTTGATGAGTGTGTTATCTAAAATGAAGATACAATTTTACTGTTAAAATCAGCTTTTAGATTTTTCATCGTTTAAGTTTGCCAACATCCAAAAACATAATAAATTTTATTTTTAAAAGTTTTTGATGAAGATTATATTTAATCAGCAATAGTTGGCAACAACCTACGATCAAATACTCACTAAACAGTGAGGAAGGATTTGTTTACGTTTAACTACGTTTTACAGACAATGCTAATTATTAAAATATTATAAATTTGTTTGTTACATTGTGAACGAAGCAAATTAATATGTCTTCGTTTCGTCTCAGTCAACTAGAACGTGACCATTTAACGCTACTTCAACGTCCGGCCAACGAAGTACTAGAACTATGTAAGTCGGCTTTCGAGTATCTTATAAATGGTCCCAACGTTGATCGGTATGAAATAATGGCCAAGAAATACTCGGATAACGTAAATATCGACGCAATACAGCGGGGAATTGAGGCTTTAGTATCGCTGCTAATTCATGTAACCACAAAAACGGATTCCAATGGTGGCGAAATAAATGTCCGTCAGCTATTCCCCAATCTCAGTGATGATGTTATTGAGGTGTTAGAACAGTTTGTAAACAGTAAACGAAATTTTGTGGAAGGCTCTATAAAATCAGCCAACATACGTGCTTATCGTTTGATTAATTTAAGCTGGCGATTGGAAGTACGGACAGCGTCTAGATGCCTGCTACAGCAGTCAAATATAGTGATAACCATGAAGCTAAACCTTCATACAGAGCCTAAAAACGAAAACAGAGAATTATTAGACATTGACACAACCAAGCGCAGCGAAAAAGATCTGCTTGCCATGCAAAATGACGAGCGACGACACCGCAAGGACCTGCTTGTACAAACCGATGTTAGCAGTTTGATGCATTTAATCAAAACATTAGAGGATGCCTTGGTAGAATCAAAAACGCGACGAATTAAAAATATTGTTGATGCCATACATTAGGAACGTTACGTCAAGTTTGTAATTATATTTAAGCTGGACCAATTTATTAAACCTAAACTAATTAAATATAATTCCACACTCATCTCTTAATCAGCATTTGCCAACGCCTCAGCTGCGGCTGCCCTTAGAGCCACTTTTTTCTTTTGGCGATCAGTGCGCTTTTCCTCCGGCGATTTTTTAAGTGCTTTAACCCGACGTGTTTGAATAGAACCTGTCTGTTGTTTACCCAAATGTACACGACCCTTGGTATTACCCAGTGGATCTGTACTAATGTTCTTCTTCTTAGACACCTTCAGCTGTTTCGGTTGCTTTCTGGAAAGTTTGTATAGATCCTCGGAGGCAATCTTGGTTCGTCGAATAGAGAAATCTGCCGAAGGTCCAATCTCTTCCAATTCAATACGTGGTGTTCTGTGACCGGACTTCTTGAGTAAAATTTTGTAGGACCGCATTAAAACACTCATGTCATCCGTGACTGTAAAACTTAAAACATGTTCTATGCCTTGTAGACGAATGGATTCTACCTTTTCTCGCTGGTACATGTCAATAAATAAATTTCGAAGGCGACGAAGTTCCTCCGTTTGTGCCCATTTTGGTCCATTGAATACTAAGCACGGTTTAACACACGCACCAATTTTGTCATTTTTAAAATCTGCAATTGCTTGATAGCGCTTAATTCCCAGTTCAAACATGTCAAGCACTTCGTTCTCAAAAATACGACCTATTAAAATGTTATCTGGTCGTTTTTTGGAAGTAGAGCCAAATGTAAAAAGTGCAGCATCATTTTTCATGGCCAAGCTAAAAATGAAATCGTTAAGCTGAATATTTGGTTTTTAAATAGAAGTTTACTTACAACTCCAAAGAGGAAGGATCATCAAACGGTGTAATGTCATTTTTACGATTTAAAACCTTAATAAGCGGTTTCTTCAACTGCTGTAGATCTTTCATACACAGCTTTACGTTTCCACCACATTTACGTCCATCGACAAACAAAATAGTACGTGCCGACTCTATGAGTTGTGGCTCACGGGCCAACAGTACTTTTTTTCCCTTGCGGGTTTTAGGTTTTCTGTAACAAAGTTGAAGTGAAGTTAAAAAAATGATCTTTACCAAAAAAATAAAACAAAGACCAACCTGATTCTTAATAGTGACATATTTATCAATTAATTTTCTATAGTCAAATTTTATAGCAATGTTTAAACGCACGTGTAGCGTCGCGACGATGATGCCAACTTACTACAATTGGGATTAAGTAAATAACATTTATAAAAGTTGGCAGCTGTAACATCTGATTTTTCTTGCCAATCGATTATTCGATTATGTTTAGAGATTGTCTGTTGCATGTCGCCTCTTCGGTTTATGTTCAATTGGAAACAAAGATGGAATAAATATGTTGCGAAGGAGTCAAAAACAAGTGCAAGTGTTGGGACGAGGATTTCTGTATATTACACGAGGAATGACAGTAACAAAAAAACCTGCCACGAAAAATGGTAAAACTAAAGCGACTTCCTTTGATCTGCCCACGGAGGAGTCTTTAAATCCCGGTTACTTGGCGCGCACGTTGGGTAAGAAGTTAAAATAAATAAACTTCGAATGACGCAATCGAAAGTTTACGTTTAATAAATATATTTTTAGGTAGTAGTTATCGTACCTGGGCAGCAGTTCTAGAAAAATATCCTGAGCTGAAAACAGTAAAGCGAAAGGACTTGCTTAGTAGCTATGACACTTTGAAATCATTAAACTACACTGTGGAAGAAATTGTAACAAAGCCAATGATTATTTATTATGGTAGCACGACGTTATCCAATAGACATAGCGTTTTAACTGATTGTGGGTTAAGTAATATTACTGTGCCAGTACTGGCCAAGTACGTAACAATTATTAACAAATCCATAGATGTACTAAAGGCTTTCCGGTATATACCATTCGATATAAATGTCCCCCAGCGTCTAATTAAATGCTTCACAGATGTTCAAATGCCTGACGACGGTTACGATATTGATATCAAGAGTGAAAATATTAGTTTAAAGGCATTACGCCAATCGCTACTGAATACCTACTTGCGTCAGCGCCTACAAATGGAAGATGCCGATTTGCAAAAGTTGTGGCGTGTATATTCCCGCATTCGTCATAAAAATTTTCGTTCTGTACAGGATATTATCGAAGTGATAAGCGCGGTGTTTAAATTTCCGCCGGAACGAATACGTAAGAATAGTTTTTTACTATACGCAGATGCGGACAATGTGCGCCGAATCTTAAACGAAATACCTTCAATTAACGGACACGACATACGCGATATCGGGTATCGTCGCCCAAAAATACTAATGTCCAACTGTGATAGTCTCAAGCAAACTCTAAAGCATGTTACTTCATTCGGTATAGGCGAAGATGCAGTGCTTCGTTGCCTTGAAGTACTGACACTTGGCCCGGATACGGTACTAGAAAGACTACGAGATCTTAACGAAATCGAGGAATTTGAGGTGCTGGCAAGTAATCCGCGCGTACTTAGATTGGTTCATTATCAAAACAAAGCCCGTCTCCGTCTAGATTATTTGAGTCAGTTGAAGGTGCGTTGCGCCTCCTTACATATACTCTCTTGTGGATCGGAGGCATTTGCCAAGTGAGTTTTGCCTTAAATTTATTAAAAAATGTACTTTAAAGTTTTGTATCTTGAAGATTCGCTCGTGATGGTTCCGATCGTACTAAAGGTCGTGACATTGTTGTATATTTGGGTAATATTCTTAAAAAGGACGAGCAGATGTTGCGCAACCTGCTTTCTCGTCATCCCAACTGGTGTCACACACCTGTGGTTCATATCAAACAATGTCTTGAGTACTTGCTTAGTAAAAAGTTTAGCCAATCAGATATCTTTCACAACATACATTTGCTTCTGTATCCAATGTAAGTAAAATCTTTAAACTGAATGTTACGGTTTCTATAATCTAGCTTTGTTATTTACAGAAAGCGCATTGAAGAAAAGTTACTGTTGCTTCAGATCCCTGAAACCATTGAAGAACTGCAGCTGCCCGTCACTGATATTTTCACTCTAAGCAACAGCGAAATTTTAACACTAATTTTATATCTTATTGAATTAGAGTTTCACTTCACCGGCGATGGCATTTGGACAGAGCAGCACACACATCATGTGGAAAATTTCAATAATCTTCTGCCGGATTTCCCTGAAAGTCTGAACAAAGTTTATAAGTACGGCGTGAAACCAGCAGACAAGCCATCCACGTCGTATTTACAAGCCAAAATCTAATAGAATGTTTTAGTTAAACAAAATTAAAAATAAAAATGGAAATTGTTTTTTTTGAAACGCTGAATAAACAAAATTGGTAGAAAAAAAAAATTTCTATCGAATTATTATTAAAATGGACGCTTTTGCGTTGCTGGCCCCAACTTTTCGTTGAGCTTGTGTACTTGAATTGCTCAAAAATCTTTGAAATAGATAATTAACTCAATTGTGGTGTGTTTTAAATTTATTTACACATCATTGAGTTCCTCTACATCACTGGTATTATTGTCTACAGTGTCTTTTTCTGGTTGAGACATCTGAGGCTCGTCTTCGGCCTGAACTGTTATGCCATTATATTTAAGACTACAGGTTCGCGTTTTTTCAATAATATCCATATAAGCAGCGGTTAGCGGCTTTTGCACGGGCTCCCTATAGGTGTAGTTATCGCCCTAAAATAAAAATAAAATTATTTACTTGATTTTGAAGACTCAAATAGTTATTGTTCATACCAGTTCGTAACTGACATCGGAATCATATTCACATATGTGCGCAACGAAAGGCAGGATGACAACCGGATCAGGTTCTTTATTTGTTATGTCTTTAACTGCTTCTTCGGGCTTGTCGTGCCATTCAGTAATTAGATTGCAAGGTTTGTGACCTTCAGGCATACAAAACTGTCGGGCTACAACAAAAGCTTCGATGCTAGAATTGCGCGATGCGGATGGCTTAAAGACACAAACATCTTTAAAAAATCGCTTAAGCTGCAGATAGACGGCGCTGGTGTTGTCTGCTCGATACACTTTACCCATAAAGGAACCGCCCTCTTCTAAAATGTATGTGGAAATACTTAGGGCTGATAATAAGAGCTGTGCTTGCATATAAGCGTCCCAGTCAGTCATGCCAGTAACATCAGGAGCTCCATCACTTACTACCAATTCTGCTTTTTTTCCTCCAAAAAAGTCTATAATGGCCTCGGCTGTTGATTCCTTTGTAATATCGGCTCGCAATTCAGTAACGCCATCGATGGGTGCCATACCCTGCAAATCTACTGCAATAATTTTAACTTCCTCACGCTCTTCGGGAGAACGAGGCTCATACATATATTTTGAAAGAACTTGCGACCATCCTCCAGGTGCTGCGCATAGATCAACGGCGCGTTTAATATCTGAGACAAAAGAATGTATTAAGAATTTTAAAAATTATAATAAGAGTGTTTTTACATTTGAACTGTAAACTCTAGAAGAAGTCTTCTTACCATTTAACAATCCAAACGTTTCATGAGCTTGAAGTAATTTAAATGCACTTCTGGCTCTCCAGCCCTGCTCCTTGGCTAAACGATAAAATATGTCTCGCTTGTCTTTCGATGTTTTTCCCATTTTGAATGTTGTTGTTAAGTTTTATTATTTATTTATTTTAGCCATGCAGCTTAGTGATGGGGGTGCAACCGATTGTATTTATTTAAATCGATTTTGATAATAATAATAAGAATAATAAATAATTTTTCGATATTTCGATCATTGATATGTTCATAATATGATGATAATTTGTCTTTGCTAATGTCGTCTAGTTTCTCGCTAGCGTCTTCTAGCGGTTAAGATACATTAATAAAACTTACAATTGGTGGATTAAGGTATGGCGAAGGTGAATAAAATGATTATAAAATATTGCATACTTTTGTGCTGGAAAGTAGCTTGAATTACCGTGTAATACGACAGATGGCGCTTTTGTTTCATTGAAAAGTTTAATATATCCAGCGGTTGTTTTCGGGAGTTATATGCGTTATGATAGATGGCGCTTTAGTATAGCCAAAATTTAAAAAGTAGTAGTTTTTATACTGGGCTGATAATATGGGGGAGATCAATTTGTTCACAGATGGCTCTGTGTTTTGTTCAAATATGTTTAAAAAAAAATATTTTATCAGAGACAACATATTATCAGAGACATGAAATCGAACATGTTCGCCCTGTTGACCAAAAATCTCGTGTGCAGTTTTCAGCACATCAATTATTCAAAGCAAACTCGCAAATGCAATTGAAGAATTCTTCTGGCTTGTTTTGAGTGAGAAGTTCGCCAAAACAAAAATGTTACTCGGTTTTGAGCAACAATGGCTCGTGGCGGGCTACGCCGAAATGCTTAACACGTACCGGGTGACAAAGAAAAGGGGAAGCAGAAGCCAAAGACGAAGACGAAAAAGGAAAAGCATATATTCCCTTTCTAATCGCAGGTTAATTCATTTGGCAATTTTTGCTCACTTTGTTTTGATTTAGTATGAAGTTTTGCAACAAGGCAAATTATGTCTAGCCTGTAACACACACATACTAATGTAACTTTTACACCGTAGAAGGTAGCATTGGTATGTGTGGTCCACTGCCGAAAAATGATTTTTGAAGCGAGCTGAAAGAGTTTTGCTGTATTTCGTGGCCCTTCAAAAACGACCGCGCGATCGAATGATACCCTAGGGACAGACCAATGCGTACAAATGAATTAATTTGGCCCTGCGTGTTACATACGCATGCCTTTTTCTATCATGTCCCTTGAACTTCACTTATTTAAAGGGCAGCCCTTGAATTTGAGGGACTCGTTTTTGCTTCGTTTTGCCGATTTTTAAGTGATCAGCCAGGCAGAGGCATCTGAGTGAATAAGTTGTATCTGTTTTATTTATAAATTCTTGTTGATCAAGGGTTACTAAAGGGTGTTGCACAGTTGTAACAAATATGTTTATAGCTAAGTATTTTACTAGTTAAAATATATATAATTCACTATTTTCGCCAAATATGATATTCGCATAATTTGGCGATGCCATATGCTTCAATTTGTTACTGAAATGTTAGCAAAAATAGCTTAAGTTGTATTAAATTTAGTTATTATTTGCTTTGGATCTATCTTTAAAGATCTGCTTTTGCATTTGTTCTTGATGGACAAAATATGTATGTGTAATATTTGTAAACATTACTTCGTCTACTTCGGCTACTCAAGCAGGCGCTCAGCATTTGGTAGTGCGAAAAGCAAGACAAAAGGCAAAAACACCCAAACTCACAAGCACTCTCTTTTTATCTTGAGTAAATTTAACCTCTCTTGCTATTTTTTTAAAATTGTCGTGTACAACCCTGCACCCTGCACCCTGTCCAAGCAACCGATTACAATCGCTTCTCTCAGTAATCGGTGCCCGTGTATTTATGTAATCGGCTATCGGCACTCAGTGGTAGGCAATATCGGAATAGGGAAATTAAATGGAAGGCTCATAATTGCGCTAGTCAACGAACATTAAATTATAAAATTTATTAAATTAAATTAAATTAAATTAAGTGCATTTGCCTGATGCTAATTGAGGTGTTACACAGTTGCCAATTTATGTAATATAAATCAATTGCATAAATAATCGATGCCATGTTTCTTAGTCTGAAAATAAAAATTAATAAAATAACTACAATAACTCCTGTTTTATTTTCCTTCAGACTGGAGAATATATATATTGAAAGTTTAGCATCGATTGTCTTTTTAAATATATAATAGAATATAAATATATAAAATATAACAGAATTATTTATTAAACTACAGTAGACATTTGGTTAGCAAACACAATTCGTTCCAGAGCCTCGTTCGTTATGCCAAAAGTTCGTTAAGCGAAACCATTAATTCCATATAACTCAGTGTAAAATGAATTAATGCGTTCCACGTCAAACAAAATGTAATAGTCAAACTTATCAATTTTGACTTAATTTGACTATACAATTTAAAATATTAATTAATTGAAGAAAGGACAGAATGAAAATATCTAAAATGGAATAAACAAACTTAAATTTAAAAATATTTTTTCGATATGCCAAGAAAATTGAGGCACACCCTAACTCACTGGCATCGAGGCTAGCTGAGCCACTAAGACCTCGTAGATTAAAGAGAATACATCCCACCGATCTCCCTACTCGTAGGATTAATTAATAGGATTAATAATAGAAATAAAAATAAGTTAAGCTAATGTATATATTAGCTTAATTAATTATAAGGCTACTTTGTATTCATACTTCCTTTCCCTTTTTTGAGCGCCTGGCCGAGTTCAAAAGACTGAATAGTTTCCGGCGAAATAAATACTTGTTAACAAAAAAAAATATTTTTTAATTCTAGTTCTTCTTTAAGAAAATTCTTTCTAGATTTCTTTCTTTCAAAATTTGTGAAAAGCGCGACACAGCATATATGGGGCGCATTTACGTCCATAATTTGAGCCTTATTCTTGAGTATGGTCGAAATCGCTGAATTAGATAGTTTGAATCCTTAATGTCCTAGATCCTAGATACGCCAACACCTTTCTTATATTTTTTAAATATTTTATATTATTTTTGAACTTTTATCCTGCGAATCTTTTCTCTGAAGTCTTCTTTCTAGTTTTAATAACTTTTCTAACAAATTAAAATACAAAATATTGCATATCTTTCCACATGCTCTGCTGAGTGTACGAGCACAAGTGAAATAACAAAAAAGGAAGAAACAATTTTTTCGCGGAAGTCGGTAGTGTTCCCTAATCGTTTGTTCGCTATAGGAAACTTTGTTCGTTAAGCGAAACTATTTTGCCCTTAACATTTTGTTCGTTATGCGAAACGTCCGTTATGCGGGGCGTTCGTTAACCGAAGTCCACCGTATTTAAGAAAACTTTAAGGCTTAAGGCGCACACACATTCCTTAACGGACGTATTCTCCCTCATCTCACGTGTCCGCCGGTATCAAACCTATATGAAATCAATATCATCGATGAGTTACTCATTTATTAAATTTTAAGCAATTATTCGCTCTTCGAGTGACAATTCAAAGTGACTGCCATTATTCACTGCTGTTGTCGTCCAATGAAAAGCCTAACAGACCTTTTCTTTACTCTGCTTAGGTAAATGTGCATGGCTTTGGTTATGTGTGTATGCGTGCAGGCAAGTGTGTGCGTGTACGTGTGTGCGAGGGTCTTATAAAAACAGCTAAATTGCAGCGACCAATCAAGATGACAGTTTGGGATGTGGGGCGAGTATTTCAATGCTTTGAATGGGCTTCATAAAAATGATTCAATTGGCAGTTCGCTTGAAATAAAAGCCGTCAACGGTTTGTTTTGTTGCTATTTTAACTGTTGTTGTTGTTGTTGTTGGCGGTTCTGGTGTTGTTGGTGTTTTGCTGCTGTTGGGGGCTGACAACTGAAGCTGGGCGACTCCAAACAAGTTTCCACTTCCAGCCATCCGCTCCGTCGATCTGAGCCGTGCAGTTTCTCTTTAAACGCCGACTTATAAGTTAAATGCGCCTTCGATACGGAACGACGATGCAAAATGTTAAAATAAAACAAATTTATGTTGCAATTAATGGCCACGATAAAGTCGGGCCTACGACATGTTGTGGTCCATAAAAACGTTATAGTGCCTACCCCGCAGATCCCCTCCCCCACACCATCCTCACTCCACCCTTTCCACTGTCCCCGTTCCATGGTCCCCCGTCCGTCATTTTTCCATGGCGGGCATGGAGTCCAACGATATTAACACATAATCAAGCCAACATACGCGACATTTGCATATAAAATTAAATTTTATTTTATTTAAATTTTATAAAATTTTGAACTTTGCTTCGGTCTGTACTCTGAGAAATACAGTTATGGAGACGTCTTCGAAATTTAATTAATACCTCTGATTCAGAGAGGAAAAGTTTACTAGATCAACTCCAAGTTGACTAAAGCTGGGATAAGTTGTGGCTGCCTCTGTGGCCAACTCCTGGACAGCATTCAGCTTAAAGGGGTAACTCGGGGTAATCCAAAGCCACAAGGCACAACATGTTGGCACCAGCACAACATAATTGGGGATGATGAGGGGCGGGCATCGGGCTGGAACGATGGCGAAAACTTTTCTTGGCACTGACAGCTACAGTCAAGGCAGACGGACAGAGACTCTCAGGACTTTACCACAGACTCCCATCCAAGCAGTGACACAAAGTTTAAGCCGAAGTGGAGCTGAAGTTGGAGTTTGAGTTTGAGTTTGAGTTTCAGTTTCAGTTGTGGTGCAAGTTTTAGTTTTGGGCTGCGGCCATAAATTATCACGGACAAAGTCATCCGTTCCGTTTCAGGCGAAACGCGGTGCGTGTCCCAGAAGAAGGTGGAGCAGTGGCTGGGGGCCAAAGCCGCAGGCTGCCGGTTGACTGTCGACGGTCGACGTTGAACGGCACCGATAACCGCAGAGGTTTTGGTATTGGTCTTGGTCTTGGTCTTGCTCTTGGTCTTGGACTTAGGACAGGTCTCTGTTTGGGTGCCGGTGTCGGTAGTGGGGAAGGAGGCAGGCCTTGGCATGGCTTATTGTTGGTTTCATATCTTCGAAATCTCAATTCCATTTTAAATTAAAACCCAAAGGGCGAACTCTTGCCAGTTTCTGCCCAGAACTTTGAAAAAGAGGCCCAAACTGAACAAAGTGAATGCAACAAGGAAATCAAATACCCATCGATGTTGCTGATGATGAGAAGATGTTCTTTTCGTTTCTCCCCTCCTTCTTCTCCCATTCCTTCTCCTTCATCTTCCCCTTCTTTGTTGCTGTTGTCTTATATTGTTGTTGCCTTTGTTAAGTAACCAAACAAAAGATTCAAGCTGCTAATAAGAATAATACAAAGAGCGCGATGGCCGTAACGCGGGCTACAAAAAAGATAAATTGCATTTATGGGATCACACGCAGGTAGAAATGGTCCCCACTCGCAGTGGACCCTCAGATTGTTGCTCTCCAGATACATAAGAATATGCACATAATGGCCGATTCCGAGCTCCACTGCGGGCTGAGGGTGTTTCCAATTGCGTCGAGTCTCGAGACTTGGTTAGCAACCCGATCCGCAGAGTGCGTCACCTAATCTCCATTGCAAGGGAATCGCCTACCAGGAAACTTAAGATTCGATCGCTCCCACCCAAAAATCTTGCTTCTTATCTCCACAATAGATAATAACCCGATTAATCGATTCGATATTCAGAGCTATCGTAGCACCTGTCCTCTGATTTACACCTGTGGCCCCGGAATGGACATTGCATCGGGAGGAAACCTAAGCTTCTTCTTTGAATTAACTCAAAGTTAGTCAAATATGTAACGTTTTTTATAGAACCAATAAAGAAATTAAAATACGCAATTCTTTGAAAATCTGGAATAAATAATTGTCACGAGCGAAGACGAAGTTAGTTAAAATATGAAACGATTTTCATTAAGCAACATAAATAAATAAATAACTCACGGAACATTGAGTGAGACATAAAAATGAATGGATAGCCATAAATGCAATTTAATCGATTTGTGAGTAGTTTTAAATTATCTCTTGATAACTTGAATCGACACTCACAACAATCACTCATCAGTCATCAGTTCACTGCCAGAGATTCGATTGAAAAATGGATTTAGTTCGGGGAAATAATTATCTATAATATTGGATATTTAATGTAATACATTTAATTATCTAAATAATAATATTAATTTTAAATTGAAAATGGGTAAGCTATGCGAATCTCGGAGGAACTAGGTCAGCGCTTTGGGCTACTCATAGTCTTGGGGAGCTCCCCTGTGATTTGACTGCTTACCTCTCAGAGTCACCTGAGAAAACGGTCCTAGGAAGGTGCATTAAATGTGGGAAAGAACAGTTATATATTTTAACTATAATTTTGGTTTTTTAAGTGAATGTTCAGAATTTGCCTGTGACACCTATCATATTTATCGGAGTTTTCCTGATGGCAGCACTTCTCGTGGAGAACAACACGTGTCCGTTGAGGCATCTCAGGAGCATGTGGCGGTTAGTTTTTATGAACTGTTTACTGCCGTTAAAGTCAGTTTTATGTTCCGTCCGCAGTCATAACTGTCGCCGGCGATGGCCTAGCGGAAATTGTCGAAGGTGTCGAGAGATCAGCGGGCACAGAAGCTGCGCCAGGATCAAATTCAAAGTGCTGTACTTGGCATATGCTCCGGCCAACGGAGGTAGGGGACGTTTTTATGATTGTTTACAGTCGTAAATGTTGTTCAATTGCAAAATGAAATCAAGATAAAATTATTTCTTAAATAGAGACAATCCTAGACTCGCCCGAACGACGTCGGCAACTGAGTCCCCAAGAAATGAAAGTGGTCACAGTCGAGCGACTTAAACTATAACCGTGCCTTTCGTTAGACGGGGCTATGCGCTGAGAAAGGCGCTAGCAAAGGTATTGGAAAAGGTAGAGGGAATGGGATCGACATCGGGAACGGGAACGAGAACGGGAACGGGAAGGGGAACGGGAAGGGGAACGGAAAAAACAAGAAGAGAGAAAAAGGATGGATTCAGAGTGAAGAAAAGTCAAAGGGCAAAGCCAACTGCCATGTTTGCATGAAAGGCATAACAATGGCCGTATCTCAACGTTCCTGCTGTTGTCATCCCTGCTCACCGCACTTTATGGCCTTTCCTTAATCTGACAGATACGTCACGGCCGCTCTGTGGCATTGTCAGGTACAGATACAGTCGTTCTCTCTCTCTCTCTCTCTCTCTCTCTCGCTCCTCCTGTGTCTGGGTGTGCTTGTGCGCCTGTGTGCGGCAGGGACGGGCTTAGGTCTGAAGGAATACCTTATTAAATATGATTGTATAGTGCGAAAGTCAAAAAATTGCTGGCATTGCGCGTCTGTGATGACATCTGTTCAAGTGGCGGCTCAGAAAACAAGGAACTAGGAGGCGGCTTCTCAAAGACACTTCTGTCCGCTCCACCTCCACGTTAGTTGGCACAACAAACGAACGACATTTCGCTATTAAAGGCTGTCCGGGCAGAGCCATGTCTTTTCCCGAAAACTCTGTTAGGAATCCCGTAAATTGTCGCAGATCAAAACAATTGTCGCTGAGCACTGGACCTCGGAGGGCACGTCGTCACAGTTGGTGCGGGTGCCACAGTCGGTGCAATGCCATAATTTTTATTGGCCAGCAAATTGTGTTCCGACCCAAATCGCTCACATGGCGTTCCTCCTTGCCAAGATGGCGATAACGTGGGCGAGCCAATTTTTAGCTCCACGTTATTATGCAATATAAATCAGTAAATGGGCTCGGAGCGCACACACACATGTATAGACACATGTATGCCCTGGCATACCACAGGGCGTCGGAGAAGGGCGCACAAGTGCCGGACGACTTTTTGCTGGCTGCGGGGGTTAGTTAGCAGCACCAACACCAACGCCAACGCCAGGACATTCACAATGGAGGAAAGGCACTCGTCCAACCAGGCCTCCAAGACGAGCTCAAGCCAAAACCCTCCGCCAACTCCGGAGTTGGCAATTTAATTCGAAATGATAACAGAAGTTCCAAAAATGCTGTAGGATACCGTGAAAAAACTCCGTCCAAATGACAAACAAGAAATTTCTTTGAATTGTTGTTTGCTGCTCGAGTCTGTACAGTGGAACGCGAGCCTCAAACTCAGCTGCTTGTATGACGGGCTTAAAAATAACAGAGACAACTCAGATGAGTTGTCTCTGAAATAATATAAAACATAAATGTAAATAAAAAAATTGAAACTTGTTAAATTCTATTTAAAAACCTCACAACTGGGAGGTGTCACGGTTTCTATATGTATGATTTTATAGATTATATATACAACTCATTATATTATATATATTACATACATTATTATATTAAAAGTGATGATTGATTGATCTTGAACAATTCAAGACATCATAATAATTATTATCATCTAAAAAATAAAATTGTAAAATCCATTAAGAAGTCAATAATTTACATAATAGAAAATAGCGTTTTAATTTGGTTTTTAATTTTCTTTAGGTTTTTAATTTAGGTACAACTTTTGTATACTCAGGATTAAAAATAAAATAAAAATATTTTCATAAGAATTACTAAAAAAATTCAAATTCAAAAGTTCAAATTATTCAGTTTCAATCTTATTTAAGATTAAATTCTCAAAATAACTGAAAATCAGAAACAGACATATAAAATATTCTATGATTTAGAATAATATTTTATTCTTAATAGAATTCTCTAAAAGTGAGAAGTTTATAATTTAATTAAACTTATCATAAATTAATTAATTGTTAAGCTAAAGGTACATTGAATATGAGTTACAAGTTTCAAGATTTTTAAACTGCATTACATGTCTTGTTTTTCTTTCTTTTAATTTTTTTAATATAAAAATTAAGATTTTTATAAATATCTGCAAAACTGGTATATCATTTTGATTGTAATGTCAGAATATGAGTATATTGAAAATATACTTTGAATTGTGATCAAAATAATTTTTTTTATTCAGATTTATTGGATGTATTGAAAATAATTTTATAAATAAGAGAAATTGATTTTATAATTTTGATTTGGTTAAATAATATAGTTTTACATGAGTTTAGTTAATATTAATTTTCTTATTAAGTAAAATGCATTGAATAATTGAACCCTCTAGTTGTGGCACATATTGAGCTTGTTTGCTCCACAGTGCGGACACAATATAAGGTCGGCAGCTTTCTACCTGAGGAAGAGAAACCAATTCGGTTCCTTTCCGACTACCAACATTCCATATAAATTAGTCTCGTGGGTGCAATTTTATTAAATCAACAAAAATTTGCAATGTTGGCAGCGCCCTGCAGCCTCAGCCTCAGCCTCAGCCACAGCCACAGCCTTTAGCCTTCAGCCCTTAGACCCATGGCTGCCTTTCCTTTTCCGCCCCTTGATTATGTGTGGGGTGGTGGGGTGATTTTGGCACAGAGAAAGAAGGAAACTCCTAAGTAGCTGTAGTTGCCCTCTGATCTGGAACGGGGGTGGAACGCCTTGTGGATATTAAAAAGATTGTGTTACATTTGAATGCGGTGCGCATTTGTTGGTTGCCTTCCTTGTGGATTATTATAATATATTGAAGATCGCTTAGTTGAAATTTAGTGTTAATGCCCAGAAAGACGCACAGGAGCGGCAGCAAGGAGCGTTGCCGGAATGGACTACTTAAAGAATATGTATCCTGGAATTGCATAACATTATTTCCCCATGGAACCCGGCTCACTACGTCGACTGTAGGAGAAAAGCTTTAAATAAAATAAAACTTCAATTTAAATTATCCTTGAAAGTTACAATTTATTTATTTAAACTCCCTCAAGCCAAAGCTAACGTTTTTTTAAGGATTTTAGGCATCCGTTGGAGTATCCTTTATTGCAAGATGATAAAGTATATATCATCTTCAATATGCGTAATTAGTAATAAAATTTTATTTGTCTTTGCAGCTTGTGCTTTCTGGCGGCTCTCAGACTTATTGAAAAATGAAAAATTGTAAGTAATGTGCACTTTGGGCTTTTCCCTGTTGAACGCGGGAAAACAGAAAGAGGGAAATCTCATTTCATTTTGTTAATAAATTATGATATATTCGCGAGGGTTGTGAAAATTTGCACAAAAAAATCGATGAATAACAAGAATGTGAACATAGAAGCGCACTCACACACACTCACACACACTCACACACACTCACACACACTCACACACACTCACACACACTCACACACACTCACACTCAGAAAGGCCTATGGCCTGACAATAGCCAAACACAACAACACTCACACACACACAGACAGCCACATCGAGCATCACATGAACAAGTGCCAGGGGATAAAATCAACCTGTGCATCGGCAATGAGCTGTGAGATACACACAACGCATCATCGCGGCACAATAGGCGCAGGTTGTCATTTGCTGGAAATGGGTGGATGGTAGCGGGGGGGACTGCGATTGGGACCCTTTATTTGCACATATTGCACACGGGCCTCGGCAGGGACTGGGCCTGGCTCGGGGTGTGGAACCGGGACCTGAGCAGGCACTGTGACTGCTGCTGGGATTTAAATTGGGACGGGGGCGTGTTTTGTTTGTGTTTTTGTTTTTTTAAAAACACCCTTTCCGCATTAATGGCCGCCACGTTGAAAAATGGGAGAGAGACAGATCGAGAGAGCAAAAAGGACGAGGCGGCGCAATTGTAGTGGGCCAAGGTGTAGGGTGACGACGCCATTGAACAGGATATTTAATGCCTTGTTTTATTTATGCAAAATTATGTTTCAATTAAACGGAACGCGTTATGTAATTGCCACACACACACATACACACACACACACACACCCATACATTACATGTAGCCAGTGCTATTGGCAGCCGCTGTTGCCAGGCGAGGAATGTGGGGATTGCAAATGAGTCTTGCCTCCCGCCATGTTCCCCTGGGCGGGCAATGCCAGCATCTGCGACATCTGTAATTAGGCCGCGCATATGCCGCGGCAGTCGCGTCCACAGAGCATTCGAGCTGAAGGAAGGATCAGCGCTCGATGCGACTTTGCGGCTTTGTTTGCCATGTCAAAATATTGTAATTCCTTGGATGGCGGATTGCGCCAGCTAATTTGAATACCATAAATCACCGATCCTAAGGCACGACTTAGCATTGGATTCAGGACGCCGCTTAAAAAAACTCAACGTGCAGTGAAATCAGATTGTCTCTTTTATATTATAAATATATATATACATGAATATATATATATATATATATATATATATATATGTACATGAACAGTATATAATAAATAAATAATTATATATAATATAAATAATAGCCAGTGATTCTCAATGACTGAAACATCTGTCAGGGGAGGAGTTGAATCCTTGTTTTGACTGCATTGCATTCTACGTGAAGGTAAAAATTAGTCACCCGCGACTTTAAGGGTGTCTCCCTCTTAAACAGAGTCCTTACCTATCAGATCTCAAGTATGAGTTATTTTAAGGATGAGAAATTGTTAATTGCATTTTGCGCAATAAATTTTAGCATTAAGAAATATTCCTGAGTTTACGAAGTGCCTGTTATCCTGTATTTTTGTAATTATTTAATTATTTTGCTAATGGCCCATCGCATTTTATTTTTAGAAACCAATTAATATTTCATTCCGTATCTCAAGGCTAATTTAAGTGAAACTCTAAAATATAAAAATCTTTATAATTTGAAAAAATTCACAATGTTTGGTAATCCATTACACTACGTATTGAAATATCCTTTTTAAAGAACAAAATAAGAAAATAGAAATACAGAAACTGAGAGCTTATATAAATATTAATTAAAAGACACTACTAAAATAAAAAAAAAATAGATATATAAAATAATATACAAATATATATTATAAATTATAAAGTATAAGTATTATAAAGTGTGATAATTTTCATTTTAATATTAAATGTCAGTTTTAAACTTTGAATAATCATTCTATTCAAATTGATTAATAATTCTGGATTAATGTTTATAACTACTTAAAGTAATAAATAAATAGTTCAAGATATATAATTAATTGAAGTAATAGCTTATCAATAAATAAATCATAAATAAATCATAATTAATTAAAATAATAATTTGTATGTAAATAGAATTTAGAATTAATTGAAGTAATAATTCCTTTATAATAAATACTTATAAATAATTTAAATTATAGTTCCCAATTAAATACAATATACTTAATTTAAGTATCAATTCCAAAATAAATAATAATATAATTAATTTAAGTTGTAAATAATAAATCATAAGTAAATAAAGATTACAAATTGTATAAATAATAATTATAATTTATTAAAATAATAATTTTTAAGTAACTCATATTTATAATTAATTCAAATAATTATTTTTCAATTAATAAAATTCAAAATTAAAATAAAGTAATAATTTCAAAATAAACTATAATTATAATTAATTCAAGTAATAATTCCTTAATAATAAATACTTATAATTAATTTAAATAATAGTTCCCAATTAAATAAAATTTAATTCATTTAAGTAGCAATTCCAAAAAAAATAAATAATAATTATAAACTATTTAAATAATAATTCTCAAATAACTGATATTTATAATTAAATTAAGTAATTATTCCTGAATAAATAAAACTCAAAATTATTAAAAGTAATTATTTCGATATAAACTATAATTATAATTAATTAAAGTAATAATTTCTTTAGTAATAAATACTTATAATTAATTTAAATAATTGTTCCCAAATAAATACGTATTATTATTTAAAGTAGCAATTTCAAAATAAATAATAATTATAATTTAAATATAAATTATATGAATAATAATTATAAATTATTTAAATAATAATTGTTAAGTAACAATTGAATAAATATAACTCTAAATAAATAAAAATAATAATTTCGAAATAAACTATAATTATTATTAATTAAAGTAAAATTTCTAATTAAATAATATTTATAGCTGTCCAATCGGTAAGGTTTCCATTCAGTTATCTTAATCGATTATGGCCAAGGATATATGAATCATTCTTCACACTTTCCAAGGATTCGCTTGGGAGTGATTCCTGTTGAACTGAATTCCTATGCGAGGGTTTTTCTAGGACCACGGCGGGAACTGGAGGCACAATAAAATATCTGAAACGCTGCCTTATCGCGTCGATGATCGCCTTTGGGGCCAGTTTATAGGAGAAACTTTTCTAATAACAGCATCCAAATGTGAACTTATGTCAGAGTACGTGCCTGGCATGGATATGCCAATGGGCAGGACATGAACGGATGTCGGTGCGCAGGCTGTCTACCACCCACTTCTGGGTTTCTTCGCTCCTCATCAATGGGGCAATCTTTGAAACGCCATTTTGACGTTTTCGAAAGTTCCTTTTATTGCATACATGAGCCATTTGCGTGCCTGTGTGCTTCCGTTTCCGTTCTCGTTTCCGCACCCGCCAAAGAAGCAGCTCGTTGACGCAGCCATTAGGTTGTCGTTGCTCTGAGCGGGCCGAAGTCTGCCCTCTGCCGCTGCCACTGCTACTGCCACTGCTACTGCCACTGCCTTCGCTGTTGTCTCCCAAGTCCCCCCTGTGACCATCCCCTTTCCACACTCATCTCCTGCCAGTGCCAGAGTCCTAGTCCTTGGCCAAGCGGCGTAGTGCACATGTGTGCCCATAAAAGGCCGCCATTTCGGGTGTACTCTTATTATCATAATCCGTTGAGTTGTTGCTGCATTAATTAAATTTAATTAAAGGCGCTTTGCAACATTTGCCTCGTACGTGGCGAACGATGCGAATTGCAAATCTTTAACTGAGCCATGTTCCTGCAACTTTCCCTGCACCCTGAGCCCGGAACCCTAGACCCCAAATCCCCCTGCCAGTCGCATCCATGAAATCAATTTCCATAGTTTCGCTTTTGCTAATTAATATTCCCGGCATCCGATTTGGCAAGTGAGAATTTATGCGATTACAACAATCAATTACCCATCGATGAAGTGCGTCTTGGCTCCATCTGGGGCGGGGCTGTGGTACATGGATTATCATCCATTATATAATAAGATCGAACGGAGTCTCAAATATTACTTATTTATGTAACGAAATATATTGATTTTCTTTCGAAAGGCTTTCGATTATTCTCTTTCTCCTCCCCTCTTTTTCTCTCTCTCATATTTTCTTCCTAATCTTTCTTCTCTTTTTCTTTTTCATTCTCCATACATCTTTTGCTCGTTCTTTCCCTTCCAATAGCTTCCGTATTGAATCCTCGCCTAGTATATTGAATAATCATGGATACTTCTCTAATATATACTTCTCTAAATTCCTTCTCTAGAAAGGATCCCTTTTATTCCTGCTCCTATGTTCGCATAGCTTAAGTTTAAATTATTTATTTTTTTATATTTAAGGGGAAACTCTAAGTAATAGTTTATAAGGTCAAATATAAGTTAATATTAAGTTACTTCCACTTTCCCCATGTAGAAGCAGTTTTAATTTTTAAGACTTTGTCCAATCTACGTTAGTTTGAAACTAACTAAAAACGAACTGTGTTTAAAGGATTCACCTTTTTAATTAAAGGAGGTTTCAGTTAACAAATTTATATAACTCTTTGTTTCTGAGTTACCGTCGGGTTCAATGGACGAGTTTAGTTACTGTTATGTTCTTGGTACCTTGAGGCTACCCAAATAAAATCCAGTTCGACCCACACGGCAGGTCAAGGAAGTGTCTCTTTTTTTTAAGAACACAAATTTTTAAAATGTCTTTAAAACTGCTTAGTAAGTGGAATTTAATAAATCCTTTATTTAATAATTTCAGTTTAAGGCTCAGATTCTATAAATTTCTGAATCGGCTTTAAGTGTGCGAGTCATGGTTTGGCGTACATGACGATAGCTAGGAAAAAATAAATCAAAAATAAAAATAATTAATAATAAATAAATAATTAATTAATAATAATAAAAGAGGTCACAGTTTTGGTTTTAAAATTTTTATTTATTCATTCATGTTTTTAATGTTTTCTGCTTAAGATTAGATTTTAGCGCCAATTTTGCTTGCTTTTACTCGCTTAACTTAGAATTTCAGAAAAATGTCGCTAGCTGAGATCCTATGTGCAGGATGTTTCCAGGACGGGACGATCCATCGGACCACTAGCGACCTACGTGATCTTCGAGCTTGGGCTTGGTATTTACCTCTCTTATAACTGACATGACATTACATTGCGTTTTATTTACAAAAAATTGTTTGGGCGAGTTTTGTTCGGTCTGTTCGATACTCGATAGTCCTTAGAGTCCAAATATCATTGAATTACGTATATGCTCGGTTCTTAGACTTCCAATTATTGGTTTCGAATACATCGAATTTAATAAAATTTTTAATTTACTTTCTTTTCGGTTTCTTGTATATTTACTTGTTTATAAATAGGTTGTCCTTTCTACGTATATAAGGTTTATTTGTTGTTAGGCTAATCGATTCTTGAAGTACTTCGTAATCCCAATGGGTCCGTGAATATTTTGGATGGGCTTTATGTTATGTAACAGCATAAATACACATACATATATAAACATATGTGTGCGTGTGTGTGTGTGTGTGTATGTACTGTATATATGTATCTCTTTTGTGGCAAATAAAGAAAATCAAACAAGGCTTCTGTGGGTTTTTCTTTTTAATTTTTTCATCTTCATTTTGAAATCGCATAAAAATATATAATACACAACTTGTCACAACTACAACTAAACATAAACTTAAATTAACACAAAGATTTTTGCATCTAACTCAAACAAAAATATAATTAACGTGTACTAAACAAAATGCGCAACTAATCTTAATTCAAATTATTTAAGAATAAATGTTTTTTATTTCGATTTTGAAACAAAACAAAAGGCAAAAGGCTTTTCAAAATATGTGTGTGTGTATGTGTGTGTGTGTGTGTGTGTGTGTGGGGTGGGTGTATGTAGGTGTGTGCATAACAAAATCCTAGATGAAATTAATGGGTAAGTAAGTATAATAATATCACTTGAACCAATTTGGGAGGGGGGAATAGAAATAAATTTGTAATAAAAACACGCCCCTGGATGCGCCTCGATGTGTTCAACCCGAGGTGCGCTCCTGGACTCCTAGAGGGACAAACGCTTGGCAAAATGGTAATTGCGGCAAAATATTAACCGTTTTAAATACATACACATATGTCTGCCTATGTAAACGTGTGAATGCATATGCATATATCTATGTGTAGATGTGTATGTGTACATTCATACATTTATACATGTACGTACTTTGACATATGCACATATATACGTCTATATGTATTAGTTCGTACTCGTATATATATTTGTAATATATTTTTATTTATACTTGTTCTTGTAAATATGCGCGTGTAAGTTTTGATTAAATAAATATATATAAACTTTATTTTATTTTGTATTCTCATTAAATGTCCTCTCATTACTTTCATTTTATCCTTTAACATTCAAGAAGTTTGAATTTTGGGGGAAGTTAAAACTCTACGTATATGGGTTCTGGCTGCGTACCTTTCGCTCAGTATTTATATTACTTTTTAGTTATTCTTCTTTACTCTTAATAACAGTACATATTTTGTTTCTCCTTCTCTTATCTTTTTTTCTTAATTTTTGTTTTGTTGTTTTGTTGTTGTTGTTGTTGTTTCAACCTTAGACTAATACGTATTTCGGAGTTTATCTATTTGCAATATTTAGCGCCTAAAATTCAACATTAAAGTGAAGGATTTGCTTTTAGTTTATATTAAAACTTTTAGTCACTGGCAAAGGGACATTTCTTATGTATGTGTGTGGGTGTGTGTGTGTGCGTGTGTTTGTGTGTGTTTCTTTATCTTTTATTATTATAGTTACTGTTAATATTATCATTATTATTATTATTATTACGTATTTGAAATCGTGATTATGCTTTTGGGTATGTTGCATACCGTTCTATATATTGTTTGTTTGTTTCTTAGTTTTTTTTTTGTTTTTTTTTTGTTTGTTTTTGTTGTTTTTGTTGAATACACTTAAACATTTACACGGGGGAAAATGTTGCGATTTTTTTTGTTTTTGTTTACTTTAGGTTTTAAGTTTAAGGTTAAATTTATTTTAGTTTACTTTTAGGTTCCGTTTTGTAATCGCTTTAAGTGAATGCTTTACATTTAGTTGGTATTTAAACTAATATTAATATGGCATTGACGGAACTATTGGATTTAGTTTAGATTTAGTTTCGTCTTAGCAAAAATTCAAAGCATTGGCATACAACAAGTTACAGCAAAAGAACTTACAACACAATAAACAAAACATTGGAAGAGTTTTTCGATTGACGATTGACAAGACATAAACGAGGGTTCCCAATAAATATATATATGTATATATATGTGTGTGTGTGTGTGTCTCTGTGTGTGTGTGCGTACAAAATGTGTACCGCCTATGTGTGTGTGTGTGTGTATGTGTAAGTATACTATATTTATAAGTAAGTTGGGCTAAAACACATCCATTTACTCGTACTCGCTTCTATATCCCATAGGTGTAAGTAATATCCTTTATTAGAACATAATTAAAACGGATTTCCTATACCATAAAATGTAATCCTACAGCAGTCGTAAATAATTTTACAGTTGAATTCGCCGCCCGCCCTATAAAGCCGGAACAATCTGACGGGGAGTTCTGACTATCTGGCTATCTGGCCAACTGGCCATATGGCCGTCTGGCCATCTGACTATCTGACTATCCGGCTACTTGACTATCAAATAACGCTCATTTCACTTGGATGTCGTCTCCAATTGTCGTGTATGTTACATATATCTGGAAACTACGGTTCGGCATACCACTACTAAAGCATTTATCGCTAGTCCGTACATATATACATGTATGTATATATATGTATTGTATATTGTATATTAAAGATTTGTTAATTGTATAATTACTCAGCACTGCGCGGTGTGGCGCAGGACTTAAAAGGTGTTCGGGGGATGGGGCAAGGGGTGGAAACTAAACTGGTCGGCATTCAGGAACGGAAGGGGGAGAGGGAAAGGAGAAATTTAACAGGAAGAAGGGGGCTACAAGACCTTTGACTCCATTGCCTATCAAATAGACAATATTGTATCTATAAGGACATGATCAAGTATCAGGATGCAGTTAAAAACTATAGAATTCAGATATGGAGACAAAACAATATTCTATATGTCGCATGGATATCCGAGATGAAGATGTAGACTTAAGAACTATTTACTTTGTATGTGTGTGAAACTTTACGTATTTTAGTTGTCAACTTTGTTTTGTTTTGTTTTGTTTTGTTTTGTTTTCCTTTGTTTCTCGCGTCACACAGAAGAGACGAGGAAACGCCAAACTCAAGGCATCAAGCGACGAATATGACGGTAATGGCGATGGTGATGGCGGTGGCGGTGGCGATGGCGATGGCGACGGTGATGACAATGGTGGATGGTGGATGGCGGATGGCGGATGGGATATGGGGGTTGGTAAATGTGTGTGTGTGTGTGTGGCTAAAGATTGATCTTTGGGTTGCTTAGGAGTTAACCTTACTAACAGCCTTCAAAAGATCATGATTGCTCTTGTCCAGGGCGCTCATCATTCCCAGATTGCCACTGAGGCCGGCGCCAAGACCAGGCCCTATTCCTGCCCCGATGCCAGCACCGATTCCACCGCCAACACCGACTCCCATGCCCAGTCCAAGCTTGAGATCGTTCTGGCCAACAACGGAGTGGTGCAAGTGGCCAGGATTGTGAGCGATGATCGAATGATGATCTTGTTGTTGTTGCTGTTGTTGTTGATGCTGTTGTTGCTGTTGCTGTTGCTGCTGTTGTTGCTGCTGTTGCTGCTGCTGTTGCTGTTGCACTTGCTTGTTTTGCTGGGCGGATTTCATCGTTTCCTGGGCCTTCATCTTCTCCTGCTCCTCGCGATCGCGACGTGCCTAAAGCGTGGCCAAAGTGAAATTAAATTTTCTTTGAATTAGACACATTTTCAATTTTACTGTCGACACAAGAGATCCTAATTTCTCGGGACTCGGGACTCAGGACTCAGCTTACCTGTTCGTTGATTTCTTTGACCGCACGCAACTCCTTCTTTAGCTTCATGCGTCTGTTCTGGAACCAGATCTTGATTTGGCGCTCGGTCAGGCAGAGCGCATGTGCGATTTCGATGCGCCTTCGCCGCGTCAAGTAGTGGTTAAAGTGAAACTCCTTTTCCAGTTCCAGTGTCTGGAAGCGGGTGTACGTCTGGCGGCCGCGGCGGCGGGGGCATCCGTTGGGGCCTGCGACGAGTCAAGAACAAAGAGAAACGGGTTAGTCACGATTTCGATGAGACTTTTGTTCCAATTGCGGCAGCTCGTTACGAGCTGCGAAGATGTTTTCGGGAATTCAGGAGCGGAAAGGAAGTGGAAGGAGTCTGTGACCTGCCAGCACATGTGAGCAAGTAATTCTGGCCTGTGTACAGACGTTTGCCAGATACGACACTCTTCACGGCTGGGTCGATCTGATGGAGATGAAGATGGATGCAGAGCGGCTTAGGAGCTATAAAGTGCAGATGGGGAATTAAACCGAGATCGAGCAGAAGTAACCACAGTGAGTCGGGCAGTGGATGGAATAGGTGGGTGCATTGCACGTTGCACGCTGCACGTTGCTCGCTGCACGCCTCACGTTGCAGTCGCTTGTAGTAAGAAAAACAAACAGTTATTATAACCAGACGCACTCTGACGTCATCACCCTCCACAGAGTGCGAGGCGAATCGCGGCAGGACATCAGCTCCCCAGGGGACTACCCGCCGGTGGCTGGTCGGACTCTGATTCCGATTTCTGTGTGTGATTCCATGCCATGTAAAGGGTGAAGCAGCAGCTATTTGACCACCCGAAGCCCCCGCTGCGGCGAGCATCAACTCCGAGCGTTCTTCTTTTACTTTTTCCATTCTGTTTTCTGTTTTCTGTTTTCTATTTTCTAATTTCTCTTTGTTATTTTTCTGTTATGTGTATTTTTTTTTACCAATTTTGCACGCTACCTGTGCGAATTTTTTACGCGACGGTGCGTGGATGATACAACTTTGGCGGCGGCGAGGCTGGGAATAGGCACCGTGTTTATGTTTCGGAAATCAAAATTTGCTATCTACAAATTGCAGGCCAGGTCTGACTTCTCCCGCTTGCTGTTTTATGACAGGCACCTTCCTATTTTCTCCCTCCCCCACCCCTGGTCTCTTGCCGTTGATGATGCTAAAAAAAGGTTTTCACCCAAACGGCACATTTTTTATGGTTTGGCAAGTTGCGAATTTGGAAAAACAATGCAGGGGACGTTTGCGTAATATTTTGAAAGGTGCATTCAAATAGATTTCCACTTCAGTTGTAAATCATCGCACAGCCAAGTCTAACAGCTCTTGGCCCTGCTCCTTGTGGCCCTACGATGGTAGCTGCACCTTGAGACCGGCTTAAAGCCGACGTATTCCACACTTAAGGCGACTGCAGAGCTGGGCGAATCTCCCCAAGTGCATGGACTCGGTGTGGGTTTGATTACTTGATGAGCCTCCGGAGCATAGTGGCCACTGGCAGTGCGATGAATTAAAGTTCCACAATTGAAAGTATTTTATATCGCATGAACTGGAATTCTAATCAACGAAAGAAACGAGTTGCTGCAGGATTGGATAGGGGGATGGGGAGGGGGACAGCGGACGGGAGACAGGGGAAGAAATGGCAAACTAATCTAAATTATTTACACGCTACAATGAGCATCTACAATTCGTCCCATAAATCACGACTCCCAGGACACACGCGCCCCTAAAAGAGATTTACGACTATGCAATGGCAGACCGCAGGTGCGAGCGAGATGGCTGCACTGCACAGCACAGGAGTGCTGGAATCCAATATGGCTGCCACAGCGATTGCTTCGCACAGGTAGGCACATACACTCGCTCTTTCCCACACACACACACACACACGCACACATGCACGCATGTATATTTATTAAGCGGGAGCGTCGTCATGGCAACCACGGCTAAAACTCAATATTGAGAGACGTCTACGTCGACGTCGGCAGCGCGGCCGAGGTGAGTACCGAGTGGTGAGTCGACGCAGTGCTGCAGAGTGAGCCAAACGAAAACCGGAATTTTCGAGAGTCAAGCGCGCGCTTTGAGCCAATTTGTAGCCAGACTCAAATCGCTGCGATTGCTTGAGACTTATTGATTTTTCGAGCAAATCGTCGACAGATTTTTGTAATGGCCGGCGAAATGTCTCATTCTAGACTCCTTGAAAATGCACTTGGCGTGGTTTCAACTCGCCCAACGCATAACTGAACTATGTTTTTGGCTCCATAAATAATATTTAATTATGGATAAAATAAGCTTCAATTGATTTATTTACTACTTGTGCTCAGGGTGTTACAGGCATTAAGGGCACTCCATTGGAAAAAAAAGATGTAATTTTTATATTTCAGTACTGCATGAGTAATAGCAAAAATTACAGAAGGCGTCTAAAAGTCTTATAGTGCCTTTTCCTAAGTTCAATTTATTTCCCACCGTTGGACTCACTGCGAATTCATTTTTATTTGATTCGTTTTTTATCTCCGACTTGAGATTGAGTTACATCGGCGATTTGGAGATAAAAGCCATTGAATTTATTGCCGATTTAATGAGAGCTAACTAGGAATCAAGCTTTAACTCTGAGCTTGGACCGGTTCATTGCGCAATTCCGTGTAAAATCAATTTTCAATTTTTCAATTAAAAATCAATTAGCGACTCATAAACTGCCGCTGCAATTGACTGACGATGCGGCTGCTCATGGCTAGAAATCAATAACTGGCATCAGATTTACGATCCAATTGGTAGTCTGGGTGACGTACCGCCGAGTAGGCAGTGCCTTCGCCCTGGGTACAGACAGTGTGTGTGTGTGTGTGTGTGGGTGTGTGGGTGTGAAAAGACCAAATCGAGAATGAGTGCGAGGGGTGAAGGGAGAGAGGATAGAGGAGAAAGGCGAAGAGGAAGGGATTCACAAGCGAAAAGTAAACAAATGCAACTCTAAAACAAACATCGCGGCCATTGCAGACGCCATGGCGTTGGCCAAATGGCGGACAAGGTGCGAACGTGAGGGCTTCCACTACTCTTAGGGATGTCGAGCGAGACTGGGACTCAGAGTGGCGACTGAGACGGGGAGCGGGCAGGGGAATGGGTTGTTGGTTCTATAACAGCGACATTAACAATTAAAAATATTCATAATCATAAACGTAATTGTTCAATAAAGAGCGGGCTTATAGGCGATTTTCCGACTAAAACACACACACACACACACAAACACACACACACGCACAATAAGAAGAAAATGTAAACGAGTGAAACTTATGATGACATTAAAATCATAAAAACAATTCAAAGCGTACAATAAAGACACGCACACACCCACACACACACTCACACACACACTCACACACACGCACACACAACCTCGCACACTCGCAAGCGTCGACTGGACAGTCGGACGGACTCTGCGAGCGGTGAGCACGCCTGAAAGCCTTGTAGTTGTAGTTGTAGTTGTTGTTGTTGTTGTTGCTGTTGTGCACAGACTGAAGTGGCTGAAATTTTGTTGTGAATCCATGAGATACATTTGTATCTTTGCGTACGCCACGCGTAGCATTTCTGCTCCAATATGCATGTACACATGTATCTAGACCCGCTCGGGGAGCGCGAGTGGTGGCCATGAGACACGACGACATCGACGGCTCCGTTTGTTTATCGGGCGACAGCGAATTGTTGTACAATAAACAAACATTTTGCTTCGCCTTTAGTTTCGATAAGTTATAAACAAATTTACATATCATTTGACACAAACTTTGAAACATTGTGCTGACTGTCTCTCTCTCTGTGTGTGCGTGTGTGTGCGTGTGTGTGTGTGTGTGTGTGTGTGTCTGTGTGTGCGTTGCTTTTAACGGCTCTTTTTGTTGATATTGTTACATTTGTTGATTGTTGTTTGTTGTTCGTTCTTGTTGCTGTTGCTATTGTTGTTGCTGTTGTTGTTGCTATTGTTGTTGTTGTTGTTGTTGTTGTTGTTGTTGCTGTTGTTGGAAATTAATTCAAACTGTTTGCATGTTCAGTGATTTTGTGGATTGTAGAACAATCGCCGAAGTTTCGGTGGCATTCACTTTGCTTTTGTTGCCGTTCAGAGCGCAGCCCCTCGAAAGTTCCTGGCGGACTCTGCGGGTTGCACAATTTGCTGATGCTGCTGCTGCTGCTGCTGCTGCACTTGCAACCGGACGCAAACAGAACGGTAAATACTCTGTCGAATTTTGGCATTTGAGAAATAAACTTTCCAGATAATCACACACTGTGAATTCGCATTAAGGTTATTGCATCGCTATTTCAGTGCAACGCAGCCGCGCGTTGGGCAACTTTAAGCATTCCGTCGACTGCCTGCAAAATCGATCCATCTATGAAGTCCGTAGAACCCATGACATCGATGCCATTCAAAAGATTGTCCCTCGAAGTCTCAAAGGATTCATTTAAATCAGTAATGAATTCGTTGCTATCCTTGTATCCTGATCTGTTTCTCGGATCAATAAAATTAATGGATTATTTATCACATCCCTGCCAAAAGGACTAACTGACTTTTCCCTTGAATTTATCAGATATTCCGGATAAATATTTGAGTCTTAGAAGTTTCTCCGCTTTGGCCGCAGACTGCGCGATGTTGTGTTCCTCGGCACTCGCCTGTCCGCACTTTTCTTTTGGAAATTTCCCTCTTCGTTGTATTTGTGGCGGGCTTCGATGTTTTATGTTGATTTGTTTATACTTTGTATAAATTTTACGAAACGAACTTCCCGGATGGCATGTTGAAAGATATATAAACAAACATCGAACATTCAACACACACTCGCACACCCACACACACACACACGCACACACATACAGGCAAGCAACTATTCAAAATGAACAACGGGCGCCCAAAATTGCGATGCCTCAACAATTTTCCCCCGGGCCCCAAGATGATTACCCCAGTGATGGTAGCTGTCCTGAGGAGTTTGTAGACGTCTGCAAGACGATCCTTGCGCATTAAGCGCAAATTGCAGTGTAGCTTGGTGAATGCACGACAAAAGATGAAGCCCCTGGGGACGAGGCGGCGAGGCTGCGAGGAGTGCCAGGAGTGCCAGGGCTGGCAAGGATATGCAAATGCGAAAAGGCAACGGCGCCAGGACTAATTAAAATTTTAAAGAGAATCCGCTTTCAGACATTGTCTCGCAACGCGCCAATTGGGCAACATCTGGCACTCGTGTGGCATCGCGCGGCTTTTAGCAAACTCTGGGCGCAGGAGCAGCCACGAAGCGAACGGCAAATGGCGATTCCAGGGCCTGGGACGGGGCAGGTAAACTTGGCCATTAGCGCGCCAGCAAGCAGGGCGGATGGGGGACGTCGGATGGTGGGTGACGGGTGGCGGGGGCAGAGGCTCTGCTGTGCGTTGTTGTTACTGCAACTAATTTATGTTTATTAAATTTATTTAAATTTAATCAGACGCGAGGCATTCCGAGCTCAACGCACCACGATTAGGGGTGGGAAAATGGGGTGTGGCGACGGGGCGGGGGTGCGGTGCTGCCTGCCGTGGGGTGGTTGCTCAGGAGACGGGCTTATCTGCGGAGTGGGGGATGCTTTTTGTGCAATTTATGTGCAGCGCGTTGTCAATGTTGTTGTTTTTCCTGTTTGGATTGCCATCCACCCGGACACGCCCCCTTGCCTCCGTCCCCAGTCCCCAGTCCTCAGTCCCGATACCTATCCTAATGCCAGGAGAGATGCCAGCAACAGCAGCGGCATAAATTGCTAATTGCGTGCTTAATCTTGGAAAATATATGGCAGGGCAGGACAGGGAAGGACGAGGCAGGGCGGGGCAGGGCATTTGCTATCTCCTTGCCACGGTTTTGTTTCGGGCCTGCGGCAAGGAGCTTCCGCTGTTGCGAATATTTTTCAGCATTTTACCATTCACCATTCGCCATTCGCCATTCGCCATTCAGTATTTAACATTTGCCATTGCCTTGACGACTTCACCCACCCGCCGTCCCCCACCCACCCAACACGTTCCATGGGGATTAATATATTCTCATCAAATATTTCGCGCCATTATTGGAATTGCTCGTCGTGCCTTCCGCCGGCAACTGTTAATAAAGGAGAGAAAACGTGTTCCAGGGGGTAAGTCTGGGAGGGGGGAGGGGCTGTACATAGTGGAGCTCATTGGATTATATCCTTTGAAACGATTTGCAAAGGAAGGCACAGTTTAAGTTAATGAACGGGCAGAGTCACTGCGAGTTTTCAGACATAATAAAGACCAAAGGACTTTGTCACACCAATTGTACTCCTATCCTAAAGGATTCCTAACGACTTCTCAGGTGTGAATTTTTTGGTTGCTTGAAACTCATTTATTAAAAATAAACCAATTTACTAACTAAATATAACTGATTATTTAAATTTATTTATGGTTTCTGTAAAAAAGTCCTTTACAAATTTAACAGCCCTCAACTCTGATATATGTCGTGTATGAGGGAAGTATATGAAATGCACAGCTTACACTTTCCCAATCCTTAAATAAATATTATAATTTAAATAATAATAAATTAGGTAAATAAAAATAATAAAATAGAAAACCATCGAGTCCTGTGCCCTAAGCTGTTCCGTCTTTGCATAAGATGCGTCCCTCAAGGTACCCACTTATGAGTGCAGATCCAGATATATATGTATGTATATATCTACATCTGAATAAATCGGACAAGCTGAGATGTAATCATGGTTCATATATCCGATCTGCTATAGTATAATATATATATATATATATGATATATAGTCTATTGCCTTTGAGTTCATAATAAGGATCTGATCGCTAATTGTTTGATTCCTCGATAACTGAAGAATCCTGGATATCCGCGACTTCAGGCACTTGCAAAGTGTTTGCATATGTTTCCGGACTATCAGTGAGGACATCTTCAAGGCGTTAAAATCGGAATGGACACCTATGCCTCCAAGTGTGAGTGGTCTTCGGGCGGGGGAGGAAGCGGCTGCTGCTTTCCGGCGCCTGACATTGTCATACTGCGTTTGTGTGTGAGTGTGTGTGTGTGTGTGTGTGTGTCTATGTGTATGTGTAAGCAGTTGCACGGCAACTGTGGCAATAAGTGCGGGGGAAAGGGAAGGGAGAAGGGAAAGGAAGAGCGAGTCGCAAGAGTAGCAGCAGCAGCTCAACGGCTGCTATTAGAGCCATTCACCCTTACTGTCTTTATGGCATTTTTAATCTTGTGGGTGGTTGGCTGCCGCACAATCGCAACATCCAACCACCCACCCACAGACCCATCCTCTCACTCAACCATCCACCCATCCACCCATCCACCCAGCCACAGCGACGCACATGCCATCCTGAACGACATCCACTTGGAAGCCGCATGTTTTCTGTTCCAGCAATGAGGTACAGACGCCACCAGGACCCAGGATCGTGCTCGAGGAAAAAAAGGAAGGGTAGGAGGAGGAGGAGGAGGAGGAGGAGGACGACATGAGGATGAGGTCGGAATTTTTTGCACGCACTACTAGCACGGGGGTGTGATAAGACAAAATACCCACCATAAATGTGAAAAATATATGACCAGAAGTTAAAAGGGAAGCCGAAGCAAAACGCCACACCGCAGCCACCACGTGGAGGAAAATACAAAAAAGGAAACCAGAAGCGAAAAGCGAAAAGTTTAGGAGAAGAAGTTCGAGCCAAATCTGAGGGGAGCTGAACTGGGGGAGTCGTCGCTCGATAAATTTGTTGGTCCGTCCTCGGGAGGGCGGGTGCGGGTTGGGGAGGGGCGGCAGGGCGGACTAATTTGGCAGAGGCAAGGCCTGGCGGGGTCTTGAGGGGTCTTGCGGGGCGCCGCACGAGCATGGAACACGGATCCCATCCGGACAGCTGGAACATTTGTAACGATGGCCTATAAATGGCATTAGGCGTCTAGAATTGGTAATCCGCAAGATTTTTGCCAACGACGGGTCTGTGCTTGACAGCTGTCGTGGCTAGTTGTTCTTGTTGTTGTCGTTGTTGTTGTTGTTGTTGTCGTCGCTGTTGTTGTTGTTGTTGTTGCTGTTGCTGCCACAGCTTCCGGCCACGCGTCGCCAACTGACCACAACTTGAGTGTATGACTGTATATGCCATATTTGTACTTGTATAAGTGTGTGTGTGTGTGTGTCTGTGTGTGTGCCTGAGTGTGTGTGCGTGTGTTTGCCCCCAATTTAATTGCAAATGAAAGGCGTTTAATGCGCGCCAGTTGCGATTAAGATCGCCGCGAATCGACGCGACAATCAACGGCCATTCAATGATGACAATGAAGTGCTGCTCTGTGTGTGCGTCTGTGTGTGTGTGTTGTATGTGTGTGCGTGTGTGTGTAGTTGCTTGGCCGGGTCATCAACACTTTTGGGCTTCTTTGTCTGCCAATCGTAGCAACAAAAATAACAACGACAGCAGCAAAAATCGAAGTGAACGTCAGAGTAGAGGAAAGGTTCAACGTCGACTGCAATTGGCCTCGTCTTGCCCTTTAGACGGCTCATTGGCTTTCGGCAAAGGGGAAGGCGAAGGCGAAGGCAACGGCGACGGCGATGGCAGAGAAAGAAACTGAATTGAAATTGATTGCCTCCATTGGTTGTTGCTGTTGTTGTCAGGCTCAGCTGTGCGTTGTTCTATGAACCTTAGCAACATTAAAGCGACTTTTATTGAAAACACATATCAATTGGGACGGACAGTCGCTTCAAAGTGAGAATCGAGCGCAGCCTCGACTCGTTCCCGTTGGGTTCACGGGCCAGTGCACACACCATAGACGTCCACATCGACATTGATGGCGACATCCACATCTATCGACATATCCGTGGAGTAGTTCCAAACACTTCGGAGTCGATAGTCAAAAGTCAATAGATGGGAGACGGTAGACGATGGGAGGCGGGAGGCGCGAGGCGGGTGGCGGAGGCGAGAAGGAGCGGAGAGACATTGCCCCTATTTGGTAAAAACAAACACGAATTCCAAATTTCTATTTCGATTCGAGCAGCTTGAGCAGATGTCGGCCATAATTTAAGTTGCGTGGGCTGCCGCGACTCGACGGCGGCTTGAAACGATGACGTATTAAAATACCATTCAGTTGGTTGCAGGGAGCGGATGACGGAGAGGAGAGGAGAGGCAGCCCCCCGAGTCCGTAAACAATTGGTCCCTCGCCCTTCGGAAACGTGACATTTAAATTCGTATAAAAAGCATCGATCGATCGACGCATTAGCTGTGGGTTCTATATTTACCTAGCCACACACATAACTCATGCTTAGCCTCCATTCTGGTTCCCATTCTGGGATCCATTACAGGGACGAGGTCGGAGCAGGGGCCGCGCGTCTTGTCGCCTTTGAGAAAATTCAATATGCGCGGCCTGCCGCCCCGCGGCGCTTAATAGTCGTAATTTCATATTTCCTGGGCTTTCCTGTAGCGCGTTCAGGTTGAGGTGTGGTCCTGTGCACTCCTGAGCTCCCCCACCCCACACACACACACATATACACACACACATACATTGACACCCAAATTGATAGCTAGCTGATTGGCTGCTTCGACCGCAGACCACAAGCATCGCTGCACCTAAGAGCTCAAAATGTTGGCCATTTTCTCATTTACCTGACAGCTGACAGAGTTGATTAATGACACACACACACACACACACAGAAATACTCATTGATTTGTGTGTGTGAATGCGTTTCTTTGTCCATTGTCTTGCCCAAAAAATGGAGGCTGAGCCCAAGGGAACCTTATCCCTGGACTGGTTGGTGCGGCGACACCTTTGCCTCCGAAAGCGCTCCCAAATATTGAGTGCTTACATAAGTAATAAATATATGTGTGTATGTGTAGTGCATATACATATGCGCATCTGGGAAGCAGTGCCGAACATAAGTTATCCGAATGGCTTCATTAATGGCAGGGGAAAAGTTGCAGCACTTCTTTTAAGTGACAAAGGCTTCCACAATCTAAATATGGAGGATGACGCGACTCCTAAGGGAGGATTCGGATACAACGCAACGCTTTTAACCGGTTTCCTTTCAGACGCACAATTCCATACAGTTTGTCACACGCGATGAAAGGGTATCGATACCTTTTACTCATTTGCGTAAAGTTCGGACTTTTATTACAACTGCAGGTAAGAAGAAGTATTGGCTTTCAGCACTCCAATCGCCATGATCGAGATTACAGTTACATTTGATTATCCCCTTATTTATTATAATTCATATTTTATGTTAAATTCCCAAAAAAGTTAGGAGCATCTTTAAACAAATACGCGGAGCCCCTAGGCCATCGACTTGCATCGAATTCTGATTCAGCTTGAGGCAGCCCCAAGGACTACGAGCAGACGTCTTAATGCCTGAAAGGACTTCAAAAGTGGATCTACGGTGTACACAGTACCTGTACTATACCTGTACTAATTAAAATAATAAAACTAAGATAATTATAATTACATAATAATAATAATTATAATGATAATAAGACTTAAATACGGCGAGGGCCGAACCTAACTTCTTCTTTTTTAATTCATTTAATTAAAACTGATTTATTAGTTTTCATTTTGTTTGCTCTCCCAGAGATGATTTAAAATCGGATTTTTATTGGACGGGGGGATAAATGCATGAGGGATTTATTATGGGAGATAATAATTCAAATCCATTCGCAGTGCAAGTGGCGAGTAGCGAGTAACCCCATTGGATAGTGGGGCAGCTTGGGAGCAGTAAGTAAAGGTTTATCTGTAGTTATGGATGGGGGAGGGGGCGGGCCGGGGAGTTGTCGGGTGCATTAACCGAGGTGTATAATCTAGCAATTTAATTTATATTAACGACTAGTTGCAGTAGTTAACGAGTTCAACAACAATAACAATTGGCGACGGAATGGAGAATGGGGAATGGGGAATGGGGAGCGACACGCAGAGTCTGGAAACTGGCTGGATGCGGGAAACTGGCTTGGGGAAATGCACTGGAGCACGCGAGGCGTGAAAAATGGCTTAACGGCGAAACAAACAACAGGCAACAAACGGCGGCAAGCGGCAGCAAGCGGCGGCAACAATAATTTGCGTAAATAAAAGTAGAAATTAAACTTCACTGCGAGTTTAACTAAATTTAATTTAATGAAAATGCAAAAGTTCGTTTCAACGATTTGCGATGTGTTTGCGACAGGCGAAGGAACGAACTGGCAGGATTTTGGGAGTGGGTGGGTGGAAGTTAAGGTGGGCGGACTGGGCGGAGTGGCACTGCAGGCGACGATTGTCTGTGGAACGTGTGCGCTTTTAATTTGATTTCGTCTGCAAATTTACATGTCTGTCTGTGAGTGAGGGAGGGGGGTGTGTGGCAAGGAGGCAGATGAAGAGCGGAGCGCCATTCAGTCTGCCTGTCTGTCTCTCTGTCTGACTCTCTCTTGTTCGTCTGTCTGCCTGACTGCCATTTTGACCCGCCAGCCGAACCGTTCTGCCACTCCGGCAGACACAATTCCGTGCTGCTCTCCCGCTCCGGCGTGTAATCCAAACCCTTTCGCCAATTTGCGCCAGTTGCGCATTAAAACCGCAGATTAACAGCCACACGGGGTAGTTAAAAACTCCATGAGTGCGAGTGGGTGGCTGGCTGGCTGGCTGGATGGCTGGATGGCTGGTGGGCTGGATGGTGGTGCGGGGGGCTAGGTTAACGTTGACTCGCACTCGAAACGTGTCATTTCGAATTTTCCGTAGCCGCGGAGATGGAAACAAAAAAATGTATATGCCACAAAACGTGCCGATAACACGGTGTCGCTCACTTACCCCGCCTCGCGTCTCCCACGCCACGCCCATTGGTGCAAGAGGGACAAAGGTAAAGCGAGTGCGAGCGAAAGAGCCCGAAATGTAGAGCCAACAAAAAATGAATAACATAACAACGGAAAATCGGAAATTAAACAAAACCAAAACGAAATGGAATTCGCTTATCGCGCCCCATAAATTAACCCTTGCAGCGTCCGGACAGACCCGGACCCGTACGCGTACGCGTACCCGAGCCCGAACCCGAACCCGGACCCGGACCCAGACCCACTCCAGGCACTGCGACTGTGTGGATGAGCCGCCAGCGCTTGTTAGCTAAATGCTTAAGAGACAGATAAAGAAGGCGTGAGAGAAGGAGGGAGATGCCGGGAAAAAGAGAGACAGCAATAGCGTCAGCCCGAAGAAGGCCCTGCTGGGCGTGAGTTGTTGTTGCCTTGGGGTCGACAGGCCGTGGCCTGCAACGGCTATTATCTTCCCTAGCCAGACTCGGGCCCGATGCAGATGGTGTTGCCGCTGCGAATGGTGCAGCCGCAGAGCCGCATAGCCGCATAGCCGCATCCGACCTGCTCTCAATGACAATGCCCAAAGCCCTTGTCCCCAGTGGAACTTTTAATTGAAAATCAAAGGCGCTCGGCTTTGCCCGCCATTGACAGTGACAATGTCTGGAAGCTGAGAACTGGAATCTCCACTTAGTGGGAAAATCAATTTGAAAACAGTGCCTGCTGTTAGTGTGCTTCAATGCCGCCCTACAGTCATCCTCCAGCCCACATCCCACACCCCACACCCCACACCCGATACCCCGACCGCCAGCACTCGCCTCGATGGCTTATCTCCAGCTACGATTATGGCATGTTAAATTAATAAAAATAATGAATATTATTGTTCAGAGCGTTCAACGCGTTATCGCCATTAAGGTGCAAAGGCAATCCAAATGAATCGATGAAACTGTCTACGAGTGCAGCGTACAGAGGACCCCAGATTGCCACCCATTGCCACCCACCCACCCATCCACCCATCCTTCAGCTAATTTTTATTTTCATCTGCTTCCCAGAAGCACTTTGATTTTAATGAATGGAATAATTTAAAAATGATGTTTACAAAGGGAACTTTGTTTGAGTCTCGCCCGCAAATTTTTGAGCCCTGGACTCCCCTCAGAAGTAACGTCGGGGGGGACCTTGCAGCAATTTCTTTAAATTATCATATTTACATTTAAAAAAAAGCTATATATTTTTTTTATTAATTTCTGATGAGTCTAAAATTAAAAAAACTTCGTTTTATTGACTCGCATGTCCAAAAACCCAGCGACGATCACTTGACTTTAATCATAAATAAATGTGTCACATTTATTGCTCGAAATTCCCCGTAGAGGAGTTAAGGCTGATTTATTCATAATACAGAGATTTCTGATGAGTCTTTGTTCCCCCGATAATTTCATGTTTTCAATGCTTTTAAGGCTCGATCGACGTTTGCCTACGAGTTCATAGGCAGCGTCCATCATGCTTGATGCGTGGGAGGCATCAAGTTTGATGTCTGCTTTTAGTTTACGACGATGCGGGGCAAAACTTGAGTTTCGACTGGTTGAAAGTTGTATTAACTATCAAATACAACATGGACATAAATTGCTTAAGCATAAATTGAGTAAATTTCTTAATAATCGAAAGGATATTTAATATTTATTTCAATTTGTAAGTTGATTTTAGATGCGCTTCTATTTTGTTTTTTACTTTGACTTTTAAGTCAAAAGGTGGATGACGAGAAGTGAAATATTAAGTGGAAGGTATTGGATCGCTGTCCGGCGGGGAGCGAGCTAATTACTTGTCAAACAGCGGTTTTTAGTGCTGTGAAGTGCACAAATGACTTCCCCCTCCCCCTCCCCCCCACACATTTGCCCGGCGACAGCCTTGATTTATTTCAAAGCAAACAAACGAAGCCAAAGATGATTGCTCCAAGTTAAAATTAAACTTCTCTGGAAGCCTAGGGCAGCCCTTCCCTGGAGTAGGAGTGGGGGGAAAGGGGGGTGGGCCACAACTTGGGCTGATCCTCGGACTGAAGCTGGGGCTAGTTCGGTTAAATGAGCTGTGAAGTTGAAAGCAATGTTACGGCACGTACAAGTAAACAAGCCCCGAGGCCTCCATCCTCCAACCTCGATTCTCCACCCAAAGCTGACTCCGATTTCAGTGCTTACTCCAAGGGAGCTTCCAGAGCGCCTCGGCTCCAGATTTGTTTTCGCAGCGCCAATTAGACGACGCGCAATTACATGCCACTGTCGTGAGCGATGCCCGCGGGAATTTACAACTGCACAGTGCGTATGCGCAATGTGGGTGCCCGTCGCATCGCTAACGATCCAACAACATCAGTCGAATGTGTCCCAAGGAACATTCAATTCCAGTTAATCACAACACTTGCCACAACAGTCGACGGACTGAGGTCTCCACAGATTACAGAGGATGGGCGATCTTTGGAACACAATGAAAAATTGCGATGATTTTCCCTATCAATCGATGGTCTGGGGCGCCGTTCGTTTGAGCCTTAATCCATAGCTTAACGTGGTTCGTATCGCTTATGTTACCATTATATTGACTAATTGAAGCGTAGCTTAACGTGGCTTATATCGTTTATGCCACCATTATATTGACTAATTGAAGCAATCGAGGCAACAAAATTGCTACGTGTCGCACATTAAACGAATCAACTTGCGAACAGAGTCGTTAATCTTTTTACGAGTACGACTCCTATTGTGGGGGATCGTGAGCAGTGGCTACTTGTATTTCGGTCGGTGGTAGCTCCGTGGGTCTTGGGTTTCCTACATTTTATGGAGACAATGTCGTTGAACTAAGTAATTAAGTCGAATTATCGTATTGTGGCCACCATCTGGCCACATGAGGATGCACGGGGAGAGAGAAAGAAAGAGTGTGAAAGAGGGGAGGGGAGGGGGTGAGAAGATTGCTTGGTAGCCATCGTGATTCGCCTGGCAACATTCGGGTGGGGGGGGCATAAGCAACGTCATTATAAGGCACATTAAACGACGATCGTTGCGGTATTCAGAGCTGCGATCACCGCCGAAACGTTGTGGTAGTCATAGTCACCATCGTTATGCGCAGCACAAGACCATCCGTAAAATCGTAAATAGATCATAAAACGCTCGTAAAAGTAATTTAACGACAACAATAACAACAACAGCAGCAGCAACAACAACAACAACAACTGAAAAGCCAGTAACGCGATCGACACACGATCCGCACTGCCAATCGAAGTTGATAAATTGAATCGAAATGTGTGAGTCCGGGTCTCCGTTTAGGCTTTCGATTGAGCGCCTTCCAATATTTACACCCCACAGCTATAAAAAGGTTAATTAAGCTCGGGCAACAATAGACCAGGCTGCAAATAGGCAGATGCCCACTGTCAACGGTTTCGGAGACTTTGCGGCCTCAGTCCGTGCTCGGTGTACGCCGTGAACACAGTGCATGTCTCGGTCGAATGCTTCCCGTTTGGCGGACTCGATTACGTGCCCAATTCCGACTCTACCGCCGATTGTTGTGGGCTGGTCGAACAGCGACGTGGGACTGCGAGCTTCGAAGGCCCCTGAAGATGTCCGCGGCTTTATTCTGTTTAATACGCAGGGAGTACGCTGGGTGAGGTCTATCAAGGTGATTTACGATCTTGCCCGCAACTTGACTCGCATTCGGTATTGGCCCAAAATCAGAAATCAGAAATCTGAAATCGCAAATTGATTTGCTGCCAGTCACTTTCACAGTTGCATCAGTGCACCGGTGAAGCGCAGCGCATTGGCTGCCCTGTCGCGATTGCCGGATGTTTCCATTGTCGGGTGAAAGATGCTAGCCGGAAAATGACTTCAATAAACAAACGTTCACACCAGGCATCGGCCTGGTGTCCTATTGAACGGGAGTTACGATTTATGACAAGTCGCTGTGAAAGTCACAGTCGCAGTCACTAGACACTAGACACTAGACGGCAGACAGCAGAGAGCGGACAATGGACAGCGGACAGCGGACAGCAGGCAACGGGAGTGAGATTTGTGACGAATGAAAAACGAAGGGTTCAGCTGCTGAGGAAAGTCGAGAGGCGAGTTTCGCCGCGCTGCAGGTAGGATGTATTTTCAAGGACATTTAGGAGTAAAAAAAAGAAATTCAACTATGCAGAAGGCTGCGAACAGAAATTTTTCGGTTTTCATAATTCATATTTTTGGCTGCGCTTCGTGGATAACCCATTGCTCAATGCCATTCGGCGCATTATCCTGAAAGGCTCATAACGTTCATAAAGCAGTACTTACCATTAAAATCACCACATACGACTCGCTCAAAAGGACTTCCCATCCAATCTGTAAGAGATGTAAAAAAGGTTTAGTTTTTTAATGCATGTCATAAAGAAGTTAGTTAGGGTCTCAAGTATATGAGTATATATGTGTGTGTGTGTGCGTGTGTGCGATACAATGTAGTTATGGGTCTCTAACGATTCGCTTAGCCTTGAGGCGGATGGAGAAGGTCTAACTGCAAATGTGGAATGGCAGCCACTTATGTAGTTACCTTTCCCTTTTCGCATTCCGACGATCTCACTAATTATATGCCATGTCGGTGATTTTCCCACTTTGACCTCAGTTGCATAACCCATAGGCGATTTTCCTTCGCTTCACCCATCTTTGTGCCGCTTTGCTAAGTTTTTAGCCCCGTCTTTCCAGCAAACCACTTAATCAATGTCTCTTCAACAAAGTTGACATCACATCGTCGTACTTCACAAAAAGCCACTGTGTTGAGCTCCACTCCACTCCAAGGCAGAGACCACCATCAACGTAGAGTCAGCGAGCACTGCCCGCTGCCCATTGCCCACTGCCCAACAGTGCATTGCTCGACCGGCTTCGCTCAAAGTGGACCACGATGCTGACGACGACAGCAAGAACCACAAGAGCAACAACAGTCACAACAGCCAGAACAGCAGCAACAACAACAACAACGACAACATCAACGACGATGACGACGACGACGACGACGACGACGACAACGCGACGCCTAATTAATAAGCAGATGAAGCTGCTCGGCTTCTACTCCGGCGCGTTTTTAATTAAAATACACAAATTTCAGTGCAGTTGCCCTGTCGCTGTTGGCATTTTATGGTACAGTCCGACCGGCGGACAGACGGACGAACAGACGAGCGAATGAACATACAGACTGCCGGTCAGGCAATTTCTTATTTCATATATAAATATAATATATACACATACATATATATATATATATATACATAAATATGCACACACATACTAATATATATAAATGTGTGTACACACATACATATATAATAATATATATTATATGTATGTATGGATTTGAAATCATACTGTCGATGGGGATTCGTTTGGAGCAGGGCATTCACACATTTTCTGTCTCTTTCGCGCTAATGTTCCTCGGTTCTGCGAGGTCTGGTGCACTCGCTGTGGTAGCGGGCTTTCATTTTGAGAGTACCTCCTTTCCTATAGCCCACTTTGGACCACCTTCTACTTGGGTTCCATTACTATATGCATTCTTAAGTCGCGTTCGCCTCGCTTTTCCAGATAATTAAGAAAAGTTAACCTCTTTGCTTTCTTATCAACATAATCAGGCACAACAGCCAGCAGCACCCGCCTAGCACCCGCCCAGCACCTCCCAACACCCCCCAACACACAACACCCAACTGCATGGCTGCTACATTGTAGTTGCCCGGTTGCTGCAACGATGTGAAAATGAAAATTCATTCAGACGCCTTGGCGTAAAATATTAAAATTCATTAGTTAAATTGCATTTGGCAAGCATTCAGCTGTAAAACGTTGCCGTGCCCGTTGCTCTTATCCGGGCCCAGACTCGGTCTTTGGCTCTGCTTGTGGCTATGGGTTTTCTCTAGGTATCCACACACATTCACAATCATACAGAAACATGCATAAACACACACACACGCATGAAATGGGCAAAGGCAGCAGGGAGCGAGAGCGAGTCTGCTTGAAAGGGAGAGAAAGAGAGAAAGCCGCAGCTCAATGGCTGCATTCTGTGCAAGACAGTGACGAAAGAGACAGTTTCTGAGCAATGTTGTCTATGCCTTGGCGACGCCGCACAGTGGATCGAATAAGCAGAAAACTAAATCAATTTTATTGAGCGAAGAGGAGTTAGTATACGAAAGGCGATAAATATCTGGCGATGTATACGAGGCCACAAATTAGAACAGGATAATGACTACTTGAAAAGGATTTCATATATACATCATGTGCAGAAAAGTAAAATAATTTACTTGTCAGTCAAATCAAGGAAAAAAGTCGAATTAATTGTAAGAGTAAATAAATAAAATCTGATGTGCAGAATTGGTAAGGATTGGTAAGGAAATGGAATGTGACCCACTGTGCGCGTACAACTACGCCATGTCTGATGTTCGCTCATGCAACTGCAACTGCATTGTTGTGTGCCATGATGCCTGTCTCTTCTCTTGGCATGCATGTGTGAGAGTGTGTATGTGTGAGCTACTCTCTGCAATGGTCTGTGCGTTTGTGTGTGTGTGTGTGTTGTTTCGGCGACGTGTCGCGCACTTGGCTGCCATAATGGCGTCATGCTCATATTTACTTTCATCGCAGCCAGTCGTCTATGATCTCGTTGACAATTTTATCGCCATGGGGCTGGGAGCGGGAGATATGCAAAATATATCATTGTACGCGAATACCGTTTGTCTTGTAGCAGCAGCCCGTTATGCGGGTTTCTGCACACATTCAAGGTTCGATCTAGTGTGCCGTGAGTCCATATCGAAAGCACAACTCCTACAAGACGGGCCCGATGCATAATTTGATTGTAAACGCTAACTGAGATAAGGAATCTGCCATTAATAAAATAATTTATCCAGCTCCATTTTATATTTCAAATATTTTCATTACAAATTCAAACGTGAAATGAATTATTTATAAATGTGCTTACAACAAATTCTCTGCCTTATAATTTCTTTGTTTTCGTGGCTATGAATGAAAACAGATATTTGAATCTCAAAGAACACAAGACATAAATTTATGCTCGGGCATTTCTATCGATGAATCTCGTAGTAATTTATTTACTCGGCTCTAAGCCAAATATGTAAAGGATCTGAGTGCCGACATTAATCAGTTTTAAATTATATATTTAAATAGTTAATTATTCAGTTGAGGATTGCTCAGTTCATATTTATTAAACAGCTATGATAATCGACTCTGTCAAGAAATGTATGCCTGTTATCCTTCAGATAGTGCTTCAGGATGTATAAATTCTATTTATAGTTTCCTTGTTGGATGACTGATTGGGCATAACTCAGAGGAATCTATTCATATTCCAAGTTCTTCAATTCAGAATGCATTGAACCCAAGAAGAAGAAGAAGAAGAGGCATAAGATATTGTATCTATTGAAGGAAAATGCAGACCGGCGAATAAATAAATCAGAAATGCAAAAATGGCTGTGGAACGAGGCGTGCGTAAATTAAAGTGACCCACATAAATTGTGGTTGAATGTCGTACTACGTTTAAGGCATAACAACAGATCGCAGCTCCACCAACCACCAGCCACTAGCCACCAGTCACCAGCCACCAGTCACCAGCCACCAGCCACTGGCAACAAGCCGACAAGGGAAAACGCAAAGCGAAATGTATCTGTATCTTTTGTTGAGTATCTGACGTTGAGTGATTGTCAGCTTTGTATGCGCGGGGGCACATCTTGGCATGTGTAAGTATGCGTGTGTGTGTGTGTGTGTGTGTGTGTACATGTGTGTGTGTGTGTGTTGCAACCTTGAGGCTATTTAAATTACAAATCGACGGGCAGCTTTAACAAAAAATACACTCAAACACACACACACACACACACACACACATACACACACATACCAACACACATTCAACAACCAGAATAACAATAACAAAAAGAGCAACAAAAATGAGAAACAAAATTTTTAAACTATTTTCATTTTTTATTTACTGCAGGCACTTTTTGCTCTCCGTTCATCTGTCCCTCCGCCTGTCCGTCTGTCCGTTGGTTTGCCCATTTATCTGTCGCTGTTAGAAATAGAATTCCGTAGATCTTATTTGGCGGAAGACTTATGCGAATCGAACGACTTGGAAATGCCCCGCAAAGTGTTCATTAGGAACTTCAAATTGGCCCAGAACGAGCGCGTTTATCTATTGTTTATACGCCCGAATGGCCATAAAGGTATAAATTGAATTGCTGGCCCCCAGCGGCAATTGCCTGCCACTCCCAGGCTCGCCCCAGCCCGTCTGGGGTCGCGCCCGCTGTGCGACTTTGATTTACGCGAATTTTAATATCTTATTTTTTATGCTCACTCCGATGTTAGGTGAATACTTTTTCTATAATACGTCTCAGTCTATGACTGAGTGCGGGGAGTGACTCACCTGTAAGCGTCATCCAAGGATAACGGGGCAGATCTGCAATGCTCTGACCTGCGCCGCCTGCTCCCGGCACCACGCCGGATGCGGGCTGTGTGCAAGCGTTACCCAGCGAGTCGACGCCAATGGCTCCTGCGCTGGCCGCAGACACCGCCGAAGCGGCTGCCGCGTGTTGATAGAACTGTGCGAAGCTGGCGGATGCCGAAGCAGGTACGCTCATCGACTGATAGCTGTTCATCACGGTGTCGGTGTACCTGCTGGTGAGAGATCGATGTACAAAGGAAACGTTACAAATTAGCATATTTATATACATGGCTGAGTGTGTGTGTGTGTTTGTGTGCGTGCGTGTGTGTACAAATGTAAGAGACTTCGTCCCGTCCCATGCTAATGAGCCACACACAGCGGCATGTGGTCTGCGTCTTGACCAGAGCCACCTCCAGACTTTAACTGCGGTTACGTCTAATTGCGCACTAATTCTGTACACGAAACGCCCGCCGCACGAGTGTGCCTATGCCTCTGCCTCAGCCTGTGACTGTGACTGTGCACTACCATACGGCATGCGTATGCCGTACCGTACACTGAATGCCGTATGCAAATAGCCGGAGTAGTCGGAAGGTCACAGTGCGTGCGAATCTTGTGGCCTGCGACAAATTGCCGAGCGAGCAGCCACCGCAGAGCTGCCCTAATTGGCCCACTGGCCATTGAGGCACAGTGACCCTTAGGAGCGACTCGATGAATGGACAATGGACTAGTCGATAATTAGAGCATATTTGTTTTGGATTTGCGGTTGACCAAGGCGGATTTGGATTTACCCATTTTCCATTTAATGGGACCATAAAACGGACAATAATCGCACCTTTATTCGATAATAATTGACTATTTAATTCAGATCTAAATGCATTAAAATTTGATGTTTGGGATTGAAAGTAAAATTTCGATTATATCCAAGTGTCACCCGTTAGACTTCGTATTGAATCTCTTGATGACTAGGACTAGGAGAACGGAAGAACTCATCATCTTTCAATATTCTTGAAAAAGACAAGCTTATATAAGAAATATCGGTAAGCGACTATTGTTATGATCGAATGCACTGCATCCTTTTAAAGGACTAATTAGATTTCCTTCTGAAGGTACCCAGTATATATTTTGACTCTTTTAAGTTTGCTTAAGGTCTGAAGTGATTCATTGAATGGAGTGAAATTTTTGTTGGTAGCTTACCTGCAGGATTTGTCTTCGAGTCCGGAGAAGCCTGGCATGCCGGAGAGGCCGCCATGGCTGCTGGGGTGATTTGACACGTAAGGATACATCTTGCTGGTGGGTATGGCAAACGAGGAGCTGGCCGCTGGAGAGGGCGAGGAGCTGCTGTCTCCGGTCTGTGAGTTACCCGCCGAGGGCGGTGTTAGCAACAGTTGTTGATGGGCGTGGCCCAGAGATTGATGTCCACCAAGGCCGGCGACGGATCCTTGAGAGCTAACCGCAGCTGCGGCGGCGGCTAATTTGTTGATGTGCTGCTGCTGCTGCAGTTGCAGGGCGGCCGACAGGGAGGAGTACTGCGACTGCTGCTGCTGGTGCTGGTGCTGTTGCTGCGCGGACGATGAGGGCGACGAGGAGGAGACGGGCGAGTTGGACGATTGATTCAGATGCTGGTGGTTAAGCTGGCTGCCTAGTTGCAGAGCACTGGAGCTGGGGGACAGCGAGGACGCCTGCAAGTGGCTGTTACTGACAATACTCCCGGGATGCACCACTGTCGTCGAGGCGGTCGATGCGGAGGCGGCGGCTGCGGCAAGGGCGGCGGCAACTGCTGCTGATGACGAATTTGGGGGAGTTGTGGTTAAGTGCGAACTGATAAATGGCTGAAACTGTGGGTACTTTGGCAGCATACTATCGAAAACAAATTTTGACATTGCACATATTTTTCTCTGGCCGAGAATCGCCGAATTACGCTGTCGGAGTCGAGATCGAGATCGAGATCGGGTCGGTATTTGGCTTGGATGCGGTTATGGGTTCAGAATTCGAACTTGGAATATTTCATATATTTCTTTGTATTTAGAAAGTCAACGTGATTCCTCTTAGACATCGATTAACTCGGACGATGCGACTAACAACTTTCTGCCGCGGCTTTATTCAGTTTATATTAATTATCTATAGTTAAACAATCGATTAAATATTTATGTTTAGATGTGTGTGCGCTTTAACAAATTTGGTTAGAATTCAGTCTCAACACGAGGAGGACCTCTCGCAGAGAGTCCTAGCTACTAGCTACTAGCTACTTCCCCTCCCAAATCGATATAATCGGACACTGAGGACAACCATAAATGCTTCTATTCTAGATTCAAAGACATAACTCAGCCCAACAAGGACAGCTATATGCTCCTTAACGGGAACACATCAGGTCAGAGCGAGACAACTTCAGAGATTTAAGTGTGTCTTCTTCTGTTCTTCCCTCTCTGTCGCTCGCAGGCTAAGGCCTTCACGCACCTCAGCCTAAAGGAGAGTCGTGTTAGGGGAGGAGCGTTTTCCTTTAGTCTTACGGTAAAGAGGAAAGGAGGTACTTTAAGATCTGAAAGTGAATTTGCACTAATGGAATTAAAATTAGCCTTGTCTCGATTTATTATATTATTTATAAAAAATTGCTATGCTTTTTAATTAAACAATCTGCTAGGTAGCTGGGCCTCTGGAAAACGATCCGAAAATTAATCAAATTAAAAAGTACTAAAATGAAAAGTTCCCGACGTAAACAGAGCCTGACAGCATAATCTCTGGGATCAGTTGAGAGATATTTGGAAAAAACATATAACTTGGGAAGAACTGATGGCTGAGTATCGTTCATAAAGAAAGACATAAAAAGCACATTAACAAAATTGAATATATTATAGATATATACAGAGACGATATAAATCTTGTTCTCGGCGTAGACTCGTCGAATCTGATGTGTTTATAATTTCGGTTCTAAGACAAAAATTCGCAACGCAGCGCTTCGAAATATTCTGCACAATGCCAAAGGTTAGTAGGTACTTCTGCATGAGAGGCATGAGAGGCATGAGAGGCGGGGGTTAGCTTTGGGCTGCCTGATTAAACGTTAGACTTGGGTTAGTTAGTATATGTTTTAGGGATAGCAAAAATTGAAACGGCAGATCTGATGCAGTAACTAAATGCGATCAAGTCCTTGCTGGACTTGCTCGGAGTCGGAGTGGATGATAATGGCGGGGTTTACCTTTCGATTAGCAGCTAACAAAATTGCAACTCGCTTTCGCTTTATCGCAGCGCTTGGTGTGCGGCTTGTGGAGCGCGATTCGCGTGAAAAGATTGCGGCTTGAATTCTCAACAAAATTTGTTAAATTTTGCATATGTGTGTTTTCAGTTGCACTTGCAGCTGTTGCTCTATTTGTTGTTGTTGTTGTTGTTTCTGTAGTGGTTGTTGTTGTTGTTGTGTGTGTGTGTGAGTGCAGCGTTTATTTGTTGTAAAAGTAATTAAACTGCGGTCATCAATTACACGGGAAATGCACGAGGCGCGGTCTGCCGTCGCTTGATTTATAGGCGCGCGATTTTTAATGGCTGCGACGGCACTTGGCACTTGGCACTTGGCACTTGGCACTTGTCTTGGCTCGAGGGGAACCCAGGGATTGGGTTAACTGGGGCGTTATATATGTGTTTGAACGTATTTCTTTTTATGGCTCCGGATACTCTTCCATTGATTCACAGCTCACAGTTTTGAGTTTTGAGTCACAGTCACAGTCACAGTTTAGTTAGGCGCGTGGGTGTTCGAATGGAAAGTCGCAGTGCGTTTCCTCTTTTACGACCTTTCGAGTGCGTGTGGCAAGATGTAACAGAGCGAGCGGACAGTGTGTGAGGGGGGAAGGGATCAGGCTTTAATTACTTTGTTTTAAATGCCATAAAAAACACTTTCTTTCCCGACCACCGAAACTATCAAATAGTACGCTAAATTTTATGACTTTTTAATTTTTATGTGTACTCATGGTTGTTATTGTCATTCTTGTCATAGTTGTTGTTCCTTCTTGTGTTTGGGTTTCTTCCCGATTTTGTTTTTGTTTTGTTTTGCTGCTTAGGCAATTAATAATGAGAATGTAACACCGATAATAAATGTAGATCTGTGATCTGTGATAACTGCAGTTCCTGAAGTTAGTGACGCGAAGTCTGCCTCATTGATGGATGAGTGTATCTTCTTATGATTATTTTAGTAGCTGCTGTCGGTGATTTTTATGCGAGCTTCGTGCCACTATAAACCGCACTATAAAGACCGTCGTAATAAGCGGCAACAGTTAAACGACAATAAGAATGCCACAAAATAATAAACAGAGCGGCTGCGGCTGCGGCTGCGGATTCGAATGCGAATGCGAATGAGAACGTGAACGTGAACGCGGACGCGAGGCGAGTCGAATCGAATCGAATCGGATCGGATCGGAACGGAACGGTATAGAGATCGGCCAAGTTATATCGAGTCGAGCTGCACTGAGTTGAGTTGAGCTGCGAGCGCTGTTCCGCAGACACTACTGCGCGCCACGATAATAAATATTATAATAAAACGAAATTTTTAAAAGAGTATAAAAATTTCGTGTAATTGGTAATTTTTGCTGCTGGCGCTGGCTGCGGCGCGGGCAGCGCAGGCAACGCAGCAGTTGGCGACTGTGAGCGAGCGAATGTGGAGAGTTTGGGTTTGGGTTTGGGTTTAGGTTTGAGTTCGTCTGTCTGTCTATGTTCATATGTCTATCTGACTGACTGGGGGCTCTGCTGGCGCGCGTTCTGTTGGATCGCTGTCTCCGTTGCGATGCCGGGTGCGAGTGGGTGCGCGGTTCTTCGGTGTTGGTGTACTGGCGTTGTGTCCGCGTCGGCCGTTGTGGCGTTACGAGCAGCGAAACGTTTATGGCGCAATACAAAAGCCATGCGAGGCTGAGGCCGCAGCTTTGGCCACGCAAAGACATTGTCGCCGTCGCCCAGTCAGCAATTCATTTCAAGCACTGCGCTAAGTCTCTCACACATACGTACACAGAGTACATACACAAACACACAAACACAGAACACAGAAACGCAGAAACAACTCACACACACACGCACACACACACACACATACGCATACGCGCGCAAATTCACAGGCAAATATGCAGTCAATATAGTCTCATGCTCAGTCGACGCCGACGGCGCGGCAATGGCAATAAGAAACACGAACTAACAGCTATTTGTCTCGCTCGCACTCACTGGACCGCAATAAAACGTTTGCAGCAGCAGCGGCAGCAGCATTTGCTCTTGCCTGCTTTCTACATTTGTGTATGCGAGTAAGAATGTGTGTGCGTGTGTGTGTGTGTGTAGCAAGGCATGATGGCCGTTCCGTTTGAGTCAGATACGCCAGCTAAGTGAGCGCAATTGAGTGCAAGAGTAAATTTTTGAGTGCATTTCGCTGGAGTCGTTTCGTGTGGCATTTTCTTGTGCGATTTCTGGCTTTTTAGTGCGCGCCCAATGGATGCTTAATTTTGATGTTTATAACGTGAGAATGCGAATGCGTATGCGCCAAGCGCCCACACCAACCACATCAACCAGACACAGCCATAGCACTTGCCATAACAACAACACAAACAACAGCATCAAATGAGCAAAACTATCGCTTTGAGTGCAAACGCTAAGCCCAATGAGCGAGAGTCAGCGAGTGAAACGCCTTTTTAAGTGTTTTATGCTTTGTTTGGCAAAATGTTATTGTTGCTTAAATTATATTGTATTATTCATGTTGTTTATTCCTATTATATGTGTATGTCGAGTGCCCAACCACCGTGAGTATATGCGACTTGTGCGTGTGTGTGCCCGCGTGTGTGTGTGTGTGTGTGTGCGTGTGCAACGCGCGCCAAAAGATTGCCAAAGAGATTAAGATTGTTATTCGAGAAGATAAATAATTATTTAAATAAAAATGAAACATGGAATTTTAGTCCTTACTTATTTGGTGCATACAATGGCTTATGGCTGTGCTATTGTAATCAAATTATTTGCAATCCTTCAGGACTCAAGCACTTCCCTTACTCCCCACACACTACCCTGTTCTATGCGTCGACTCCCTCGCACTCATTGCTAGTTATCCGTTGTCTTTACCCCTCAGCAAAATTACGAAAAATCCATAAATTCGTGAGATGAAAAACGCCGACACCGTCAAAGTTGCTTCGTACTGTTGTTGTTGTTGTTGTTGTTGTAGTTGTGTTGTTGTTGTAGTATTTGTTATTGTTGTTTCTGTCGTCTTCTGGCGTTGTCGTTTTTGGAATTGCTGTTATGACATTTTTATGAAAAATTTTAAATTTACGATTGGGCAACAACAACCGAAGAAGACAGAGAGGACCCTTCGCAATGTAAATTTCTTTTTGTTTGCTCGAATATCTATGCGGAAATGCTGCGACCCTGCCAATCCGCAGCCCCTCCCTCCCCCGGCTGTTCCATCCGGGTCAGCGCCTAATCTGCTCTCAATGATTCATGCAGCCAAAAAATGTATAGTCAAGTGAACAATTTGAATATCTGGCAGATTTGCGAAATCAGCCAAATTTAAAGTTTTCTTTGCCGATTTGAATTCATTCAAGGAATTTTAATATCAAATAATTGGGGCAGTTCTTCTCATATGAGAAAAATTGTTGTACGAATCAAAGTGATTAATAAGTGTAAAGAAATCAAATAAATATTTCGCCATCTCATAACTTGTGATTTCATGGATGATATAATATAATTATTTGACTAGAATGTGAGATAAATTTCATTTTCGCAGAATCCTTTAGTATTTCGTTAATAAACGTTTTGCTTGGGATATAAATTCTGAAAATGTTCAAGTTCAAAGTGATTATAAACTCTTATAGACTTTGATATAGAAATAAGTCTCATATACAAATAAAACACAAAAATTCCCCGAGTTTCTCAAGCTTATTTCTAAAATGTTTCACATTTTAGGATGAAAGTTGTTTATAAGTATTTTTATTAAATTTTTGAATATTATAATTTTTGAAATTATTTTATTAAAATTTTTATTTATGCTAAGTTCCATTCAGTAAGCCGCCAAAAGACAAACAATTATTTTAAAGTTTAAAACTATTCAATTTTATTCGAATAATAATAATTTATAATAATACAAAAATTTAGATCACAGTTGAAAAAATGTAATAACAATTCAAAATTTTAAAAATAAAAAATAATTATACTAATAATAATAATAATATATATGGTATATTATAATAAATAAATAATAATAAAAATAATAAATAACTAAACTTTCTTATATGGGTAAAGGTAAGAAAATGTTATTTCGATGAACCCCAGGAGCTGCTTTATGGCTTCAATTTAGAGTTATTTTTATATTTATAATGAATAATTTGTTAAATATTTGTTGTCTGTCGCTTGCCAGTAATTTAACAAATCCCCAGCCAATTTCTAAAAAATCAGCGGTGAGTAAATAAAACGATTGAAAATTACCGCTTGCTGATTGCCAATTAAATCGACACCCAGAATAAAGCGTTTAATGGCAGCCCTGACGGATACGGATTTGTATGAGTGATTGTTGTAGAGGCGTGTTGGCGGTGGGCGGAGGGCGGGTGAGAGAGGGAGGCTAGCAGCAAGTATTTAAGATTAATTGCTCATAAATTCCAAATTAATCATTTTGCCACACGTTGGTGCGCATTTATGGGTCATGCAAGTCGCTGCGAGTCGCTGCGAGTGCTGCGGGTGCTGTGAATGCCGCGAATGAGTGCCACTGAGTGCTGGTGAATGGTACTTTGAGTGCACTCGCGAACTCCCGATGTGCTGTGATTTATGGCACCTGCTCCAAATGGGAGTGGGAGCTGGGAGCTGGGAGCTGGGAGTGGAGTGGGACGGGCAACGACCGGAAAATGCAAACCGTCCATTTTGATAATCAAAACAAATAATAAAAGAACTTCACACGTTGTTGCTGAACGGATGCGCACGGAAACACCAACAGCAGGGCAGCAGCAGCAACACCACCAGCAACAACAACAACAACAACACTTTCAACGGCCACTGTTACAATCGCGCCTTTGCCTTTGCCTTCGCCCGCAAACGCCATTAAATGATAATAACCGCAATAAACTATTAAAATTGAAACTGGGTGAGGGGTGCAGCCAGTGAGAATATAACATTAATAATAATAATAATAATAATAATAATACAAATAATAATAAAAATAATAAGGCAAATAATAAATCTGCTTAAATCTACATTGACACAATGAAAATCTATTCGAGATCTTAAAGTGTAGGTCTGGGGCTCTGATTCCGAGTTGCAGTCCAAGGACCATAAAACATGGGTTCAAGCTCATGTGTCTGTAAATGTGTGTGTGTGTGTGTGTGTGCTCTCTGAGGTGTCACGTTCTAGAAAGGATGCAACTATAAAGCCCGCTGTGGCTTTTCAGATACTTCGGGCTGTGCCTACGACAAGAAACAAAAAGAGTAAATCGTTTAATAAGTTTAGGCGGAAAATAAATATTTAAAATTAAAATAATTGTTCCTAAGACTAAGAAATTTATTTGTTGTTTCACAATTTATAAATAAATATCTTAAAATAAAAATACGTTATTTTAGCAGTAAAACAAGTAATTTGTGGAACTCCTTTAAGTGATAGTCCTCATTATGTTTATATGCATATAAGTCTTATATTTAATATTTATATTTTTTTTACATTTTAAAAATATTTTAGGAATTATTTAAGGTTTTTAAATAAATTTAAAAGCTATAAACATTTTTTATTACTTTGTCTGTTCGACCGTCACTCCTGAGCCCAATAAATGGCCCTTAATGTGCGCCTGCGTGTGCGTGTCACTCGACCCAAGCAGTTCTCCGGGATGAAGCGGGAGACTGGAATGAACTGCTTGGAATGGACTGCTTGCACAGCACGTAACTGCACGAAGGCATAAAAGAAATTCCAAATAATTATATTTATTATATATTATTTAGTATTAAATTAAAAAAAAAAATGTTTGAATGAAAAAGTCTAAAATTGCGATTCTCCTTTATTTCGTCACACTTGAAAATTAGGAGTCCATTTTACATATGATAATAATATAAATAATTTATATATATGTAATAAAAAATAAAATAATATAATAGCTCTTAACTTGGGTGATTATTTGGGGCTTGGCATCTTCTTTGGGGGAGTCTCACAAGTATCAGCCTGTACGAACACATGTGCTGCCAGTCTGCAGTTACATATGTCCTGTGAGAATGTCCACATTATATATATCCTTAACACACATAACTCACGTTCTGAAGTACAGAACTCCCTATCAGACACACATTTTATCGGGATAGTAAAAAATTCATGCGGCTATAAAGTAGAACATGAAGTGACTCATTCTGGGCCGAGAGTGGAAAAGTCACTCGAAGATGGCGGTAACTGGCGGTAACTGCAGAAAGTGGTTACGAGTCATCCGTAACCGGGATCGATTGAGTCGGGCTGAGTGAAGTTGAAGGGAACTTTCACTCAATTGATGTCAAGGACTGGAGCTTCTTTGATGTTGCACATCAAATTCATTCCTTAATTTGAAACTCTTTTATGGCGGCAGTTTATGACTTGTTTGGGTCCTGCGGTTCGCCTAAGCCCAATTCAAGCCGTACTCAGGTTCCGGTTTCAGTTCCGTTTCAGTCACCCCCTGATCCGGCCCATTGACAATGTGCCTGTAAATGATTTGAATGACGATTATAAAATGCCTTGTCACGCAATCATTTTTTAATCCTTCGAGGCTGACGCACATGGCCGTGTTTTATGATCTCGTTTCCGTTCTTGTTCCCACTTCGCGATGATGGACGAGGACCAGCCCCTATTCGAGAAATGGGTTTGTGTGTCAGCCTCGATCTCATCCGTCCACCGGCAACGCTTCGCCACTCGACTTGGCGCATTCCTCAAAACGACTCAATAAAATTTATACGAGTACCAGCCAAGTGTCTGTGCGCCTTGTTCCGGCTTCATTCGGCCAAGTTTATTGCACTTTAATTGCCCTAATGATGTACCGTTTTGTTAATTACGCGAATGAAAATTATAAATCACAAATCTAATTAAATGCGTAAGAGAACAGTCGTTAAACCGAACAACACGCCGTCTGCTCAACACTTTCTCCGCACGCCTTTCTCCACACGCCTTTCCCCACGCATGGGAGAATCCCAAAGGCCTCACTCGACTCGCATGCAACGGAAAAATAGAAGCGCCCACATAATTTTAAATAATTGCAGTATTTCAAACAGTTAGAGCCCCTTAGCCACCTTTGCACAGGAATTAATTATTTCACATAATTAATAATAAACTGTCACAGTAATTCAAATCTCCTGAAAGGAAGGTAAGAGACAGGAAGCAAGGACAACAAAACGAATGAAGATCTTCCAAGTATCAACTTTTCCTCGCATCGATTTTAATTTTAATCTTGCTGCATATTTGATTTATAGTAGAACAAATTATATATTAATATAAATCAGAGAGATCAATTAATTTTTTTAGTCTGTTATAATTGAAGTTTTTTTAAGGATAAAAATTTGGTTATTTAATTGTATTTAAAATTGCTGAAGAAATACGTTTTGATTTTTATATTTTAATAATAAGTAATATAATATATAATAATTAATATTTAATAATTTATAATTAATGTCTTTAAGTTTTGTTTAACTTTTAGTTAATTCAGTATAAGGACACAAAAACTCCTTTAGTCTTAAACACGAATCGCTGTATGGAAGTTCCTCGACTCATGGCGCATCAATTTAAATTTTTTTTATTTTTATTTTAAAGTTAGTTGAGTTGTAGAAACTTTAACTCCAGTTTGAATTTGATTTTTTTTTTATTAAGACGATTTAAATTGTGATTTATTGTAATCGATACTTTCACTACATAAGCATCCTCGATATCCCTGTATCTGCTTACTCCTGGTCCATAAAAGTCAAAATGAAACGTTTGTTTCCAAATTGACAATAATTCATTTCGTTCTTATTTATTAATAAATTATAAATTATATATTATATAAAGATAATATATATTTGGATAAGAAAGAGAGAAATGCCTGGGATATAAATCAGGGAGCCAACCGAAGCATGGGAAATGCTTTCCAATTTTGTGTTTTTCTTTTATATCAAAATTCCTCATTCAGTAGTCACATCCCCCCCACCTGTTGGATGACCTTTAGTGATGGCGGGCAACTCTCTCAATGTAGCCAGAAGATAGTAGGTTTAAATACATAGTAGCGTAAGTGAAGGTATTCATACGAGGACTCACATAATATACTTTAAAGCAGTTGAAGGATTCTTCCAATAGTAGAAAGTCAGTTCATTTTTTGTATGATATTTGTGACTTATCCTATGCAGGGAATTTACTTGATGATGATATTCAGAGAGATGCCCCGATGGGACAAATAGTTGCGTCAATACTTGACACTAGTTTAAGGATTTAATGAGAAGGGACATTCATGGTTCTAGGTAAATCAATTTGTTTTGATGTATTGCAGCTTGTGGGTTTTATGGCCGCCTTTTGTGTGCATTGGGGAAGACGTATAATTTCGTTGAATCGTGTTGATATTTCTATGAAGTGGAAATATTTTCCTCTAATTGGTTATCGTAAAGCATTGCAGCGAGAGGGCCTTCAGTAAGCTTAAGTTTTCCAAGTTTTCCATCTGGGCAGATGGTCAGAGGGACGGCGGTGGTTCCGGCATGAACATCATTTGTGTAGCGCACGGCGACGAGCGTGTTTTATAGGCCTCGACAAGACATTAAAACACGCACACGCCCCTTTTTTCATGTGCCCAAAGCGGACGGGCAGCGGATGGGGTGGCGTTGAATGTCCTACCGCATTTTCCTGCTCCCAGATGGAAAAGCGAATTTGAGCAAAGTGCAACAGAAAGTCAGCCAAAGCTGCTGGGCCTCAGATGCTCGCTGGTTGCCCAAGATGCCGCCGATGATGATGGGGCAGGCAGCGAAAGGAGATTTCAATATCATAAAAAATCGTATTAAGAGAATCTCATATTGGGAATCGTAAAGTTTTTACGAGCGTTTAATGGACTCTTGCAGTAAGCGTGAGTATTTACGCGCTGCTTAAAAGCGGTAAAATATGACCAAGTGGTGTCGAGGGAAGCACACACACACACACACACACACACACACACACGCACACGAATACGCACGTTAAAATTCGTGGACCCTCTAACCACTAGCGCACAATCACACTCGCACACACACTTGCACACACACACACACATAGCAAACAATTTGAGCAGAAAGCTTACATGTTTCCTGCAGAAGAAGAACCGAGAATGGCCGGCGATGCCGATGAGCCGCATAACTGCGCAGGATAACATTTTAAAATAGGAACGTAAATTGTGTATTATTCGAAGGTAAAGCACCGTCTCTTTCAATTATCAGGGGGGACGCTGATAAGCATTTGCCTATCACCGGCGACGCGCACCGCAGCGCCATCTAGCCGCGAAGTGCAACAACTGGCAGCTAACGCCTTGACTTCGTCGGTCAAGCAGTGCCGTTAAAGCAGTGCAATTGCGTCCTTGCTATAAAACAGTTAATGAGGGTGGAGTGGAGTGGAGTGAGGGTGCAATGATATTCCACTTCCCATACCGAAATGACAGTAATTCCATTTATAATCCTCTGATCAGAGTTTCCTCTTCTCTTGCCTTTTCTGGGAGTGGCCACAGGTAGGTGGGAGAGAAATAACAGTTTGTGCTGCTGTTTCACAACAAGGACATGGCATGGCCTACAAATAGTCAAAACTGTCAGTCAGACAGCGCGGATGGCTTAGAAAAGTGCTTAACTGATATAAGGATTTATTTAATTTAATTTTTGAAATTACAATTAAAATTAAATTAAAAAAAAAACAAATATAAATTTTGGTCTTAATTTTTTTTTTTTATTTATTAAATAAGAGAGACAGGAATTTAAAAAAATAATCGGCATTTATTAAATATTTTAATTTTATTAAATTATATTAATAAATTTCGTGTTGAGCGAAATGATTGCATTTTTCTTAAAGGTTTGTGAAGTCATTGAGAAACGTTAATTTTATATTAATATAATTTTAATATAATTTATTGATTTAAGGACTTAAAGATGCACTTATTAATTATAATTATACCCTTAACAGGATAAAGGTATGAAAACTGAATGAGGACATTTTCTGCCTTGCAGAGTTGGGCAGCTCTGATCCCCTGCTTAATGCACACCTCAGGAAGCCCAAGGCAGACCTGGGCCTGCTTTCCCTATGAATGCTTCGGGCAGACCAACCTTAGGCGTACGACGTGGTCATTCGGATGTGTTTCTCATTGCGAGCCATTCGTAGGTGAAGTCACGTAGAACAACAGTTTTGAACCTGGACAAATGGCATATGTCTGGTGACAACGACCTGACGACTTCATTAGACGCGGACATATATCAGCGAAGTGTCCGACTAACGACTGGCCAGAGTTATGTGACTTCTAGAAAGGATTTCCTATAATTTCTAGCTCTTCTCAGTGTCGAGCAGTTGGTTAAATCATCGGAACTGTCGACCCGCGCTTCTGACTTTGTAAGCGTGATTACCAAGGGCCTTGCTGGCAACCACAGGCAATCTCCACCTTCGCATTCGGCTTTGACTCTGGTTGGCGGCTCTGGGCATATAAATCAAGTGGAGTGTCGAGTAACGAATGGCGAGTCGAGGGCGCACTCACAGCTCGTAAAGCGAATCTCGACGATCCCACAAATGTTTGTTAATTATGGTTTTGCGTAACATTCTCATTGGCGTGGCCATTTGCTGACCCGGCCAGAAGCGGACCCACTCGTGAGTAATTTGTATTTGAGCCCGTTAAAGTGTCGAACTTTCAAAATTCAAATTCTCCGACACGTAGTCCCATATGCAGCGGCACGACTCTATTCAAGATTTGTGCATCGGCCCTTCTGCCGCTCACCGCATCCCGCATCCCGCATCCCGCATCCCGCATTCCGCATCCCATTATCCAGCCCACAATTCGGATGGCGAGCATCTCCGAAAAGGCACGTCCGGTCGAGAGACCCCGGCAATCAAACACTATTTGCAACAATTTATAAGATTTTCGCTGCTGCAGCGCCCATTGAAGCCAAACGCCAGCTCGGGTAGCCGTCCCAGGAACGGGGCCGATCCGCGAGAATCACGCCAAGTCGCTTAGATGCAATCTGGACTAGTCGCCAGCCCGCACTTTGATAGCCTTTTGAATTGCTTTTGCTCCTCAGACGCCACACGGCACTCGTCCAGCCCGAGGCGCTACTGGCGTCTGCACTTGAGCATGGAATTTCGCTATGTTCAACGTTGCATCCATCGATGGTGCAAGATGATCTTCCGAACATGCCGGCGCCTGTTTGGGCATCCAGTTTCGATAAGGAGTCATTGGATTCTTTGGGGTCAGCCGGAGCTATCCCAGGGCCACATTTGGCCGGGATGCACGAGCTCACTTCAAATACACAAAATCTTCAGATAATCTATATATATATATATAAATATATAGAGATATTCGGTGACTCTCGAGTTTCCCACTCAGGTGATCACATGGTCTGGATACCTAGTCTATTCTGATCCTAAGTTATGGCTCAGTGTAACAGCATTAATTTTGTTTCTATCGACTCGAAGAATTGTATAATTTGTTCCCAGTGTGGATTGAATTGATTATTTGATTGGATCTCCGATCGAAAACATTCGATTAGAGGCATCATAAAAGCGTAATAAATGTTAAACGTAAAATATTATAATCTTAACGCTCTTGCATACATTTATTGGATACTCCGTCGAGATTCCGACTTGAACCATAGAAATCGTGTTCCATACACCAAGGGGACTGCTCATAGACAGAAACTAACACTTTCAGTCCATAAAAGTTAAATAAATTTCTCGAATTTATTTATTTTGTATCTCTCAGGTATTTTTGACAGCCCCGAGTCTCAGTCTGTGGTTCGCTTGCAGTACAGTCAAGGATACACCAAGGTCCTGGGGCTTTATGGAAAATTAATTATGGAACTGTGAGCCTGAACAACACTTTCTCCTTTACATTATTTAAATGCTAATTTCGGGCAAAAACTAATTGAACGCTCGGTAATTGAAATTCAAATGGCGATTTCATTTGCATGGCAGCAAATTGTGGAGCTCGTTTCGAGCTAATGATGCCAATTCAATTGGACGGAGTGTGCATCCATAATCAGACCATGTCACCTGATTGTCCAGCGGGACAGTTGGAGCTCGTAGAAGTCACTATGGGCTGACCTTTGCTGGATGAGTTCGTGTGGGGACCTGAAAGACACCCAAATGAACAGCCTAAAGACCAAAGGGCCAAGCAACACTGGCACCGACAGCGACAGCGACCAGACCGCACCAGAAACCGGATCAACCACTTTGGCGGTGATGGCGACGACGAAGATGTCGTCGGCGATGGTGACGGTGACATGGCGGCAACAATGGCTGTGATAACAAAAACCGCATAGGAATGGCCTAGGCCGACAGTCGAGCTCTGGATCTCTGGCAAGGTGTGTAGGTATGGGATAAGACATGGGCACAGGCATGGGCATGGTTGTCTGAATGCCCATAAATAGAATAGAACTAAAGCGAGAGTTTACCAAACAAATTTCATCCCCTTCCTCGAGCACTTCTGCTTTCCACTTCGCTCTCAGTTCACTCTCTGCGCAGCGCTCCTTGAGGCCTGATTGTGAAACTGTGCCTTCCTCGAAGGCAGGCATCCGATTCGGTACGACCAGTGGTAGGGGCATGGGCCCGGCTAGGGGCAGGGGTGGTGGTTGTGTTGGGAACAGCCATGACAACGTTCTTGCCGGCAGTCTTGGAACGGACTAAAAACTAGTTTCGGACCATTGACTCATCGTGTGGTCATCCAGTGGCAAACTCTTTGGCCTGTCATTCGAGCCAAATGTGGTTCGTACGGGCCTTAACACAGAGGCCTAGAGGGCAGAGCTTGGGTCATCGTCCATATATTTATTGATTGACCGAGTTATTGTATCGGACTTAAATTCAAATGCGAGGATTCACTTTGGTTGAGAACTCACTGCCTCAGGCTCACGGCTCACGGCTCCCATAAATTACGATGCGATTAAGATTTGTTGTTGGTACGCAGCACACAACCTTTTAGGCAGGATACAGGTCCAAAATACATTGTTGCATGTATTTTAAATAGACTACAAAGACAGCACATTCTATGGCAATTAGGTGTCCCTTAGCTCGGATTAAGGAACCCCAACGCATCACAAACGTGTCTGCCCCTCGCATCGGGGATCTCGAATCTTTGACAGCTAAAAGGAAAGGTGAAAGCTGCACTGACAATCCGTACGCATTCCCCTCAGAAATTCCACCGGACTTCGACAATTGATTTTCAATATAAATAAAAAATCGATCCTGCCTGTCATAGACATCGGCGAGTGCGTGTGATAATTTGTTCTTTTATTTTTAATTAATGTAATTAAAATTAGCGGAAAGATGAAAATGATAAATTTGTATTTATATCTTCTACGATCTTTATCCAGGTGTATATTTATTTTGGAACACCTTTCGATTGAATATTTGGGCTCCATTGAATTTCAATGTGATGATCTCTTTTATGGCAAAAGCTTTGTCCTAACGATTTTCTGCTCGGATTATGCATTAATTATCATTTATCACATGTGCATAAATAATCCGTTGAAGGTCAATAATTTATTTCGCTCGAAGTTGGGTTCCTACGAGGCGAGAGATTGTATTTAATTGCCTATAAAATATTTAGTGGTATTTCAGCGGATCCTGATTTACCGTTATATTATAGAGTATCATCATCAGCATCAGTCGAAGCTCATTATTATTTGTAGTTCAGCAAAGATTGAAATTTTTCCTATATCAAGTGAATCCAGTCCAGATCCTTAAACTTGTGTCTTTGAGAGGACTTTCAGACATTATAAAACCAAGAAGGGAATTCCTATTTTAATCACTTTAATACTAATACTAAAAATAATCAATTGATACTTAAGATAATCGCTAGGTAACAAATTAAATAAGTCTCGGATATCGAAGAGAAAATGTTGAATCCTAAAATCCATATTTCCCCAGTTCCCTAAAGGAAAGGAAGGCAAGGGGCCTATTATTAATACTCGTCTTTGGGACAATCGATTAAAAATGGATGCATTATTGATGGAGAGTGGAGAGTGGAGATTGGAGAGGGTCTGAGAGCATATGTGATATGCATAAGTGAGTGCTAGATGCTTCCCTGGAGGCTGTTAAGGAAATTTAGATGGAAGAAAGTCCTCATGGCGGAAGAGCATTAAACGCACAATAACAAGTATCCACAGGCGTTCGCCAATCAAATCGATGCTCAGCTATCGGCCTGTTCGTGCCCAGGAGATTCAATGAAAAGATTGGAGGCTCTGGAGGCTTTTCCCAATTTGGTTGGGGCCGTGCGAATTTACGTGACGCTGACACTTGCTATCTGGAGCCATAAACTCGTTGGGCTTATCATCGCCGAGGGTCATTAAAATTAAGTTTTAGTGCCGGGATAGACGTTCCGGCTGCATTCGGCTTGGCGAGCGAACATACGCCAATTATGCGCACAGTCGGACTTTGCATGTCTGAGTCGTCCATTCGTCCAGTTGTCCACTCCTCCATTCGTCCGCTCGTCCGTTCGTCCCGCTGGCTTCATGGTGGCACAGGGCCAGTCTGGGCGAGTCTCGGCCAGTCCCGGGCACTCGCGGCTACTCGTGGCCTGTCGCGGCCGTTGGCCAGTCCCTGACGCGGAACAGTGGCCTGTGGCAGGGCTATATTTACGAGTTCTTCGAATGAGAGTGCGAAGAACGCGACGGTGCGAGGGCAAGGGCGAGGGTGAGGGTGAGGATGAGGATGCGGACAAGAGTTTGCACACAGGTCGGCGGGACTGCAGGCAGTAGGAAGAGCTCTCGGGTGGTCGGTGCACCAATTCTTTGCTCTACTGTGGGACATAATTACGCGGGGGATTATCATAACAAACTTAATGGCACAGTGACCACTGTGTATAATGCACTCGCACAAGTGTGCAAATTAGTGGTTACATTATCTTCCTTCGTTTCGCGTGTCAGTTCGCATTCAGTGTCTCATCCCTCCACGTGTGACTTGTAGGTGTGAGGAGATTATGGTCGGCCATTACAATGAGAAGGTAGCTGAGGCTGAGGCTGAGGCCGAATATCGGCAGTTCGTATGGAAATAATGATGGAATTCATCAATGAAGCAACTGGTGAGTTGACATCAATTTGAAGGATCAGTAAGCAAATCTTGGATTAAGCCTGATTATTCTACTTTAATTATTTTTAGCATGAAGGAGTGTGAAGGATTAAGTGTTAATTTAAAATAAAGAAGTAAATATAGTTTAAAAAGTAGTTAGAGATCATAGGTTAATTCTTACAGTTTAGAGCGCTTCGAACTCCTCCCAAGAAAATGTTTCCTTCAAAGTGAAGGACTTGGAGCTTGTGTTAAGCACAAACTAACAATAAATACTACATATTAAATATTTAGGTTGTTCAATAAAAGGCCAAGCCTTGGGAGAGAGAGAAAGAGAGAGAAAGAGTCTCTTGCTGCTTAGGGAACAGTTAGCTATTGAGTAAAGGAGTTCACTCCTTACTATACTTTGAGTGTTAACTCCTTTTGAATTCAATGTTCACACAATGAAGGAATCATTTTCCGGTTTTTCTAGTCTCATAAATCACAATCCTTACATTTCAAACAGAACACGAAAATGTGTGCAAGAGCCACGAGTAGACGGGCAAACTTCCAGATGGACTTGCGACTCTCGGAGAATAAGGAGCACAAACAGAACTCCCTTCAGTTCCTTGCCGCGTATTGACGCCATTCATGCGACAGGCACCCGGGAGTGAGATCGTCCATTGAAGGGTTAAACTGTCCAATTGCCCGGCAGGGCCATAAACTGTAGGATTCTCGTCTTTGAAACGCTTTGGAAATCCTTTGGAGGAATAATAAAATGGCAAACAAAAGTCGCGGCCTGCTGGACAGCTCGTCCCTCCTCGCATACCTCGCATACCTCGCGCACCCTTTGCCCACGTTGTCGAAGGGTAAAAATATGGATGCAGCAGCGACAACTTTACTCTTTAGGTACACAAACGCACACAGACAAACAGCCGAGTGTATGTGTGTACGTGTGTAGCTGTGTGCGTGTATCTGCAAAACGTCACACCGCGTCGCGTTTTACGACCGTCGTTCACCTTTTGTTCATCGAGTTTATTGCCCTCCGCTGCTTACTTCTGTACATCTTTGAGTCAGGACTCTGGACTCTAGACTCCGGACTCTAGACTCTGGCCCAGGTCTCAGGTCTCTGGTCTCTGGACTCCGGACTACGTATTTCCGTCTTAGGCTTTAAATTTTCAGATCGATTGCATAGGCTTCTGCTTGGCACTTAACTTTCACATCGTTTTTTCACTTTCATCCACAAGTGTGGTGGGGCATGCAACCGGTCATGAGTGATGCCATGGGGCCAACAGTTGGCTGATAGTTCAGAGCGTAAGTCTCCCGATTGACAGCCTTGAAGGAGTGTGGCAAGGAGCAACAAGTTCACCTTGGTGGCAGTCGTTAACTCGTTGCATTTGGCGAAATGCTGCTTAACGAGTGAAACGGCTTCAAGGACACTTTGCGCACAAAAAACGAAGACAACACAGCTAAAAGGATATTTCACGGAACAGGCGGATAGGAGATGTTCCTACAGGTAGATCAGGCATCTGCAGTTAAAAAACTCATTTCGGGGCTTCGATACGCCGTTCAAGGACGCAGATACCTTTCCCTATTGAACCTGACGTCGATGCCATAACAGTCCGTGAGTTCTCAAGCCCTAACCCTAAATGTAACCCAGTCCGGAACCCTGTCCTTGTCCTTCAGCCTTTATGACCCGCAAAATCTACGCAACGTTGCGAATTTCTGGAATTTATCTAACGATGAATCGTAAAGAATTTTAAGGATAAGTCATTGAAAAATATTGAAAATTCTTTGAGCGTAAAAAATTATTTCTTACTTTGTATTTCCTCCCATAAAATATTTTGTATTGATTAATTACAAAGTAAAGGATACCTGCTTCATATTATATGAAACTAAGAAGTTTTAGTACTTGATCTAAAAAGTCATGTGCATCGGAGTAAACATTGCCAACGAGTTGTGAGTCTTGATCCTTCGATTGGTATTCGGTACTCAAGTGACTTTATGGTTTCCATAATATTACCTTTAATTTAATTTTATTTCACTTATTGATTTAGTTTCATTTCTAATAACTGAAAGGCCCTAAAAGGCTTCGAGTAGTTGGATTCTAAACAATTGAAATAATAATTAAAATAATAATAATAATAATAATAATAATAATTATAACTAAGGCTCTGACCGGTAGTGTGAAGTTCCCTACTGAGAACTTTCCTAAGATGTGCGACTCTCTATAAATCTTGATAAATCAAATTAAATAAAAATTATATACAAATTCCTAAATCTCCAAAAAGTCGAAGCACCTCCAGAAACTACTTTTTTTTTTTATTATTTTTTATTATTTTTTGCTTATATTTAAATGAGTCATGAAAGTTATAAACTTGTTGGGAGGACTAGAAGGGACACTTGTCCGACTGCCGTACGACCACAGGATGCTAGGAGATATCGGAAAACAATTTTTCTACTCCCAATATGTTTTTTTTCAACTATAGTTGGATTGGGAAGGTCCCCTACCAATTTAGTCCCTACCATCCTTGCTATAAAATAAACCCTACAACTACAGACGCGGATTCTTGATTTTAATTGTAGGCAATGGACTCTATAAATATTGAAAATAATATTCTTATTCCATTTATTCTTTTGTGATTTTTCAGGAATAAAATTTTATCCATTCCTTCATTTTATTTTTTAAATGCGTTCCTAACAACTTGTAAGACTCCTTGAGATCCTTGACCACTAAGGGTAGCGCTTCGATTTCAGAAAGAGGAACAGTGAGAGAGAGAGAGAGAGAGAGAGAGAGAGAGAGAGAGAGAGAGAGAGAGAGAGAGAGAGAGAGTAACATGTCATTTCCCTTCTTTAAACAATGACTAATTAATGTAAATGAATTATTTAAATAAATGTTTATAAATATTCGTAAATATTTAAATTGGCTTCGTAATTGGAAGATTTGTTAAATCTCGAAGTCCACTGAAGTGCGTAGCTTTCTTTAAGGCAACAACAACTCCTCAGTTTGTTTTCTGTTTTTAATTAATTTTATTTTTGAATTAATCCACAGGCGGTAGGGGCAAGGGGGGCAGGGCTTGCGCTCGCTTTTGGTGGCACGTCGAAACAAGAATTGAATTGATAATTTATATACTTTGTATTGAATTAATGTTAAGTGTCGCTTTTACGGCCGCAGATACCTCCAGGCAGCAGAGACAGGGAGAGAGAGAGAGAGAGATAGCAACAACACTGCAATAATGTTAATAATAAAAATAATAGTCGTGGGCCCAACAACAATGTGGATTGGGGCCCGTGATTGGGGCTCCGGTCGACACATGCCAATTGATACATAAATCACTTTGAATGTGTCATAAAATATTTTTACTATCAATAAAAATACAATTAAATTATCATTAAAAACATATTCGCTTGTTCTCCCAGATAATTTTGATATTAACTTAAATTTCTCGGGCAAATCTATTCGCAAGAAATGACAGCAAATTCATCGTTTATATTTAGAACATCGAGTCATCTAAACAACTAACTAATACGTATATATATATATATATATATTTATATTTTTATAAATTTATAAATTTATATTTTTATAATTTTGTACACATATAAATAAAAAGTATTTTTATTTATTTTTTGCTTTATTATACAAATTTGTCTTAGCCGAAGAAAGTCGATACTCCGTAATATAGAGCTCCTTAAAGGCGAGATCCGAAAGTGAATTCATAATTTATTTAAGTTTATTAAATTTTTTATTTTGGCCAATTTTCCTCACTGTTATATTAATTGGCAATAGTTTTCTAAGCTAATTAAATCTGTCTCGAGTGCGACAGATATGTTTCCTGATCTCAGAATCTTGGGAAATAAATGTTTATATTCCCATAGCGGATACACGAATTTTAATTCCCATTAAATGTGTTTAGAAGGAATTATATATTAATTATTTACTTGATGTTTTAATGAATTAAACATGAAATTTAAAGTTGATGTTTGTTTCCAATATATCTTTGCTTTTAATTAATATTATTATCACTATTTTACACCCTCCATCAAAATCTTCCCTAACATCAAAATTAATTCCATTTAAGGAGTTAATTAAATTTATTTCTGATCTTTAAATCCTATACATTTTGTACTAGATTTCTTTTAGTCTGTGATGCATCAACTTTAAGGCGACTTTAAAAATAAAAAAAAATATGGAACAAAAAAGTTGTTATTTATTCTTAAGTTAATTTAATGAGTTTTTAATTTAAAGTTAATTTTTTTAAGCACAGAAATTGTGTAATTTATTATATTTTTATTATTATATTCTTTCCCATTTCCTTTTTCCAACTTTGTGTCTTTGATTTCCCTCTCTCCCTCTCTCTCTCCCTCGCCTTCTTTTCTTCGTTTGCCTCTACCCTCGTCTCTCCAGCGACTCAAGCAAATGGAGCGATTTTCAATTAAAAACCTATGAAGAACTGCATCCGCAGGTGATTACACTGGACGGCCCCCATATGAAATGTTTCCATTACGGCCTAACGAGTTATTAGAGTCGAGTTGACTGTGCATGTGGCATTGGGCGGCGTTGGGCGGCATTGGCTCGTGGTTGGAGCTGATGGAATGCCATGTGTGGAGGGGCATGTCCCACATACCGTCCGACACACTCACACATACATCAGTGCAGACACACACACGCACACACACACACGCACACACACACACCCACATGTATCCAAAGAAGTACTTGAGCCAGTTGCTCATTACACTCGACTGAATAATTATTTCAATAAACAAGAATCGGGCTCTCGAACTGGGCCCGGGTCTCGATTATGAACTGTGCCGGAACGACGCGCACATAATACCATATTTCAAATTTCAATTAAGCCCAAGTGGTGAGAGAGGAGCCCGCTGTTACCCCTTTGCCCAACCCCCTGGCTCCTGGCACTCGAACTACCAATTGCACCAATGCACGACTCTCCAAAGTATTTCCTGGGAGGGAAGGGTGGTAAGAGGGAAGAGGGAGGAGGGAGGAGGGGAGAGGCTGGGGGATAGGCCATTGATCTTTGAAGAATCGTATTTGACTTTTGACTTTTCGATACATAAAGATTTTGTTTTATGGCCAATTCAATTGGATACATCGGACCTAAAAGGAACTCAAGAGCACGGCCAGCAAACGTTCTGCCAATGTTTGGGCCACTTGCCTCAATGCCTTGGCAAATCTTGGGCCTCGAGTGCGCAAGACTCGGATGTGCGAGGAGCTCTGACGGATCTTGTGGCTGGCCGAGAAATTTGTGTTAAATTAAAAACAAGTTCATGCCTCGCATTTCAAAATAGCACTCAAAGTACAGTTAGCCGCCAAAGATCGAACGTGCATAAACATGTTTAAAGTGTCGCACACTCTGCGTTTGGGCCAAATAAATGTCAAATAAATGTCGAGGTCCAAAACAAATTCCAGCGATAAGAATCGGGCAAGGGACTGGGATTGGGACTGGGATTGGGACTGGGATTGGGAATGGAGTCTTGGCCAGTGAGTGGATTCAGCGCGTATCTCCCAGATACAGATAGAGCAGCCATACTTCGTTTAAGGCGGGAAAACAAAAGCTTTTCTAAAAACCAGTGCCCTATCACCCCTTCGCCCGCCTTCCCCCTCGCCCAGGGTGTCTCTCCTCGCCGTTTGCATTTCATTCCCGTGAACAAACAAAGAAAAAGTTGCCTTCAAATTAAAATTCACTTGGCCGTCCCATCCGTCCGCACGTTGAAAGGGATGCTGTTGTTGTAGTAGTTGTTGTTGTTGTTGTTGTTGTAACTCTTCTACCAACTGGAATGCGTATGTGTGTGTAAGTCTGTGTGTGTGTGTGTAGGTTGCCAAATCGGATCCCGTTTTTGGAGAAGCAACTGGAGGCTGAGGCTGAGGCTGAGGCTGAGGCTGAGGCTGCGGCTGGGGCTGAGTTAAATACCCAAACGGCATTTTGCATATTCCATCGATTTTTCGTCGGCCAAATGAGTGCGCGCATAATCAGGGCGTAAATGAGTCAGAGAGAGACAAAGCTTGGCTGACTGTCGGCCTGCTAGAGCGAGAGAGCGATAGAGTGAGAGGGCGAGAGGGCGAGAGTTGCTGTTGGGGCCGGCTCTCTGGGTGTGTCTGCTGTCGCGGAGGAAATGTGTCGCCAAAGATGCTAATTTATTATCGATTTGCTATCATTTGCCATACCATGTGCAGGTCCTGTCTCCCTCAGCCCCACCCGTCACCACTCACCCCTCACCCTTTCACCCTTCCAACTTCCCTCTTCCCCCTAGCCACATGTGCTGCTTTCTAGCGAATCTAAGCGTTCTGCCTGTCGCATAAATCTCGCTAATTTATGTAGGATGCGTGCAAAATGCTAACAAACTATGTTGCAAGTCTCATGTCGCAGAGGCAAGCAGCAAGCCGCAAGTAGCAGTCGCAAGGTACCAACGCCCCCTAACCTGACTGCCCCTCCCTCCCGCTTCACCACCTGCTTGGCTGTCATCCAGGGAAATGTCGTGCATATCAAATTCGTGGTTCAAAGCTCGAAATGCAAAATGCGAATTGCAAAATGTAAAATGCAATGTTCCTCCCTTCTCCTTCCTCTCTTTCTCCTTCTTCCTTAGTTCATTTGTTTATCTCTCTCATAGTTGTAATTTATAATTGTTGTTGTTGTTGTCGCCGTGACATCTTTCGATTTATTTAACTGTCAATTTCTGTCGCACTTCAAAGAACGATTCCCACAGTCAAACTCGTGTTTTGTCCGCAATTTATGAAACTCGCCTGCCATGCGGCAGTCAGTCCCACTGTGGGCTGTGGGCTGTGGGCTGTGGGCGAAGGGGCCGGAGGGTTGTCCGCACCCTCTGGAATATTGATATTGATATTGTTATAACTCTTGTAATCGAAGCGCTGCCACAGCCCACTTCACGTTATAATCGTCTATTGAGGCGCGTACTTAGCACGAAATTCATTAACTTCGACTCGGTCTTCGGCTGTCCCTGCGAAGGGAATCGATTCGCTGAGGACCTCATCTTTGACATTTATTCAAATAGTATTGATCTCACATACAAAGTGCATAATTATTTACAACTGAATGAGATTATCATGGAAATAATTCTTAAAATAAAACGATGTTCCTTTCAAAAATCCACAAGGCTTTACTCGCAATAGTCTGCGATGCAATACATACATATCCTTTTAAAAATAAAGGGACCCTTTGAATGTTTTACAATGACTTACGACTTGAATTGATCTGATAGTTTATTATGTTATTTATTTATTATTTTATATTTTTAATCTATTTATTTTCAATTTATAAATGGAAAGATCCTTCTATAAATTCGAGAGTTGTTCTTTATTAATTTTATCAATATATCCTTTTACTTAAAAAATAACTTTTATTCGTTTAAGTAGAATATGAAGCAATTAATCAATTAATCTCAAGGATGCCAGGTTGAATCATATTTATACCTCAAAGGGCTGTTCACCCTTAATCAAACATGTGTTAAAGAGCAGAGATATTCAATTCCAATTCCGTCGGCTTCTTTTATTTATTTTATTTATTAATTCACTTCTGAAGTCGATGTAAATTTTAGTTCGATTTAAAAGTTTGTTGATTCCAATTATAGCGCACTTTGAATCTAAGATTTTTATATGGTGTATATGTTTTATATGGTATATATGTTATATGTTTTATACATTTTATTTATTTTATATATTTTATGTACTTTATGTATTTAATTATTTATTTTATATATTTAAAGTATTTTATAAGTTTTTTATATTTTATATATTTTAATTACTTTGTGTTGTTATATAATTTATGTATTTTATGTATTTTATGTATTTTATGTATTTTATGTATTTTATATATTTTATATACGTTATATATTTTATATATTTTACATTTTTTTTTTCCTTTATATATTTTATATTTATATATATTTAAAGTATTTTATGTATTTTGTATATTTAAAGTTTGTATGCTTTATATATTTTATATATTTTCATTACGTTATATTTCTTATATTTTATATATTTTATATATTTTAATTACTTTGTGTATTTTTTGTATTTTATGTATTTTATATATTTTTTTTATTTTATATATTTTATTTACCTTATATATTTTAATTAAGTTATATTTTATATATTCTATATTTTTATAGTTAATTATTATTTAAATATTTATTCTGGTTTTCCATTGTTTCATTAGTTTAGAGATTCAACTAGCGCGAGTTGACAAAAATTAATAAATAATTATTTGAATTATTTTGGGCTTGAAATGGAATTTAATTTCGAAGGCATCGCTCCACAGTCTGAGAGTCTTAGAAGATCCGTATAGGACGATTATTTTTGAATTATTGCGGCTCATAACTTTCCAAAGGGTCAAATGTCTCTGATTATTTATTTATATTGTAAATGATTTAAATTTCTTAATGCTGTATTTCTTACGCGCCTTAAGTGGAGCTGCAGATAGAGCCTCCAGCTGATAGGCTGACCCAGACTGCCCCCTAAGCTACGGAGCAAGGTGCCTCCGGTCTGGTGTGCAGTAAATGAAGTCATAAAATAATTTAAATCTGAATTTAAGTGACTATAAAGCACATTATATTTGATGATAAGCGGACATCGCGAATACGAACACGAGGCGATCGTCCGAGCTGTGAAGCGTCAACAGTGGGCATGGTCCGATATTTCTTATTCAATTAAGTACACTCTGTGCTTATAAAGACTCAAATTGTCTCAACGAGAATGAATTAATAAAATATATTTATATATATTCGGGAATCTCTTGTTTATATCAAGGGGAAGTGATTGAGATGAAGAAAGAGTATCGAAATTTAAGTTCATCTAAAGCCTAGAGTTGAAGATACATATGGTATGCATAAGATATATCTAGAATATTGGTAGAAGGTGCCCTAAGGCAATCGAAATCATCGATTGATTTCTTCCTTTGAAATTTGTTTTTCTCTCGTGAATTGCCTTCCTTTTCCCTAATAAAGAATGAAAGTATTACGGGAATTTATTGTTAAATATTAAGTACGGCAACAAGCCAGCCCCCGCCCCCCTGGACGACTGCCCTTAACTGTGTGTCGGTTAAAACTGGAATACGTCTCTGCACGCCAACATTATCGGCCATTAGCCAGGAGAACGCCTTGGGATCTTGGGCAGTGGCTCCTCCGGCAATAACATGCTTGAACTTTGGACATGGCCGTGGGCTGGGGAGGGGAGGGTGGTGCTAGCTGGAGGGCTGGGCGCGATGGTGTCACATTTATTCAGCAATTTATGGGCGACTAATGGCAATAATGAATGCACTTTATAGGCCCATCCATAATGCCCTGAGACAATCGAAGCACACCGAGAATTACGCAAATCGCACAAATTTTTCACTGTGCGGTTCCCCGAATCGCGGAAGGAGAGATGCGAATTTCGGACACGATTGCATGGAGCCCATTGGAGCTCGGTCTCCCACCAAGCTGGACCAGACCAAGAGGTCCAACAATAATTTTCAAAATGGTCTCTGAAAGTTTGGACCTTTAATTTGAATTTGGGACTTTGAAAGATTTGCTGCGAGGCAGCGAAGAAGCCGCATGGACTCCGAGGGTAATTGGAGAAGCCCAAACCTCGTCCAGATTGGCTGAAAGACTGGACGGTTGAATGGTTGGATAGTTGGATGGCTCGGTGTTTGGGACAAGTTGTGTGTGTTTTATGGCCCTGTTAATGTGTTTTTAAATCGATTAGTGGGAAATAATCGTATGAGAGGCCGCAGCAAAGCTCCTCGGCTCGGCTTGCCTATGGAGATCCGAGAGCCTTATGATAGATTCGTGTGCAGGGACCGCCGACAGGGATTATATAATTATGCAATTATGTGGACTTTATGTTAATCTCTCTCTGAATAGACAATAACCGCGCATCGCTTTCGCGGGTTCGCCTTTACACGGCCGTAAACCAAATATATTTAAAATAGCTTCTGATTTATGTGCGTATCCCATGTTGTGGCTGGGCCTCAGCAAATTTTTCATGTTTTAATATTAAAGCTAATAAAAATAATGTTTGAATTTGCATACCAACCCTTTAACACGATGGAGCGTAGTTTTTACGGCCATAATCCACAAATCTTAAAAAACAAAAGAAATAAAACCGAGAAGGAAACAAACAATAAACAAACTCAAGCAACATAAAGCTGAAACGAGAGGAAAAATGGATGGAATCTTTTATTAGTTTTACAGTCTGGATAATTTACTCGATATTCTGTCTATATAGTATTATATGTAAACCCTTTATGACGTATCAAAAAGAGATCTTGGAGTAGGAAAGTGTTCTTTGAACATGGGACATGTTTTTATGGCGTCAGGATATCCGTCCTTGAAATGCATAGTGGCAGACCGACCAAATTTCGGAAAGGTCATCCCACCAAAGGTCAACCTGAGATAGACTAGGAGATGAGCTCCTTCTCCCTACGACGGCAGACTCAAAAAATTCAAAGATTTACTTGCTGCTGATGTCAAAGGATCTATTATCCAACCCTTTATATAGTATAGTATATATATCTGGAAAAGCTTTAAACCCTTTAAAACTATCTAAATTATAGACTTGAGGAAACTTTTCATTTGAGGAAGTAAAAGATTTGTATAGAAATTTATTCTGAGATTCGTTTCAAATATAAATTATTTAATTTAAAGAACTTGAGAGAAGCGTCGTGGTAGTTAATGCCAGAGGAGCCGCAGGAGCCACAGCTGACTCCGTGGGGAACGTGATTGTTCGTGCCACCCACACACTATTCGCAGGCGTCGTCAGGTGTCTGGAACGATAATGTGGCTCACAAATTGGAAGATATTGTTTTTAATAATAAACGGATTCCAGAAACGGTTTTGGCTTGGAGTAAAGCGATTCCTCGGGCTCTACGTACGGGTGGGGGGTGTGAGTGGAAGTTTTGGGGAACTTGAAAATTCTGGACCTCTGAGGTTCTTTCACTCAAGAGTTCTGCTCAAACGATGCGCGTAGCAAGTCGGCAGCAGATTCTCAAGAGTCTCAGCCGCAAAATTCCAACACACAGCACTACGCACAAACTTACACACACGCACACACACACACACACACACACATACAAACATTTTGGGATCCCGGAGTAGGCAAAGTCTCCAACGGCAGGGCCGCTGACCAGCTGCAGCTGCGGCCTCCGTCTCGGTCTCTGTCTCAGTCTCAGTCGCAGTCGACGTTGCCGCTGACGTTCATATCGCCGCTGACGCAGCCGTCATCGTCGACGCTTGTGTCTGCGCTGTCTTTGTTTGCCATTATGGTCGTTGGGTATAGCGTTCTCGCTCCCACCAAAATGGCCGCAATGGCCGTCGCTTGCTCACTCGCACTCACGCACGGCCGCAGCGCTCCCGTTCACTCGCGTCGTCTCGGTCGGATTTTGGGTGCGGTACGACTAGCGTGTAGCTGCGCGGTTGTGGCAGCTTTGCCGTTGGCGCAACAGGGCGCAATATATAACGCGTTGACGGCGAGTGACACGCCCACAAAGTGTAGCCGGTTCCGAGCAGTGGCTGCCCCACCGTCAGCTCCAAGCTTCGCAGTCGAGACTCGCGAGTGGCGAGGCCGCGGGCCGCCTGCGAAGCTTATCGGCCGTCGCGGTTACCGCGGTTGTCGCGGTTGCCGCTGTCGCAGTTGTTGTTGCTGCGGCTGTTGTTGTAGCTCCTGCCTCTATTGTTGTTGCTATTGTTTGCCGCTGATGTTGCACAGTATCTGTTATCAATTCAGCTGTGCGTTGGGAGTTGATGCTGCTGGGCACTTAACTCGACGCTTGGCAATTTCCAGTTGATTGGCTGTAGTTCTTGAGATTTTCGATATCGTGTGCGAGAAATTTGCATCCAGACGCAGGACACAAAACGCAAAATGCAGGACAAAGGACACGGACACGGGACAAGGGAGACGGGACACGGGACACGGGACACGGCACACAGGACACCAGTCACAGATCGCATATTGTATGCACATTACGTGGCTGCCAACTACTGGAAGCAGCTGCTGCTTCACTTTCCATCCACTTAACTGGCATCCATCTCCTCAGGCATCCATTCATATTCCTCCCGATTCCGAATGGTGCAAATCACATGCATCTTCCTCCGGCATCAGTGGAAGTGCAGTTGTGCATAATTTGTATCTTGCCAACTGCTGGCTGTTCATGTGTCCTGCGTCCTGCGTCCTGTTGCAGTCCCTGCAGCTTCTGTTACTAATAGCCAAGTCTTGTCGCCTGCTGCTCTAGCTGCAGGTCCTGGCCTCCTCATCTCTCGTCTCCCCTTGTCTAATCGTAATCATTATTGACTGCAATGGCAATCGCCAAGTCTTTCCTGCGTCTTTCAAACTTTGCTCCCTCCCTCCCTCTCTCTCTCTCGCTCACTCTCTACCTTTGGTTCTTGCTCCTCTTTTCTCTTCTCGTCGTTTGGTTGCTTCACTGGTTGTCCTTCGTTTGAATTGCACTTTTTTATGACTATGCAATTAGGGGTAAATGCAATCGAGGTATGCACACGCATACACATGCACACATACAGATTCACATAGATATTCCACACACACACACACACATACTTACGCACACAGCTGCTGGTTTTGCAAAGGTTTGAATTGTAAGGGTGTTGCATGACCGAACAAGGGTAAGGGTAGTTTATTATCTGTGCAACTGGAATGAGGGGTTGACACAAACACCAGCACACATTCAGATGCACACACATGCACACACGCACACACACACCAAAGAGTTAACCCAACACTCTTGAAACTCACCAAAGATTTTATAATTTCGTTTCAAAGGACATTTCTTTTATATGCGTTCTAAGGGATAATTGCGCTTTCCATCAGATGTTTGGGTGAAGAACTTAAACTGCATTTAAATAAATCTAAACTCTAAATATTCTTTAATTTATTTAAATTTATTTAATTAATTTATTTAATTTATTTATTATTTAATATAGAGAAATATAAAGAATTCAAAAGATCCTTAAATATATTTTACTTTCTAATTGCTCCCCTGTGAAAAAGTGAATTGTTTCAATTACAACAACACAAGGATGCTAGTTGTAGATTTAAAATTCATCCAGGACTCTAGACATTCCGAATGTTAGGTATATCAATATTTCCGTCTTTATCGTTGGAGTTAATGTCTTAAGAAACTAGAGTAGTTTTCATGATGACCCTTGGGAGCCTGAAACCCAAAAAGGCCAAAAAACTAACTGTTCTACAGAAATTTAATAAAATTCTAAGGCAAAATTTATTATCAACAAACGATTTATATAATGAGACGTCTTGGAACTGGTTGACCGGATTCGTTGGGGAGCTGTATGGGTGCCGGCTTGGGTTCAGCCTCTGGGAACGGCCATAGGTATGGGTCCGGGTCTGGATTGGAATGTGGTTGCGGGTGGGGGGATTTACAGTGGTGCTTGGGACTGTTGAGTGGGGGCTGGGGCTGGGAGCTGGGCAATGGGCGTTGGGCGTTGGGCGTTGGGCGTTGGTCCATTGTCGATGTATTTGCGCATTGTGCAGAAAAGTCGTAAAAATTTCTGCTGTCTACGTATGAAATGAATGGGAAAGGCGGATTTTGCGGAGAAGCTGGCAGTGCAAGGAAATGCCAGCAAACAATTCTTGTAAACTTTACGAGCGCAAATATAATTCAAATGGTCATTAATTACAACAACAACTACATCGGAACGAGTATGAAGAGCAGGCCGAGTCAAAGAGGAGAAAACAAACTGGAAATGGGTCGCAGACAGCCCTAAAAGTGCCCCATAAATGAATTGAAGACGCGCCGGCGATTGGCACAACAAAGCAAGCCCAGCAAGCCCAGCAAGCCCAGCAACAACAAATGGCCGAGGGTGAACTTGGCCATGTACAACAACAACGGCAATAGCAACAGCAACAACAACAACAACAACAAATAGAACGACAATATCAACAGCAACAGAAAAATCAAAAGTAAAAGCTCCATGAGGAAAAAGCCCAGTAGGAGCAAAGCACGAAACAAAGTCAAAGCCAGAGACAGAGCCAAAGTCAAAGCCAAAGCCAAAGCCAAAGCCAGAGCCAGAGCCAAAGCGAAAACAAGGCGAAGCAAAATCAAGAGAAGCAACAACAAGCGGGAGCATAGCACGTGGTCGGGAAATTTGATGTCAAGTCGCTGTCGGCACGGAATTCGAAAAATTTCCCAATTTCGAATTTGCAATGCCCGTAAAGCACAGTCGTAACTGTAAACGACTCTTAGTGCTGCTGCCATGCAGCTGAGCCGAAAAGTACCAGCCATGGGACATTTTAGTCGTTGAGTCGCTGCGCACATGGATAACATAGATACACACGCACACAGCCGCGCGAGTGTTTATACACGCACATGCCGTACACGTAGATACATGTATATGCACACTCGCACACACTGTGTGCGGACGGTCTAGCGGTGGTACACAGATATGCGGCAGTACACACAGATACTCGGTCGGGCCGTGGGACGATATCTGTGTGATACGTACAGATACAGAAAGAGGCGAACGTCCGCGTCCGCGTGCGCGTCGCAACCACAGTGGCCGGCGTCGTCGCCGGCAGAGGCAGAGGCCAAGCGGCGAACAAGAAATTGTCGGGCGACGGCTTCAAATGAACGCAAAACGTTGAAAAGCAAACATCCGCCAAAAAAATAAACGTCCCAATATTGCGGCAGCTAAAAATAAACTTCAAGTACTTAGCTATTAGCAATATCTGTAACTGTAAAAGTAACTGTAACTGTAAATGTAACTGTAACTGTAAATGTAACTCTGTGTGACAATCAACAAATAAAAACAAACTAAGCAACAGCGAAGTATGTTCTCAGTTTGCGGTGCATGAGTGTGTGTGTGAGTGCTTTGTCTTGCTATAAATCAAATTTTTAGTTAAAATTGTGTTTTATGTGCCAAATTAATGTGAACAATAATATTTTATAGTTTCTCGTCGTTTAGTTAACCGTTAAAACGATGCGTCCAAAACAGGTTTGTCTTTACCAGCTGCAGTTTCTGCGTTTGTCTTTCTCTCTCTTTCCCACGCACTGACTCTCTGTGCTGTGTGCGTGTGTGTGTGTGCGATCGTAAGAGACATCTTATCTCTCACACTCGAGTATGAATGAAAAAATGCATGAGCAAACTGGTTCCCTGGGAGCCCTAGACCGCAGTGATAACTTGCCTATGTTGTGAATTGAATTATTTTTAAATAATTTTCTTTTTCCTTTCACAGATAACAAAGCGTTGCCACTGGCTGTTTTAAATGCCGCCCATAAACACCAAATAACAAATTTGCGCTCGTTCCCCGTTAGTTGGATGAATGTCGCATGTCAAGGTCTTATTAAACATTGAAGCACATCCAAAGCAAAAGTCCCCAAAAGTTGCGTGTCTGTGTGAAAGTCTCGTTTGTCTGTCTGCGTGCCATTGACATTGACTTATGGGAATGACTGCGAAGGGGTGTGGGGGCACTTGCGGGGCTGAACTGGCTGAGTTCTAGGTCGACCCTTTGACGAATACGCTGCCTGACTTTTTGGTTTATGCTTCGTTGCTGTTCTCATTGTCGGTTTCTTTTCGTTTTCTTCTTTCCATTCGTATTCGTACTCGTATTCCCTTTCGCACTCGCTACGCATGTTTATGGTTTGTTATGTTTTTGGTTGCCAGCTTGCTGCGTCGACGTCACTCACAGATGTAAAATGACGCACACACAGACAGTTAACGAGCTCCCTGAACGCCTATGTATGGGGAGAGAGCGAGAGAAATAAATTCAGATAACAGCAGCGCGTTGGCCAAAGGGAGAGAATGAAAGAATGACGAAACATCATCTGTCTGGGATGCTAGCTTAGCACTTCAGGCCTTCTGCGGCCTAACGATGAATGAAATTCTGACTGATTGACTGACGGACTCTGCCGGCAGCGCCTATGAGTATCTGTCCCCAACAGTGTTCACAAGTTGATGACGGCAATTATTCTCCACTTTACTTTCACACTTCTCTTCCGTTGGAAATCCCATTACTGCCAATTATTCCTTTCTCCTATGACTTAATTATTTGTATTGTTGAGGCAGGTTGACCGCCTGTTCCGAATATTTCAAGCCATTTCCCGGTCAAGTACGCGCAAACATTTTATTTATTTTTCAGATATCTGAAGTGAAGAGTTCATGGACACCGAAGAGATGGTAAGCGGCAACATTGACGGTGAGTTAAGCGACAATCTTAATATGTAAATAACGATAACAGTTAATAATTATCTGTAAATTCTACTGCGATTAGTAATTAAGTTTTGGGGACATTAAGTCATCAAGTATTTTACATCTAACCCATTTGCTACGTTTGTATTTTAACTTGTGGTCCAATCGTTCACACGCCGCCCCCATCACAACGGCCATTATTGCCATCCCGACAATGGGGCGTATGCGCAACAAATCTGCGCACTAGAGGGCGGCCACCTGGCACTTACGTACTTGTTAGTCACTGAAATCGGGCTTAAAGGCAACGAGCTATTTGGTTTACGAGGCGCAGCGGGCAGGCCGCAGTTCATTTCACATGCGTATAAATCAATCGATGGACAGTCTGCCAGGGGGGCCGGTCAGGGGCATGAGCATGAGCAGGGGCAGGGGCAGGGGCAGCAAGACCGGGGTGCCTGATAATGAGGTGCAGCCGACCAGACTGACTACAACGACCATAAAGTTGAGTTTTACGACTGTGAACGCATAATTACGCACTCTCGCACCTAAGAGATGGCACAGGGGCGGATTTGAGGTGTTCCCCGTCGCCCTTGGGCCACTCAACGACCGTTTGATGACAGAAAAAACAAAATGGCAAGAGCCCAATAGAAATTTTGCCATTTTATCCGTGTTACGCACATGATACATGATACGCGGCAGATGCAGGCGTGAAATACAGGCATTGCACATATGTCCTCATGATTGGCCCCGCCGAATTCTGGACTTGCCTTGCATTGGCGGTGTTGCGATGTTGCGATGTTTTCAGTCCCATTTTTCGCAAATTATAAAACGCCAGAGCTTCGTACGCCTCACTGTGATTTATGTTATGAAGTCTGTGGATGCAGATGCTGGCACTGCGGTTGGTGGTGGGTTCGTAATGAAGCTATAAGGATGCCCGGGCTGAGCCGGAGAATTTACATTCATGAACAGCAGTTACTACTTCTTTACGCAGACACACACACATTCGTGGCATGCATGCCTACCGCACAGCACATTTAATTTAATGCCACACGCTCCACGAAGCACAAAGAGGCGACAAATACTTAGACTGAGAGATGAGGTTGCTGGGGCTTGGGCTTGGGCAAAGACGACTTCTGCTTTCTTGCAAATTATCAAATTGTCGAGCTTGACGTGGAACGTCAACCTTGCACTGGAGTCGCTTGGTGCGTGGGTGAAACTGTAAACGTGGGGAGTGGGAGGGGGAATGGTGTGGCTTGGGCTGCCCACGAGCAGCGTTAAGTGTTAAATTACCCACACACTGAATGTGGAGACAGACCATGAACGCAACGAAGGCGTGGCCAAGGCATAAACGGGGCGTCTAATTTGGTCATTGAAACTGCAGTGCAGACAAGACAAAATCATATCGTCGTCTGCTGTTCTTGTCCTGGCCACCGTCGCGTCTGTTCTCCTCCTTCTGCTCCATGGTGCATAAATTGCACACTAATTGTGTCCATTCCAGAGCTTCCACTTGAAGTTAAGAGCAGCTGTCGCTCATACGCCACCACGAGCTTCCAGCCCAATCCGACCTCTGCGCTCCACTATCATAGCTGATGGCAGTGGCCCAGCCCCTGCTGCCAGTTGAGAATTGGCTTTGGGTTGAGCAAAGCGGAGCCCATCCTTTCAGTCTCAGGCAGCCAAGGACCAACGCCTTGTGTTTTTAGTTTGGGTGTGAAATCTAATTTGAAAAGTTTGTGTAGTCATTTTGATGCCGGCGCACACTCAGCAGCATATGCTGCTCACCGCTTGGGTTTCTTTCCTAATTTTGTTTGCAAGTCGTTGACGCAATATTGGCCCGCATCTGGGAACCCCAAGCCGGGCCACCGACACGTCTTACCCAAGCCGCAAGAGCCGCAGAGCCGCAGAGCCGCAACCACATTTGCCATGCACTGGCTAAAGGTTCCAAATTTAAATTACACTCGATATCAAATACTTCTGATTGCGGGCTACGATGAGCGATAACAAGCTTGAAATGGCTGCTCCTGTAAGGATATGAGAAAGATCCGCCCCTCCCTTTTGAACTATACAGGACTCAGAGGGTTGAGTAAATATTAGATTTTTGCCTGATTGAATTTTTTAGCTTGCTTTTTATTCAGAGCTCGGGCTCCCGATTCGCGATTCGCTGTGGCATCTCTGGTCCGCACCCAAAGTCAGCTCGAGGTGAAACTAATTTAAAAAACTAAATTAAACTTCAATTTTCGAGTCATAATCCCCGATGGGTGATAACGACAGGAAAAATGTATGCACTGTTTCGCTTCGGGAAAAGAAAGCGAAATCCAAATGTTGGAAAATAATTGAGAAGTAGAAAAGTAGAAGGAAAAGTCATTTCAAAACTACGCCCCAAAGACACTGAGCGGAGGAGCGTTTGCAGGAATCAAGCAGCAGCTTTTACTGGCTGGGGGAACTTTAGAGCGGCTGCGATGGTTGTGTGTGTGGGTGTTTCGGTGTGTGGGTGTGTGGGTGTGGCTGTGCCTGGACCACCTCTCCACCCATCCCTAAAGGAAACAATCAACTGAAAGCACTGGTAGCCTCTTTAGCGCTGCAGTCCAGGGCAGGTGGAAGAGGGCGGGGATGTTCCATAGAGCAGGAGCAGGAGCAGGAGCAGGGGCTGTAAATCGTGTCGAGGCTGGGGGTTGCGAACAGGGTTTTAGATGGGGGTTGGATGTGCGTCTGCTGCTAACAATGGCGCAATGGTGTCTGTAATTTCAAGCAATTGTTTCCCTTCGTTTATGACGTCTTTGTCTGTCGCTGGGACCACCGACTGACGATTGGCGACTGACGACTGACGACTGACGACTGCCGTCTTGAGGTTCAGCGTCTTCTCCTCCTGCGTATCCACATCTTGGCCCCAGCCAAACGAAGCGTAGAAATTTCAAACAGTTGCTGCAGCTCCAATACTCATGAGTGGCGTTTAGCACCTTGGGCCGGGCAAACGATTCGACATAAAGTCACGTACCGTTGCGCTGTGCGATTACGGAAACAAGAGATTTCCGTACGGTGGCCAAAACAACGTCCGTCCCGAGGCCCGCTCAGCGGCTTTGGTCTGCTGCTACGTTCCACACGACTCATTGCGCTTGCAAATTGTCGCACATTCTTAAAGGTGGGCGTTGCGGCAAGGCCCGTCCATCAACGGCCCCAGTCCCCACGTCGACGTCGACGTCTGCTTAGGATGAAACCGCCCTTGGCGCTCGTTATGCGGCCCCGTCTGTCTGTGTGTCCACTTGTCAGTCGGCTCGTCCCTTCCGTCCGTTCAACCGCTTCTGTCTGCCTGTCTGCCTGTCTGCATGTCTCTGCCTCCCCGTCCTGTGGGTGGGGGAGCGTTTTGCATTGGAATTTGCTTTGCCAAATGCCGCCATTTAGGGTTGTGCCAATAAAAAAATGATATTTATGGTTGTAACGGCCGTTTTGTGTGTGCGTTTCATCCCTCCCCGCCGCCACCATCGTAGGGCCCGCAACCCCCAATATATTGACTAGTCCACGTGGCGGTGGTGGTCCTTGGCACACAAAATCACGCACACTCTTACATGCACAGAGACGCAGATGTGTGTATATAGGCCTCAGCACAGTGGGTCGCATTTGAGTACGACTTGATTAAAACTCCATCATTCCAGCTGTAGATATTTGATTTACTCTTACAGAATATTTTATTTTCATTTATTTTATTCCTCGTATTAATCACTAAAATATATACTAAACAGCGGATAATGGGAAAAATGAATCAGGTTTTTATTTATTTATTATTTTAGTTCTTTACAAGAGCAGAGAAACTTAACTATTCATCTGACTTCATCTAATTTTTCAACCTTTACGTTACTATGGAATTTTTTCTTTTTATTGAAAACATGTTGGTTTTGCCCACTGTGCCTTGGGGTTGGACATTTTTGGTTGCACACAAATGAAATCTCACAGGCATAACGAGCTCACGACTCTTTTTGGCAAGGGTTGGGCATGGGCCGAGACTCTCTAGAAGTACACATTCACACACACACACACACACATGCACACTTACGCAAAGAAGTGGCTAAGCACACGTACATATACATAGAAAAATATGGCACGTACTCTTCGAGAGCCATAAGTTTACGTTTTATATCGGGCAAACTGTGCAATATTATAAATTTTGAATTTTATCTTAGGCATTAGATTGCCAGAGAGTTTGGCTGGTTGGCTGCCAGGCTGCCTGGCTGCCTGGCTGGTTGGCTGGTTGGCTGGTTGACTGCCTGCTCGGGGTCGGAGCCGACTCCTTTTGGGTGTGTGTGTGTTTGCCATCTTGGATTAAATGGAAGGACGTGCCCGTGAGCCGATGTCGGTGGAGGTGGAGGTGACTGGGAGCTGGGAACAGGGGACAGGGGACAAGGAGGAAAGGTTAAAATGTGAGATGAGGATGTGGTAGGAGTGTGGGGGACAACATTATGCATCTCTGTCTTGTTCCAACTCTAACAAAGGGTGATTATCACGATTGGCAGACTAGTTGCGGCATTAGTTAGTCCAGGACTAATTCAGAGCGGCAGAAGCAACTTGTGAGTCGTAACTTGCTTAAGTTATTGTTGTTAATCTCTTGTCATTTGCTCTTTCACCTGTTCCTAGGACACATGAAATATGGCCGAAGTCAGAAAGTCCAAGGACACGCTCGGAGTTTATCAAAATCATGTGCCAGACTCCTGTTTTCGTAGTGGTGTGCGCTTCTGCGAGCAACCACCAAACACAGTCACATGAACTGCATCAAAGGACTCAGGCCGGAAGTACTGCGTTTTCTGCGTAACGGCTTATTACACGAGCGGGCACGACACGGCACTACACGACACGGCACGACACGGCGCGAGACACGGACACGAGCCGGCACGAAGAAAGAGCGACAATTACGGGACTCGCCGTTTAGATTTTCCTGCCGGCAACTCAGTTGCGACCGTGCAATCGTCGGGTCAACAACAGTGACTGTCCACAGCGCGAGGGTTTCATAGACTTCATAGACCGAGGAGCTACCGTTCCTCGCAGTCGAGCGGTCGAATCACTTGAAAGTCGTAATTGTAGAACCTGTGCAACTTCGTATACGTATACTGAATGTATCCTGAGTGTATCCTATCCGGTATACCTTCAGTATACGTAACACGAGGAAACACCAGCAACGCGGGATGTGCTTTAAAAATAATAATAAATAATTAAACATAAGAAAAATAATAATTTAACTTGAATATTCACCAAATCACTTCACTCTTAAGAACTCGCGTTTTGACAATCGTTGTTCAAATAAAATTTATATTGTTTTCTATGTGAAAAATAGTTGTTTTAATTAATTTTATTATTCGGATATATGGGGATTATCTCTTTTAGGTATCATCACTCACACCACCTGTTGCTGCGCCTTGTGATGGATGCCTGCCCATCATGGAAGGACGAGGAATCAGCTGATTTTGGCCTTGATGGGGGCGTCTTCCGGCAGCTCTTGAGACTTTTACTCAAACTCAAAAATGACAACTAATTTTAAAAATATCCTTCATTTGACTAAATAAATTTATGTTTTCCATTATTAAAATATAAATTTTTCAAATGTAATAATAATAAAAAAATCACTTAACTTACATAAATAAAAATCTTAAACAAAATCTTTGCGTTGTTTTGTTATTTTCTGCAGATTTTCGTTTCGTATTTACTCAAGGAAAACATGTTGAAAATGTATTTGCTTAGAATTTTATGTTTATAAAGAAGCTATAAATAATACCTAAAATATATTTTAAATTATTATGAATCTTTACGACTCGAGAGGTGATCAAACAACATCGTAAATGCCGAAATTTTAATTTTATTTTAATGATTGATCGACTTGAATCGCAGAGCTTGACTTTTGTCTTTATTTGAAATATTATTTAAAATATTATTTTCTCAATTATGGAAAGATTATATCATAAAACTGCAAGCTATTTTTGCACAGTGTAGGTTTTTATTTTTAAGTTGGACTTTCAGCAAGCCTTGATTATTATGTATTATTTAAAATGTATAAAATACAATAAAATAATAATAAAATTTGAAAATATCGCAGAAATATTGTTGATAAATATAAATGAGAGGAGCTACGTTAGATTTCCAGTATATTAGCACGATTAGGTTAGGTTAGGTTAGAAGTAATTTGATCTAAGAGTATTCCGCAGATAAATAGACATTTAAACGTAAAAATATTTATTTGCGTTAAATTAAAATTCAAAACATTATACGTCTATAATATTATTGTTATGTAAATGCCATGAGGCAACATAACAAATAATAAAACAAAAAGAATCGAATTTTTAATGCGTTGAATTTGAACGCAGCGCTGTGAGCGACAGTTGACGCAACATGTAAAGCGCCATCTGTTGAAGAAGGGCTGCATCATCGTTAAAATGTACGTCCATTGACTGCGCAAAATCTTGTGCTATGATTGGGGTTGGACGACTCTTATCAGAACTGTAAGCCTTTAAATAATAACTTATTGTTTTAAAGCAAAAGAAAAATATACCACATCTTTGGAAGAAAGTTTTTATTTTTAAATCTAAAAAGGTTTGACTATGAATAGATATATTTAAGGCTGGGGGTTCAAGAACACTAAGACAGTTTTGCTTTTATTTTAAGACACATTGGCTTGAAAGCAGAAATGAAGACGTATACAATGTTAGCCGATCGTGCTGTCAGTTGAGATGCCATTGAACCATAGTTGAATTTGTTATCGAAGGGAGGAGAAGTAATGTGGGCATTAAAGATGCTTGCATCAGTTGGAAAAGGAAGGAAACAGAATGAAAAGTGAAGAACTGGAGTGAGACCCAACAACAACGGCAATGAGAAAGCCGAGAGATAACGAAACGAAACAAGAAACTCACTTGACAACGACAACAGCAACAGCAACAGCAACAACGACAACAACAACAACGGCAAGCAACGCACAAGCAAGCAAGTAAACAGCAAGAAGAACGCCAAATGAATTTATGAACATGCTCTCCGGTCGGTTGTCTTGTCGACCGGGCCGGTCTATTTCACGGTCCCTTTTGGTTACCCCCCGTGCCTTAGCAGAATGCAACCGGTTGTCATGGCAACAATGGCCGATACGAAGGAGCGCTCAAAGAGCAGACCAAGAACATTTAATTCGGCCATATTTGATTTTGGAAGTACACAAATTGTTGTTGCTTATCTCATTACGTCTGCTACGTTGTCTTGTCGTTATTGTTCTCGTGCTCTATCCCTCTATCCCTCTGTCGCTCTCTCACTCCCTCTCGCACTCGCTCTTTCGCTTACTCTGTCCCTTTCGCTCTCCTTTCCTTTGTACTTCACGTTCTGCTTTGAATGGGGTGGTTTTTTTCTCGTGCTTGCAATGCGTCTGCTCGAGGCTTTGTCTGATTTCGTATATGTTTTCCATATTCCATTATTGATATGGAACTAAATGTATTTGGAGCTGTGGTCCATCCATGTGCACACACATACACACACACATACGATGCTTACACATTTAATAATGTATTTGAGTGGGGAACTTTTGTGTACAATTTTAATGCACACTTCAACTTTTAATGCATCTATTTGGCTCACCTCTTTACATGGCTTGGTGGGTCAGCCAAACAGAAACAATAGACGCATCGTCTATGAGGCGCATTTTATGATGATCTGTAGTCGGTTTTACGATCCAACAATTAAGAAACTGTGCGCTAAACAGGTCTTTAAAAACAAATAAATCACCTCGACATTGTCTCCCGCCCATTCAGATCCAAGTATAGATACGTATTCCCCATAAGCATTCCCCCCACATATTCACCAAAATATATATTTAACATGCAGCAGGGGTTTGTACGCCTAAGCGGCCATCGATTAACTATAAAACTTACGATTTACGATTGTCATAATAAAATCATGAATTTTCTGGCTACTCGAACTGAAATGGATGGAAATACTTCAGGCCGAGAATTTATTCCTTGTTACCCGAGGACTTTATTTCTCCAGTTGTTGGTTGAAGATAAAGAAGTCCCTTAACCAATAATATATTTATTACTGAAATAAATTATCGATTAATAATCAAAGTAAATGGGGGAAATTTTCATTTTTGTAAGTAAATCGTTCATTACTTTTATTTATTATTTATATTTATTATTTATATTTATTACTTATATTTATTATTTATTTATTCAACATTTTATACAAATAAGCTTCAATTTTTGTTGTATTTTGTCATAAATGGATGATTCTGAGTAAGCCGCGTTTATACGGACGGACAGACAGACGGGGATGATTGCACCGCCTAGATAATAATCCTTATCACAAATATATATATATATATATATATATATATATATATATGTATATACTCGAAGAGGCTGAACGTTTCTCATCCCGAGTGCACAATTTTAAAAGGAAGAATATATAAAAAGGGTAAAACTATCCTTCTACTGCGAAAGACATGTTAGCAACACCTCAACATTTATTATCCTTTATGAGGAATGTCATTTATTACTTTCATATTTGTAGATAGAAGCAATAATATATGTTGAAAGTTTTAAAGAATTCTAAAAGTTCCAAGAGTTCAGAAAATCGAGAAAATTAAACATGTCATTCAAAAATTCCATGATTAAATAAGGGGAAACTTGGATTTGCATGAGGATTCAGATATTTGTAATTCCTTACAGTCCTTATATATATAAACTCAAAGCTTGCACTGACAATTAATATAATTATAAAACAATAAGTAACTATTTATTTATAGTATTTATTTCCAGCTGTTTTACAGAATTCCTTTCACTAACTAACATCCTCTTCGACCTATTATTTAAATAGATTCAAGTCTACTTTTAATATTAAAAATAAGATTTTTGCCTCTAATTGTTTTGTTTGACAAGGAAGGGTTTATCCTTCTAACAAGTGTTGCCTTAGCTTTTCTTCTTATAAGGCTACTTTGCATCCATACTTCCTTTCCCTTTTTAAGCGCCTGGCCAAGTTCAAAAGAACAGTTTCCGGTTAAATAAATATTTGTTAAAGAAAAAAAAAAAAGTGAGATTTTCTTTGATTCAACAAATATCCCTAATAATAAATATGTATTCGGCACTACTTACAATAAGGTAAGGTATCCATCCGCAGATATGGGTAAAAATCTGTAACAAAGAGAAAAAGAATAAATTATAATGCGATTGTCAAATTAAAAAAAAGTAAATTTTAAATATGGAATTATTTAAGATCAGCGGCTTTATTCGAGTGTCGTGTCTTGAAGTTTGTCAAGGTGTATTGAACTCTGCTGGAACATGTCCCAGCACGATAAGGCAATTGGAACGAAAGACCTTCAATTGAATGATTCAAAGGCTGTGATTTTTTAGAAGCCTCTGCCCGCGCCCCACATGAGGCACAGGGAAGGGCGGAGGCCCAAAATCATGGCAATCAAGTCTGTGGAAGTAATTTATGCATTCTCGCTTTTGTCTCATCGCCGTCATGGCTCTCGTGTTAATTCGTTTAAAGAATACCCCACAAGACATATATATATCTATATATATACATATATATATACATATATATATATAAATATATATATATATGTATTTACATATAGAGGGTTCTGAGTCGCTGCGAAGTCTTGGTCTGAGCTTGTGGCTCGCGTCTGCCTACAGGGAGAATATTGAAATTGAATATTAAAATGCATTCGCTGGGTTGGGAATTGTGAGTGGCCGAAGACGGACAAGTGGTCAGATAGTCCCGCCGAGGCAATTCCCATGCCCCAACGGACCCGCCCCAGCAACTGTCATAAATAAGAAGCCCACTGACAGGCATTCCGAATTCCTGACGAGGAGCGTCTGTCATTCGCCAAGAGCCATCGGCCATCAGCCATCAGCTCTCAGCTCTCAGGAGTGCAAGTGTACAAATGCGTCATGAGTGATATACGATTTCTAGATTCAGACACGCATGCAGGCACGTACGATATATATAGGTATATATATATATATATAAATATATATATATATATTTTATATAAGTACGATTACGAGGAATATAGGAAGCACCTCGATGTGTGTGGATGGCATGGGAGAAGTTGGTCTCTAGGCATAGAACTGTTAATGGGAAGAAGAGGTGCTTTTACGGAGTGAATAGAAAAAAGGAAAGGAGTGTCTTTTTTTGCGACCTCGAGATCGTAATTCAACTGGTTATGGTCCTTAAGGGGCTATTAAGTCAAGTCTTGCCTCCCGCCCAGGACAAGGGACAACCACTTTCATTTCGCCTTGAACATTCCAGCCTGCAATTAAAATCTATAATTGCAACTCTTTGACGAGCGCCGCAAGGAAACTAAATGGAAAATCCCGGCCAGCACAAGAGATTTTTCCCTCAACTCCTGCGACTCTACGCCTTTCGATTTACGTTTTCTCCTCCTCGTTTTTTACTCTATTTGCGGAAACAGCAACAAAATCAACGGCAACAACTGCCACACCAAATGGTTATTAAAACTGCTTTATGATCTCTAAAAGCGAAAGCGAGAGTTCCGCATGCATCGAGTCTGGGTGCAGGTCCCGGCCTGGCCCTGTGCATGCCGTGGCGTGGCTTGGGTAGGATGGAAAAGCATGTGGAACACTGCAGAGTCGCAGAAAGAAGACAGCAGACAGCAGACAGCAGACAGCCCGGAAAGTGGAAGGATTAATATTTTAATGGTGCACAGTCTGTTTGCTGAGTTTTGCAACAAATTGTTTTACGATCGAGCAACGCGACTGCTCGAGTATCTGCGGCCGAGGCATTTGACATAACTCGGAGTATGCGGACTATGGATTGCATGTCGACCGGAGAGGAAGAAGTGTATCTACTTAATAGGAATCATGCTTGCGCTTCCACTCCATCTAGTCCATCAAATGCGGAACGACAAGTCCTGCTGGTTCAGCCGAAACCGGTTCACGCCCAAAGAACCCACAACATGGAGTCGATCTACATGTCTCTTCGGTGGAATTTCTTTCCTTTGTACGCTGATTTTGGGCGGAGGCTTTTTGACCAACTAAAATTTCATAGAATAATCGAAGCTCCCCTCCTATGATATTACTTATCATAGATCTAAATTGATTTCCCATATTACGATCTGGTTTTTCCGGTTTCGCGAGAACTCGTCATAGACGCAATTTGGCTAACTTAGAGCTTCATTCAACTAATTGACAATTGGCAAAGACCACCGCAAAGAAGACCCCAGCCTTCCAAGTTGTATACTGTCTATGCATATAAATGCGAATATTGAGACTCCGGGCTGGTTTTTAGCGCCTGAGGCAACAATAATTCGGGTGTCAAGGGTGTGAAACGACACTCGATTTGGACCACAGAAGAGCGACGTTCATTATGAATATGTATATCACCCGAAATCACAAACGATTCCATTGGGTGACTTGGGTATACCCTGTACTCAGCAGATCCTTGAAGCGTCATCAATAATTAAACCGTCAAAGAACAGTTCTTACTGTATATACTACACATACAGTATATAGTATATACTGTACACACTGTATATACTGTATATATTGTATATACTGTACACACTGTATATACTGTATATATTGTATATACTTCATGTACATGTGTATACTGTATATATTGTATATACTTCATGTACATGTGTATACTGTATATACTGTATATACTGTATATACTGTATATACTGTATATACTGTATATACTGTATATACTGTATATACTGTATATACTGTATATACTGTATATACTGTATATACTGTATATACTGTATATACTGTATATACTGTATATACTGTATATACTGTATATACTGTATATACTGTATATACTGTATATACTGTATATACTGTATATACTGTATATACTGTATATACTGTATATACTGTATATACTGTATATATGTATATACTGTATATACTGTATATACTGTATATACTGTATATACTGTATATACTGTATATACTGTATATACTGTATATACTGTATATACTGTATATACTGTATATACTGTATATACTGTATATACTGTATATACTGTATATACTGTGTATACAGTATATAATATATTCAACATATAGTGTGCACCGTATATACTGTATGTACTGTACAAATACATATACACCGAATATTCTGTATTTAAATGCGGTATATACTGTATCTTTAAGTATATACTTCTCTGTCTTCCTTCAGCTTGAACCTTACGTAATTGCAGGGTATACCTCATTAAAAGCAAAAATGTTCATTTAGGGCGATTCGCATGCAGAATGTCTTAGAAATGCGAACAAAAAGGCTTAAGTCGGGAATTTGAATTTGCCGATGATTTATGGGAAGTCGACAGATGCGAACCTTTTTATGGGCAGCCATACACCTGTCTTAACACCTGGGATGTTGTTCGATGTGAGCAAATGGAGGATTGGGCATACAAGCGAAATGTATGGAAGTGCAGTTTGGCGGCGACTCCGCCCTATGTTGACTCAGACCCCTTCCCGTTCAATTGGTGGGACTGGAGACTCGAGGTCTCCCCCAGGGTGAGGAGTGAAAACGTCTAAAGTAAACATTTAATTGGGCCATTAATTGCGCGGTAAGTGTGCCAGATGCACATGTTCGTGCCGGGATGGGGCTCTGCTGTTGGACAGAGTGGAAGATAGAAAGGGCGAGCCTGAGAGCGATTGGCATGTTAAAGGTGCAAGAGGAGCGACGACTGTGGCATGGCCGCTGAGCAAAACAAACAAATTCCATCATTTAAGTGCCCAGCGGTTCACTCGCTGGCCACAGTTGCAGCTACCATTTCCATTTCCATTCCGATTCCCATTCCCATTCCCATTCCCATTCTCATTCCCATTCCCATTCCCACCTCCATTCCAATTCTCAGTCCCAATCTTTATCCCATTTCCCGCTGTCTTTACCCACTGGCTTTTACGAGCATTCGAGTCTTCCATTAAGAAGCGCCGCGTTGCACTTCTGCCTCCTGGCTCACTTCTTTGGTCCGGTCCTGAATGGCCTGGTCTGGCGTCCTGCTCTGGCGTCCACCTTGCGCCCATTCCCCACTCCCAGCTGTACATTTAGGCGCATTAACTTTGTGCTTTTAATGCGCAAAATTATTGCCAATACAATCGAAGTTTTACGATCCTTAAGTTGACAGTTTTCTTCGTAACTCCGCTGCCGCCGCCGGCCTTTGCTTCCTCTGCTGCCTTCACCACGCCAGCGCCATTCGCCACCATCTTACAACTTGAGGCACCTCGGGTCACTTCTGGTCTTAACAAGTGCTCCGAAAAATGTTTTCATTTCCATTCAACGTCTTCGTCTCCCTTTGGAGGCAATCAAGAGTTGCGAGCCGTCTGCCCCTCCCCCTCATTTCATTGCTTAATTCAATTTACCAAATAAAAATAGTTTATAAATTTAAATAATGGCAACTTGTGCTTGGCAGATTGAGGGCAATTTCCCATGGTAGGTAATCGACCTATTGGAGAGGAGTCGCCTCTGTTGCTACACTGCGAACAGCTGCTGGACAAGGCTTTCAGATGTCCACGTGGTGACACGGCGATGCGGCGACGCGGTTACGCGGTGACGCTTGGCGCCATTAAGTTAATCGAATTAAAAACCAAACAAAGACCGCAATTAACATTAAACCCTTCGCGGGGGCATTTCTTGTGCCCTGCCTGGACCAGTCCTGCGAGCAGGAGTTGACCATTGACAGGGTTCAGCGATGCGGCTTGTGCTCACATGTGTTGACTTTAAATTCGGTGGTGCCCTTCGGCACGAGTCAGAACAGGGGCAATGGCAGAAATGGGGGCGTGTGTCAAACATAGCGCACTCCACACACACACACACACACGCACACACATTGTTTCACTGTTGTGTTCTGAGTTGCTTGGCAAGCAATTTCAAATAAATTTGCGTCAAAGTTTGGACTGAAACATGAAGAGCGCAGGGGAACTGAAGGAACGGAGGAGGAATATGGGTCTGGCTGTGGGTGTGGGTATTAGGGTGGGGGTGGGTATGGGGTGGGTATGGGCACGGGCCTGGGGATGTGTTTCGAGGCTGGGGCGAAGTCACGATTTGGGACTGAGACTGGGGCTGTAATTGGAGGTGGGGTCTAGGCCGAGGCCGAGGCGTGGCGTGGCGAGGCGAGGCGAGGCGAGGCGAACGTTTTGCTTAGCTCTCATTTCTCTCGTTTGGCAAGCACGAAAATGTATTCCAGACACGCATCAGGCCATTTTGCAAACGTGCCACCGAATGAGACTCAGTTGAGAGGAGTCGAGAGGAATGGGTGCGAGCTGGTGGGTGACCGCGCCCATTAACTGGCATCCACCCACACAGCAGCAGCGAGTGGGCAGGTGGCTGGAATCAGTCCTTCGACTCCTGCAAGAAACGCAAACTTTTTGCGAAAATAAGTAAAGTTTGAATTTGGCAAACATAAATTATTTGGCGGAACTGCGAAGGGTTCGCCCGTTGGCAGGATCGAGGGCTGGGAAGCTCTGGCGGGGAGTGCGGGTGATTGCGATGCGAAGAGTTCCCCAAGGCTCCGTCATAGTTTTTCATTTTTTCCGGGCCTCTTCTAATCGCTGGTGAAAATTTATGAAATGAATAAATAAATGAAATACATTTGCAAGTTGGAAACTTTGGCGCCATTAGGCGTGGCAGTGTTCCATTCGACGAGTACTAAACCGCAACCACGCCCACTGCACACTTAGTCCCCACACAGAAATGTTCCATTTGCTTGTCTCCTGTATCATTTTGCCTGCTGTCATTTTTCTTGAAACTTTTCCTGTTATTGCATTTACCGTTGCCCTTCCTCCTGGACTACATATACTTTTTTCCTTTTTTCCTTATGGATGCGAGAGTGTCGGCCAACGGCAGACGGGAGGGGGTAGTCAGGGGACGGAGGAAGAAGGACGGAGGAAGGAGGACGGTAACCGGCAACTGACAGTCAGCAGTGGCAGTGGCAGTGGCAGTGGCAGCCGGCAACAGGCGCACTTGGGGCAGGAGAGTCTGCAGGAGCTGATGAAGGAGCAGCAGCATCTGAAAGGTGCGCAAATTGTCTGGGGGAGGGCGACTACGCCCACCTTGAAAGCTGTGGTGTAATTTGTATCTAATCTTGGCTCATGTTTATATAAAGGCAACGATGACCCGGAACGAGGGAAATCTACATTGCTGTTCACCCGAATACATACACACATACACACACACATACACATACGTATACACTTACATAGACGTGCAAACAATTTGTGCAATATGGCGTTGTGCGGGGCTGGGCACACACTCACACGAACAAACACACTGACTCTCACACTCACACTCACACATACACATACATCTTTCTTGCCATGTCCCACACTCTGCATCCCACACTCTGCATCCCACACTCTTGGTCCGTGCGGCAATAGTTCCAGTGAGAACTACACACAAATACAGGAGTACCTATACGTATCCATATACCGAACGGAAGGGGGTGGGGAGCGGGCGAGCGGGCGAGGTATCCTTGCTGGTTTTGGAATTTTAATAAAATTGCGCAATTCCCAACTAAAGATACTTTCCGTGTAATTTACGATGATGGCAGATAGCAACGATAGCAACGATAGCAAAACGAAGCGACTTCCTACGACTGGGGGGAATCAGGCTGGGGGAGAGCTCCGGCCGGGCCAGGAGGGGGCCAGGTGAGGGGGAACTACTTTCCTGCATAGCTGAAGACAAGGCGTTGCCAGATTGAAAACCAATAGCAGTAACAAGAAGATATTAAGACATTCAATGAAATAACTAACTTTGCAGCAGCGACAACAACTCCGAAGAGAATTTCCAGTTTGAGAAAAGAGGAAAACTCAGAAAATTTTCACATTTCCTGGCGTAAATTTAATTACGTCTATTAAATAAATTAGTAATTCTGTGGCGCACGGGGTATCGCGTTTCGAAAGACAGTTTCAAGTGAAGCTTAAAGTAAGAGTCGCATTTATTGTGATTCGAAAAGGATTCATATAAAGATGGACGAATTCGAGCCCGTACCCTGCAGGATTCCAAATGCCCATCACAGTCCTAAATTCAGTTCCTTTCCATGCGCCATCTGGCAACGCTGCGGAGTGGTGCCCACCACCCCACAAGCTTGGGAAGGTGGAGAAGGAGGAAGAAATATAGACATCTAGTGCAAGAAGGACGTGTTCTTGTCCTGGCTTATTTATTGATGAAATCAACTACAAGTTGACACGAAACTCCCAAGTTGTCGCACGGGGTGATTCGGGGGACACGAAGATGAGGAGAGCTTCTCTTTAATTTTACCCAATTGATCAATTTGCCTGCATGACATGGCCACATCCTGCACGTCCTGCCCGGCCTTCGGCTGGGCTGCATATGCAGATGGCGGCCGTTGATTGGGCCACAAAATCGAAAGGCCATAATGTGTTATGTAAGAGCTGGCACTAGTTATCATGGGAGGAGCAGAGGACATCGGGAAGGAGCAGGACCTATGGCTGGAGTAGATGATTTGATGACTTAACGTAATTACTGGGGATGTAACCGTAGACCACCGCGGACGCCCTAATTGCTAATTGCTCATTGAGGGCTCATTGCTTCTAAATTGGAAGTCGATGGCCAAGGCCTACGACCTCCCGCACCCGTTCCCGCTCCCGCAGAACTTCCAATTACGGAAATAAATTGTCAATCGAATTAAGTTTCCCGGGCCTTCCCGGGCGAAGAGTGCGTAAATTCATCTTGGCCAATGACTCAATCGACGGCTTCTACCTATGAGTTCCGCTCACTCAGGGGAAGGCACAGTCCGAAGTGAAAGTTGCGAGTTGAGCGGCTCAGTTACCTGTTCACGTCACATTACTGGACTCGGACGTCAGGTGCCCAACCGCGAAGGGGTTAGGGTTAGGGTTAGGGCTAGGTCCTCGGGACAGGAGCGCGGACCCTCGTGTGCGTGAAATTGTTGTAGGAAAACACAAATATTCACAGTGGCACAAAAAATGCGCATCTTTTTTTTATTATATGCGGCATAAATGGATTTCAAACTGCTGCAAAACAGGCAGCTGGTGTGCATTGTCTCAAAGCAGGAGTCTGAGCTGTGTCCTGGCCATCCCTTCACTGGATATTGCGATTTCAACGGAACTGCGACATCGTCGTTAAGTTAAAGGCGCGCCAGCGACTCACAAAGGGTTGACATTTGTTGCAATTCCATGGGACCAAGTCTTCAAAAAACTCAGACACTCACACACACACACACTCACACACACACACGGTTTCAGGTACACAGACACAGACACAGTCGGGGCAGGACATGGCCGTAAATCAAATAGCATTCAAAAGAAAAAGTGAAACTTCCAAATGGCAATGGCCGCGTTGCAATCACAAGCCCAGCTCCTCGCCTCTATCCTGGGCAGGCTCAGGAGGAATTATTTGCGCTTTGTGGCAACGAAGGATCCACCCCGTTCCTCAGGTGCGCAGGAGACTGTTTTCAATTGGTTTGCCCCAAGGGTTGATCCCATCTATTACTCCGTCCGTCTGTCTCAGTATTTTTATGGAAAATTTAATCCACGTAATGGCAGCATTTGCCTTCGCTCACATGCAACTCCGACTCCTCCTGCTCCTCGTCCTTTTTACCCCTTGTTTCCCAACCGCAGAGGAGTAGCATTCAAAAACTTATGCTTCATTACAAAAGTGCGTTCTACTTTATTATCCTTATAACTGCCAGTCCATCGCGAAAGAGAATTCCGTTTATTTTGACATTTTCCCAAATTGTTTCTTTTTTCTCGACGGCGGAACAAAATTTAGGTAGGCGTTGCCTCCGAACGCCGCAATGAAGCCCACAAATGGCCTCCCAAATGGCAGGGATACAGTTAAAGGAGGGTTGAATGCAGATCGGTGTTTCCTTCGACATTTGAAGAGATTCGGATTAAACTTAAATCTTTTAATCTTAATCTTTTTTCAATCATTAATTAAAATTCTGCCACCTGATCTTGGATTTGGGCTATACAAATACTTGGAGCAGTTTCCGATTGGGGCTTATCTTAAGAGCTGATGTGCGAGAGTCCTTGATTGATTTACGGCAACGAGCAGAGTGCAGGGAGAGCTTCTCTGTTAGATTGCTTGCTGGCAAAGTGCTCGAAGGTGAAATCTTAATATACGATGAATTATTAAACAGGCGATGGATAAGGAGCATAGGGCAGTGGGCGGAGAGTGGAGGGTGGAGGGTAGAGGGTGAAGGGTGCAAGAGGAAAGACGACTCCCAGAGGCTTAGCATGTGCGGGGAACATGTGTTAATTGAGGATCATAAAAAACTGTATCGACTGAGAGGAGAAGGGAATAAATATTTACCGCATTCCAAATTCAAAATAAAACAAAAATTCAGTCACTGTCCATGGAAACCAAATTTTGGGTTCGGAAACTAATTTATTTACTTCTCTCGAGGCTTTCACTGTCTTCCAATCCGTGAAAAGTGAGAAAGATAAGACGTGGGTCAGAGACCCAAGACTGGTTTAGGGACTTGGGACTGGGACATGGATTGGGAATGGGAATGGAAATAGAAATGGGAGTGGGTAAGGGACAAGCGGTACGACTGGTGACTGATATGCCAGCGGTAAGACGGAGTTCAGCCGATAAAATACGAGCTGGAAATATGAAAACAATCGGAGAGACATGACAAGAAAATATTTCAAAATATTGAAAACAAGTTTAATTCTTTGAAATGGCCTCGGGGGTTTTGCAATGGACATGGCAGCAACCACGGCCACTTGAAACTCGAGTGCCAAGATCTCGATTCTGGGGCTTAGGTCTGGCCTAGGGTTTGGCAATTAGATCAGAGACATCGCTCATTTTGAAGTGCCTTTCACGCGAGTCTGTCTGTGCGCGTGGGGGAAAACAACAGACATAAAACTGTTTCGGGAAACATTCGGAAAATGAAAAATGGTGCTATATGAGCGGCATATACAAGTATTCAGTATCAATATCAACCCCAGCCCCCGCCCCCGATCTTGTCTTTTCCCTTTGATTTTCAGTCTGTCTCCGTCTACGCCTTTGCCTTCGCCTTTGGTTGTTGCCTGTGGCTGTCCCACCAGCCTGTCCAAGGAGCTACTCGAACCTGATAAATGCAGCAAGTTTGCGAGTTGAATTTCAATGGTGGCCACAGTCATACCCACGCTCACATTCACAGCCACAGCCACATCTTAGCCTCCATTGCGGAATGGGTGCCGATAGACGCTCGTCCCATTGGGTCCCACATCGTTGAGCGCTGTACTTACATGCAAGAGTCAAGTGCGGGGTTCCAGGAGAAGGCCATGCGTGTCCCGATGGGCCGGCGGGGCATTTTCGAGGGGAAGGCATCTACTGAAAACGAACTGAAGTGTAGGGAAGGGAATACGCCTCGCCCATTTTAATGCGTTTCCCTGACAGGCCATGAAAATATGCCTCGTGATTTTTAAAACGTTTTAATTGAGGCCCCAGGCGCAGACATGAGCCCCAAACTAGTCACCAGACGAACTGTCTGTTCTCCGTTCTTGGTTGGATGGAGAAGTGGACAATCCAATTGAAATTCTCAAGGCGTTCACTTAACTTGAGAATCAAATTCTCCTCCACTCGACAAGTTCTTCAATTTAAATCAAAAATCTTGATGGAATCCCACAAATTTCAAATGAGCGACGGCAAACAACCAACGTCTTCGTTGGTCCTGATAAATTCTACCTTAATATGTATTTTATGGGGATAATCGCCTAGACTATCTATAGAAAATATTTTGTCAGATTTATGGACACAAATCAAAATAAAACTCCGATAAAATGATTGTAAAAGAAAGTTTTGACCAATAGAAAAGTCGTAAAGTTTAAAGCCATTAAAACTTGGATGCTCTCCTTTCTGAGTGATTTCCAAATTTGAATACAACATTGGAAAAAATAATCCACATTATTTTCTGAAGGATTGAAAAGGTTCAGCTCTGATTCCCATCGCATTAAATTATATTATAAACAAATCAAACTATGAACCCACAAAGTCTGTAAATGCGGATTGCTTTCAGCTTTATGAGACTTCAATGCTTCAAGTCGATTTTCAGTGGGGCAAAGGTCAAAGGAAAACGAAGTCTTCTTCATGGTATACATACATTACTATACTTATAAATAAGTATATTTATTATATGTGTTATGTATTAAGTAAGTAATAAAAAAATATACATTTAATGTGATTCATCACTCACTACACCCCAGACTCTATACGTGACTTTTTCTATTGGAGACAACACATTTTATATGGTATATATACTTTATATATAAGATAGTATATAGTATATTTTATGTATAAGATATAAAAACTGAAATGTTTTATGTGTTCTGATATCTAGATACATATATATATATATATATATCTGAAAGTTTGTCAAAGTATCTTCTGATTTTGGATTAACTATCTAAACAAGTAGTTGGCCTTAAGTTAAATGTAGCTCATAGTGATTATTGTTTGTTTGGTGAAGAAGACATGGAAAGATAAATTTAAAAGAATTCGTTTCTTCACAGCTTAGCATCGATTTAATTTTGAATAAAACCAATTTGCAATTTGTTCAAAGCATTAAAAATGTAGTTTTTATTTCATAAATCGTATTCGGAAGTTATTCACTATTGTCGCCGGTGGAAATGAACGGAGGAGTCGAATTTGTTTGACTCTGAGAGTGAATAAATTTTTAAGAAACCAACAAATTTGGTAGCAATCAGGGCTGGTCTTTAGGAGACATTTACTACTGTACATTAAAAATAAAAATGATGCCTTCTCGAAAAACGAACTTTAATTGCCAAATGGCTTTAAAAAAGTAACAATTAAAGGCATTTTATTGAACAATTCGAATTAAATTGCAGTCATCTTCGGTTATGGCTCTTAAAATGAAAATAATTAGCTAATTTGCTGGATTTTAATAACAAATAAGTCCAGTATTTATTGCGACAAAATAACTTGACAGTCTGTATAAGGAGAAACGAAGTTTAAAAATGCCAAAAGGTAAAAGGCATTTACAGGAGGTAAACAAAGTCCAAGCCACGGCAAAGTGATAAGAGATACATGTAAAATAAGATGATTTTGTGTTTAATTTGCATTTATATGAACTGGGCGGGGCATTTAAAATTTGATATGGAAATGCTGTGAACTTAAATTGATTTAGGTCCTGTTCCTTCCTGGCCAATTTGGGTCTACGCAGTTGATATGCAAATGAAGGCCGAGGTCGCTGGCTGCTCGTTTTATTGCGAATATTAAATAAAATTAATGAAATTTTCTGCACCATAATCCTTTGCAAAACGCATAAATTTGTTCATTAAGTGCGTGTGCGAGTGTGTGTTTGTGCCTGTGCCTGTGCAAATATCGTATGTATCCAATGTAACTAGTATGTACTTATATAAAACACCATCTCCTTTCTCTATATACATGAGTTCGTATTGATTTTCATCTCTCGCTGAGGGATGCTGGTTTTGCTTGGTCCAGAGCAGGAGCCCCTTCAAAGCCCAAATGGTTTTACATAACCAAGGTTTCCACAACAATTGCTGCTGCTGCTGTTGTTGTTGTTGTTGTTGTTGTTGTTGTTGCTGTTGTTATATCTTTTTTTGTGCAGAGAAAAGTTTTCTGTACATAAACGACGCCCAAAAGGCAAAGCTCTGAGTTTTCTTTTCGAAGTTGATTTCGACTAGTAAAAGTTCGAGAAAAAAATTATTCGAATTATAAACTATTCATTTTGTAAAAAGTACTGAAAATATGTATTATTTTATATATTAAATAGCTAAATGGCTGTGCGTTTTACGAAGATTGCATATATTTTAATAATTATTTGTATATAACTGACTGAGAACGTCTTTAGTAATTCTGAGAAAAATACCCATTTTTGTAACTTGGCTATTAATTTAGCCAATACTCAAACCAATTAGGTGTGCGCCCTCTGCTGTAGTTAATATGCACTCGTAGCTTATCATATCGACCGGCAGAGGGCGCACAGTACGTGTATCTGACGCACGCACACAAGTAGAGAGCCGACCTGAGCATGTGTTAGTTCGAGGGAGTGACTGAAATAGCATGAGTGGTGAGACAACTCCATAGCGCACAAAACAAACATGGCTGACGCACTCACACATGCACAAAGCAATCGGCGTATAATTATCATAGTGTGCGTGTATGCGTGGCGCACATTTATCTTGCGTTTGCTTTTACTCTGTGTGCGGTTGTGTGTGTGCGGCTGTTTTTGGATGTGTGAATGCGTGTGTGTGTGTGTATGGGCTTCCACCCCGCCATGCCAAAAATAAAGTTAGACACATGCGCAATCAAATGCCTCAAAGTCGGCGTCGAAGTCGTTTGGCAGCTGCTGCTGCTTATCCCCTTTGTTTTCATGGATACTTTGCACGGGGTTTAAGCGAATGCAGTTAAAACTTCGTTGCAAACTTCAACTTGAAATGCAAATGAAAATTGCAGCTAAGAATATTCTTGACGGACTGCAACCGCCAGATAAGTCGAAAAATCTCATCAGCTAAATCACATTTTGTAGACAAAATACGAGTGCCCATTTTGCTTGCGTCAACCCATGGACGGGGCGACACAACTTCATCTTGGCTGCGTGACACGTCCGCATAAATGCTGTCGAAAATTGTCAAATAAATCACTCATATTTATATAAACGCCCCTGATATCCGAGACACAGTCGCAGCTCGAGTTTGGCCGCTGATAGTTGTACGCAATATGTAAATTAATATGTCGCCTCGCGCTGCCATCGAACACCATACCCCGACACCCCTTCGCAAAGGCCCGCCTCACTGCACAGTCTGTACCCACTGGCTGTAAGCGGCGGACAGATAAGCGGCCACTGGAAACGTGTTTCCGCGTTAATTATGGCCCGGGCAGCAGACGCAAAGGAGGGCGTGAAATGAACGGCGGAGCGACCAAAAAAGTGGCCTCGTCTCTCTAAGCTTGACAATGGCCGAGGCTCAGATGAGCACCTGCCTGCCCCCACAAGCAGTGTGGGGCGAACGGCAGTGCAATGCGAAACACGTTTTCAGATGCCTCCCATATGAATTTGTATTGTATTGGAACGTGTCACCTTCGGCGGTCCAAAGAAGTTGCTGCTGCCAGAGACTTAGTTGGCAGATCTGCTTAGTATCACGATAACTGTTACTGTCACAGTAACTGTAAATCCCAGAATTGTAGCTACTCTTTTTTTACACCCATTTAAATCAGTAGTCAAGTCCATTTGGAGGTTTCACCCTTTGGCTTTGCCCCTCTCAATTCTAATGCTCATTTAAAAATCAGTTGGCATTTTTAAGCATTCTTTGAGTGTTGTTTGAATAATGATTGTTACTTAGCTGACGGTGCTGGGCATCAGACCATCGTAAGTCGAACAGTTGGCAATTTCAAACAGTAGTAAAAAATAAACAACTTGCAACCAATGTTGTTCCTTTGGAATCTAACTTCCCGCAAGGCGATCCTCTTTCTGTCGGATGACAGTTGCAGCACATAAAGCGACATAAGTGACCAATAAAACGCCTCTTAAAAGCAAATAAACAAATAACCAAGAGCGAGAGGCGAGAGGCGAGGAGAGAGAGGCGAGGAGCGAGGAGCGGTTAAGGCAGCGGCAGTGCCAAAACCGTAGCCAAAGTCAAAGACAAAGCGAAGTCATCGCGTTTTCATTCATAAAAACGCAGCCGCAAGACGTTGCAAAGACTCACACTATTAGGTAAACATCTTCTGGAGGTGGCGGAGGTGGAGGAGGTGACGCGTTAGCAGGAAGATTTGAGGGCGAGGGGACGGATGAAGAGAGCAGGGGCTGGTGGGAAACCCTATTCGCGTGTCAGTCGCGCGCTTCGCTTTTACGACTGACTGGCTGGCAGTCCAGTTAAGGCAACGGCCGCTTCCGCCAGCTTCCGTTTGCGCTTCTCGAGCGGCGCACAGCGTCGTCAGTCGCCACTTAATGGCAGCCATAATAATGCTTTATTTTACTATCGCATGTGGGCCACTCTGCGCCCCCTCTCTTTCCCAGCACATCCGCGTTCCACCTTCCCGTCTTCGCATGCCGTTCTCCCGCCCGGCGCGCGTTCCACTTGCTTTTACGTATGTGGTGTCTGGCGAGCGTCTGCCGTTGACCGTAAAATTTTAATATCCCCTCGAATCGGTGCGTGCTCAGTGCGGCAGCCGCCGCAGTCTCAGTCGCAGTCGCAGCCGCAGCTGAGACCCAAATCAATTGCCAGGCAATCTGCAACACCTTTATGGCTGTTTTATGTGCAACACTTTTCACCTTGACATTGACAATTTGACTGTTGCGTCAGCCGCAATGACCGGCCACAGGCGCAACCGCAACCTGCCTCAAGGCTTCCCCTCATTGCAGGTCCCATAAAACGCAGAGAGAGTCAGATGGAAATTCGAACGGGGTTGGGGTTGGAGACGAACAGTGATGGAGACGGGGATGGGGACGGAGACGGAGACGGGGATGGAGACGGAGACGGAGATGGAGATGGAGACGGAGATGGAAACGGAGATGGAGATGGAGATGGAGACGGAGACGGAGATAGGAATGAGGAATGGAGGAATAAGAATGGAGCTGTGAAGAAGTAGGGGGAGGGTGAACATAATCCATCATAAACATTTTTATGGGTGCTCGCATTTGGCCCACTGTTCCCCCCATTCATCCCGCGACGAGCAGCAAGCACCCAGCACGCACTCCCCTAACCTCCCCTCCGCCCAAAAGGCAGCTGCCATTGTTATTGTTGTTGTTACTGACGGCAGTAAAGTTCGTTAAATGCTCAACAAATTGTTTATTGCAGCAGTTTGGCAATAAATGTGGCTATTAGCTCATTTTAGGTGTTGCCACCGCACTTTGGCCAACTGCCTCGTCACACTTGTCGCGCCTCCCCACCCTCTCCCTCTCTCTCTCCCTCTCTCTTCCCTCCCTCCCGTCATCCTACATTCGTAGGGCCCGAGGTGGCACCATATTTGCATACAGTCACAGATTTTGAGACGTGAGAAAATTTCTAGAAATCGATTAAGTTTATAGTGAGTGACGCCCGATATCTTAGAGAGGGGAAGGCAACATCTAATTAATAATAAATAATATCATTTATTATAGATTTATATCGGATGGATATGTATACAATATTTATTTATTTCAGTATTATTTTAATAAAATGATAAGTTTGATTAGAGAAAAGTTGGGCGAACTCACAGGCGCTTCTCCGCTTAAGAAGAGCCAAGCTCTAGGAGTTCCTCTCTTGGGCTGGCATCGAATATCTTAATGAGATTTTCGATTATCCACGTTGCAGATATGACGATTTTGGACGATTGTGGAGGCCCGTTGACCCATAAGAAATCGTTGACCTATACGACGCTCGCATGTCCTGCTCATGTAACGACGGGGCACTGATTACACAGACTGTGGGGAGCCCTCGACATAGGCATTCCACGGACATACCACGGCCCCATATTAAGGAAGTTTGAATGGGGTCATTTGGGTATGGATGGCATAAAAGAATGGTGGATACATCCGTGCCAGGATAGAAGGCAGTTTGGCGTGGGGGTTGTCCCCACGAGGTGTTCGGCATGCACACACCCGCCTATCCAAGCACTCGTTGGACTCGGTTCGGCCACTAGACACGGTCATGGACAGTACCCAAGCTGGATTTCTCGTGTAATGCGTTGCTATTTATAAGTATCTACTCCGTAACGTGCCCGACGATGTGTCACTGGGAATGGGCCACAGCCCGACGAGCAGCCGCATAGCTTGAAACTTGCGCTCCTCCCCGAGAAGTCCAAGCCATTCAGCATACATTCGGCATTCATTCACCATCCATTCACCCGACAAACAGAGCCCCCCTTCGCCCCAACGCCTGTGACCTACTTACGCCCAATCCGTGCACACGCGTGTATCCATGTGGATAAATGAGCTCAACTACAGACACAAGATTCGAGACTCGAGATGCGAGATGCGAGATACAACGCACAACTCTGCGAGTGCGTAAATGTGTAATGCGTTCTTTATGAATCAGCCCAGAAATATTTAATTGTCTCCTCCAAGTCATTCCACATTCCCGTTTCACTCTCGTAATTAGTTCTATTGACTCTGATTGGACTAGATTAAAACGATCTCAGCGGCGGAGAGAGGCAGCCAGAGGCTGGCAGAGGCTGGGACCGCCCTGTCGATGGAGGAGACTGGGTGCGAGGGCCTCGTTCTAGGTTGAATGGATTCACGGACCTGTCAGCTATTCAAATGAGTTCAAATGACTTGTAACTAAGCTGCAAATGAAAACTTAACTCTTTTATTCCTCAATTACTTTGTTATTTTGCATTTCAATTAAAATTTGTGAAGCAATAAAAAAACATAAATAAGTCAGAGCTCCCAATCCTGCCAAAGGAACAAATCTATGCGTATATAAGACTTTTGATAATTTATTATTAATTAAAATAAATTTATATTTTCTTAATTCAGTTTTTTACTATTTTAGGAATTTAAGACTCGTCAGTCTCCCATATCAAATTTTAATTATCCTGCACTTAAATGTTCAATATGCATTTCTTCGTGTCTTATATCCTTCCGTGTGAAACGATAATTTGGAAGCTGTAATAAATTTTTTAATACATCCCGAGGTATCAAGTGAGCTTCGGAAAGTCTTCGATGAATAAAGTTCCCTGAGAAACTGATCCTAAAATCCTTTCAATTTTCATACTTTTAACAGGAGAAAAGAGACATATGGAGGATAATGATCTTTAAGTCTATATTTGGGATCGGCATTATTTCATAAGGTAAGGTTCAAAACGGACGCCATTGAATATGTTTAATATTAATCCTCAGTCCTTAGTCCTTAGTCCACATATAAGTCCTCATCCGCTTTAACCCCATTTGCAATTATGAAGATTTGACTATTTTTTGGGCCTTAGTTGAACTTTCATTTTAAATGCTGTTCATATTGAATATATATGTGTCTGTGTGCAGGTGTAAATGTGGATGTATGTGTGACGTCCTAGGGATATTTGGAAGTCAATGTGTTAATTGTGCTTAACTGCCAAATCTCCAAAAGGATGTTGGATCCTACACACTCGATCTTCAAATTTACTTCAGGCCTACGAACTGAGCGTTACTTCTATATGAGGTACCCCCATAGGTGAACACCCGATATATCCCATATATGTATATATATATTTACATATATATATATATATATGATGTGTATTTCTGTCTTGTTTCGGTTGCCTCTGGGCATTTCATTTGCTTTCGGGGAACCTTGAAATGTTTTAAGTTGGATTTGCCTTTACGTTGCGTCATAATCTTGGGACTTATCACAGGTCGCTTTAATGGCACTAGTTTGGGTTTTCTCTCTTACTCTTCCTCTTCCTCCTCAGCCTTATCCCCTATCTGGAGGCCCTGCCTACCCCCCGCTCCACAGCTGGTGTGCCGGAATCGGAGTCGGAGTCGAGCACAAAACTCATTTAAATTCAATTCGATTGTGACATTTCGTGTTTGTGTTTGTTTTTTCTTCGTTTTTCTCTTTTGGTATTTTTGGGCGTCACAGGGCGAGGGGGGGACGACGATAAGAGGGTAAGGCGGAGCATTCACAGGGTCTGAACGTTTAAATCGATTTGGATTTGGATTCGGAATCGGAGTCGGAGTCGGAGTCGAATTCCACCTTTGCAATGTTCATGTTTTTTCCGTCTTTTTTCAATTGTTTTGTTTTTGTTGTTGTTGTTGTTGTTGTTGTTACTACTATTACTTTTGTTGTTGTTGTTGCTGTTTTGGGTGCTCTCTTAACTTCCATTGTTATCCAAAATGGTTGCATTATTTGTACGCACATTTTTTGTGTATTTTCCATAGGAGTCATTCAGTTGTTGTTTTTCCGTTTGGTTCCTTTCGTTTGCAGCGTCGTATTTGTTTTTGCTTCTCTCTTTTGTGGCTCTTATTCTAAAACTCGTCCCAGGCCGCAGCGACTCGGAACGTGATTCATGCAAGTGTTTTGCCCTTTTGTTGTTGTCATTTATATTGATGGGGTGTATTTTATTTTATGGTGTTGTGCGAGTGTACAGAAGCGTGTATGTGTGTGTGTGTGTGTGCCTGTGTGCGTAAATGGGTGTGTATGAGCTTTCACATATGTATGTATGTGTGTGTACATTCCTTTACAGCAGTCACCATTATAGAAAAGCCGGCGTCTTCCAGTGCACTCCTGGGTTATGGCTTCTGTCTGATTGTTGGCAATTTTCATAAACACACTAAATAAATTTGATGTGGATTCGCTTATTATTTACCGACTATATTTATTAAATGAGCAACATATTGAATTCGACGATACGTTCAGTGGATAATACCTGAAGTCGTCCGTGACTTGGTCCCTACCCCCGCCGGTACTAAAGCTTTGAATAATGTCCTCGAAAGTCGCCCCTTGTCTGATTTGCATGATTTAGGAATTACTTATGCCTTGAACATGGAAAACGACTCATTGCATTCCATTAATGGGGAGACGTCCCATTGTCGGATGTAAGTGCAGCTGGTGTTGGACCTAGGAAGTCCATTAGGACTCCTGTGTTGCTCCCATGCCAGGACATGATGACCATCGACATCCCTTTTCCACTTAATGTTCTCGTTTCGTGGAACCATTGAGATGGTTTAAAGTAACCTCCAACAAGGAATAAGGAAAAAATGTAAAATATTAAATTTGTTCCGGTTGAGATTTGTAATCCGCAGAAAATTTATGTAAAGCCCTCGACTCCCCCGTGCCCTTTGAGCAGGTTCCCGAAGCAAGTACACAAAATATCATTTCCAACTGGATGACTGGGGCAGCGGATTCATTTATTAAAGAAATGCCGAGGCAAATGGCAATCCGGAATAACCACTGGCTGGATTACATTCCCCATTCCACTTTGACTCCGAGCCAAACGAAGGTGGACGTCACTCCTCACTCCTCAATCTCCACTCCTCCTTCCACATTCTCTACTCTCGACTCTTTGGTATTCAGTCTTCTTTCTTCGCTCGTCTTCTCCCCCTCCCCCACACCACAACCGGCAACCTACAATTATAGCTCATTGCAGGCAGGGAAATGATAGGGAGATATAATTCACAATTTATCATCGGAAAATTGTTATAGTCACGCAAATACTTGGCAGACCAGATATATTCCTCGTATATTTTTGAGTTCCACGAGATGTGCTGAGCTCCCCCCTGGGCCGACAGGGTAATCCATTCCCTGAGTCATGGATTCTAATCAAGAGAAGAAGACTGGGAATAAAGATGGAAAACTCTTCACACTTATTTGCACCACATTCGCTCACACTTAAACTCGATCAAGAATCTAGGAGATATTAAGTTATATAATTCATTACCTCAGGTTCTACACTCGCTCAGCCTAGAAATACCCTGCACGTCGGTTGCTACCTTCGGCATGAAGTCACACCTGAGTCACGCTATTTTTATTTGTGTTTGATCGAAAAGTCGTGGACGGAATAAAGAATGAAGAATTTATAATAATTCACAATGTGATTTGAATTGCTTTCTCTCCAAGTTGGACTTTATTATATAATATATATTTCTTGAATTATTCGCGCTTCGAGATCTCATCGGAAAGCGATTTCTTTAAGCTCGAAATGTATTCACTTTCAGTGACTGCCAGTGATCTATGGGCCATCCCCCAGAACTCCATTTGAGTTTGTTATCCCTTTTAAAGAAGAAGAACCGTTAAATGACTTATATTCGATCTGTCCATCATTCTATTATTATATGTGACTCATTTCAGTACTGGACTCAGGTGAAATATTCAAGTAACATTTATTTTGAATTATTTATTAAATGAAATTTTTTTTGCAAACAAATTTAATATTTTGCCAATTGTCTCTCCTATACGCCCCAAGGAATGTCTGTTGCGGGAAATCGAGTATTTAATTACTAACATCGAGATCCTTGAACACATCCATGAGACTCCTAAGTGCTCGGGTCACGGACAATCCTGGCAATAATATTTAAAAGAAATGCACTACATTTCACCTTTTGAGCAGACGAAAAGACATAAAAGCAATGGCAATAGGAACAGGTCATGCGGCATGCGGCATGTGGCATGCTGCAAATCTAAGGAAAATGGCAACAAATTTGCGAACAGACAAACACCCGAAATGAGCCAAAACTGAAGCAAAGCAAAACACGAGCAGAAATGCCAGACAAATTTTATATAAATAATTCATTGTTGTAACGTGCAAAGTGGGCGGAGAGCGTCTCAGTTAATTAATGAGGCGCGTCCCGAGTCGAGGGCAGCTACAGGGAGCGACAGTCGAAGACGCGATAGAAAAGCTAAACGGCCCCAGGCAGAGTGGGGCCTAGGGGACAGGAAGCCCGAAGGGGGAGGTGCAAGATGAGATTCTGACTGTGAGCTGTGCGAAAATTAATAACAGACGCACAACTCAGACGAGACGCTCTGCAGGCAGCGCTTCAAATTTGAACAAATGGCGCAGCACGGCACTCAGTTGGCAGGAAGAGGGGAGCAGAGGGGGAGAGAAGAGTGTGTGAGGGAGGAAGGGAGGACCCCGGAGACGGAAAAGAGTTTCCAACCTCGTCCTAGGTGGATGCAGGGCAAAGTGCAAATAACGACGATGGCAACGTGTGTGCGACTTCCTGAAGTTGTGGCACAGGTCGAGATGGTGGTTGCAACATTTTCAACCACCACCGCATGAGGGAAGCATGTACACAAACACACACACTCACACTCACACTCACACTCACACTCACACTCATATAGAGTCGAGACGTGGGCAAGACTATGGCGATGACTCCGAGTCGGAGTTGGGTGGTTGCTACGAGGGCGGCGAATGCCATGCCACAACCTGAAGCACTTGCCGACTGAACGAAATTTAAATTTTCTGCATAAGCTTTCCAAGCGCATCGCTAGCAACAGGGTTTGCACAGGCAGCAATGATGGGATTCGGTCCAAGCAAGCGTTGGGTAGAGGGGAGCGGAAAGTGGGCGAAGAGAGGAGGAAGGAGCGAGAAGGGCATTAGCAAAGTTTTGGCTGGGGGAGAAATCGCCCAACCTCTAAGATTCTCATTACACAAAATTTGCATTTAGAAGCAAGAAGAAACATGGGATGCGGCGGGGGAGGGGAGAAGGTGGTGGCTCTAGCTTAAAGCACGGACATCGCCATCGGTGACTGGCTTGGAATCTAGAAAAAGATGCACTTAACCATAACTCGTGCTCGTGACATCGCGAAAGTCGTCCATTAGTTTTGGTTCAGCGGAATCCTTAGACGCTCCACTTCTACACTTCTACACTTCGACGCTTCCACATCCCCCACCCACAACCCACAACCGACAACACACAACCCACAGGCTAAGTGCTCCCGTTGCATAAGATATTCGCCGGCGGATGATAATCGCTTTAATTTCGGCAACGCAGCGCCATGATGCCGTGATGCCATGAGTGCCACATTATCGTCAACATCAGCATCGATAAGCGAGAACAAGGAAGAATCGCTGCTGCCTGCTGGCGAGATGAGGATTTAAGTGGCTGTTGCCCCCTGTGCTCCTTGCCTCCTCTCGCTCCATCGCCCGACTGACGTGATGCTTATTTATGACCCGATCCGACATGGATTGGCACTGGGCGGTATACGGTATACGGCATGCGGCATGCGGCATGCGGGACCCATTCCCCGTGGCCAATAAACTCATTGCTGGCCCAAATTTATTGGCTGTCAACATTTTGCCGGAGATTCCGCGGCATTTAGCTAAATGAGAATTCTCGTCGATTGCCGACTGCCGCGCAAAAACAAGAAATGCAAATTTGCCACCGTTTTATGAATATAATAACTCTGATTAAGTCTCATTCGAATTTAGTTAGTTGCAGTTATAATCTTTTTAATATCTTCATTTGAGGAAACGTCCCCAACGTGTCCCTCCTTCTACTCATATTTGATTTGAAAATAACGGCCATTAAATTAGAAATTTATTCTTTTTACTTATTATTAATTAAGTATTGCGTGTATTATTTATAATTTCTTATATTACTTTTATTATTTATTATTTATTATTAATTATTTATGTGTGATTTATTGCCCTCTTGCAGCTGTAAGTTGTTGTTGTGCACAGAAAGCACCGACCACTGTTTTACCCAGAGGCAGGCGTAGCACGTTAAGCACGAGTCACCCTGTGGCAGTTCACAAAGAGAACGATGGCCGCTCTCTCTCTCCCTCTCTCACTCTCTCTCCCTCCCTCACCAACGTCGCGATTCTCTTGAATGTGCGGAATTTGGAGCAAAGAGTATTTATTATAATAATTTTATACTCTTTGGAGCGGAATACAATTATGCATGTGTGGCTGTGCATGGGTGTGTGTGTGTGTGTGTGCGCCATTATTGTTGACACGAAAGTCGCTAAATGAATATTCCTTGCACTGTCCATCCACCCTACACAGCCTGGACTTTTTAAGGCGATCTTCCCAGTCTCTCAACTGCATCGACTTCGCGTTGCGTTTAGTGAATAAAAATAAATTATTTAAATTAAATCTATAACTAACAACTAAAATGTCTAACTTAAAACTGGCTTAAACTGGTCTTCGATTAGTTAAAGCCACACACGAGATTTGAAACTCGTTAAGCGCGGCCTACAGAATTTTTAATTCAAATCTCTGATTGAGTTACATTTGCAATTCTCGAAAATAAAAAAGGCAATTAAATTTAAGATTTAAAGTGAATAATTTTAAAATTGCATTCGATTTTAATTTTAAAAAATAAAAATTATTATTTATATGATTTTATGAAGTCTTCAAACTAGTCTTCAGGCTGCACACCTGAGACCAAAGCGTTGAGCAAATAAATACAAAAATAAACCTCAAAAAAAAAAAAAATTAAAAAAAATTATCAGAATTTAAAATTATTTAAACTTTTTTTTATTTTAGCTTATCACAGATTTTAAAATCAATTGTTTGGTATCGATTGGTTTTTTCCACGCTTAAGTTATGTGAGCCCCACAACAAGAAGGTTTCCCCGTCTGCTCCTCTTGATGGAAAGTGCGACGTTTGAATGCCCAACGTGCTGCAAACCTTTGATGCGAGTGGCGAGTGGCGAGTTGTGAGTTGCGAGTTGCGAGCTTCGAGCTGCTTTTATGATGCGAAGCAATTTTCCGATTCAATTATTTCGAATGGCCCCGACAGCGGCAGAAGTACGAAAAATACAAATTCAAAATGCACGAGCGGGGGCTCCTTGACGCACACGGAGTCCTGGGCACCCACTTGAGAAATGCCAACGCCTTCTTAGATCTCTTGCCGGTACGTGAAATTGGCCAAGGAGTTCGGAGCGTCCCCGCTCCACACTTGATGCCTCCGCCGTGCAATTTCAGTTTTCCGAAGGCAACGTCTGCTGGACGGAATCTTTGTAATCAAAATCTTTGCCCGGCAGAAGGTGTGGATGGATCCTGTGGCCATGCAATGTGAGTGCGTTGGCCTTGCCGGACACGCACTCAGACCCGCAAAGGGACTCCGACCCACACCTACACCCAGACCTCAGACCGTGGCTGCAATCAGACCCCCGCAGGCCCCCGAAACTGGCAGCTGCCCCCAAAGTCACTTTGCCCCAAGCCCAATTGAACTTAATTCGAGGGAATCGCAGCGAGACTGCAGCCGGACGGAGCTCATGGCGAGGCGAGTCACTGAGACGTGTTCAATTTGGACTCATGAATGTTTTAGCATGTGGTTATTGGATTTAGTTTTGGGCACTTGCCACTAAGCACTTCTGTTGTATTTCTGAGATAGTTTTTCCCAATACTCGTTTCCCGTCCACCGGCCCCCCTTCCCTTCCCATAACGGAGCGTGCCCGGTATTGGCAAATCAGCAGGGAGAAGTATTGAAATTCAGCGGAGGCATTTCATATCTCACGTTGAACATATTAAACTAAAAAGTGCAATCGAGTCTCGTGGTATTTTTAAAATACTAAATGTAATGTACAATATTCGTTCTCCCAATACTTCCGAAAGTTACTGCAACTTGAGAACAGGACTTGCCCGTAGACCTCTTCTGATGCACGACTATCCTTAGGTGTCTTATCCTGACTCCTATTTTGTCTACCTAAAATAATCCGTTAGAAGCTACTGTGGGACTTAAAAGCTACATCCGTTAATACTCCTCAAACTTAAGTACCGAACTAAACTCTACACTTAGCCACTTTGGATCAACTCGTGGAACTATCCGATACTCACGTGTCGCAGCAGTCGATTAATTTTCGAATAATAATTGACTCATCCGAAGTTCAATGAACTGCAGCAAGCGGCGGTAGCTTCCAATTGGTAAACACATCCATCATATGGTAATGAAGACTCTGCCAGACAAATTGGGTCAGATGAGGTCTGCTCAAGACTTGCCTCTGAGTGTCAACAGCACCGGCAGTGACTTTGCGGACGACTATGCCATAAAAAGTGGCATAAAATTCACGCAGACGACCTTGAGAAGCAGTAAAAATTTTTAATGACTCTCACTTTTTATGACCAACTCTCGCAGACCATAAAATCTCGAGCCGGCAAGCGGCTTCATACAGAGGACGGAAGGCAGGAAACCAGACCAAGCGATGTCGCTCATAGACTCATGCGCGCTGGACGGTGGGTAGGCCCATTTAGTTGATCGGCCACCGGCCGCAAACACTCAATGGGCCCACTGTGCGACCATAAGCCATAGTTTTAAACTGGTACCAGTTCAAGATCGAGTTATACGTGCATCTCTGCCTACGCCTAGGTACCGTTCCAGTTGCCGTCACTCGGAGTCCCGTTTCCTTTTCACTTTCATCCCACACTCGTTCCGCCCCTGTTGATTTTTTATGCTTCGCCCATTTTTATTGCCTAATGGTGGCTGTTCTCGGTTAGAGAACGAGTTAGAGGACGCTGCAATGGCATTGAGCACATCACCGACAATGACGCGCAGGATATCACCCTTCCTAAGGTCTATCCCATCTTTGGTTGTCCTTGTGCGCGGAGGCCCTGGCTCAACCCTTTGCAGCACATGGAGGCAGCACTAACTAATGATAATTGTGCGCAGGTTGTGCCTAATTTGCCTTCAAGGTCTGCTATTTTTTGCAACGACTTGGAAACCCATAAACCTTCCTACACACAGAATATTTTAAATAAAATATTATCCTTCAGCGATGTGGCAATGAGCCCGAGCATTTAGAAAATTAGCTTATGGAAAGTGTAAATGATTGCAGGCACAGCCCACGCTCTAACGATTCAAGGATACACATAACTATAGTAACGTTTCCAGGATCTGGCAGAAGCAGCGAACCGTAAGAAGGACTCTTTATCCTTTTTTCTTGCTTAACTAATTATTAAAATAGCAAAAGAATTATGTTTTAGACTAAAAGGATCCAGAATATTTTATTTTAAATTAAACCTCTTCCTTTAGGTTTCTATCAACCTGAAAATTCCATAAGCTCAGAACTAAAAGTTATTTTTCAAGGGAAAGGGTGTCAGAAAACTTACATGTCCTTGTTGTAAATCTAAGTATAAAACGCGATAGTAAAAAAACAACAAAAATATAACTTTCCCTTAAACAAGATGTGCCTAATTTAAAAATAAAAAATATTGTTTTTATTTTTATCTGTCTTTGTATTAAGAGCTTCGTATAAAGAGATCCTGCCTTTAATAATTTAGGGATGAATTTTTGCCAATTAATAAATAATACATATAAATTAATTAATTGTAAAAATTAATTATTTTATTTTATTTTCATGATTTGCTAAGATTTTTCCAAACAACCAGGCTTTGACAGTTCAATGACATCCACTCCTTGAAGTTGACGATAGTTCAATCTGAAATCTGGGCGATCTTTACATTTTTGCATTCTCTGCACTCGGATCCGCCCACCCCGACAGTCCCCTTCTAGTCCTGTGAAAGTCTATTATGAAGATGGCTTTCGTCTGCCGATAAGGATGCTTGTTGGGGACAACAAACAGAGAAACTTTTAATGAGAAGTGTCGCCCGGTGCATGTGGTTCCAATTTTCTTTGTTTTCCTTTTCTGACGCTGCTCGTCCTGGCGTTGGAGTTGATGCTTTGTCCCAGCGGCGCTGGGGAAACTCGACAATTTTCGTTACGAGCAAGCATCCTGGCAAAATGAGAAAAGTTTTGGCAGCACCAAACGTGTCGATGTCGACGACTGGTCGCCAAGCCAGCTGAAGGTGGAGTGGCACTCGTAAAGCTTGAAGCCAGGTCCATAAGTTGCCAAAAGTAAATCTGTTTCAAGTGGCATTCACTTGGCGAATTGGCTGTTGGCTGTTGGCTGTTGCCTGTCGACTGTCGACTGTCGTCCGTCGTCTGTCCTCTGACAGCTGTCGACTAGTAGCTCCGTGATGTGGGAACGTGCAAGAAAAGTATAGGGTTTCGCATCGTGTCCACCTAAGGGGATTGGACAAAGGGGTCAAAAACGTTTTCTTTCCCATTATTTGCACAGCAGTTGCAACGAGTTTTGCGTCCTGTTCCTCCTCCTCCTCCTCATTCCCCTTCTCCACCCACACCTCCTTCCCCTCATCATTACCTTCCTCGATCTCCTTGCCATTCTCCTCTTTTGAATAACCAAACACATTCGGCCATTTTCAGTTACGTCCTGACTTTTCGTTTATTTCTGCATAAGGCAACGATGCGGAAGAATGACTTCACTTCACTTCGCTCCCCGCAACACCCCTCAACTCACCGCAACACTAGGTGGATTTTCTCAATGCCGCGCGTTGCATTTGCGACAAATGGCAGTGCCACAGAGTGACTACACCTTGAGAAAAAGTCGGTCCCTTTGACAAACTGAACGTATGTGATATTCAGTCAAACGACTTTCAAAGGATATAATCAATTCTTGAATTTTACAGATATTTAAAAAATATCTACATCCGCTTTTATTTAAGTCCCAGCTACCCCAATGAAAGCAGCATAAATAAAAGTAGGTACAATTTCCGGCAGTGTATGAAGAACCAGTGTAGAGGTTGGCGGAAATGCTGAAATGCTTAAGACTTATTGACGTGTTTTGGCCTAAGATGCCGCGCCAATCCTTGCACTCAGCCCCAACGAAGCAAATCCTTAAGGCGCGGGAGCGGGGCCTCGCGATGAAACACGACTCCGAGCTGGCCAGGGAGGAGGGAGAAACACACCTAAGTTTGCATTAGAAATTGAGGCAAACATAGCAAACAGAGAATAAGTTGAATTAATATGATTTTATTTGGGCCTCTGCCCGCCTTTGCCTGCCTTTTCCGTTATATCCGTCTTCCTGCTTCCCCGTTTCCCCCATTTCCCCCCTTCCCCGTATCCTAGTTAGTCTGCTCTTTCTGCTTTTGGCTGTTTTTGCCCGTTTTTGCCGTTTGTTATTTTTCTTCATATTTTTATTTTGATGATTGTGGCAGCGACTAGGCCAGAAATACAAATTGGCCAGGGCCCCGGGTAATGTCATAGTAACGGCCAAAACAAGCCACTCCAGAGGGGGCGAAGGAGCAGCGAGCAGCGAGCAGCGAACAGCCCGCAACTCGCAACTCGCAGCCGTTAAAGGAACAACAAACTTGTGGAGCTTTAATCTGCTTTAAAGGCAGCGTTGGGTCCGCTTGGCGTTTCTTCGTTTTAATTTGGCTGCCAAAAGTGTTGATCAAAGTGTTGGACGAAGTTTTTATGGCCCCAACAGATTCGGCTCGTTGTCAATGCTATATTGTCATCTCCTGCAACAGGACGTTTAATGAAAGTGTCCACCTTCGGCCACTTCCATGTCACGGCATATACAGCAATTGCGCTCCGCAAAACTTTGTCCAGATTCGCATATACGACTCCTCGTACTTAATTGCTTCTGTTGCAGGATCGCTGTGTGTGGCATCTGGCAGCTGGCAGCTGGCAGTACACGAGGACAAACAGAGAAACTTTGATTTATAAGGCCGTAAATGTCAGGCATGGTATTGGCTGAAAGTGCCCGCTGCGTCAGTGAGGGGCCCCGAGACGAGTTGGGCCCAGTTTATTTGCCAATTCAGGAGGAGGGGCTACGGCATGGAGCGTTCATAAATCAGTAAGCGGAATGTGGGGCCAACGCAGCGGACATCATCAGAACATCACTATAAATCGAACACTTAATGGACTCACCTGCCGGCGTCATACCTGGCCCGATCCCAGTCACAGAGTAAGCCGCAGCTCCATCCCCATGCTCATCCCCAAAGCCAGACCCGAGATGTGAGACTTGGAGCCAGTGGCAGAGCCAGACCCCAATTCCAATTCCAATTCCAATTCCAATCCCAGTCCCAGTCTCAATCTCAATACAGATGCAACCTCGTCGACTCCTCAATAAATTTACGTGCATTATGAGCACGAAATAAGCTAAAAACTTTATTCCCGAATTAAACGTGAAATGAATTAACGTGACTAAAATATTCATCTTGGGCCACAGGACTCGCAGTTGGAGTATTTGCATAAATCGGCAGCAGTTACACACACACACACCATGTGCACATACCTCGGTACATAAAATACACACTCATAGACGATTTTGCTTCCAGTTTTTGCTCCTTTCTTTTTCAGAGGCAAAGGAAAATGTACATCGATATAAAGCAGCCAGTTTAATGCAATTCCTAAATTAAAATAATTTCTGCATTCCAGTTATGCAAATGAAGTTGTGCTTATCCTTAATGGAATTTCAGAGAAATGTTATCGTACCTTGAATACTAAGATCTCTCAGAGGAAGCACAATAAACAAAAGGGGAAAATATCTCTAATGCCACTTCTTGGAAGGAACTGAGAGCTGGGAACTGAGAACTGAGAACTGAGGGAAATTTCAACAGCACTCAAAAACTCGGAGCTTGCTTTGTTGGGAGCGAAGCCAGAGCTGCGCTTTAAGCAAATGAATAAATACATAATTATTCTAGAATTGTACGCATTGTCGCCTCAATTAATTAAAGCTACAAATGCCCCTTTCACCATTCGCCATTCGCATTCGCCATGCGCCACTCGCGTTTCATGTATCGTGTTTCTTGGTCTCCCTCCTGGAGTCCCTCCCGGAGTCCACGCAGGCCGCAATTAGCACTCGACCGCTAATTGTCGATTACTTTAAATGCCGATGCCTGTGTCTTCTGCCATGTAGTTGGGAGCTGGGACCTGGAAGTTGAGCAATGGTGGCCGTTCCCTATGCCGGCGGCAATTGGAAATTCTAATGCAAGTGATTTACACAATGGAAAGTTAATGGGGGACACCAATGTGATTCTCATATTTAAAATGCAATTACTTAAGTACCCCGAGAATACAAAATATAAAAAGATTGCCCGACTAAGCTATACCCTGCATTCATACCTTAAGAGCTTCTCACACACAGAGTATCACAGTTCATGCGGGCAGCAACCTTGCCCACATTCGTTTCCTACCTGTGCTTCAATAAGACGGACATGTAGTGCGTTTATGGGGAATATAAAATATATCTTGATTATTTTCGGACTTTAAGAAATCGAATTGTCACTGCTGCAAAATCGGTACAAGGTAAAATCAAATTTGAAAGTCAGTTCAATTGAAGTTTGAAATAGTTATTTTCCCTTTACGTGAATATATTCGAAAATTGTCAATGCGAAGTGTGCATCAGATTCGAGTCTTGCATCGATTGATTGCGATGCAATGAAGCGAATGTCTGCCAGGGACTCGCACCCGGGCAGACGCACTCCGTTGTCATGACAACGGAGCTTCGAGTAATGGAAGTGACGCGGTTAAATCAATGGTACGAATGAGATGAAAAGGGACGGGAGAGGGTAGAGCTCATGTGAGAGAAAGAGCTAGAACTTGTTTGTTCAATACATGCTTGTGTTTGTGCTTGCAGTAGTGTGTGTGCGGCGCAGTCGCTGCCAGCGTCGCGGCGTCAGCACAGACTGACTGGTCGGCTGAGTTTTTGCCACGCCTGACACTGAAACGAGTTAGGCGCATGTGCGAGAAAAGGACGCACTGCGCTGCGTCACGCTGCCAGATACATTCGCAGGCCAGATAAATTCAACATGGCTGCCAAGCATACATTCCAACTTGAATCAGCCCACTCTACCAGAGGTGCTGTGAGAGCGACATCTAGCGGATAAATTTTCTGCAGCGCTAACTGATTATCTTTATGTACGTCGCATGCTGCTCCGCAGGCACTGGCACAGAGCAGCCATTGCAATATCAGGATGCCGTGACGCGCAGTTTCGAGTAGTTTCCATTTTTAGCCGCCAGGCCACTTCTCCTGCGCATTTCTCAATGTCACGCTTGTATGGATTCCAAGCGGAACAAGGAAATCTCGTTGTCCTACTACGGAGTACAAATTAGATTAGATTTTCCACAATCTGATTAATAAAATTGATTCCACCAAAGAGTCCACATCAGCGACAAACATAATGAGATGTATTAAAAAACTTTTTGGACTCAAAAAAACACTTTTAAGGAAGATTTCCATTAACTGCTTATGACTATGAGCTTATTGCTTATATAACTATGTTAACTGTTATTAAGCTTGTAATGTCGTAATGTGTCGTATTGTATTGCATGTATTTATGCATACATACGTACATATATTGTTAATACACATACACACACATGCAACCTGAACCACCACCAGAAGAACTAACAAGACTGACAATTAATTCCTGGCAAATGTTCTAATATGCCAAACTAAGCACGAATAAAAATAAAAAAATTATTTCAGGGTATCTCTTAGTCGAGAATCAAATCAAAGATGGAATATGTTCTTTAGAAACAATCGTGGAAAGGAGAATTAGTTTAAATGTTATTTTTGATAATTTTACTATCTCTTCGTATTATGCTTAATGTCTTAGTTAATTCCGAATTCCGCCTGGAACTCATTGCTCCAGTTTTACAAGATAATTTTAAGCTCATTAGCAGCCGTTAGGTGTTTATAGTAAATGATTCATTCAACCAATCAAATTAAGCCGAATAACTGTACCCTTGAGTTCCCATATTGTGATCATAGATGTTGAAGCTAATGTAGTCTCTGACTTGAACTTTTCAGCTGGGAATGACCCACAGGTCAAAGAAGGGCCATTAAAAAATGCATCAATACAAAACTTCTGAATTAACAGGCTTCAAGTAAGAAATTATTTCGGGTATAACGACAATAATAAAATAAAAGCTGCTGAAATTAAAATTCAAATAAATATCTCAAGACAGATGATTTATGATGGGACTTATTTATTTATATTTACTTATTGACTAGTTTATTATAATGCTTCAGGAAGAGTTGAGGAGACTTCAATGGCAATGGTAACCTTACTTGCAATCTAACTTAATATTGCACGTGCGGCAAAGGTGTAGCAGTGGATCCCGCGGCGATCGCTCATGCGACTCCGCAATTGAATCGTTACGCAATAATGAGACTACGTTTGATTGAGTCGTTGAATTTGCATGTCGTAGAACCGTGAACCACAACCAGACCTCATTAGAGCTGAGGGTCTATAAGTGTCTGCGATGGAGGCAGCTCCACCTCAAACATGGCCTTTAGGTTCATGTCCTTGACAGAAACATCGCGCAGCTCAGAGGCGACACTAGCAATTTGTAATCAGTAGTGTTAACAATGCGACCCATAAATTTCTATTGACCCCAATAACCTTCTAAGAATCTCAACGGAATAAGCCATTTCCAGCGCCGCATCTTCGAAAAGAGACCCTGTTACTGCTTCAGCCGCTGCCCCTTTCCCGAGGCCCGGCCCTGCAGCGCGTGAATTATGCAAGTGGTGCGATAAAAGCAAAGCCCAGCGAACTAAATTTATTGGATGCCATGCACTCATTAGCATCGAAATGCGGAGACCGCCAACACGATGTCGGAGCCATAGTCGTACGCGAATGGGAACGCGAACGAACTCATTAACAGCCCCAGTCTGCGATTCGGTCTCAGCCATGCCCACAATTGACAGCCCCTGGTCAATGGGCGGGCCATAGCGCTGAATAAATAACGGAATGACAACCACAAAAAACTACCGCGTCACTGATGGGCCACTCGGGGCTGGGGGCAGCCAAGGCAACTGAGGCATCTGAGGGAACGGAGGCAACGAAGGCAGCGGAGGCAAGACAAGAAAATATACAATAATTGAGCTCACAAATCACAGGACGGAGCTGGCAGGAGTCGCAGTGACAGACGCAGTCGGAATCGCATGCAGAGTCGATGCCATAGCCGAAGTTAGAGCTGGAGCTGGAGCTGGAGCTGAAGCACCAATGAGCACGAACCAAGTAAATTGAGATTCTTTAAATTTATGTACTTTTTTGTTCGAAGAGCAGCCAGCAAGCGCCAAACTTGAAAGTACGTGCAGCCACTTAAGCTCCTTGTCGACTTGGCCCCATGCCCAGAGTCGTTTCTTTGCCCCCAAGCATCGGCTCCCCATGAACAGAGGAAATCTGCAAGCTACCCGGGCACAGGCGCTCCAATAGCTGCGGCTGCCTGGCGCTTTGGCCATTTAGTTTGGTTAGCCAGCTGGATGCTGATGAGTATGTATATGTGAGTGTGTGTGTGTGTGTGTGCGTCAGTATATGTGTGCTATGTGCTATGTGCTGTGGCATATTGATGAACCGCAGCAAATTGGCTTTACGGTGGGAACAGAGCTGGTAACCACTACTTTGCGGAAAGACCATGAAACTATTAAAAATTGAACTATAATAAATATGGTTAATAATTTTGCAATTGTTCTTAAATATCAGAGAACACATTCATCTAATTAGATAATTCATAATTAGTCAGGTGTTCGTATTAGGACGTTAATAAGGATGTCAAGATTGAAGCTCCAGTTATATATTGCGGGGGACAATTTTGCTTTGAGGTACCTGACGAACATGACTTCTAATTTATCATCACAGAAAATGTGTGGCTTGAATGTCATTTCCGTCCCACTGTGGCTCCCGTTTGATGGCTGGTTCAACTTTTCTAGCCGTTACACTCGACAACAAATTGTAAAAAATACAAACAAAAAATGTGAAAAATAATAGAATAAAAGAATGAGAAAGAGGGGGGAGAGAGGGAGAGATGAAAAGCACACCACGAGTTCTCCTGGCGGGCCCCGCCCCGCAGTCCCCGCATCCTTCAATCTATAGTTTGAAGTTGCAGCTTGGCAATCTACCATCGTGTGGCAGAATTCCGCCATGATGAAGCCCACGATTGCTCCCCAAAGTTCGTGCCACGCACTAAGCCACGCAATTTTGAGTTACGGGTGGCTCATGAGCTTCGGGGGTAAAAATGTGTATGGCGAATAATTCAAGTTTACGCGCCCGCAAACTTGAACATTCGTAGTATAAATATTTTAAAAATATGCTGCTCCCTCACGAGCCACCAAGTTTCAACTATAAGCAGCGAGGTCTTTGCTTTCCCCGAGATTGGTCATTCCTATGCCAATTGGATGCATTCCACCTCTTCTCCTATTTGCCCCAAGTATCGCCTCCCGACACAACGGGTTCAATGCTCCACACCAAAGGGCAGCTCCGTTAACTCCCGTTTACTCCAATTTCAGCTGTAATCTCCTCCAGTTGTCATTGAAGTGCAAGTGTTGCAAGTTAATTGGACCGTTAGCAGGGCTCTTCATTTCCATATCCAACGTCATTGTAGCAGCTTCTCAACTTTGACTTGGCATTAATATTTATCTCGGAGATGTCTTACGATGGAGCCGGAAGATAAACTCATGGACATAAAGTACCCGGCGACTTTATTTGCCTCGCTGGCCATCAACAGCATTTATTTTTTGTCTAAGTAACCGACCGAAGTAAACAGAGAACTGAAGAAACGCCATAGACTAGGCAGATACTCTATATTTGGGTTAAAAGGATCCAACTTTGGTTTATTTTTAGTATCGAACTGGTTTTTCTCTGGTTGCTGGAACCAGTTATCGGTTCGGATTTCGCTATGATCATGGCTCATTTTGTATAAATATGCTTGAGGGTACAATAAATTCTTCTTTAAAGTGGATTAAATTGGATTAAGCCAATGGACTATGTGAGTTGTGGCTGTAACTCTCCGCTATGATAATTGATTTCGTGACTATAACTGATTTCATAAGGAAGCGCTCCTTCCACTCAGAGACTCTGACCGCTGTGCACATTGATTGGCTACTCGCCTCTCAGGGGCGTTTTCCTATTTTAGTCAGCGACTAGTAGACTAGTGGATTGTCGTCAGGAAATGGAAGAGCGTCTGTCCGCGATAGCATCTCCGATTGGATATTTGTATACATTACATACACATCAAATCAATGATTTTTATTTCCTATCTATTATTATTATTATTAATACAGACATACAGTATACGTACATACAATATGTCAGACAAGGCACTTGGATAAAATCCAGACAGATGGATGGTTCCCCTTGGCGAAGAAAGCAAATAAAGCTCTCGCTCTGTGGCAGGAATACCCGCTTAAAAATTGTTCTTGGTGTAGAGTATAAAAAACAGTTCTAATTTAAGTTTTGCCCACCTTCAAATTCATAAATTCTCGTAAACTTGGTTTTGAGAATAAAATAGAATAAGCAGTAGTTTGTTTATTCTGTGTGTGTGCATTAAAAATATAAATAGATGTTCCCAAAAACACAGTCAAGCATTGCGTTGTTTGTGTGTGTGTGTGTGTGTGTGCGCTATGGTGACTCACATACGCACACACATCCACATGAAGCACAGAAAACAGAAAACAGAAAACAGAAAACAGAAAGCAGCAAACAGAAAAATACAAACAAAATTTTGTTTTATTCTCTTGTGGCCGCTGTATTCTCGGCCTGGAATATAAATTAAATTCCACAACATCAGCAGCAACAAAACAAAAAGAAGCCAACAACAAAAACAAAAGTAACAAGAGTAGAAGCAGCGGAGTGAAGAGACGGCGGCGATTGCGGTGGCGGCAGAAGCGGCAGCAGCAAAAACGATACAATAACAAGAAACATGAACAGATTTTTAAAGGCTCGGGCCCGTCTGAATGGCCGTCAGTACGGCCTCCGCCTTTGCGCTGGTACGACGCGTAGCGTGGGTTAGGGTTGGGTCTGTTTCGTTATGCGCATTGTGCCAGGCATTGATGTCAGGGGCGGGGTAGAGGCTGCTTTGCCTGATTCCTTCAATGGCCGCCTCATGGCGTGCGAGTGCTGTGCTCTTTCTCTCTCTTTCCGACTCACTCACTGCGCTTTCGTTCCTACGAGCTGTGCGAGCGAAAAGGCTGAACTTCATGCACAGGGTAAGAGGCACACAAGGAATAGAGACGGAGAGATTTACATTACACAGCACACACACACACACACAGCACACTCACAGTGGATCTCGATGGCTGGGCCTTAGTGTAAAATTCTTTAACAGCACATTGCGCAAAGTCAGCTGACTACATGGCTGCTGCCATGTCCTTCTGTGCACAGCTGTCTAACGGGAAACGCTGCTGCTCTGGCTTTGTGTTTGCGTTGTTTAATTGGCACGCACATTACGCCAATAAATCAAATTGCTTTGAAATTGGACCAATGCTCAGGTACTCAACATTGTGTGTAGGTGAGTCCCTGGACTGCGGAAACCTCCTTGTTCCCTAGACTTGCCGGGCCTGCCTACGGACAATTAATATTTTATTTTAACGACGAAGCTGCAAAAGTCTTCTGCTCAGCGAGTCGCTATGCAAATAAGGAAGGGCCCACGTCAGGATTACTCTGAACGGCATTTTGGAGCACCTTCTGCCACTTAATGAAGTTAAGCTCATTGGACAATCGAGCTACGAAGCAACCCTTCGACCCCGAGCATCTCAGCTCCTCTAATTGCGCATCTCTAATGTAATTAGCCTGTTCCAAACGTCCTCGAGGGAAATATTCTCGGCCCATGCAAATTTCGCGCTGTGAAATTAGTGAAATTAATTCACTTTCCCGTGGCTGGCAGCTACGGCGGACGGCTAAGCCCCCAAATGAGCGAGGCAAGACGCAGAAAGGGAATCGAAATTAAATTCCATGAGAATATATATGAAATATAAGTAATACTTTTTGCTCCGTTCTTCTGCTCTACGGATCGACTCTTCAATTGCCACCAATTTCGATCTTTAAGTCTCTTCTCTTGTGTCGACTAAAAATACTATTCAATTTATTCATGAGTTACAGCTCTGAGTTATTCCGTTGAAGTAGTTAGACATCTTAATTCATATAGTTTAAGCCACACAGACGATAATTTAATCTAAACAATTCTGTTGTTTATAAAAATATTGAATGTGTTCCACTCAAATGTAAACATGTCCATTTCAAGGGTAGCTGCTTTAATCAATCAAGGGATCTTCCACCTTCAACCTTCAACCTCGCACCTTCCACCTTCCACCTTCCACCTTCCACCTTCCACCTTGCACCTTCAACCTTCGAAGTGCCGGCCAGCCGCTTTCCCTAAACAATCAGCTAATTTAATGTTGGCTGGAAGAAGTGTTGGCTGTAATTATGAAATTGTAAACAAAGGAGAACTTGGCCAGGTTATACATTGCTTTCATCTGAAAAATCGCAGGAACCGGCCTAAAAATAAGAGAGGGGAAAATCAAAGTCAGGTGTGCAGTAGGTAAAAGATCGACTATACCCTGGACACACTTGAGATTGGGGATCGGGATCACGTGTGATTCTTCAACTGACGATCTGTCAAATTGGAAAAAATATTTATTTGACAACTCCTTCTAGCTGATAATCCACGCAGGGGAAGAAAGTCGCGTGGGGGTTACCGCAATTGTAGCCACAATCTCAAACGATGCACACACTTAAGTCGAGTTGAAGTAATTGCTGTTTACGGGCATCCATTAATTTGACTGGCAGGTAATACATTATGCAACAATACGTTGCACGAGCTGTGGCAAACATGACTTTGGTTTTAGCCGTGGCGGACGGGGGCAATCGGGAAAGCGTTTAATTAAAAGCAAAAACACTGACGAATTGCGACCACAAATAAAGTAAACAATTGAAGCACCGAGAATCCACAACCGGAAAGGGCTGGCACGCGAGCCCGGAGCCCGGAGCTCGGAGCTCCAGGCAGTTGGCAGTTGGCAGCTTGGAAGTAAACGAGGCATTTATGTGGCTGCCACAGAAAGCTCGTCGAAGTGTGTGCGTGGGTGTGGCTGTGAGTGGGCTGAGGGCAGAAAGCAGAGGGCAGAGGCTGAGGAGGAGGAGGAGGAATCCACGCACGTAATAGACTGAAGGGATAATTTACTTCCGTGCACTTGCGTGTTTATTAAATTTCTGGGGCTGCCTATGGGCATTGATTTGGCAGCAAAGACGGGGTGAAGTCAAGGGGCGCAAACGTAGCCAAAGCAGCAGATGAGCACAGAACGGGCTCTGGAGCTAAGGCATTGTCACAATCACATCGCCAGTGCAATATCTACGAGTGCGGTGGGGCGGGCTGAGGGGGAGCCGTGTGCAAATATTGCGTAACCACATGTAATTACATGTATTCTTCATTAGTTTCTGCCCCAAATTCGCAGTCGTGACGGGCTTAGGCGGCAAGTCCCCAACTCCTTGGGTATTACAATGCCACAGAGCTGAAACTCTGGAAGTGTTTGGGTGGGCGTAACTTGAATTGAAGTCAAGACCGCGTATTCGGAAGAATATGATGTTAAGTTGAATACCTTTAAATTTCACACTAAATTGAAATAACTGTAGAAATAGATTTTACTTCCTTTGGAAAGAAGGAACTTAATTGCTCCCTCTACGTTTACCTTAAAGCCAAGCTATGACTGACTACGAAAGTCTCTGCCGTGGAACCAGATACAAAGTAGAGTGAAACTTAAACCTTAATTCTGATTTTGACATTTATAAAATCATAGCAATCTTTGGGAACATCTGTTATCCTGGCAATATATCCTGTGTGCATGATTAGATAAAAATATGGAGAGGAAGGACATCTTTTAGTAGATGATTTGCATATTACCTTGATAAAGTAGAGAAATTCGCATTTTATTTGAGCTCTTCTGGGCGGATTCCATTGTTCAATTGCTTTGACTAGCATATGGAGCAGGAGCAGGAGCTGGAAGCTGGGACTGGGGAGTTGGGAGTTGGGAGCTAAAGTAAGAAATGGGGCGACAGATGGAGTCAGCAATGGCGACGTGGACCCGTGTTATCGAACTCAGGGCGCTGCTAGTCACGTTCGTCCAAGCAACCCATTTACTTAGTTAAGGGATGGGGGTTGTACCTGCCGTCAACTTCAAGCCATGCCCATCCCAACGCAGTCATCGCTCTGAGGAAGGCAGCCTGTGAGCAGCAGGCCAACAACTAACGGCAATCTGGAGGGAGGGTGGGATAAAAGAAGAGAGTAGGAAAAGGCGGCAGGGGGGAAACAGCCACCCCAATATAGAAGAGATTCGTCGAAGTTTGTTCCATGGCCGTCAGGTTGGTGGGCTGCCATCCCCGGTTGATGAAAATCTTTTGGGTCGGGCTGTGCACGGTTACACGTTCCGGCGCTTATCGCCGGAATATGGAAATTTCGCCATTTATTTGATCAACTTTTGCCTTTCCCATATCGACACGCCACTCGACCGGGCGGATGCCAATGCGAATGCGAATGTTGGTTGCGGAGGCGGGGACGGAGACGGATAAACATGGCAAAAAGGTACAACAGCTCGGGTTCAACTGTTTCATATGCCACACGCATTGCCATTGCCACGGGACTGCAATTTGGCAAAAATCATGTTGGAAAATAAAAACGGTAAACGTCATAAGAGACTTTTCCAAGCCCAGCCAAGCTTAGGGCCACTTTTGCACCACACACACACACACTCGCACAAACACATTCAGAGAAGGCTGCCCTCCTTTAATTCAGGTCTCCAAGCATCTATTCCGCATCCGCTAGTTGCACCTGCGTCCCATTTTAAATTGATAGTTCAACGTGCGGCATGTGGCGCGTTTATTGTGTTATCCAAATGTACATAAGCTTGTAAATATATGTTATATACATAAGCTTAACATATATATGCATATATACATTTATATGAATTTGTGCGTGTGTGTGTATAAATATTAATATCAAAACACTTAATGTATATGGAACTATATGTAGAAATATATATATATATATAATATATATAATATATATAATGTTTATGTATATGTGTATGTATGTATATATGTGTGTATATGTGTGTACGTAAATGTGCCAGACATGTGGCCGAGACTCACCTGCAACCACTGCCATCCAAAGCCTCGTCTCTTCGGGGGGTCGCTGTAAAAAATAATCCACCTGAAATTAAAGTGGATTCAAGACTATCAACGGGGCTTTCAATTTACAATATTATTTGTAATTATTTGTGCAAATTTAATAGCCGCTGATTCGATGTGAATTTTAATTAAATTATTAACAAGCGCGTATATAAATGCAATTAAACAAATTAAAATACTTCAAGTAATGCCTTAACTCCGCTCCTAAGCTCCATAGCTCAAATCGAACGCAGAGCTAGAAAAACAAATTATCCTCGACACTGACTTGTGCGAACTTAAAGCTAAATCTTAGTAAGTGTCCAAGTAATTACCCAAGTAATTACCCAAGTAATTACCCAAGTAATTACCCAAGTAATTGTCTGAGCAATCACCCAAGGCACTTTCATTGCAACTGTCTTTAAGGTAAGCTGAATAATTGATCAATCGATAGATCGCTTCTATTTCCGCCTCCCAAGATACACTACCTTCAAGAAGGGATAACTGACATTGATCAGTCCTGGTAATAATAAATGCCTAGACTACATGAATATATTATATACATATGTATATGAAAAATATATACTTCACTTAAATGCCAACTACATAAGGACTAAGACATTTTTAATAGTGACAGGTACACCCCTTATGTAGGAATTCCAGTGTTAAGTCGACTTTTAAATACTCTCCCGATTTTCCTGAACGGATCAAATATCAAAGCAGAAAGCAATTTTTGCATTTCCTAAAAAACTCCTCAGTTACCACGAGTCCTTTAAGCGCTTTCTGACTGTCCTTCAGCTCGAGAGCTGCAGATTTGAAACTGGGATTTCGGATGCATTCAAAGTAGGAGAAACATTTCTCCTCTGATTGTAAAGGACATGGCTACAAATTTGAAGACTAAACTGCTTCTTCCTGTCATATCAGCAGAAGGCTCCTTTTTTATTTATAAACTGCAGGTAATTAAAATTTCAAACACATTTCGATTTCCTTCTGGACTAAGAGTTATGTCCTTATCAAAGTCCCGTCAGTGCTTCCTGATTTGAAAACCTGCGCTGTTTGGAACAATAATCATATAATTGTGTGTGTTTTCCAAGGAACACAAGCTCTTAGCTATGAAAATAATTTGTTTTCAAATGATTGTTGAAAGGATGCTTCGCCATAAAAGGGATATGCACACACCACTTAACAGGAGTTTATGAGAGTGGATCTTTCGCATCATTACTTCGAGTGGGGAATCGAAATGTGTGTGGTGCCAGCCACATGTCCTTACCAGTCGCTCCCGCCCGGTTGCAACACCCTTTTATCCAATTACCACGCATGGCGAAGGACACATTCGCCATTGAATTTAAATCTATTGGATACATGAAGGGCACACATCCAACCCGATTTATGTTGGAACACGCTCCTCATTATTCCTTTACGCTTATCATTTTATTTCAATTTTCCGCAAACGCCCCCAGTCTCGCTCCCGCCCCTCAGGGGTGTGGCTGTGGCTGTGGCGAAAAGTGCGCTTCCTTGTTTACGTAAAAACAAAATACAATAAATTTATAGTTCATTCTTTGGACGGAGATCAGGCACTCCAGAGCGTGCATATGACGGAGGAGGTTTATGCGGATATGTGGCGTTGGCGTGATGCATTTATATTCCGCTGGGTCCAGTTGAGTGTCCTACGTAACACCCAGCCACCCAGCCACCCAGCCACCTAACCACCCACTCAACTCAGCCCACTCCAACCCGTGCTCTGCTCACCCGTGTACTTCACTACTTATTCGATTATGTTGCCGCGATGTGAGGCGATGGCCACACTTGTCTCTGCAGCTGCCCCCGCCCAAGGGCGAGCACGCATGGTCGTACATTTTATAGGTCGTATGGTGCCCCTTTGGTTCGCCCTATGACCTAACCAGTAGCAGTCGCCGGCGAGTGGTCGCTCGTTTGTCTTCATGTTTGTTTTTCTCTGGCCCAACCACCCAGCCTCCCACCCATCCGGATGCCACGCAACCCCAAAACACAACAAACAAGAACGAGTCATTGAGCACTACGAGTCCTCCAGAGCATCCATCTAACTATCTATCCATCCAACCATCCAGCCATCCAGCCATCCAGCCATCCAAGCAGCCAGCCATCCATCCTTTCATCCATCCATGCTGCTCCATTGCCATTCAACGACGTCATCATTTTTTTTCTCCGTGTACATCTTTTTTGGCCAAACTTTTCAGTTGTTGTTCTTGTTGCTTGTTGTTGCCTGTTGTTGGTGCTGTTTATTAGACAAACATAGAGCCTCAACCCACTCGGTGGCCGCCTTAAATTCCCCAATGGAATATGTTCATGTGCATAAATTCTACTCGCCGTTCCCCAGACCACACCAGGCCAGCAACCATGATACGAGCAGGCAGCACCTCTCCTCCGCGCTCATTGCCACTTGGCTACTGTCTGCTGTCTACCATATATACTTTCCTCTGTCTGCTGCCTGCTGCCTGCTGTCTGCTCTTCCGCGCTGTCCTGGCCGTGGTCCTACTCCTGCTCCAGGTCCCCCTTCCAGCACTTAGTACTTTCGCGTCTGTGTCTAGCTGCCAAATTGGTTACATTTTCATAATGAGCAACATCCGAGCATGACAAGCATTTAGGTATTGGAAACCCGGACCCGGATCGACCTTTCCTCTGCTGGCGCGTACATATCTGTCGATATGGATATATCGTAAAAGTACTCCAACGCCCTCGTTCTGGACTTCGAAAGTTTTCCTCATTAATAATTTCCATTTTCAGAAGATTAGCAGCCTCAGAAAAGTTTCCCGGGTCTCCCCTTATTTCGGCGCTGATTTGTTGAAATTATTTATCTCTGAATTATTTATGAACGATGAGGGTCACGGGTGCTCACAGAACCACAGAATGGGAGCTTCGGAGTAAAAAAGATCCCAAAATTCTTGATTTAGCGACGTTAAGACTGGAAACGCGTCTACACTGAAAGGAAATAGGAAGACTTAATCTCTAGGATTGAACCGCAGTACCCATAATATGGGAGTGTATGAATATGCATGTTCCTAATCAGGATATAAATAGTTGACTTTTACGGATTACCAAAGCCTTCACGGTTGTTATATAAAAACATTGTTAACATTTGATTTCCATAGAATTGAACCTCAAATATTTTCAATACTGTCAAAAATGTTGTTTAATTTGAATTACGGGAGAGAACCCTAAGAGCTGTTCCTAAAAAGAGAAACAGCTACCTGATCCCTTTTAGGGACTCGGTGCACGCTGTGTAAGTAGAACGTCCCAGCAGGATTTGGAAAGCGCACAGCACTTGCGAAAAGGGTTCGCGTTGTGGGAGATCGATTTGGGCTCTAAAAATCTATATTTCGGGCTTGGATGTGTCTGCGACGCTCTAAATGCAATTACCAAGAGGAGAACATTTTTTGTAAAAAATGAAGCGACTCTAATTTTCCAGGAACCACAACCTCGTCGCTGCTCGGTTGTTCGGCGTTGTCCGGGGAAAGTGAAAGTGAGAAGCGGGTGCCCAGAGTCTCCGTTTATGACAGCCATAAAAACTGCAATTTCCTAGCTGCCGTTCTGCCTGCCTCACCCTCAGCTTGTTCTCTGTTCTCTGTTCTCTGTTCAACGGGTTAAATACTGACCGCCCTCCATTGCGACGTGGAATTGCCTGGTCCAGGCTGCGACATGATCTGCTTCTGGTGTTAGTTGCTCGGGATGTGGGCCAAGTACCCGCGGGCCACATGCTGCCAGACAGCACAAATATTTGCCATACGCCAGCTGCAATTGTGGCATTGTTATGACAATTGGACGCCGCCCGTCGACGATGCGGATTTTATGGACCAATTGCCTACGAGTTCCCCAGTGCGAGATGGAACTTGACTGGAGCCTCGCCAAGAAGAATCTTGCTTTTAAGTTAGAAATCGATAAAATTATAAAGACTAAATGCAAGTCCCCTTTGGCGGATCAATGCACCGAAAAGTGCCAAACGGCGATGCGGCATCTCCGGCACTTCCCCATTGCGAGCCACTGCGATGGAAATAATTATTTAATTCCAAATGAAATTGCGGCAACGCGTCGGCCATTTAGGTGCCTCACAGCCACAGCCACAGCCACAGCCACAGTCACAGCCACAATGATAACCACATCCGATCGGGGGTAGGGCAGATGCCACTTCGATCACCGTTGGGCGCAACTCGTGGCAATATTAAAGTAAATAAACTTTCGCAAAGCCGCTTAACTGACCAATCGCAGGGGAACCGGTTCCGTGCACAATATCAATAATGAGTATTTTATTGGGCGTGTTGCATTCATCGCGGACTCGCACACATGCACAAGACATGTGTATATGTACATATATATATTTATTTATATGTATATGTATACTGTATATATTTGTTATGGCTGAAAGCTGTACTTTAAGTTCTTAAAAATGGCATTTTATTCGCTCATTTTGGCGACGGCAACTGTCACTGAAAAATGTCTTAATAGAGTTTTTAAAATGAGCAAAGTTTATTTTCAGAAGAAACTCTGTCATTATTCGTCGAAAAGACTTAGATTATAAATTAATAATTTATACGGCAGGTTCTTAAACTCAGCTGCCGTCTGAAGCCTTATTTACTTATATTTAGCCACTGATTTTCAGTGGTTCAGAGAACAACTCTCTGAACAAGTAGCTAGTTCACATCGCAGGACATATTTTCAGCGAACGGTAAAACAAGCCATTTTCTATAAAATACATATGTATATAGATATATATATATTCTTGTTACATAACTTATTATTTATTGAATTTGAATGATAAATTGCCTATATAAAATGTACCATAAATTGGATTCCCGCCATTAGCTACATTTGCTTCGGCTTTTTAATTCAATATTGAACTTGGGTTCAAGGTCTACCTTCTGAATTTGCAACTGAGTCAAGAGACCCCCCCATCACCCTCTTCGTCTCGTCTAACATTAAAAAAACATGGGTTGTAGTTTCTGTCTATTTGCGCATGTGCCGGCACTTGGGCTCTTGTTATTCAATGCTTTAAAGTTTTTCGGTATACACATGACCATCCATATGAAAGACAGTACAGAAGATTAGGAGTAACTGTGTATGTGTGTGTGTGTGTGTGTGACCATTCAAAGGTTACAAGTACCGTTCAACAAGCGCTAACCACATTGCAGCGATACCCGTGAATCGCCTTGAACCACAGATCCACGTATCTGCATACGAAATGAGCAACAGCAGCATCATGTATTCATACATATACGAAACACACACACACACACACACACACATGTATGCGTTCCATTACGATGGCTACCGGCAAGGACATAAATCCAAATGCTGTGCTGCTATGGCATTTCATAGACCATCCCTATGCTGCATTCAGCGACGAGTGCGTGCGAGAGGGATGGCAGTAGGCAACTGCACTCTGTGCATCGCATCAGAAGCAGAGGCATTGCCATCCGCAATGGGCAGCATCTGTGGCTGTTATGTGTCTGCCGCGGCGATGTTGCTGCCTCACTTGGTTTAATGCACTCCTCGTTCAGCTGCAGATAAGCAACTTTCGGATGCAGTCGCTTGACTCTAAGAAAAAAATCAATAGCTTTGATACCACGCGACTATGACACCTATAAGTTCATACATATGTATGTACATGTATGTATGTATGTATGTATTCTTGATCGAGTTAAACGCAGATATAGCCACTCCTCAACGACGGCCTGTTAGCTTTGACTCAATGTACTAATTAAATTATGGAGTTTGAAGAATTTCCTTAGTTTAGTAATTTAATTCATTTAAAGAAAAAAGTATGAATTCTAAAATAAATAATTTTGTCAGGGCAACCTTAGTTATCACTCTGTCAATAAAATCTTGGTTTACCGTGTTAAATGAACTCCATGCAGAAACGGGTTAAAATTCTGCAGCTTTTAAAATTTATTTGTTTATTTATTTCAGCTATGCGATTTGTTGTACTTTTCTATTTTTACGTATTCAAAGCTTTTGCCATACCAAATACAGGCAGTAATAAATCTCTAGTAATTGCTTAAGCTTATCGTGCACGCGACTATTTTATACCATATTTAATTTATTGCGCTGGTCACACTCCAATTTGTTAAAAAATATTCTTTGCCGATAAACGATTAAACGCTTTCCATTCGCGTTTTATTGATTGCAGTGAAACAAAATAGATGAAACGCACACAAAGCTGTGCAGATGGGAATGTGTGAATGTGTGAGTAACCGATTTTAAAAATAGAAATACATGTATTCAAATGAACGACACACACACACATGTGTAGATCTCCAGTTGTTTGTGTGTGTGTGTAAATGGCAAAAAGTCGTTTCAGCTTATGATAATTTCCTCATACCCTTGATTTTCACTCTCGTTGCCAATTCATGTATTGTTCTCACATACAACGACAACTTCTTTAATTCAATTAACTTATTAAAAGCTATTTATAATGAAGTGTGTGTGTGTGTTTGTAAGCACGAGTGTATGAATAAAATTTAATTTAAAATTCATGAGAAATAAATAATTTTTATTAAATCTGTAAACATTTGTAATTTTTTTTGGACAAATTCAAAATGTCCATTTACATATAACTACCAAATTAAATCCTTTGACAATTTAAATCGATCAATTTACAGTTCCCTGTTATAATTGAAAGCGACTTTCGAATTAAATATATTTTTATACTGCATTTAATTTAAATAAAATTAAATTTGGGTAAAAAAATAATTTTGTTCAAATTGATATACGTTGGGAAATACTTAAATTTATTTCTTGCTTTTCAAACGTAAAATATTTCTTTCTTTCTTTTAGCTTTCGGCGTTAAAAAAAAAAGATGACTTGATGAAGTTTATTAAATATAAATCAGATTTATTACACTCGAGTGGTGCCAATATGACCGACCGCTTATACAAGAGTTCTTGCTAAGTGAGGGCTGAGTGGGGACATGTAAAAGGCGCGGGCTGCAATTAGCACTTATAGAAAAAGTGTGGAGTGGCTTTAACAATCGTCAAGTGAGACTTTTGTTGTTGCTGGGGTTAAAGCCGTTTTTTTCCGTTAAAGTGGAATTCAGGAAAGGTGATTTTCAATGTCGAGTAAACATTTTGCCCAGAATTATGATGCGAGTCGAAAATATCAACGAGTCAAGGAGGAGATTTGCCGGATAAAGGTTTGAATTGTAGGTGCCTGGGTACCAACTGTAAAAGCTCAACGGAGGAAGGACGTGCCTCGTGCCCATACATATCTATGAATGGATTGGGGTTAAACGTGAGGCAACTCGCAATGGGAAGGAATCAAAAGAAATTGGCGAAAACAACGGAAAGCAAACAACAATGGACATGCCCGAGAGGTTGATGATGATAGCTTTGCCTTTGTTGTTTCTGCGTTCGCAACGGGCGAAATGAAAAACTGAACGAAAATAAAATGCCAGAGGAATAACAAAAACAGCTACAACAAGAAAAACAAAACGAGAAGAAAAAAATGAAAATGAAAATGAAAAAAAACGCAGGCGGAACGCCAAAAACAGAAATGGGAACTAAAGTAAATCGCTTTTAGACATTTCTTAGATACACATTCACATATTCCCCCATACACGAAAAGAGACTCCGATACCGATGCATACATATGTGAGATTTGTGATGTGTATGTGTGTGTGTGTGTGTATAGATATATGTGTGTGAATGCGTACAATGCACGTTGCGTCGCATATCCCATGTTATTCACTTTTCGTTTCCTTTCCAACGTTTCAACCAATCTTGAAGATATCTCGAAAATATTTAATTTTATCTAAGGAACCGCACGCGGGGAGGGGAAACGCCCGAACGGCAAACTTCACAAGCTTTTAACCAAATTAAATAATTGAACAATTTTTCTACACGAATAAAATGAACAAAAACTTTTTAAAAGCAAGACGTTATTTTTATACATGAGAAAAGTAAGAGAAAGCCAACAGAAGATGAACAAAGTTCCCGACAGGAGTCAAATTCCGCCTTGTACGCCTTGGAACTGTGGAAACAGTTTGAGTTGTCATAAACTACGACTACGACTACCTTCCATCTTCTATCACCTGTCGATAAGGCAGGGCTTTCATATGCAATCGGAATGCTAATCGGGCTTCCCTTCTTTGCACTGGGACTGCGCTTATTGAATGGCTTCCAGTCTTCATTGCGACTCAATGTTGACAGCGGAATGAAATATGGCCGCAGCGGAAGGCAGAAAGGAAATAGTATAAGGGAATCCATTCCCAGTTTGTATTCTCCGCATAGTGTGCATGAGTGTGTGTGAGTGCGTGTGAGTGGGTAAGCGTAAGGGTAAGGGTATGGGTAGGCGTAGGTGGGGAGCGCATAGGTGGGGAGCGCATAGGTGGGGCGTGTGCACCGGATTATGTCAATCAACGAACATTCTTCATTTTTGTTTACTCACTTCAACTCACCTTCAATTGGAAGGGGCTGCGGCAGGAGTTGTTGCTGTTGCAACTGTGTTGTTGTTTATTTGTTTTGGAATTTGTTGCACATTCACATTCCCTGGCAGGAGCCACGATTGTCTCGAACTTGAAATGGCCCAAGCTGTAAACTCCTTCAAGTGGCACCACAATCGGTGCCACACACCACACTCCAAGATACATTCTTAAATAAACACTGCGGCTTCCGACTGTTTAGCCGGTGCCTAGTTAGGGCCTAGCCAATGCCAATGCCAATTGGTCACGCCTCGTCCGTTGAGGAGAGATAAAGCCAATGGTAACCAGTCGGCGTGCTCAATCGATTCCAACGGCAACTGCAATCTGGCCACAAGTGCGCCCTGGAAATCGTAATTGGAGACGACGGCCCCATCGATGGGAGCGAAGGACAAATCGATTCCACATACACATACAACTTAATAGGCAAAATTAATCAACCAATTACTATGGGCCGAATCAATAATTTCCCTACAATTGTGTAACTTTTCACAGCTTCAAGGAGTTTGTTTGTTGCACTTGAAGTAATTAAATTAAATAAATAATTAAGAATTACTTATTTTATTCCAAAGGGAAAATAATAATTGAATATTTCGTTTATAAACTATTGATGAATAATCTGAAACAGTTTTCGGTATACAGAATTTCTGGCAGATTATTTACAATTTTGCCCACTGTGCTGGGAAATGTCGAAGGCCGTGGCAAACAAACAGCAGCAACAATTGACATTGTGATTTACAGCTATAAAAATTATTTAAGAACGCAGCAGTTCTAAGGAAGACATATTTGTTTATCCGGCCATCACCCCAACCCGCCCGACCCGTCCTGTCCTCCCATTCGCCCGCTCTCTGCCCAGGCCATACGCACCTGTAAGGCGAAGACCGCAGGCGACGCCGCGACGCTTTGTCATAAAAAAAATAAAACGAAACTGTCATCAGTTTTATGACCCGCTGCTGTTCTCCACAATGAAGACTCGGACTCGCTCTTGGAGTGGGACATGGGACGGATACTGCGAGCGGCACTGGGCCTCCTCGACTCGGCTCGAGGAGGAGCTGGGCTTGGAATTGGGAATTTGTAAGGCAAATGGGCTCGTGCTGGTTGCGTGTGTCAAAAAAGTCGTTTATTAGGCAGCTCCTTAAAAAGTCACTTGAACGGAAAGACATGCGTTTTGGCCCGTTGGCCGTTGCCTCGCTGCTTCACTGCCTCGCTACCCCCTGCTCCGTCAACCCATTCCCTTTAAGCTCATAACACACGCCTACAGCCAAGCCACAGCTACTGGAATTATATTTGGGCTTCAATACTTTTGATGAGCTGTCGAAATGATCATAAAACAATTAAATGCACTTCCACCTCCTCACTCCAAGATGACAAGTGTTTGATTTGGCACCTTCTAAGTCTCATTCCCTTTCTCTTTCTCTCTCACTCTCCGTCTCTATCTCTGTCTCCCTCTCGCTCACTCTCTTCTGCATTGGATTCATCGATGTTTTCGTCTTTGCTTCTTCTTTGCCTCTGACACTAATTGGCTGCTTTATGGGCCAGTTAAATCGTAAAACTCAAATTTTATGCTTTGTCACTGAAACGATTATGACGTCCGTTCTGTGAGTACAACAGAAGTAAAGATCCACATAACGCTCCCGCTCCCGCTCCCGCTCCCGCCTCAGCCAACCACCTTCCAACCTCTTCACCCCTGCGTCCGTTTGCGTCCTGACAAGTGCCCTTACGGTAGTTTAGCACCGGGATTTATGTCTTTACTCACAATAATTTGCGCCAATTCACAGTTCGCATTTTGATTTCGTCTCTTCGCCCGGCTTTTTATATGTTCACTTGTCTCCCATCAATTGTTTTTTTTTTTAATATTTAAAACAAGAAATAAAATTAAAAAATATTTTCGATGTGCAAACGCAACTAAATTCGCTTTTAGATATCCCCCACTTTAATTAAATTATATAATTACATATATATATTTATATACTTAAATATAATAATATAAAGGCTTTTAATAATAATAATAATTTTGTTATTGCTTTAAAGATTATTTATTATCCTCCAACCTTTGATATATTGAAATACTTTCGTTTCTTTTTCAGAAGTATTCATAAGCGTATATCAAAAGTAAATTAATTAATTAATGGCGTTGGTCGTGAGAACAAGGAATACACAAATGTAAAAAGAATCATTTTGTATACTGACAGGTATATATACTGACGAGTATTGGAAATTGGGTGTTCGCGGTGAAGGTGAAGCTGAGAATATGAATCGAGTTCGAAGTGGAATGCAAATAGGAAACTAATAATAAATTTTTGCTGTCAATAACGCGCTGCCTGCATGTCGTGCCTTGGGAAATGTGTGCACACACCCTTTACGGTTTATTTGGGATGCGTCGTCTTTAGGAAATTTGTCACTAGGGGATTGCTGTTAGTCGGGACTTGAACCCTCGAGTCAAACGGGTCCAATTAGAATCGATGAGCACAGTTAAAAGTGTTACATGCAGTTGATTCAGCCCCTAGCATTTGGCTTCTGCGCTTGTAGCAGCTTTGCTGCTGCTCTTAAGCAGAATGTGCCAATTATTCTTATCAGTTTTGAGGGCAGCCCTTCGACCGGAGATCAGTTATTTGTGAAATCAGCCACCCACATAGTGGAAAGCTGCAGAAATTGCATTGAGTGTCAACTTTGTTGCTGCGACAGGGAGTTGCGCGCTGTGTTCTGTTTGGCAAGAACAGCAGTCGCTAAAAGGATACGACAGACAAGGACAAACGCAAAGGCAAACCGAACCGAAAGGAATGCAATAAATGGGTGCAAATCGTAAAAAAAGGAAATTGCATCTACCCAAAGCCGAGAAACTTGCCCAGGACTTTGAGATTCTCATAAATTCTAACAAGATTTCAAGCTGCGTCGCGACTTTCCATCGAAATGGAAGTTGCATTGGCTGCTTGCTCTTCGCAGGATGGGGTGAGTGCGGGCTATAAGAATCGCACCAACTGTGTCCAATAAGCAAATGGCAGCACCAGCAGCGAGAGAGCAAAGAGTAAAGAACGCGTAAACCAAAACAATGCGACGCATTTGTTGGGCAAAGGGAAAGAACTGAACACGAATTTCGTTGCTAAGAGAGCCACCTGAATGACAGCAGGTGCAACTGTTACAGAGAAAATGTTTAAGGGAACGCAGATAGAAAGAGAATTAAATTCTAAAGAGAGGCGCACCAATACTAATGCATTTTGTTCTCTTAAGTGGTGGCGCTCTCTTTAAGAGAAGCACGCACACATTGACAACTGAAGTCTAAAGAGAGCGGACACTAACACAAGCGCAATCAGAAAATGTTGTCAATGTATTGGTGAGCGGGTGCTCTCTGATTGTATCCAATTTGAGAAGCGAACCTCGATAGTGTTATTTATTAATATATTTATAAATTGATATTTTTTTTATAGTGGAGACACCCACCTCCATATTTAATAAATTAAATATTTCTTAACCAACTTAACGAATTTTGTTTTAAACATTCATTACTATTCTTATAAGATTGAAATCATTTCATCTCTTGCAACTTAGCTTGGACATCAGATTGGTTTGTGTATTCGATAATCGCCCCTTGCTGGACAAAATATATGCATGTTTCCTTCTCGCTTATACACCATAGCCTATCAAATCAACCCCAAAAGTTGAACGAGCAGAGCAGTTGCTTTCTTTTTTGAACCTACTGTTCGTTTATTTTCATTCCTTCACTTACCTTGCCGACGTCGTTGTGGAAACTGCTGCTGCTACCGCGCTGCCACTGCCGACATCTACACACTAATAGCAACGGGCTCGGTGTCCGGGCACAACGCAAGCGCACTCGTTCACCCGCCACCACTGCCGTCGTAGCTCTTGCACTGCGGCCGGGCAGAAATTGGCTGACGACGCACAAACAACGTTTCCCTCGCGCGGGTCTGGTTTCGAAATTTTAGTCACGTCACAGAACTTCACAACAGCCGTCGCCGCAGGTGAGTGTCGTAGCTCGCCTACAGCATGGCCGCTACATGAACGCTCTCTTCCACATCCAAGATGGCTGCCGCTGCCGTTGTCATGACAACGCGTTATGCACTCTCTCACTTCAATGCGCCAGCGCTCTCATCTACGCTGCTCTCACTGCGCGCTATGGCATTGCCTTCACGCCATTGGGTTCATCCGACGGCATTTTGAAATTGAAGCAAACTGAAAACTGGAAGCAAAATTTCATATATACAAAATATTTTACACTTTATATTCAATGCTTAAAATCATAATGAATTTAACATTTTTATACCTTATTTATTTCATTTGTAGATATATATAACCCTGTATAATTTAATATTTTTTTTGTACATATATTTTTATTAATTAATTTAATTTATATTTATTCACATATTTTAAACCTTTTTTAATGTATTTTCCCTTTTAATATGAAAGCTTTTAACTGCGATTAAAATCAAATGCCGCTGTTTTATATAAACTTCTCCAACTGTAAGATATTGTTGCAATCGTTGTCTAAATTCTGACTTTGTCATTTTTTAATTAAGCAAATAATTTAAATAAATTGAAATTCTGAATTTGAAGCCAATAAAAAAGTTAAACGAAAATAAAACAGAAATACTTAATATATTTAAAAAATAACTTTAATGCACAGCATATTGACTCTTAAATTATCCCACATAAATTCCCTTAAAGAATGTCCCGCATTAATCCTTGAAAAACTGATACTTCTATAAGTTGTTTATTAATTATAATATAAATTAATTGTTTTAAAGAATTGACACAGAAAGACACTCAAACTGTAAAATTCTTTATATATCTGAAGCTGTATTTGAATCGCATTCGACTTAATCTCTTCCCTGACACTTGATCAAATGAGTACTTTACGTAGGAAGGAATAACTCAGGAGCCTTTGGAGAGTACAAATAATGATACGGGATACGAGAACTGCATGGGTTTCACATTAGCCAAACTATTCCGATGAAATGACCATCAAAGTAAATTGAGCCCCAACTCAGGGTTGCCGTTCGGCTGCCATTTGACATACAAAGCACAATTCCCAAAGCAAACTCAATTTTAAGGATATCTATGGGGGCTTTGTATGCGGCGCACAAAGGAAGAAACGCCTCGTTGACACTTGCCAATAAAAACAAATAAAGTAGCGTTTACGCCGGAACCACCTAGAGGAGATGCGCCGGCCCATCCCAGAGTCGCCCTCTGTTGGAGCCGTACCGGTGTTGCCACGACTTCAGTGACTACAACAAGTAAACGTTGTCGTTTAGGTATAGTCCCCAGCCGCCTAAGAGTGCTCTGTGCCAAGCTGGTGGGCGGCAAGTGGGGAGTGGGGTGGGTGGGGAGGCAGTCTGTGTGTGGGTGTACGCTGCGCATTTTAATACAATTTAATGTCCCATCGAGCGCCAGGTTTCACTAGGAGTAGGATCAGAAGCACAAACCGGAAACCGGAGTGGCCCAGCAACAATTGAGTCTGATAAAATCGCGGCACCACCGCTTCCAACAATGTTCTCGGGAGATTCTTAGAAAGGCAAACAAAGCCCATTCCCAAGGCGGGAGAAATAAAACCCCGACGCACGGGCAGTGCCAAATTTTATTGGAAATCGTTTATCCCCGCGGCAAATGCTCGGCCCTCGAGAGCAGCCATACCAAAGACAGTGGAGCGGGAAGGCCAATTATAGGGCTAAATACATATTTACCTATTTATATATAGACTTCTATATACACAGCGAAGCGGAATCAGAATTTAGTTTAGGGGCAAAGGCAATGCTTTCGACTACTTTAAATATCGAATCACTAAAAGCCCTCGGGTACTCCGATAGCCATCTTAATCTTCTCCCACTGTGAACTGTGGATGGGCATTGGGGGGTTCCGTTAGCCTTGGCGGATCTTCTGTTTTCGCCATTTAACTCACAAATGACGGAATTAGTTTTCCGTTTTGTTGGCATCTCGGCTGCTGGCCATTAATCCGTGCCCGTCCTCGCATGTCAATGTGGCACCCGCCCATTATTGCCTTCTCCTCCTCTGAATCCACCATTCCCACACTCCGCTCGACTCACCCTGTTGGTGGGGTGGTGGCTCTGCCTAAGAGCTTTTCGGGATTTTCTACTTCATTGCTCTGTATTATCGGTCCCCGGTCCGGTGTCTGTAGACTATGGTAGATGTTAGATGGTAGATGGTAGATGGGGTTAGGCTCGTGTTGAATTGCACTAATTTAGTGACGCCCAAGTCTGGGTCCTCCCGCACGTTGTGTGGAACGGGAATAGTTGTCGCTGCCTTGTTTTATGATGATGAGTTCAGAGTTCGAGCGTGTTCAGCATTAATATGCCCAGGCAGCCTTTGAGAAACGAGTCGAGCATCAGCCCAAGGACATGCTATCAGCATCGACAGACAGAGAGAGTTCCAATTTCTATGCTTCTCAATGATTATTGAAACCTATTAAACGCAACGGCAATTATAACTATTTCATATTTTTGTCAAGGATTTCAGGGCTCTGCTCACGTCCCTCCGAGAGGCAGACGCTTCTCACGAAAACCAGAGCAGCTCGATAAGTGAAATGCTGAAATGCTGCGAGATGACCTTCGACCGATTGTGAGATTTGAATGTCATATTTCATGCCCGAGCCCATAACTGGAGCGAGCTCTAATACCGAAAGGATTTCTCGTATTCGGATCAATAAAACTATTAATGACCAGAACAAACAGTCTTTGTGCCGCTGCGGCTGACACGACCGCATCCCTCTCTTTCTCTCCCTTTCTCTCTCCCCCTCTCTAACGCCCTTTGTCTTCTTTAACTTCATTTTTTACTCCCGCTGTCCCTCGAGGCCGTTCCCGCAGCGTATCTGGTGCGCAGCCTTCCTGCCGCGTAACTGGCTCAGAGACGCAGCAGCATCAACCCATTAACCAGTTGCATGTGCGAGAGAATCTGCCTGAGGCTCGTCCAGGTCAGTGCCTGTTTTTATGGTGCCTCTCTCAAATATGTAATACCCTGCATCCATCCATCCCTTCTGAATGGATGAAGGAAGAGCTGCAATAAACTTATAAGTTGCGAGGCGTCAGCCATTCAGTCGGTGTCTAAAACCCAATCCATAGGGTAGAAAAGAGTCATGCACTTTTTTTACACACCGCATATGCTTCCAAGTTGTGGAGCTACCCTCGGGGGAAACAGTCGCCTCGGAATTTGTATCTGTATCTTCTGTCGTAACGCCGTTGAGTTATGTGTACCGTTGAAGGCTGATAAACCCGTTTTTAGAAGGCCTTTAAAGCCGCGAGTGTTGGGTTCACTTAGGACCAACTAATCCAGAAGATGGCAGAGCGCCGAGGCAGCCGCCCGACAACGGCCAGGGCATTGGCAGCATTCCCGAAACGCCCGTTACATGCTACAAGGATGGTTAGAAATACTATTTTATGTTTGGCTGCCTTCGCCTCATTCCTTCACCCATTCCTCCTCCCCTTACCATTCCCATTCCCAATCCCAATCCCATTCCCATTCCCAGTCCCGCCGTCATTCGCGTTCGCAATCGCAATCGCATTCCCCCACAAGTCCCTGCCTAACCCAGAACTCATCCACATCCCCAGCGCCGTCTACCAAATGGCGATGGCATCTTGCCATGCAACGCGGCCCCAGTTTCAGCCAGAGGCGTGGATGTGCCATGGCTCCGGACTTTTCTTTTCCTCGCCATGGGCAACGTGCAGCGTGCGAGGGGCGAGAGGCGAAAGCGAGAGTCGAGAAGCGTCGGGCTTGTCAAGTTTTCTTACTGTTGATTTTATGCACGCGCTACACTGAGAGAAAAAACGAGCTGGCGACTTCAAAATTATTAAAATTTTAAATGGGTTTCAGGAATTGTTTACTGGGACAGATAATAAAGTAGGTCCTTTGAATGCCTTTTAAATAAATCAATAGTGGCGCACAGAGTTTTTCTCGGTGTATTTGTAATTTGAGCCAAAGAGCAAAATGTGAAAAACTGAAAAAGAAGAAAATGAACAAGGGAAAAAATAAAAGCTGCTGCTCGTCGACATAAAACTTGCAAAATAAGTTTCGCATGTTTCAGTAAACGAACTCAGGTAGGAAAAGGTTCAGTCCTGAAATTTGCTGACGAGTACCCGAGCAGGGCGTAGGGTGGGGAAGGGACGGAACGGCAGTCGCTCGGATATGCAGCAAACATTCTTCAAACGACAATCCGTCCTCAGTGCTCCTTCCTCCACTCCTCCACTCCTTCGCAAACCGCATCCCGGAATCCGCCAGCCCAAGGTCTTACATGCTCGGATCGGGTTCCGCCCACCTGAACAGCCGGGGCACTAGGTAGGTAAATGAGAGGTTGGTCGTTCCTCGTAAGCCGCCATTGGTGACTCAGGGACAGAGACAGGCGCGAAGGCAACACAGAGTACGGTGCGGATTGGGGAGGGTAGCACGAAATTTACTCCAATTTAATCAAGAATTCTATTCTGTGAATGACATGAAGCGGTGTTAACTTGGCGAGTGGTGTGGGGAGAGGGAGGAAGAAGGGTGGCAGTCGGTGGAGGCAGAGGAGGAGGAGGAGGAGCAAAGCTGCTATCCTGGCTGTGTTCCAAGTGAATTCATGTTTTCGTTTTAAAAAAATTGCTTTCCGGATAAAAGGGCTTAATGGAGTTCTCGAGGCGGGGACTCATCTGATTTCCCTCTGCATCATCAGTTTTGCTTGGATTTGAGTCGTGTTTTTGATTAAACTTCGTTACAGCGTTACAGCGTGGTTAATGCCATAAAAATAAATAAATAAATAATAAACAAATAAATTTATTATGTCTCTTATACATTTATATTATTTAACAAATAGAAACTGGATGGATAGAGGCTTAGATTAGATAGAGGCTGATCCGAAAGATTTGGTTCATTGCTGACAAGATAAAAGACGAAGCAACTTGAGCGGAGTGGCATGAGGGACACAGTGGTCCGTCTCCAGCCTCCGATCGGAGCCTCGTTAAGGTCATCCGAAGAAGTATCTCGGTCGGAGATTGGATTCAATATTTGAAAGTTATTCCCATTAACACGGTTGTATATGATGGCTCAGCTTATGGACTGCCGTTATATTGTGTGGTGGAGGGAAATGAACGAAAAACACTTTCCCTCCGATAGCACAAAGAAAATGCTCTCCAGAAGATTGTTAAATTATTCGGGCCCCAAATACCCAACTTTTCCCCCTCACAGAAACGCATAAATTGATATTCGAATATTTATGCATTCTTCCAACGACTCGAAAAACTGAACAAATACTCGAAATAAAAGATGAAGTTTGTCCGACGAGAAGAACGGGAGGAACGACCAGGGCGACCCGGGCCGCCCTAAGCCTGTGCTGGATCTGGAACTGTGACTGTGGCTGTGACTGGAGCTGTGGCTGTAGCTGTGCCTGTAGCTGTGCCTGTGGCTGTGGCTGAATGGAGATGAATGACTGGCGTTGTTATTGAAATAAATTATTATAAATAAATACGCATGCGACTTTATGAAGTCGTCTGTTAGGATGTTGTGTTGTTTGTCCGTCCTCTGCACGACTGTCCAGCTTTCCAGCAGTCTATCTGTCCAGTTGTCCGGAACGTAGCTCGGTCTGGCCCGTGTCATTATTTTTGTTTATGCGTGGAGAGGAGGAGAGCTCCAGTGCAGAGCCGAAGGCTATTAAAACAAACAGCTTATTACCCCAATGACAGTTGCGATGGGAGTCGCACAAAGAGCGGGTGAAGGGGAGCGGGGAAGGGGAAATTGTAAGGAGTGAACTGGTAACAGGGAAGAGACGGCGGGGAGTGGGGAGCGGAGAATGGGACACGGATACGTGATTATGGCATGGGCGCCAATGACTGCCATTGATAACTGAAGAAGTTGCCGAGGAGCCTTTCCCATCGAGGGACACGCGGACTTTGGAAGGCTGTCACAGTTGGCACATGGATGCCATGAACTTTTGAATTTGTTTATTTTTCGTTTGTCAATAGCATGTTCTTGTCCACCACATCCACGCTCACATCCTGAGCACACCCTTTGCCCCCCCCCCCCCCCCCCTCCCCCTCGCGACACCGCCCACGTCCGCTCCCTTGCCTCAATTGCTTGTTTGTTTATTTGTTTGTCTTTGACTCGGGCTGCTCCTCATTCCGCCAGTTGGTAAACATTCCACTGCCAATTGAATTGGAGTCAATTTATTTACTGCATTTGACTCAAGCGATGGACGACCGTGCAGGGGAGGGGGGAACGGCTGTGGTGTTTGATGGGGAATGTTTGTTTGTGCCATGCGGCCAATAACAACTTGAAGCTACATTTTATGGGAGGCACATCCAGAAAAACCCCAACAGCTCAGCTCAGCTCAGTGACAGTTCAATTAGAATCCGAAATCGTTATCCTGCCACTCCGGGAACTCCGGGTGACACTCCTCGACAAGATTTTTGATATATTCCCATTTGAATTTATGCAAAAAGACATTCGCATGACATGAACGCCAGCTGCTGCTCAGAGCTGCGGCGAAGTCGACAATCTCATGCCGCGGTCACACTCTAACAGTGCGCCAATGCAAGCCAGGAGCACAGGTTGGAGTAGACCCAACAATGACCTGACTATAGGACCATGTTCTCGGACTCCCATGTCTTCTGTGTCCTGCACATCTCCCAGCCTTTCTCGGCGGCGATAATCTGGTGGTGTTTTTTCTTTTGTGGGCGTTGGTTTTATTGCAGGGCCCCTCGAAGAGATTTAAATAGTTTTGAACTTTTCTTTTTGCTTATCCTTCAGGATTCTTGACGTTCAACCAAAACTAGAAACTCTCGTAAGAAACTTTACGATTCGAGTGCCTTGCCAAAGTGCGCATATGCCCGTACACGGCACCAAATGCGTGTGTCCTTTCTTGGACCCAGGAACAACAATTAAACCACTCATAAGTGCTTCACGCATCCAGAACTTTTCCAAGCCAATTCACTTTATATGTGAGGCAAACTTGCTGGCAATTTAATCAGGGATAATGTCATCGCACAGCCATTGGGACATCGCCTGCTTCCCGGGGGCCTAACCGCAAGACCCCAAATGAATGTGCCGCATCTCAAGGAACAGCAGTTGTCCTTCAAGATATCAGGAAACCAAAAACTTCAGCCTTAAAGCCTTAGTATTCTTCAGGATATTTTGCTACCTATACCCAAAGACGGCTCTCGGTTCTGCGATTGATTTTAAATAAATAAAATTATTATTAAAATTATTAATATATTTATATATCTATTTAATAAATAATATGTGTATTTATCCCCAAATATTTATATATATTATATATACAAATCAGAGTCTTTTAACTGACATTCGAATTTCTTTCTGTGCAACATCTTGGGGTCTTATTATGCAGTCCTTCTACTTGTCCGCCACGTCCCTTGCATTCGAATGGCGTTGCTCAACAACGCGAGACCAAGCAAAATTTCGCTTGGCTCCAGCAGCGCGGATGGCGATCTTTGCTTTTTACGATTCTCAACTCTCTCCATCCTTAGCCCCCGTCTCCCGGAAGCCACCACCAACGTTGCCAGTAAACTGGAAATGCAACCAGCGCGGAGATGCAATAGTGACAGGAACTGTTGGCCGATGCTGCGACTGCGGCCGAGAAAGGGAGCTGGAGCTGCGGTTGGGACAGGGCCGAAGGCGCCACTTGGCTAAGCGCATATAAAAAGGTTAGTTAAATAAAGTTGGAGCTCCAATGAAATCATTTCCAGCTGCATGGAAACAACTTTTGCTACCAACGGCGTTGCCTTCCTTTATTCTAGCTACCAGCACTGCACAACATAATTGAGGTTCAAGCCTCGGGTTACTGGTAACCTTCTAAAAGATGAGCTAGGATAAAAGGAGGCAACTCTGAGGGGAGGTCGAGGAACAGAAGTCCTAAAAAATATTCATATTATTAAATAATAAATCAATCCTGCATTATGCCTGGGCTCCATTTAGCCTGATCCCTAATGTTGTTGCACAGTGTAGAGCGAATCGCCAGAGGACAACGCAAATCGTATGCAGAGATAGGGACGAAATGAATGGAGGAGAGGAAATGGGGCTTAGACGGCGTCAACGATATGTCCTGGCATTGTCCTGGCGCGGTGACTTATTACATTTCGTGTTGGCTCTGGAGCAGCTACTCATACTCTATTGTCATCCTTGTCCCGGATCCGACTACCACCTACTGCGAACTACGAACTGCCAACTGCGAGCTGCGAGCTGCGAACTGCGAGCTGCGAACTGCGAACTGGCAACTGGCAAATGAAGTCGTAAAAAGATTGGCCAAAAGTTTTTGTGTGCTGCGCACAGAAGTATATTGCATATAAAACTGGCAAAGTTGGGATTAGTTCCATCAAGGATAAGCCGAATGGCCGGACACGCTGGCTAAAGACGACGCATATAAACGAGACGCGAGCTGCCGGACTGGCGCAGCCTCCAGTTGGCTGCCCGTTCGCTATTCAAGCGGAGGACTTTTGATGCACTTGTCTGTCGGGCTGTCCTGGCCCGGTCTAGCAATAAGGCATCCCTCTCTACACCCACCCGCCCTTCCCCATTTCATATATATACATATATATATATATATATATATTCGAAGTGAAATCAAGTCGAGTTACATAAGTGGAGCAACAATTTAACGTGTTTCACGTGGACACATTCTGTCATGTATCATCCATCCATGTGTGTACTTTTTGTGCCAGTATCGCCTACATCCTTCAGTATACATGTAAGTGTGCGTCCACATGTCTCTGTGTGCGTGGGTTGTAACTTAATGGCGGTGCACCACCTCGGGAAAAATGTCGTCTAAGCACGTTTGCAGGATCTGCATAATTTATGTTTGCATGTACAACGGCGAACTCCTCCCCCACCCCCACCCGCTCTCCGGTACTGGAATTGAGCCTCGGTTTTTGTTGCCGGGGATTACCCTAGAAAATTAGGTTTCCAGTTTCATGGACGCGGACGCTGTGGCTCGTATAAACCGGCACGACCTGGTCGCTATCTTCATAACTGTGCAACTAAAGGTGAGTTGGAGGGCTGTGACGCCCAAGCAAGGGAAGCCGGAGCGGACGGGGAAGCTGTGCAGGAGCTGTGGGGCTGCACGCTCAAATGAATTTATATATTTGTGTGCTCATTTTATGACTAATATCTCGGAATATTTCAGGGCATGGCGAACGACAACGGCGCTCAGCAGCCGCACTATCACCCCTAAGCTCCGTCACTGGCCCCACCTACAACCTGGACCCCGCCCACTGTGCCACAACGACGTTCCACACACTGTCGCATATTTGGCAACGCTCTGAAAAATAAAACACAAATATAAACCCGAGCAAAAACAAGTATAAAAATTTGTTTTTCTGACATTTGCCAAAGGCCAAAGGAGACATGTCGACGCTGCCGCCGACGCCGACGCCGACGCCGACGCTAAAGTCGACGCAGATATTGATGGAAGCGCTTGGCGGCGTTAAGCTTGAATGCCTCTAGGCGACTGCAGAAGCCCCAAAAGCTCTCGATGTCATACCCAAGCTCAATCCCACAGGCCCAAAGCCCACAAGTCCACGTCCCACTTCAGGCGACATGTGGCTGTTTTTTTTGCCTAAGGCTCTCAAAGTTCCCTCCTTCATGAGGACCCCCGAAGACACTCCACTCCTATCAGCCCTGCACATTTGGCTGGAAGATATTTACATTGTACCAACAGAAATTGATATTATATAAAATCCTGTACATGACGTGGGAATCGCCATGTCCTGTAGACTCTCAATTATAATTCGCGATTTTCACTTTTATCCTCAGTAAAAACACCTCTGAAGTATTGAACGTCGCTTAGAATAATACATAGGTGAATTAACAAGAGTATTGAGTATAAAAGACATATATGTTTTAGTTGATGAGATTTCCAAATTAAATAAGAAAAATATATTTATTTAGTGACGCAGGACCTCAGACCGTGACACGGGAAAAACAGAGTCAGAAATGCGGAAAAGGCAATTAAAAGAGTGCCCCTCCATATGCGACGCAAAGAATTGATAAGTAATTGAATTGAATACTGGAATTATATGTATATATATATATATGTATATATACATATAATTCCAGTATTCAATTCAATTACAATATATATAAGATTATTAAGATTATTTCCCATAGCTTGCATTATATGTAACATCTTTTAGGCGGCTAGTCCACTGTACGAAAGTCTAAGTATTGGCGACAAAAACAAGTAGCCTAAAAAGAGGAGAGACAATCGTCTTAAATATATATATACACACATATACATATATACATATATATGTATGTGTATACATGAGGCATTGAGAAACATGGGAACTTTGCAGATCTTCTCGGTTCGGTACGCCGTCTGTACTTCTTATGCATGTCGCATGAGCAATCACTATGTATATGGACACATGCACACACACACATACATACTTAATAATATATAAATTTATGCACACACACACATGCACACATACATATGAAAGTGTGTACACATGCAATGCCGCTGTTTATTCCTTCGATTTGGCGATTCTCTTCTGTTTTTCGCTGCGCCATTTGCTTGCTCGTAACAGGGGTCATCCGTAGGTTGGGGCAGAGGCAGGGGGGAGGGCGTTCCGTGTGGGCGAAATGGGAAAAAATATATAATTTTGTATAGCTGAAAGCCCTAGAAACAGAATTTAAAATGTACTTGCACGGCACAAACACAGATGCCCCCAAGCCTCCCAAGCGACACATGTGTGGGATGGGAGGGGATGTGCGTGCGTGTGTGTGTGTGTGCGTGTGTGATAGGGGAGAGGGCTACGTCTGTGCATTCGTCAAGTGATGTTACATTTGCTTAGTACCCACAACTGCTCCCCTGCACCACCCCCAGAGCTGCTTCTAGGCGGAGACATTCCGCTTTCCTGGCCAACTTTCCCCTGGGCTCTGCTCCTCGTAAACGAAATGCGCGTGACACGTTTTCCTTCCCGCCAATGGATGTTCGACGCTGTAAATTGAAAACAACAAATATCCGCGGATATTGAAATATTCGCTGTGCGCTGAATATGGAATTTATTCTCCGTAAGCTCATCCTCCCCAACTGCCACAATAAAATTATTATAGTCGGATGTGCCATGAGCTCTGAAGTACGTCTCAGTCTGCGGCGATACGGGAAGTTATCCCCAGATGATCAACAATGAATAAATGTCTACTAGAGGCCAGGAGACATATGTCGCAAACTTGAATGGGTTCCAAATCGCATCGGAATTTGGAAAGGTCAAAGGTGCCGTTTTCAAAGGTTTATCTGGCCAAGTCTCTAATTAAAATTAATTAACTATTTCTTAAGATAAAATATGAGATCCACTCGTGTACGTGAGCTTCAACCATGAGAAGAATAAAGCAAATCAAATTCTCTGAGATGATGGCCTTATATAGGGGTCTTTTTAGAATGTTACGAATATCGGAACGATTACACAAGCTGAAATTAAGCGCTATGTCCAATAGTCCAGTCGAAGGCTAAGTTAATTATACGTCTCCAACTACCGAGGCCATGACAGCTTCGGGACCCAAAGGTAACACATAACACGGAGGTAGGTAAGCCGATGGGAATATGGGAAAAGGGGGAATCGGGAACAGAAGATGATAGTCTAGTTTTGGTACACGGGTAACGGGGGGACAGTGGGTCGGTAGACGGGTGACCGATGACGGAGGAGGGAAGAAGCAGAAGTCAGAAGGCAGAAGGCAGAAGGTAAACAGTAATCGACGAGGGACTCCTCCAAGCCAAGCCAGCCAATGGTCTTAGAGAGTGGGAAACCTGTTTTAGGCGAATGCCGACCTAATAGAGCGCTTAGTGGCGATCGTATGGAAGATTGCATGGGGCCTCCATTAGGACTGTTGATGAAGTCGAAGGGGGCGAGTGCTCGGCTGGGAGGGGGGGGCAGGCGAGTGCAGTTGAGCATTCAAATTAAAATTGAATCATTATTGAAATTCGTTTAGGAGCGCTGCGTTCTCCGGCGAGAGACTCATTAAAATGGATGGCAGCAGCGTTTAAGGCGACAGGTCCAAGCAATCCAATGGCATGAGTTGTGCTTTTGTATGTGTGTGTATGTGTGTGTGTGCGTGTGTGCAAGTATGGGTATCTTGTGTGTATTTGCATTTGGCAAATTGTAAAAATTTAATTCGCATATCATGCGCGATAATCAGCGGCGTGCATTATAAAACCATAAAAGTCGCTAAGCGCGGCTATAAACCGCAACTGTGGCGAACTTGAGTGGTTGGGTGGTTGTATGGCAGTCTGGCAGTCTGGCTGTCTGTCTGTCTGTCTGTCTGTCTGTCTGTCTGGTTGTCTGACTGTCTGGTTGGGTGGCTGGGTGGTTCGACTCATCGACAAATCGGTAGGTGGTATTCTGCGGGCCAAGGGGCTTGAATAATTGTCGCATGCAGCGTCAATAAATATTCGATTATATGGTAATGTGTGTGTGTGTGTACGTGTGCGTGTGTGTAAGTGTAGCCATAAATTTCCCGTGCTTTCCCGACTACCAGAAGAAGCCATTTTCCTTCTGGGACTGGGGCTGGCAAAAAGCCATTCGCTGTGTGAGATTTCAGAATTTCAGATCGCATTTTTTCGGCACAGCTGCAAATGGCCGAATGTCTCGCAAATTAAATGCGAATTTTTATTCACCGCGAAAACTATTTGTCAATCAATTTGCTATCCAAAGCCCAAGGCAGGGAGAAAGAAATGACTTGATATCCTTTTCCACGGCTGCATGGATTCCTGTTTCAAAATGGCCGCGGGCTGGATGCGTAGGTGGGCAAAGTGGAGTGGCGGGGGAGGAGGTTTAATTTTCATGTCCATTAACCAAGAAAAATGAATGTGGGCAGGGCATCGGGCGAAAGGATAAGCGAACCCAAGGCAAAGAGAATCAGTGGCAGGAGGCGGGGCGGGGCATGCCTTGAATGCAGACTAGAATTTGAAATTGGAGCTGACGCACAAAATGCGAGTATAAATTCAAAATAAAGTTTAACGAAGCCAATCCGGCGGAGGAGAGGCTGAACGGCACGGAGCGATGGAGACGGTGGCCCTCCGATTGCCGGCGAACGCCGTTGGTGCTGCTGCTGGCCATGGGAACGAGAGTAGCCGGGATTTGGGATCAGGAGCGTACAGTAGGCCATGCCGGCTGTGAGCCATGAAAGTTATCAAAGCGTGTTATTACGGGCAACGAAGCGAATCGCGGAGTGGAGCATCGCGTTGAGCAGCCTCCTTGCCCGGAGCCACTTGTGGTTGCTCGCCATGAAATGGGTTTTACTTTTCCGTCCCCCGTCCCCCGTCCACCGGTCCCTTCATCTTCATCTCCTGCTTCGTGCCTTCGTACCGTAGTGCCCCCAGCACGCGGGCAAATAATCAAATGGAACACATCAACTTCCTCAAAAAGGATACAAATCAACAAAATGGTTGGCGAGTTTTTTTAAAATACCCGTACGTGCCTAACCCCTCGCTCCACCCACTTCTACCCCGACAATATTTCAATACTTTGGATTTCGTTGACGCAGCTCCTTTTTACCGGTCGACGGGGCAACGGGGCGACCAGTACGGGGGTGGAGCATATCGCCATAATCAGTATATCCAAGTCCTCTTTCTACGCAGGATGCTTCCTGTGGCTACGAATGGGAGTTCAATAAATTTTAAATTGCAACAAGCGTTGTTACAGTGGGACAATTCGGCCTGTTGGCATATAAAATGTTGTACACACATTCTACAATGGGACAAGCATCTCTCGAGTATGAATTTAGGTCCTGCGTAGGCCTTAACCCATCATGTCTTTTACGTTCGTATATCCTGAAGATTTGACATCCTTATATGTGTGTGAGTGTGTGTGTGTCTACATATATACATACACACATACACACCTATACACATATATATATTGTGGCACCTATAAGAACATTTAATTTAAACTTAGAGACTCCTTAACTTAGTCCTTCAATAGTTTTAGTCGGATATAAAAAATCATCCTACGTTGATATCCCTAAGGATCAGGACTTTCATATTTATATTCAATTTAACTATTTTTGAGACCCATCTATAAATTGGGGTGTCCCATACACAGGACTTGTTTCACTGTGCATTGGATTTGTACATTGATGTTCCTCTTCCTTTCTTGGAAATTACACGCCCAGTAATTGGGCGGAACAAAAGTCGACATGGCAACTGCATCTTCTACTAGCAAATGGGGAGCCGAGGTCCTGTTACATTCTCGGATTTGAGTGTTGACTCCATTCTCAGGTGTAAGTGGGTAGTGTGGCTTAGGTGGGTGGTGTGGTGATGTGGTGGAGTGGCGGAGTGGTGGGCAGCTGGTGAGGGATTTGGGACGTTGGGATGTTGGGACGTTGGGGGCTTCAATTTATGGTACAATGGCGCACGTGAAATCCCGTGAACAGTTTTACGGATTTTTTAAAATAAAATTTACGGATTAAGTTGTTGTGCGACGTATGCAAGAGGTTATGCGGCTTCGCTAGACGTACAGAGTGGCTAGGGTGGATAGGGGCAGGATTGAAGCGGTTCTCTCGGGTCGATTACGTTTTACAACACGAACATAAAAGTTGATTGAAAATGCTTATTAGATGTTAGATTAGATGCGATGTGCAGCAGGCGAGCGACCATTCCGGAATCAAAGCCTGGACTCAGGCATAAAAATTCGACGGAGCTGCGACGTGAGCAAATTTAACTTCGAGCCAACCTCCAGGGCACAAGGGACAGCCAAGTGGGAGGTGAGGCTTAATTGAAATGTCCCGCGAGACAGTCCGAAAGTTTTAAATATTTACAAAGGACGAGAGACGAGAGACGAGAGACGGGAGCTGAGAGACGAGACGCGGCTGCAGGTGTAAATGCAAACATGATATCCAGACAAATTTACAGCCAACAAGTTATCCCATTTCACCTGGATATCTTTGATCCCGTCAAAAACGAAACACTCCCCAGCTCCCTGCGAGAGCCCCCAAAAAGAAGCAGCAACAAACAACAACAAAGTTACTTCAAAACAAGTCCCATTAAAAATCCGATTTACAAGAAAAAACTTTTAAAAAACCACACACAGCGCTCGTTCTTGGGGCAGTCGAGGGGAAAGTTCAAAGAAAGCCCCAATTATGTGCAAAGGAAAACGCTTTCACCTAGAGAAGGAAATGGAAAACCTCAATGAAGCAGGAAGCCATAAATCGAATAATGTTAGGAAAGACTTTGGGAGGATTTCATGTTCTTTACAAATAATCCCAGCCAACGGCTTGAGGATTTTCGCAACAGTTCTCGATTCCTGGGAATGTATCCCAGATTCAGGCAGCGCTTGCATCATATATCCGGCCATGCCACATCGCGGCTCTTGGATGGATGCTTCATGAAATATTCATATATTGATATCTGAATTCCTACATGAGCACCACGAATGTTTGCGGGACAAGAGGCACAAGAGACACAACCAATGGAGGGTCGTCCTATCGCAGGCCAAGAATATAAAATAGATTCGAGGGAATTCGAGGAAAATAATGAGGCGGGGCGAGGCGGTAAAATCTACGGGCTCTTGGGATACTTTGGTGGGTGGCGATGCGGCCGCCAAGGGCCGATGCGCTGAGGGTCTTGGGCCGTCCCTAATGCCCATCAGCAGTAGATAAAAATACAAAAGCAAACACAAAGAAGAAGAAAAAGGAAAAAAGAAGAAGAAGAAGAAGGAACGACGAACGAAAGCAAAAGAAAACTTTGGTCTTGGTTATTTTTGGAGCCAAAAGTTAAATGAGAAAAGTTCAGGGCCCAAATTTTGACTGTAACTAAAAGTGCGAGTTTATTAACCAAATGTAAATGAAACTTGCCCTTCCAGCCTCGACATTCGCCGTGATGGCAGAGGCCCACTCCCGAACTGGAGGGGGGAGGTATTTTGGGTATTTTAAATACCAGCAGATACTAATGAAACCAGAAAATACTAAAGCTTCCATTAAAATACCCAAATTTCTTTCCAGCTGCCGCAACTGAAGAACTTGAAGTTGATACGTGCGAAACTGATTTTTAAAGCTCGGAAACAAGAGTAAAATTGGAAAAGGATTAATAAATAATTCAGGATATTCTTTAATTCAACGGAACTGCAATCCTTGGAGAACATTTATTTGTATGGCAACTGAAGGAGATGCACTCAAGTATTCGGAATATCAAAAAATACTTATGGCTATAGAAATAAGGATGGAAGTATACCCCAGATTCCATCAAGAGTCTTAACTTTAAAGCCATTGGGACATTAGTCCAGTAGGGACATTAGTCCAGTAGGGATATTCATTCAGTACACTGAAAACAAAGGTTGGAGAACAGCTGATTCCCCAGTAAAAACTGAAGGTTACCAAGAAGTTAATATAAAATAAAATATAATAACAAAATATTTCCTGCAATAATGTTTAATTATATTTTGAGATATTATAAATAATATGTCTTAAAATGAACACATTCATGAGAATCCCTGCTCGGCCTCAGCACACTCCCGATTTGTGGCAGTGCTTCTCATCGATGCTGAACTCACCCCTAAAATAGAAGCAGACTCCAGTCCGCAGCTAAAAGTAGAGCAACGTTTGGTGGTGGCACCGGTGACGACGGTGGTGACGCCAGTGGCAGCTGTGGTCATCGTCGATGTCGTCTCTCCGGAAAAGTCATGGCTTGGTATACCCGGCACCCCCTTGACGGAACTGTGTCCACGCCTATGTCTTCGATGGCAGCCGAGCCCAGCAAACGCCATGCTGAAGCGCGTTCCGAGATGCCGTCGGATTTTTTATAGATACTCGACGGATAGATACACAGTCGGAGGCCGCACAACGCATGCGAAGACGCGACGTGTGTATGTGTTTGTGTGTGCATGTGCATGTGTATGTGGCTGTGTGAGTGTCTAGGGCGTGGTTCATAGGCAGTGGTACGGCAATGGTGCCAGAGCAAATGAAGTATTCAGATGACTGTCGGGAAGGTGGAAGGAGGTGGGGTTTTTGGAGGGGGAGGAGGCGGGGGCGGTGGCGATTGATGCAGGATTTTCGTATATCGCTTGAAAATCTTTCTAATTCCGTTGGAATCTGGAAATGCAGCAAATTGCCTCGACTCCCACCACGTTGCGCGATTGCTGATAGATGCAGAGCAGGGACCTGGCCCTGGCGGTGCATTCGACTATTGACGGGCTACGTGTTTCGGCGTAATTTACGAGCAGCTCGCCGTATGCAGAGCTGCGGCGCGTAGGTGTACTCCCAGATTTATGGACGCATCATAAAACAATTAACAGGCTCAAACTCGTGCCACATAAATCTGCTGCAGTTGTTGCTCTTACATCGTTTCTTCCCCGACTCTGACTCCGACTTTGCGTCCCCCTCACACATTTCCGCTCCGCCATTGTGCCTCACTCTGTGAGGCCTGCGTTACATTTCACAGGTTTTTATTGGCCTAGTGGAGCCCAGGATTTGGGCTGGTCTTCTTTATCCCTGATGGTGGCTGCCTCGTGCCAGACCTCCTCCCTCCACCCGTCGCCCGGCCGTCCGTCTTCTGTTTCTTTTTTAATTAACCACACAAGATGTCTACTCATTTTCATATCGTAAACGTTTATCCAACTTAATAAGTCGTAAACCCGCCAGCAACACCGACAACTGCAATGGAGACGGCAAACCCAGTGCCAAGGCAAAGGCCGGAGCGACGGCAACGGCAACGACGACGGCGACTGCGCTGGCTTCTAACAAAGTTTCATTGCCCTGGGATTTGCTGACGGCGCAGGTGAAAGGGCCCACATGTGTCGGTGACATCTACATATTCATAAACACTCATACATCCACGAACACCGACACTCCTTTAACCAGGCAGGACACCGATCCTGTGTCCTGTGTCCTGAATGTGCCTCGAATGAGTCCAGATTTGCGCACGAAGCTGCAGAAACACTTTTACATCCAACTTCGATACTGGTGAAAGGAATACTTCGACTTCAGGTCGATAGATTATATAGTCTCTAGACAAATTCTGAAATCTGTTTAGTTCAAGGCTTAGCTTGGTATATGTATATCCTGATCTCACTACAAGGTGTACACATTTTCGTTCCTTCACAAGGTCTAAGGACTGAGCAGCCCAAACACAGCCAAGAATTCTGAAGTCTCGAACTCTGTTTCTCGAACTCTGTTTAAATGTTTCTCAATTTCAGTTCAAATTAAGGAAAAACAGGAGTTTACATGATGTCCTTATATATTTGTTAGTCACTCGAAATATTTTCCGCAACTTTAAAAATTTATTCACAAACCTAATCAAACTTCCTTCAGCCTTTCTTCTTGAAGCCGTTCGGAATTTTTCCATGTCACCGTCGCCTTCATAAAGTTCCCTTTGCTGGTGGCATGAACCACTGTGCAGGTGGCGGGCGTTCACTTAATTTTGTAACTCTCGAAGTTGGCGACGGATCTGACGCGGGGAGCCGCATTTAATATTCATTGCCTTCTCCTTCTGCTGACACGGGACTATTTGGCGGACAGGTGCTTCGGTAGCTTTTCGTTCCAGTGCCTGACAATATTCTTTTAATGACGGCGATTAACACAACCCTCTCCCCCGAGCGCCTCTCGATTTAATTAAGTCGTCGCAGCAGCCCTTCCCGAAGCACTCCCCACTTCCCATTTCCCACTTCCCACTCCCCAGCCAGCACGCTCCCAGCACACGCCTCCACCCTGCCTCCTTCCGCCTGAGGAGCTAGGAACTCTTTGCTAGCACTTTTTGTGGATTCCATTGTTGAAATAATCTCTGTGTACACAGCATTGTGTGTGCCACGTCAGCAGCAGCGATATTAGAAGGAGCAGGAGCAGGAGCAGTGGGAGGGGGAGAGGCAGGAAAGGCAAAAGAGGCAGGACCAGGCGCATGACCTGTAGAAGAAGGAGCAAAAAGTGCCTGCTGATAATGTGAACCCTTTATGCTAAGCATACAAAAAACACACACATGAGTACAAAAATACATATGTGAGATATGCCATAAAACACACACACACACACACCTAATCGCACACACACATTTTTGGTTGATACTGTCAACATATATTTAATGCCATTTTGAAATTAACAAGTTTTTCAGATAAACTTTGAATTTAATTTCAGCATTGGGATTGGCCACCGCTCGTCTCCCGCTCCCTCTCCCGCTCCCGCTCCCACTCGTTCCCCTTAAAGAGCGCTGCCAAGCTCCAAGTCGCAGAGGCGAGACCAAGGCAAAGCCCGATGCTGAAACTGAAACCCGTTCGGATCCATAAACATTGAAAATTATGCGGCAGTCGTTCCACACGTTCTACAACATACTTATAGGGATCGCTTAGAAGACAGGGGAGTATGCAAGAAGAAAGGGGTGAATGAGGAGGAGGAGGAAGGAGCATGGATTATAAATGCAGACGCACCTCTTAATAAAATTATTAACCCTTAGGCGACTCACAATTCTCAACCACGCATGGCGAAGGCTCGGCTTGGACAAGATCATCGACAGTTACCACAGCCGCCGCTCGCTTCTGCCACTGTCACCGCCCTCGCCGCCTTCACCTTCGCCTTCGCCTTCGCCTCAAGCCAAGAACCATAAAATTATTTATGAGCCCATTAAATCATCATCATTGTCACAACGACCTTGGGCCATTAGGCGGCCAGTGTTTCAGCGCTCAATGCTCAATGCTCAATGCTCAGCGCTCAGCGCTCAGCGCTCAGCGCTCCCATTTTGAGAGCTACTCGCTTTCTTTGGCATTCCTTTTAATTGCCGTTTTATTGCTTGCCGCCTCTGCCATTTAAGCCTTTTTTAGATTTCCTTTGTCTGAGTTTCAATTCTTGCCTTCACTTTTCAGATTTTCATTTTCAATTGGGTCAACAGCTTCAAAAAAGGAACTGAGTGCTGGAAGGGCTGAGGGTAAAACACGGAATCTTACCTACAAGACAGCAAAGGTCCAAAAAATGCCCACTGTTCCTTCATTGGAATAACTACTTATCCTTTTGAATTAATTGCAATAGTTGGGATTTATATATTCAAAGGCTACCACAAATTCCTTATTTCTCTCTCCTAATTAATTAATTTTTTATTAAGTTTGTTTAATTTTCCTGCAGACGATTAAAATTAATATTTTTCCTGATTCCAATGTTAATTGAAAATTGGAACCTTTTTTTTTTATGGTCCCAATCTTTGTATTATTTGATGAAAGGTACCTGGTTGATCATAGAAAGGTATATCCTCTTCCTTCTGTAGGTGGACAAATATTCAATCTCTTGAATGTAAGGATCGGCGGCATTGGGTAATTCAATTCAATGGAAGAAACTTAGCATTTGGCCAGAAGAAGCCAATTAATTATAATGGAGACGGAAAGTGGTCAATAACAAAACTTTCATTCCGGAAATTTATCCAAGTCTAAGGATAAGTTGCAATTAATAAGCGAAGTAAAAGGCTGCGTCGAGGAAAATTGACAAAGGAAGGAAGGAAGCCAAGGCATGGGTTGAGTAATGGGTGGGAAAGGGGAGTTGCCCGGAGATTGCTTTGAGTGCGCCTCCATAGGGAGCAGGTCTGAGGAGTGGGAAGGCCACGTTTTTGGCTGATAAAGCAATAGCAATGGGAAAGGCGATGAAAATGGCGATGGCGACGGCGACGGCGACGGCGATGGCAATGGCAATGACGCGCATGAGTAAATTTCCTTAGGTTCTCCTTACGTTCCGAGGCTTGTTGCCATTTGTCTTTGGTGTTTGTGTAAGTTTTCCATTTGGATAATGGAAAAAGGCCATTTCGTGCCATTACCCGGCCCTGGACTCAGAACGGGGGCAATTTGAGTCAAACTATTGTAAGAGGCGGCGGCGACGCGGCACAAGTGCCACTGGAAGAGGGCACGGCGCCAATGGAGCAGCCGCCCAACGACTGACAGTTACTGCTCCAATGGACACACAAATCCATTTAAAGACACAACCACGACTGTAGCTTGTGTGCGGCGACTGTAGCTTCCACGCTCAGTGTACTTTCAGCATGTATCAAATTCTTCTTTACATTTGCAAAATGAATTGTAATGAAGAGAAGGGGGGAGCGCTCCCTGACGACTTGTGGCCTGTGACGCGCCCCGCTTTGTCCTCAAGACCAACCTCCATGCCCCATGCCCCAGCCCTGACCTCCTTCCCGGCCCCAAGCTCGACCTGCCCTTTGTCTCTTCCTGCGCTGCGCGGCGCTGCGCTGCCCTTCAGCAATGGCCGCCGGCAATAAAATCATATTCGCCAGGCGCCAGTCAGCCCTCAAATATAATTTTTGCACAAAAAGTCGTTTACAGTGCCTTTTGTTTTGGTAGCCAAAGGTTTGGGGCGGGGAAACGAGGGGCGAGAGCTGGAATCAGAGATTCGGAGTACGCGATCTGGGAAGTGGGAGGCGGGAGGGCTGTGAGATGCGAATAACTGTTCTTGTCTGGAGTTGCTTTTATTGATGTTATTAGGTTGAAAGCACTTCAATGATGGGCCACTCCTGATTTCTCCGGATGTGGGACAGTTAATGCCTAATGGGTTTCAGGTCAGCAATCCCATAATGCGAATCACAGCAGCGAAAGCATCAGCCAATAAAAGGCGATTGCCAGAAGAAGAGCTGAGCGACAGAAGCCTCAATCATCGCCCTGCAGATGACAACTGTGAGCATTTGCATCCCTTTTCAAAAGGCGGCCACAAGTGAAGGCACTCCGCTTGTGTATCGCCATTTTAATGCCATCGATAATATCTATAAGGAATACATTTCCCTGTCGTTCAACCCGTACTAATTGAGTGTTTCAATCACTGCGAAACAAGTTCTCCCCTCCCCGCACAGACCGCATACCTCAAAGATCTCAGGCACCGCGAAATGATCTCTGCCTTCTGCCAGAATCTCATAAATAAATTGCTTGCAGGTAGAGCAAACAACAAGCAACGGCAGGGCAGAAGCAAAGACGTAATATTAGTAGTTTTTTTTTTTTTATTAATAAATACATATGTTTATAAACTACCAGCAAGTCAAACGAATAGTTGCCAAATCAAAAAAATAAAATTAAAAAATAAATATCGAGAATCTAATGGTATTAGGGATCAAATAAAGCCATTATAATGAATCAAAACTATATAACTGAAATACCATCTTGTATCTAATTTAAAGATAGTTTAGCAAAATATTAAATAACAATAATAAATTATTAAATTAATTATAAGTATACAAATTATATATATATATTTGTACTCTCTCCTTCAACTATAATAGGATGATACCTCGAATAGACCAAATCTGGCGATGTGCAGATGAGGATCGAAGATTGATTTTAGGCTGATATCTGGGTGATTTATTAGATAATCATAGCTCACGTTTTAGCACAGATATTCAAGATGTTCAGTCCTCGGATCTCTTATAGCGAAGTAAGGTCTAGGGGACTTGCTGCTTGTATCATAATCAGATGTGCTTTGATTTGCTACATGCACAATTAGCTTGAGGCAAAATTTACGACTTCCTTTCGAAGGGAAGAATGACGAGGGTCCTTAGACGGATGGGGGAAGCATTCAACGCGTCGGCCTCCGGGGCTGCGTGCGGCAATCGCAACTGCCTATGCACTTGAGCAGTCAGCAATCAAATGTCATGACTTATCAGCGAAATTTCCTAGCCATTGAAGCCTACGAAGTACTCGAAGATGGCGTATTATGAATTCGAGTTTATACTTTTCATTTTTTACCAAAGAGCATTGTATCAATGCTCTTTGATTTTTTACGTATTTTCCATTTTTTGTTTTTCATTTTTCATTTTCCATTTTGAATTTCCGATTTTCAATTTGAAATTTTCAATTATCCCCATACTTATGCGAGGACTTGCCGAGTGCCACACTTGAGATCCATTCAGCATTTTTATTTGTAATCTTTGTGGTTTTATTTTAAGATTCAAAACTCGTTGCCGTTCAAATTTATTGGCTACTTGACTTCCAGTCGAGGACTGAGGACTGAGGACTGAGGACTGAGGACTGAGGTCTGAGGTCTGAGGTCTGAGGTCTTATTCGATATCGGTACTTGCCAGGGTTTCATTTGAAACAAGAGCTGAGTTTTCTTAGATTTTATTTGACAGTTGACACATTGCCCAATTATTGCCACAGCCCAAAACGCATATTTAACAATGTTTCAATGTTTCCTTCAATTATAAGTCTGATGCACATCTTAATTTCAATAATTTCCCCATTAGTTTTCTTCTCTACTTTGTAAACCATTAAACAATTTGAATTATGTTCATAAAAATTACTAGGCTTGGGATTCTCAATCAAAATCAATCAATTTAAGGCGGCGTTAATTAAATGCGATGTTTCTCAATTTAAATAATATTGACCCATGAATTAAAGGATTTTAATCAAAACCTTAGTCCTTCAAGGAACTTTGTTATTGTAATTTGTAAGTTGAAATCTGAATATTTTGCCTCTTTTTTAATTCTCTGTTCTTTCCCTAATTAGATTTTTTATATAAATCAAATTTCTCGCTTTCCTGAAATGAACAGAATTATTTTTAAAACTGTTTCAGAATTTCATTCGACGAAATTATTCTGCTTAGAAATCCGTTGCTCTGTGAGAGCAAGCAGAACCAATACACTCAAATTGGACTCACTAACACTGTTGTACTTGTGAATGTTTGGCTGTGTTTGTGGGTTCAAGAGAATGAAAGAGAAGAGTACAGAGCGGAATAGTAGACATTGCGCTGCTTTATAAGTATTGGTTCGATGGTGCGTAGCGCCACCTATTGCTCATTGATAGAAAATTAATATGCAGCACGCAACAACAGAGGTCGCCCGTACAGAAGGTACATGAACTTGACTAAAACGTAGAAAAAGGTTTAAGATAGTTCTCAGAACTGATGAACAAATTGGAATTTCTATTTGTGGTAGAAATTGAAATATGTTCGGTTCTTTTCATTTAAAGATTGATTACTTCTTAAATATAAATTGCATTAATATAAAAAGGAGTATATGAAACATAATTTCGGTAATCCTTGAAATAATTCGAAAGTACTAAACTAAATATAGAAACATAACAACTCAATTATAATTAAATATAATAATAATATAATAAGTCCATTTCTATGTGTGTGTATCCGTCTGGCTTAACGCACTCCTTTCACAAGCTGTAAGATCTAAGGAACTCAAATCCGCAGGATAATATTTCCTCTCACCGCAGCTAAGCGAGACAATTAATAAACGAGCGTTAAACATATAAAAAATATATTTTGAATCTATATTTAAATTAAAGAAAGACTACAATCAAATAAAATAATGAAGATTTCTAATTATTTATTTTGTAAGTACCTTACTCTCAAATCCTACGAAAGGAATTTACATAGCACTGCGCATTCAAGGAAAAAACAGGGAACGATGGAAGATTGCCTGATGTACCCTTCGAGTTTATTACTAGTTTAGTGTCGTACGAACGTATAATTAATAGGTACACAAGGACGCCCTTAAAACTGACTGTAATTAATATTAATAATAATAAGAATATAAGTATTATTAAATACAGTCTGTTTCTAGGATGTTCTTTTGTATACTAAACATAGATTTATTCAAACCTGCATAGGGAGCAAGAGTGTGAGAGAGTGAGAAATGTGGGAGAGGGAGGGAGAGAAAACAAAGTGATGTTTGGCAATATTTTCAAATAAATTTATATATTCGATTTTTAAATGTGTACACATCGAATTGGGACGTGTTAGATTGATTGATGATTGATGATGATTGATTTTAGTTTCAGACCTATTCGGACTATTTGTATCGTATGTTAATAAAACATAGTTAATCAAGATTCGTCTATCTTTAATTTATAATTATGTTTTTAATTGGCGTTTATCACATGACCTGTACTAATCGGATTTAATTTTAAAAGACAAAAATACAACTTAAACACCTTTTAAAATAATGATAAAATAACGGTAAAAAATAATTTTTTTAATTTAAAATTTCTCTCTTTCACGAATCGTACTTGGAGGATTGAAAGATTCTTACCTATAACAAATATTTTAATTTACAAATTTAAATCTATCAAAAATTAAACAATCAATAAAACTCATTTGAGTGTAAACAACATTTAAGCAGTATATTTAAAATACTCAATAACTTTAAACACCTAAATAAATTATTTAACAAAATGTAATTTACGTATTTTAGAATAGAGCGTTTAAATTAATAGAATTTAATTGAGTTTAAAGTCGAATAAAATAAAACAAAAATTAAAACTTGGAAATTTGAATGAGAAAGTCTCAAGTATTTCATATTGAAGGACTTGGGTTAAATCTCAAACAATTTCTTGAAGAGCGAGAACTTTTAAATAGGCCAATAAATATTTCTGTCCGTTTCATTTCCATGAAACACTTTTGATGTGAGAGTCTGAATTTCCATCGTTTTTCTTTTTTGTACAGTTTAGAAAAATTTAACGATTTTCACTGGGAAGTATTGTGTGTGAGAGTGTGAGTGTATATGAGTTTGTGTGCATGTGGTTATGTGAGTAAAAGTGGCAAAGGATATTCTATGTATGAAACAGGTTTGTGTCTTACTTCTTGTACATACTTTGTGAAGGAGAACAATTCACCCCGCTCAAATGGAGCAGGAGCCGCTAAGGTTAATACATGTAAAACTCACCACACTGTCTGTGCGTTGAACCCTCGACTGAGTCGACCTTAGCTCCGCCCCTTTTATAATGGCCTCTGCCGTTGCCGGAGCGACGCATGCGCCGTGACAACGAAAGATGGAAGAAGAGGACAAAAGACGAAAATCCATTGTGGAAGCGACGCGGTGCGCAGCAGGAGGTGAGGAAAGCGAATGGCTCGGGGATGACATGACTTTGCATGACATGACAGAGGATGGCATGGGATGATTTGGAATAGGATACGATGAGATGCGATGGAAAGGAAAGGGATATGTTGGGATGGCAGTGGAACGGGCGGGCATGCAGAGCGCCGTTCCCGTCGCGGATTAGCATTTAGATAAATTTATTCAAATAAACAGCGCTCAATATGGAAATGACTCCTGGGGCCGACGCTCTAGCAAGGCAATTAAAACTTGAATGGCTTTATGAAATTCCTGAGTGCCGACGAAGGTAGCCCGACGCCTAATTCAGCCCGGGACTAAGAAAGAGTCCAAGACGGCTCAAAGTTTTATTGTTTCACTGCAGTGTAGCTTGTTGCTCCCTCCATTCGCACACCCCCCAGCACCAGCAACAGCAACAGCAACACCAACACCAATCGAGCTGGCACTGCAACATGTGGCATTAATTATGCGGCGATAATGTCTTGCTTTGTTGCCGGGACTATGGATTCTTTTTATGAAAGTGTCAGAATAAATTACATTACTTTTAAGCCCCGCCCGTCTTCTATCTGTCTGTTGTAGCAACTCAGCTCGTATCTTTCACCCAAATGTAGTTCCAACTTCCCCCTGCTCCTGCCCCTGCCCCTGCCACCACTCCTGCCCGCGCTTGTGATTGTGCTTGCGCCCATGCGTGTCGTGTGGTTGCATAGGCTTTGAATGTCAATGAATGTAGGCGGCGACACAGAACTCTCAGTCTGGTGTATCCATCCGGCACTTGGATGTGTCTGGGAACATGTCTATGCTAACAAGAAGTCGTCGTAGCACTTATGTTTATATTCCCACCCACTCCTCAGACCCGATGCGACAGACTGTCGCGAAACGTGTGTGGTGGCAAAATTGAACTGCGACATGGAAATGGTGCTCCACACGTCGTTAATTAGCCAGCTCTGCATTCATGGACGGGGGGTGGGTGTAAACATCTGTCGGGCAAACATGTATTACATCACAGCGGCCCAAGGAAGAAACGACAAGGCATAACTCCTTCATGCTGCATTTCAAACCCTTTCAAAATCAGGGCAACCTCCAGCTGGTCATTCGCTCTGGTCTCGACCCGACCTTTGTTCGAATCAAAATATTTTGAGGCTCTGGCTGCTGTAGACGCTTTATGGTGTGGTCATAAACAAATTCGAACTTCACGCATTCCCCGCACCAGGCATCAGGCATCAGGATTCTGACTGAAAATAAGTAGAGCAACCAAAGGTCCGATGCGCTTCCCGGTCTTGCGTTTTGCATCACCCGCTTCCACGAACATTCTACCAGAGATCGATTCCCGGAGCTGCTCGCAGCCATAAATCATTCAGCATGTACAAAACATAACCCTTTCCGGGATCCTACCTGCAAGGTATTGTCTGTTCCGATGCTCGAGAATTGCATTTGAATCTTATGCGGACTCGAAGATGCAAATCGTCTTCTGGCTGCTGGCAGCACCGTCACCTTCATAATTTATGATTGAAAATATTCAATTCTTCAGTCAACACTTTTCCTTCTATATCATTTTTGGTGATTCCCCTTAGTTCATCGAAAGTCTTATATATAATATAAAGAATTTCATATGTACAATTAAAAAATTCAAACTTGAAATCTAACTTTAATTTAGGTTCCTTTCACTGGCCGAAACCAATTTCTGTGAACGACCAAAGAAATCTGTATTATTTATGATATAAGTGGGATCTTTATTGATATATATTATATATATCACATAGGCCTATAATAAATGCCTTTCATAGGTACATTTCTATCTGAAGGCCCTTGACAACTAACGAAATCAAAATCGCGGGCTTAAAGGTCCACAAATTTCTCTATTCTTTCTCTTTATATATATATATATAATATATAAATATATATATAATATAAAAATAATAATATTATATATAAATTATACATTAAATCGCAATCGGATTTCATTTATATATAATATATATACAAATTATAGCTATACATTAGGAAGATTGCAGCCACGTTTAAGAACTCTGAGAATTGTCCAACTTATAGCTTAGTATGAATATTTCTTTAAGTCACTTTTTAAATAATTTAGTAATGAAATAATAATAATTTAATTTAATAATTCTCCAATTAATAATTGAAGAAACTTAAACGTATCTAAAAATATCAAAATCGAAATGAATAAATGAATAAATGAGTATCCACAAAAGAATTCAAAGCTTTCCGCCAATCGAGTTTTTTTTTTTTGTACAGGTGAAGAAGTACCGACGGTTCTGTTCTTGAAAATTGGCACCTGGTAATGGAAACTCACCTATTTGAGGGCCCGTCAGTCCAGTTGTGCTCCCAACTTTGTACCCGATCTGAGCTGTGACATGAATCAGAGTCACTTTACGTTCCGAATGTCAAAAACGGCGGCAACAAATCACTTTAATTGAATTCACGCCCAGCGAACCGGTGAGACCAACGAACGCGAGTGGGCGCTGGACTGACGCCAGACGGAGGCGGGCGTCAGAAAGGACCGGCCCCAGGTCCGCCCTGAGAGCTCTGACCGCCAGCCGCAGACCTCAAACGAGATGTTATTAACGCTTTTCTTTGACCACGAAGAGAACACGCGAGAAACCGATTCACAATCACAATCACGTTCATAGTCACAGTCGCATTCACAGTCACAGTCACATTCAAATTCACAATCCCAGAAACTGGCACGATTCTTCATTATAGCAACTTTATTGTAACACATCTTGCGACGTACGAGTTGATTACGGGAAGCTTGTGTCTTCCTTCTAATTGTCAGTCTCGGAGAGTTTTTCTTATTGTTTCGGATCTGAAGTTTTCACAATTGTAAGCACTCATCCATCTACAGTTTGAATGACCAGCGCAGACAATGGCGCAGACAATTAAATGTCCATGCTCAGACACTGGGCTTTGGACTCCGGGCTCCGGACTCCGGACTCCGGGCGCTGGGCTTGGGTGCTGATGTCAGACTGTGAATGCGACCCCGTCAATGGGAACAAAGGGCACCTCGACCTCAATTCCAATTGCACACGAGCACGAAGGACTCTATAAGCCACTGGCTACATCTTTGAGCCCGGTGGCTGGACTCAGACGATATCAATCGCCGGACGGTGAATGGAGCAGGACGTCTGCTTGACGCCGCGACGACCTGATAGCAAAGTGTCCAAAAAATAATATTTGCTGTTCAGTTTGACACAAGTCAGTGGCTGCCGAGACCGAGACCGAGACCGAGACCGAGACCGAGGCCGAGACCGAGACCGAGAACGAGACGGAGACCGAGACCGAGGCTGAACGTTGACGCCGACGCTGAGGCTGAGACCGAGGCCGAGGCCGTAGCAAATGCAAAAGCAGTGGCAGCGCTGTCGACGCACGAAATGGCGTGGAGACAAGAACGAAGCGAAAACCAACAGAACCATTAAATGAGAGTGAGAATACGGCAAGGCGATGGCAGCAGTAACAGCAACAGCCACAACAGCGGCAACACCAACAGCAACAGCAACAGCAACAGCAAAAGCAACAGCAACGACAACGGCAATCAGATATAAACAGGCGAACGGACAGATGCGCTGGCGGAGAGGGAAGGTGTTAGCTATCGGTGGTTGAGAGCCTGAGTGCCGCCTTGTCAACACATGCATGTGTGTGTCGCACGAGATGACGACGAAGACAGCGAAGCTTCGCTTTTCAAGGCGTCCGCTCGATCACAGGAGAAAAAGGTCATAAACCCCCAGAAGAAGCGACAGTAACGGTGGCATCACTTACGCTTACGCTAACAACTGAGGGCGAAGATGGAGAGTGGAAACGAGAGAATGAGAGAATGAGAATAAGACTGAGAATAGGAATGGGAATGAGAACGAGCATAAGAATGAGAATGAAAATGAGAATGTACAGGGAAGAAGGCACAACGCGCAGTGCGTAAGGGCTGCGAACAAGCACATGGTAGTCGCATTTGCCGATGGGCAATGAAAAGATGAAAAGATGAACAGTCAGAGGAACAGCGGCAGCGGTCGTGACAGAGACGAAAGTCAAAGCTGTGGATGATGAAACGTGTGTGCAGCTGCTCTCTCTTTCTACTGCGCACAGGTCCCGCTCTCCATCTCGCTCCAACGCACAGTCGGACTCAGCTGCGCAGAGACAGCAAAACAACCACCGCACAGCTCCCACGAAGCGACATATGCACTAACACAGGCACACACACACACATGTCCAATTATTTTATATACGCCATTTGCTGTCTGCCGTAGATACATTTGTATCTTTATGTGCGAAAGAAGTCCGAGAGGTGAGGACGAGGGCGACGACGTGCGGCACATCGCAGGCTAGCAATTTTATAGCTTTTCAGTGTGTCTGTGTTGGGGTGTGTGCGTGTGTGTGTGTGTGCTTATGGGACTGTGTGTATATACACTTTGTGCTGATGCCCGTGCTGACGACATCGACACTGACACCGACACCGACACCGACACCGACGAGTCAATTTTGAATTCCAGTTTCGCGTCCAAGTGGTTGCTGTTGCTGTTGTTGTACATATTGTTGTTGCTGGGGATACTGTTGTTGCCTGTAGTATCGCCGTTAATTGTGCTGTTGCTGTTGTTGTTATTGTTGTTGTTGTATTGTTGTTACTGTAATCATTTGATTCTTATTCCTTTAACATTCGCTTCGTCTCGCCGCCCTATGAAGCAAACAAACAAGCAATCTATCTGAATTCTACCACCACCACCACCACCACCACCGTCACCACCACGACAAGAAGCACCACTAACACCACCACCACCACCACTACGAGAAGCAGGGACTATAGCCGAGAATTGGGGTTCAGCTGGCAGCCAGCATTTATCTCACGTCTATCATTTGATAACCAAATCGAATTCTTTTGAATTAGGAACATATTTCGGCTCCCCCATCCCCCCATCCCCTCCTGGCATCCAAGGGTTCACTGATTAGATATTTTCATTTCGCTTTGAAGACATTTCCCAAAGGATAACCGAGTAATTTATGGGTACAAGTGTGTTTCAAATTCTTCTTCTTCATTTACTTTGATGCCGCTCAGGGATTCCGCCTACCACCTCAGAGGTTACCCAGCCCTCGAATGTGATTCAACAATCTAAAAAAGTCGAATAGAAAACTTCGAACTGCGAATCGCAAATCAGAAGCTCGCAGCAAACAAAATGAACTACATTTATAAATAAAATAACTTTCATTAAGTTTCACCTCTATTTAACGCTATGTACCAAGGACACCTTTGACCATCGGGATGCTTCTTATCACTTTAAGTTTTGTTCTTTACTTATCCTTTGACAAGTATTACTTCTCGGGCTTTTCCCAATTGTAAGGTAATTTTTTTATTTTTTGTTAATTTATGTATTTTATTTATAAATATGTATGAATCAAAAATTTAAGTACATCTTATTTTTGTATTATTTTATTTAACTAAAGGCTAACAAATAAATTCTTAACTTCTACAACAAAGGAGCTCTAACTACTAGGCGAAGATTTGAGTATATCTTTATAATAAACATGAAAAACTTCATATAAAGTCGCCGACTTTATTAGTTATATCAAATTTATATTTTACAAATTAGATTACTGATATATATAAATTATGTCTAGTTCCTCCTTTGTCTCAGTCTGCTACGAATGCGCGATGTAACATATGCAATGTCCTTTCGCTTGAGCCGGACTATGTGGCGAGAATTTACTAGAGTTCGAGCCAGTCTATCTGTGAGCTTTAAGCCTCTCATAATATCGACACCCACCGTTTGCTGATGAAGGTCTCTATGTAATGTTGTGTTCCTAACGCAAAAAGGACAATTGGTTAAAGTCCTAAGGCACTTATTTTGAAATATCTGTATTTTCTTGATGTGTGACTCTGTGGCTGCAACTCCCCAAATTTGTATTCCATATTTCCAAATTGGTGCCACTATGGAATTATAGACTGTCCTTTGACATCGAAGGGACAGCTTGCTCTTCTTTTTGAGAGCCACTGCAAATGTTAGTCCTTTGTCCAGTGTGATTCCTAGGTAGTTTGCCTCATTTGTCTGTGGGAGTAGAGTGTCATTAAGCCATATATTTGGTGGTCTTTGTCAGCGAAGTGTAAATCATTGATTGATGTTTGGTTATGCAGCCCTGTGTGCCATACCAACTGCTCCCTCCAACTCTCTCTTAATATAAGAAATCAGATAATAATGTAAATAAGTGCTCCCGCGCCAACTCTTGCAGTCGAAGCAGCCACAAAGGACGCTATCGGCGACTGCAAGTTTTGGACATATGCTCTCCATTATTGCAAGCGACTGCAGTCGAAGCAGCCAAGTTGGGCGCTATCGGCGACTGTTAGTTCGCTCTTCTGTCCAACTCCCTCCTTAGTGATAGAGACTGCAGCCGAAACCGCATGTTCTGGCGGTTCTATCGTCGGCTGCCTCTCTTCTGCCAGACCGATCAGCTGAAGCTGCCAAAAGGGTAGTTTCCACGTGGCTGAAGGCAGTCACTTTATCGTTGGACTTGGAGAGGTGCAGAAGGTGTGTCAATGGAGGTGAAATGGGAGGCGCGGGCACCCCATAACATAACATAATAAAAATAAAATATAATAATAATAAAATATATTAGAATTAAAAAACTAGAATTTTATCTTCTTTAAATAAACGAAGGGCTACTTAAGAAGCTCAGTAGCCAAACAATTGATTTTGAATTAATTTTTATATAAATATATTTTAATTTATTTTCTTTATTTTAAGCATAAATAATATTAAATATTAAATAATAAAAAAATTATTATATTTCATCTAATATTTCTTAAATGCAAAAGGAATCTTCTATTTTCGATTCTATTTTTTTTATTTTTATTTTATTTTATATTATTATATCACAATGGAATAAAAAATTATCATTTTAAGAGCGGTCAACAAAATGTTTTCTGATATAAGAAAATCCGATGTCGGGCGTCCTACTGACTCTAAGTGGACACATAAAGTGATGGGCACTCCACACGCTCCAAAGTCCAAGAAATTCCCAATAAAACATCAGAAGGCAACGCCATGCAAATCGAAACAAATAAAAACCAGTGAAAATATGAAAATAGAAACAAGAAACGACGGGAGGGAATACCTCCACTTGGTTATTAATTAATTGTTTATATAAATGTGCCCTTAAGTGCCCCTAGGGTTATATATTTTTTACTGGCTGTGGCTTGGGTTTGTTTATTGCGACCTTTGATTTGCTTATCAAGCGGAGGCTGGAAGACGATGCAGATCCTTTACTATTGATTAATAAAATATTTGATTCCATTCTGTATTACATCAAATGAGTCCTTAATCAAAGCGTAAACTTACGACAAGGGCTGTTAACTTGTCTTACTATAAACACACTTTTCCCACCCGCAAGCATCGATTGAAATTCGCAGACTATTTTTGTTGTTAGTGGAAATTTATCGCACACCTAAAATCCAATTTTTAGTATTAATTTATTTTATATATATACAGATGATTGACTTAAGGAAGATCCTGTCTACATATAAATGCATTCCCTCAACTGACTTCTCTCTCTCTAGTGTGATCGGGTCTAATTTGAAAAGTAAATTAACTTCTTCCTTTCTCTAACTAAATGGGTTAATCTACTAAGAGATTAAGTAAGTGAGTAAGTAAGGGAGTAAGATTTCAACACAATAGCTCAAGGACTCATAGGCGAATCGACCTCGACTCAATTTAAGAAGACAAGTAAAGAAAAGGATCTTTCCTGTTGAGAAGTCCAACTGTTCAGGAGGATCTCCAAATTGACGGTGCTAAGGAGGAGCTTATTTGACCAGACCAATCACGGACAACACATACACAGATGCATTCCTATATAGTTAAGTTATATATTATTCATTCCAGCTCAAAATGTGTCAACCATTGAACTTAAGTCAGGGATTTCCGTAAACAAATATTTCGGCTCTAGACATGTTAAGGAGTTGAGACTCGATCTCTATAAATAAAAATGAGAGCAGAAGGGATATACTGCACTTTTGTTTTCGTATTTTTTACAGGATATACAGTAGTCTGTGTTCAGGACTGAGATCAGAGCCCAAGAATACAAAGAGAGGCGTTCTTAGATTCAAATAAAGTTGAAATGAAGTTAATGGCGGAGTGAAGCGAAATGTAAATACAAGCTTTGTATTGATTGCGATTCCTAATTACAGTTGAGAATAAATCACGTATTATTCTTGGGGGAGGGAGGAGATGCCAGTCGATAACTTAGAATATTCGGTGGTTGTAACTTTTATTGTACTCCAGTAACGAATCACCAAACACCACCCAACGGGTGAGACTCCCCTCCCTGTACATAACATAAAAAACGCATTAAGTGTACCCAAGCCGGGACGCTCAACCTTCCAATCTGCGAGCCTTTCTGAAGGGGAAATGCCAATGTTTACATAGCAGGGTGCACTTTATGGCGTTTCCTCATCCCGCAGTACACGAAAGTGCGGAAGGGAATTTGAAAGGCCTTCCAGGCGTTAACTGCGACTGTGACTGCGAGTGTATCAAAGCCTGAGGAATAAATAGAAACAATTTTTTAAAATCCCCATATACAGTAGATGCAAGCCCAAAGGGAACACATTTTATATATATGTGTGGTATGTATATGTATACCCTATAAGCAATTACACAGGTTATCCTTAGGTCGATCCAATGTATGAGATTGTATCATAGATACATAGATAAATAAATATATATAGATACACAGATATGTTGATATAGGAATATAAAAATACATAGGTATATGGGGATATAGATAAGATATATGAATTTACAGTTTATATATATATATATATATGGTATATGGGGATATAGATAAGATATTTATATATATATATATATGTAATATATGTATATATATGTATATATACATATATATAGAGGTATACAAATATATGTAGCCGATGCTACCTTATTACATAGTCTCACCTCCCAAAAATCGATTGGACATGATATAAAATAAATAAAATGTTAGTAATTAATTAAAGTATTTACTTTGGAAAATTATAATTATTTCGATATTTAATTCAAAAATATAATATTGTCAACTTAATTAAAGTTCTTAAAATACTGAAGCCAACTAACGAACAAATAATATATTATATTAAATGTATTTTATATTATATTATATATATATATTAAATTTATTATTTTATATAATAAATATAATATACAATAGTATGTATATTATATTTATATTATATTATATATATTATATTTATTGTACTTAATATATTAACTTATATCTATAGAGTAAGAGAGAGAGAAAAAGAGAGAGATATATAAACGTGATTTTCGTAAATATTTAGGATATATTTTTAATCTACTTATATCTCTCAACCAAGCAGATCCGCAAAAAAGGTTAAAAAAAAAATTGGGATGAGGTTTAATATATATTAAATTAAAGAGAAGTAGCGGTTCTCTTTCGCTTAAGACGAATTATAGACATTGCTGACAACCTGAGAGTCTCCAGTTTCCAGCGAGATATTATCCTATTGATTTAACATAAGAGTCCGCCCGCAGGACGCCCCATAAGAGATCTTGCCTTATAATATAAAATAATATATATATATATATATATATATATATTTATATATTAAATGTTGCTAAAACAGTGTCCTTTATTACTTAAGTAGTTAATTTAGCCTAATACACTTAAATGTTTACTTTTATTTAATAGTTAATAGTGACCACTAGTCAAGCCTATTCAGATGAGCCAAAAAAAATGAAGATTTTTTTATATATTTTTAAAAAAAAATTAAAAATTATATAAAAACAAAACCTACAACGAAAAGACTTTGCCTTTTTACAAATAATTATTTATTTTATACATTAAAATTTATTTCGTTTAAATCGGAGTGCTTGTTACAGAGATACAACGTTTCAAACCTAAAAAAAGAGTCAAACCTATTTAGTTGAGCGGCACTGTATATATATGGTATAATTTAAGTAAATTTTAAATGTTAAAATGTAAATACATTTTGTTAAGATAATTTAAGTTTGTAATTCTAATGAAATTTGCCTCTAGCTGTAAATATTACGTATAGTCACCAAAATGTGACGCAATTATGAATTGTTATTTATTCAGATCCTCTAACCTGTCAAGCTGCCATATAAATAGCAGCAAGCCTGTTAATTGAAATTTTTAATAAAAATAAACAACATAAGAGTCCTTTGGTATTCATGGAGTTTAAATGTATCGCCTTTGACATTTGAATGCGCCAAGTCCACATTGCATATTCAAGTTGAGCCGACGGATCCTTGTTCCAGACGGAGCTAATCTGTTTTTATTTTTATTAGACTCTTTTAAGTAAGAATAACCCAATTTTTGTAATAATTGCTTTAGTTTAAAGTCCTTTAGGAGCAAGCGCAAGGCTTCCAAATTCTGAACGCTAGAAATAAAGTTGAAAGCAAACCCAAGAAATGCGAATCATTTATTTTTATTATAGAAAAGGGAAGAGAAGAAAGTGTCACGCTTCCCCAGCGGAGCATCGGACATTCAGTATGAATTTATATAAAATAAAAATAGGGAATATTAATCTTATATGTTAAATGTATCTCTGAGATTACAATATATTTATTTATATACCCGAAGAGACTAGAAGCTTATGTCCAGGAAAGAACAACAAAGGGACATGCTTACACAGTTCAACCAAGGGAATCCGTGATGTTGATTCATGATTTTTTCTTGCTGTGCAATTTATTTTTCTATAAAAATATTTTATTTTCAAATGAATTGTCCGCAGGATCTTACCTTCTTTCCATCTCAGTGAGTCGAGGTCATAAATTGAGCAAGCTGCGAATGAAAGGATTTCGCTGCAGTTTTAAAAAGTGTAAACGCTTCTAAAATATAAAACCCGCTGCCTGATTAAAGGAAACTCAGCTGAAAGTAGACAAAACTCTGCTCCTGTCGGCTATTCAATGATCCTTCCACCCTTGCTTACTTGCATACTTACTTTTCCCATACTTCGCCTTCATGTTAATGTTGAGCTCTGCGACTGCGAACCTCAGAGACAACCTACCTACATGTATATGAGTTGTCTCTGGAACCTTCAACGCCGTAACAGACGCTGTTAAGCTGCTAAGTTAAGCTGCTAAGATTTCTGTTAGACGCACACAGAGCAAATTATCAAAATGTTATCATGATGAGTTGTCTCTGCACACACTCTGTTACAGGTCCCGCCGCTGTTCAGTTGAGTTGTGATTGACAGGATACATTCAATCGATTGAAAGACTCAGAGGCTCTGCCTTTAGTGGGCGGGGCTTATATTTTGTATCTATTCCATATCTCCTACTTTTTAATATTCATTACTCTCACGGGAAATACCAAATTCTTTGTTAACATACCTTTTTTTCTTAGGCTCCTTTTGCAATAATATTAATATGGAAATATACATATATATATATATATATATATATATATATACATATATAAATATACCCATACTCATATAGGCATCCACATATGTGTATATAAATATAAGAAAATGTTAGATGGGGAAATATCACATATAAAATATTCGAAGTCATTTGGACGATGATAATCTTAAGTGTAGAATTAATTCTGAGAACTCGAGCCTGCGAGTCGATTTCCAAGGATTGCCGAGACTGTGAATGAAACTTCAAGGATTCACAATTACATAATAATTTATTTAGCCTTATGACATAATTGAAAACAGGACTATTAAAATCTAAACTAATCGGTTTAAGCGCCGCATTACTTTAGTATTCAAAGAGCAAAATGAGACTAAGGACAATTCAAGGACAACATTGGCTGGGATGATCATAACAAATTGGCTCCAAATAAAATTGCTTGACAAGCTTAAGTGCCAGTTGCTTGGCGTATGCATGTTATGTGTACGTGTGTGTGTGTGTGTGTGTGTGTGTGTTTATATGTAGTTGTGCTCGCCCTTGGGCGGCTGGATTATATGAATATATCCTTGTACGATTATCTTCTATGGATGTTTATGAATAAATTCGATGCTGAGAGGTCGCCCCGCAGACGCGATGAGCTTTGGGAATGCCTCCACGAGAAGGGTATGCGGGCGAGTGTGTGTGTGTGTGTGTGTGTGTGTGTGTGTGTGAGCTTACTTACTTGCCAAAAGGAAATGTTTAATGTTTGAACTTAATGAAAAAAGACTAAGAAAGGAGGAGGAGGGGGAAACAATCGATTCGATAGCCACGGGCGAATGGGGCCAAAAATTGGATTGGCGTTTGATAAATTTTTGTTTTTTTTGATTTGTATTTCAATTTAATATATTTTGCATATTTTTTTGCGATTTTATGTTTTATTCACAATAATTAACTTTTTAAAAAAGAGAATTGCTAATGCTAGATAAAAATTCACTAAACAAACTATAATCGAACATAAGCATAAACATAACCGACTTTAGACTATAACTTATGAGAAAGGTGTGAAATAATAATACAATTACTAGGATAAAGCAACTCGCGAAATGATTCAATTGGTTGGTAGGTCCTTCCATACCCATTCGGTATGCCCTACACACGTACATACATGCACACACGCACACATGTGTGTGTGTGTACTTAATAAGGTGTTGGTGAAGCAAAACATTAACAAAACTCGATAATTACACAACATAACTGAACTTAAATGTAATATCAGGATTAAGCAGAGTCGATACACATAAGATACACACATACATACATATCAACGTACGTGCACTCGTATATGTGTACACACATGCACACATGCACATATGCACATATGCATATGTAAATGTAAATGTATTTGTATTTGTATTTGTATATGTATATGTATATGTATATGTATATGTATTGGTGTATGCATGTGTACTAACATTTAGCATATGTACTATATATATAATGTAAGTAGCTTTAGGGTATGTATTATATTATAATTTAACTGCTTGCTCAGTATCCTTAAACGTATGCATGAGTTATTAAAATGTATTCCAATCTTTAGCTTTACCGTTATTTATAGAATTATCTGTAGCAATATAACTCCTTCTTCCTCTTCTGCTTCTTCTTCTTTATATTCTTCTTCTTCTTCATCTTAATCTGTATTGATCGAAAGCGTTTTAACTATGGATTAAACATGCACACACATCGAAAATCTTAGTTCAAATTTTTTTCTTCCTTTTGCTCCTTGCTATTTGTTTTCTCTTTTCTCCTTTCTCCATTACAATAGCTCCGCTCTTTCTTCTGCCTTAATAATTTGTAATTTGTTGTTGTTGTTGTTGTAAACGTTTTTAAGTAAATTTCAAATGTTGCCAACTCACACGTGGGATCCAAAACTCTAGATTTAAGGACTTTATGATTTGATGTCTTATTTTATGTACAGGAACTTAAAATTTATCTACATACACGACGACACAACGAACAATATATGACAAAATTAATGCTGTATGTGTGTGGGTGTGTGTGTGTGTGTGTGTGTGTGTGTATAGGTGTGGAGTGGTACATGAGAATATAATTGTTTATTTGTGTGTGTATGTGTGTGTGTGTGAAGTGTCTGTGAGAATTGTTTAACAATTTCCTCGAACATTCTCTGGGGCAACAGTGTGTGCTCGATATAATTGCCAACTACCTGCAGTTACATTTAGGATCTACTTAAACGGTTCTTGTATTCATAGTTAATATGGGTAGTACTTTATATAGTATATATATATATATGTATATCATATACAATATATTGAAAAGTTATAAGTAATGCGCATTATTTTCGTCGAGAGAAATACATACACACAGAAATACATACATATATCCACACACACACACGCATATATATATATATATATATATATATATATGTATGTATAGATATCTTCTCTTTCATACACAATAAAATATGCGTCCATCTCAAATATTCGCACTACATCCGCTTTCGACATCCTTGCTTCTTTTCTCTTCGCTTCTCCTCTCTCGGTTAGGGGTATGCACAAAGTTTTGATTACTGGGCGATTTATAATTCTACTTGTTAATGGATATTTTAAGAGCTGACTTATCGAATAAACGTATTTCATTAAACGTAGATCTTGAACTCCTCTTGGCCTGGTCTGCCAATAGCTGTAGCTCTGAGAACAGCGACGCCAACGTGGTAACTGGGCTGCCATCCTTCCCGCGCTCCACCTCCACTTCCACCTACACCTACACCTTTACCTTCACCTCGGTATCCGCCTTTCCCGCCTTTCCCGGATCCCGATATTTTATTCCATTGCACTGGGTAGAACCTTTGGGTTCCTTGAGGAACCATGTGTGGGGTTTGCTTATTGATTCATTGGCTAGCAGGGAAATTCCAGTGTCATCTCATGTTTGATTGGGTTCGAATTTGGATTCAGGTTCAAATTGAGACTCAGATTTGGGTTCGGATTCGGATTCGGATTCGGATTTAAGTTCTGGCTTAGGTTCGGGTGGGCACTGGGACTAGGATTGGCTAATTGCTAGTAGCTGGCAAAGCCCATGGCGCCGGCGTTGCTGTTGTCCAAAGGTCACTGGTGCATCTTGGTGGCATGGTGACTCATGCTCAGACCCAAGTTCAGGTGATGGTTGTTGTGGTGCTGCTGAGCCGCCTGGGCATGGTTGTGATTGCTGCTGGAGCTGTTGTTGTTGTTTTGTTGCGTGGCCTGACGCTGCGAGTTCTTCTTGTTCTTCATACGCCGATTCTGGAACCAGATTTTCACCTGCACATAACCTTTATTAGTACCCACGATCATCGAGCTCCACATCATTTATCATCGTCACTTACCTGACGCTCCGTTAGCTGCAAGTTGCGGGCCAGCTCCCAGCGCTTCTGTTTGGACACGTATGCATTGAAGAGGAACTCCTTCTCCAGCTCCAGGGTCTGGAACTTGGAGTACGGCTTGCGCTTCTTTCGCACCGAAGTGTGTCCGCTCCACTCACTTATCTGATTTGGCGGCGTACATGCACCCATACCGCCAACCGATAGTCCTCCTGGGCCTGCAGAAGTCAAGTCAGAAGAACATCTTTAAAATCAATTTCAGTTCACAGTTGGGGACTCTCATAAGTCTAGGGTCAAGTTTGCGGCTGCTAAGAGGGCCGTGAGTTCAGGAGTTTTAATACGTCTTTAGCTATTGATTATTTATTCCATTTGAACTTAACTATGATCTACTCGTGTTTGTTTGTATAGAATATTATAAATAGAATCAACATATTAAAATACGTTTCTACTATTTAAGGTCGAACTTGGCTAATGAACTGAGTCAAAGTCGAATAAGCTATTAAGATCTTAGGGATCCGAATTTTTATTTGTTTTCGATAAACTACTTGTAATAATTCCAAAGTAAGGGAAACACCTTTTGAGACAGAATTGTTCATAAAATAGAAAAACCAAATAAAGTCGATGGTTTCATACAGAAGAGATGCAGTTACAGGGTATCAAATGCAAAGCTCCCTCCTATTGAAGTAAAGAAAGAGCCGGTCGCTCATTAATACAACTCTCAACGATCTGAGGATGCCTTGGAGTGGAGCAACATATTAAGGGATTACGTATAAATGGAAGCGCGTCGCTATCGACTATCGGCTTCGACTATCGACTACCGGCTCTGGGATCTTATGGGACCGATAACGCACGTCGCACTCAATAAGACGCGAGTTGGCAAGTGTGCCCTGTGCCATGAAGCAAATATTCGCCCCAGTGACAGTTTGGGTGGTAGCTGCGGCTGTGCTGCTGTCACACCCACCGACAGGAGCACAACCTTGGCTACGAGTCGGGAAATGAATTTATGAGGCATTTGGCAATACGCTAATTAAACGGTAAACTCTAGGGAGTCGCAAATAACAATTTGTTTGTCGCCCAACAGCAAAGGCAGTCGTGCTAGGGAGGTAGTTGGATGATGGACAATGTGTGTATGATTTGGGGGGGAGGCGGAGGTGGAGACCGAGAAGGAGATGCGGAAAGGGAAGGGGTGAACTTTAAGTGTGCCTACAAGCACTTACCTGTACTGGAGTAGGCCTCAGGGAAGGCGCGCAGCCCACCTGGAGAAGAGTAAGTGGGCGTCTCGTAGCTGGACTGCGATGTGCCCTCCACCGACTGTCGCGCCGCTGCCGCTGCGCTGACTGATACATGGCGTTCGTCGGCAGCCCCTAAGTAGGGCGACGCTGCGACGGAGGTCGGCTGCTCACGATAGTTGGGCCAGTATGCGGGCTGCAAGTTGCGGAGGGTGGAAGAGAGAAGGGGGCGTTAAGTTGACATTGAGTTGTTTACGAGACGGCAGACGACTCTGACGAGTCTGGCGCGTAGCCTCAGACGCAGTCAACTTCATCGTTCTATCGCCTCATCGACGCAGCGCTGTTGGCCTCGTCCACTCACCTGAAACTGGGTCTCTGGGTAGCTGTAGAACATCTTGCGATCCCGCTCCAAATAGTATGACGAAGCGTGGTACTGGTTGAAGTCATTTTCATAGGGCCATGGATGCGCGTGTCGCTTGACGGGCGTCGCCGCGTCCGTCTCAAAGCCGGGCCTGATGGCAGGTATATGTATTGGCGCTAATGAAATGGACATGTCTGCAACGGGGAGAAAGCAAAACGAAAATCAGATAAAAGTTATATAAGCCATAACTCAGCGAAAATCAAACGCAAAGCGCGCGGAGGAATAAAGTCTGACGTGTAGACACTTTTACGATCGCCTCTAGATTCTTAAAAACATATTTAAATTCGAATAAAATATAATTATTTTTGAATACATACAATTAGATGTACGTTTGTCTATAAATAGAATCACGTATTTTCCCAACAGAACGATGGATGCAGCGCCCCAAATAGAATCTTAGATTCTCCCAATTTTTCTATTCAACTTAAGATCTGGATCTTCAACAAGAGCTACCAAAGATCCTCCAATACCCACAAAGTCTCCCTTCCAAGTACCCAGGAAAGTCGCTTTTCAAGATTTATTAAATTATTATTAATTTTTATATTTTCAATTCCATCCAAATTATTCGTTCTTTAATCCGATTCTCTTCCCACCTCCCACTCTTCGTATGCGAGAGGACTCCCATACCCAAAGAGGTTGATTGCAATCGTCACTAAGTTAAATCATAAATTAAATTAGTTCTCAAGTCATATGCTTTTATTTAATTAATTAAATTAAATTAAATAATTGAATTAATCGTATTTCTAATAAACACCTTAGCAACAAGATTATCGGATGGACTTTTTGGTAGTTCATCTTAAGTCGATCCTTGATAGGGGAGGGGTTTGTCATTTGACATTTGAGACCAAAAGAAGAGAGAAGGAGGAAGTCGACCGTGTGTCCAGTTGGAACCGAAGAAACTGATTCAAAGGATTCAAAAATATCGTCTGCTAGGACTGAAGAAACTCTGGCCAAGGAGACGATCCAAATGGGAAGGCCCTGGTTGCTCACCTGCTTGCTGAGAACTGACACTGGAGGGAGAAACACTCGCTGTGGTCGGCGCAGTGATTTGGCTTTGCGCTGACGGAACCACCGAATTTTGTTGCTGTTGTTGTTGCTGTTGGAGATTCGTTGAGGCGCCGCTGGAGACGCTGCTCGGAGTTTGTTGTTGTTGTTGTTGTTGTTGCTGCTGCTGCTGCTGTTGCTGTTGCTGATGATGAGGCGATGTGAGGTGCTGGGACTGCTGAGCCGAGGATCCATTGGGCGTCTGTGAAGGGCTGAGACCACCGCCAACGGGAGTTGTTGCCAGTTGTTGCTGCTGCTGCTGATGCTGCTGTTGCTGTTGTTGTGGCGGGGGAAGATGCTGAAGCGGCGTCTGCTGCTGTTGCTGCACGGACACAATTGGCACTGTTGGAGGATCCTCATACATGACCGCATGTGTGGGTGTGGAATGTGTTGTGGGCGTCGTCTGTTGCTGTTGCTGCAGCACAGAGGATGGCGTGGACAACGCAACGGTAGCGGGCGAGACGATCGTGTGTTGCAGGTGGTGATGCAGTGGCTGAGGTTGAGGCAGGTGGTGGTGGTGGTGGTGCGGATGATGCAGTTGCTGCAGATGCGGTGTGGACTGTTGCAATTGTTGTTGCTGCTGCTGTTGTTGTTGCTGCTGCTGTTGTTGCTGCTGTTGCTGCTGCTGTTGTTGCTGTTGCTGATGGTGGTGCTGCAGGGCGACCGCCGCGACAGTGGACGACGCTGCCGGATGTGTGTGGGAGTGGGGATGGGAATGGGGGTGGGGGTGTGGGTGAGGATGCGGATGTGTGTGATGCCCCCACCAAGTCCCGGCAGTGGCGTGCGACCCGACTGCCGAGACATCGTGGGGGTCGTATAGAGCGCACGCCAGCGGGATGGTTGGGGTTTGGGGGAGGGGTGGAATATTTACGGTTATCTTGAATGCTTCTCAAACAAACGGCGGGAACAAAAAGCACGACAACACACACAAGCTCCGAACACGGCACGCGGCCCAGATCCTTTTAATGCAACACTTTAATTATCCCTTCTTTGGTTTCCTTTTCAGTTTGCTTTTATTTTAATTTTAATTGTTATATGATTTAATTAAATAAACCTCAAATAGATTTCGATATTTATGGTTGATTGCTGCGTTTTGCTTTGATTTTATTTGCAGTCATATAAATACCGTTTTTTACGATTCGCCCAGTCGCTGCTTAACTCACGTACACGCGCACACACGCATACACGCTTACACGCACTCCGCACTCCACACTCTTCGCGTACACTGCACACGCACACACACACACGCACACGCACGCAGACGGTCAACACTCTAAGCGAAATGAGTACACGTGAGGGAGAGCGAAAGCGTGAAGAGCGTCGCTCCGTTGACAGACGAAAAGAGAGCGGGTATTTAATGCCACCCACAGTTGTCGTTGGGTCGAGCGCTTTGATCGAAAGTCAGTTCAAAGAGATATGTGCACAGGGTGTTTAGGGTTTTTGAAACTTGCACTAACTTTTGAATCGCTTTGCAGCTCAGTTCCGAATTAACTTGCAATGCACCGAAATTGATTTTCGAATTTCTATCCTTCATTCAATATGCGCATTGTTGAACTTCACATTATGAATTTTGTTATTATTTTTAATTTCCTTGTTGTTGATAATATTTTTGTTTTGTTTTTGTTGTTGTTGTTGTTGTTTTTATTGTTGTTGTTCTTATTGTTGTTTTAATATTGTTGTTCTTCCCTCCGCTGCTCCAAGTCAACGTAAACGGGCGTACGATATTTTTGGCGCACAGTCGAAGTTTTGAATTTAAATTGCTGCTATTTTTGTTATTATTATTATTATTATTATTGATGTTGTTGTTGTTTTTCTGTTTACTATTATTATTACTATCAATATTCTTATTGTTGCTTCTTCTTATATTCGTCTTTTGCTTTTTATGCTGCTGGCCATAAAATTTGATTTTACGACCAAAACAAACAATTAAACGCGCCGCTCGCAACAGTTAATAAAATTTTGCTGTGTTCTTTAAAATTTGTTCTACCGTTCGGTATTGGGAGAATTCGCAATATTTGTAAGAAAACGGTTTGTAAATAAGTAAGATTTTAAAAAATTTGAAACTTTTGGTTTTGAAATTGAACCGGGCATTAGCGACGCTCCAAGCAGAATGGAAGGCAGATACGAATCCGTGTAGTTCGAAGTTCTCGTTCTTGTCGCCTATGTTGCAGTTGCTGCTTGGGATAACTTAGACGTTGTTGTTGGCGTTGCCGCTGCTGCTGAGACGCCCGCTCGTCTTCAACCGTACAGAGCGAAGCACAAATCTACACTGACAACGGCAACAACCAGCAGAAGCAGAGGCAGCAGCAACAACGACAACGACAACGACATCGACATCGACATCGACTACGTAAACGACAGCAGAGGCAGCAGCCACACTAGCAGCAGCTAAGGCTAAAGCAGAAGCAGAAGCAGAAGCAGAAGCAAAAGCGGTGGAGTCTTAGCATTCACTCTTACTCTCACGAAAGAAACGACGAGACGGCGCACAGTTGACGGCGGACAGGAGACGGCGACAAGAGTCACGAAGTGAACAAAAGGCATAAGGCATTCAATACGTGTGCCTGACATCGCGGCGCCTTGTGTCCGTGTGCGCCCAAGAGAGTCCCGCTCAGGCGCATGCTCAGAGCCGTTGACTCGTACGTGTAGCTGTACGTTGGTGGTTGTTGTTGCCGGCAGCTCTCTTTGCGCGGCTCGCGTTATGCACACGCACAGTATCTGTGTAAAAGTGGCTACGTGCTTGGTGGTGTGCGTGCACATGTACACACGTACGTGTGTCTCCCCATACAGAGCTTAAAGAGAACTCCACAAACGTCTTTTAATAAGCAGTTTACAATTTTCCTTGTATTTTGTGTGTGAAGCAATATGGACGCTCGGAATTATGTGCCTCCTTAGCAGGTGCTCGTCACAAAGGACGCCTGTATCCACACTCATTCACACACACGCACACGCACACACATTGGTATACAAAGCTACATTCCCACACAGTGTACATGTGCCACGTACTTGTTTTCTCTTTTAACGCTCTCCGTCTCTCTCCCTCTCTGTCGGCCCATTGCCTTTACTGCTCTCTTTCCTCTGCCAGACGTTTTGTGTGTCGAGCTGCGACAACACAGTTTTTTCTAGCTCCTTGCTTGGAGCAGATTTGAATATGAATTTAGCTCTCGCACACCAAAGCGCCATCTACAGCCCAGACTCTCGCGAACAGCGACTGATTGGCGTTCACGCCGTTGTCTTTGGTGGCGTGCGATGTTTTTGTCTTTCTTTATATTAAATTTGTTGGTACTTTGGCAAGCGAAGTTCCCGTCTTCACTTCCCCCAAAACAGCACCAACAATGGCAGAAGTAACACTTGGTACGACTTAGATTCGTTCTAGTGATGTACACACGAGGCTAGCAAGGGGTACAATGGGAATGAGTATTAAGTGCCTCAGTTCCTACGCGCTTATTAATCAAATTGAGCTAAACAATCGCTCACACACAAAGCACACCAACACACATATCGACATAATAAATTTTGACAGTCGACAAATTGAGACAATTGCAAAGAGTTCCCAGTGAGTTTCCTTCAACGAATGCGGGTTACTGCCCGAGGTGCCTCTGCTCGGCGTCCCGTTCCCTCCGTTACCGACAATTGCCGAATTTAACGCTGCATTGGACAATTATTAGGATTTTACGACAATTTCCATTCGAAGGCAGCGGGCCTCCAGCGACGGCAAGGACAAGCACATATTGTTCAACCATAAAGAAGGAGAAGTTCCCATACAAACACAAATACAGGCGCACGTTGTGTCAACAGAAGTGAGAACATCATCAAACCCCATTATATGTGCACTTCCATTTGCATTTTCCCAGATACATAAAACCTACACCTAGCAATATTCCTCGTCCTTATATATCCTTCTACATTTACTTATGTAGTTATTACTTTTTATTCATATTTATAAATTATATGGAGATGTCCTTACCTGGTGGATGGGAGTTAACACTGGAGGGAGAAATATTCGCCGATATCGGCGCTACAAGCTGCGTTTGGCTGGACGCCACTGCTGGGATTTGCTCCTGATGGTGTTGTGCCGTTGCCGGATTAGAGATTCGGGCAGTCAAATTGAGTAAATACGAAACTGGAATGAAGAAATGATTGAATTAGAGCCACTGAACTCTCGCGGAACAAATGCAATAGATATTTATGTGAGTATGTGTGTTATGTAAGTGTGAAGGTGCCGGCATACGGCCATTTTCCCAGCACACGCAAGGGTTAAGACGATGACGTCCCTCAATCCGTCCAGGGAAGTCATCCTCTGACTTTATGGCTGGCGCAAACGTCTTGTTTGCGTTTGACACCGCGCAGGTAATAATGCATTCCGTCAGAGTCAGACTCAGACTCAGAGGAAGACTCAGACTCAGAGGAAGAGCCAGAGTCAGAGTCAGAGTCAGAGACGGGGTTGCAGCCGACAGCCAACCAGGGCACGGCGGCAGCAACGGGACAGCATTGGCCCTCACTACGGAAGTGTGCATCGCGCTAAGCAAATATAAAGTCAGACTGACGGACGGACGGACGGACGGACGGACGGACGGATGGACGGACGTAGAAACAGGCAAACAGACAGCCGTCAAACACATCGTAAAATTTGTTTCCTCGTTTTGCATTTGCATTGTGCAATAGTTGCTTCTACTTCCCGGTTCCCGTGTCCCTTGTCCCTGTCCCTGTCCCTGTCCCTGCCCCATTCTCTGCTCAGCCGTTAACATTGACGTTGTCTTTACCTCTGTCGCTGTCTTTGCCTTTGGCGGTGTCAGGGTCAAAGTCAAATCTATTTGTACTTTCATGCCCAACTGCATACTCGCACATACACACACACATACTCACACACATACACGTATACACTCACGGGTGTAGTAATTTGCCTCTGGAGGCACATGTGCCACTTGCAACCAGAGCCATGATCGACACTTAGGGGCAGTTTTTCAATCCCAATCCTCACATAAAACTTACTTGACTGCAACTTTACTTATCATCTGACAAAGGAGCTGCTCCTCGCCAACAAGTAAAAGTGTTATCCTTGTGAAAAAAAGTATTTATTAATTTTGTCAGCGAAACCTCAACATTTGTAACTTTTCGCCCATAAACAAATCGTATATAGATATATGTATATGTATATATATATATATACATACATATATATATGTGCATGTGTATATGTATGCGTACATGTATGTGTAGTCTACATGTTCTTTATTACATTCGCTCATCTTCATCCTTGACTAAAAGTGATACGATCGAAACACCTTTAAAGATCGTGTACAGATCATGAAGGGGCGGCTCTACACTCTCCCACATCAATTGGGGGATTTTACAATATTATGAATTTACTTTAATTACATTCTGTAATTACATGTAATTATTTGTCAACAACAATGAAGCTGTTTTATCGGCTGTTTCTCTCCTAATGATTTTGGGAATGGGCATTCATTATAAATAAAAACAATAAAAGAGGCAAAAAAATAGAATGAGGAATGAGGAATGGGGAATGGGGAATGAAGAGAAAAGAACGATGAGCTATAAAAAGAGTTTCTTCCATATTTAACGATGCTCAAATTTGAATAAGTTAATTAACAAAATTAATATTCAAATGGGTTTATGGCCGCAATGGCGGCTTATGGCTTCATTATGTGGACTCGGTCCGACTAAGACTTAAAATGAAGTCAACTATAAAGTCGGCAGTGAAATGTTGATGATGAGTGCATGATCACTCGGAGCGAGTTCACATGCGATATGAAGAGGAAGCAGCCACCGCGATCCCCTAGATTCTGGTAGTATGGTGAGAGAAAAGTTCATTGGCTCAGCCATCGTAAAACGTATCAGAGTCAAACAAACAATCACGTTTTCGGTGGTCCCTCAGATGCTGGCAGAAAGCGGAGTGTGGTTTCTTCTGTTTCTTTGTTATTGGACTAGACGTGGGGAGCAGTGGCTTTGCCTTAGAGCTGGTCAGATGGAGGAAGGGGTGCCCAAGTCCAGTCCCGGTCCCAGGCTCAGGCCCAACATTTAACGATCTTTCTCCCAGCTAATTATGAGACGTTGTCCGTTGGTCTGTCCATACCAAGAGTCTGTAGCTGTCCAATGGCCGACGAGGTAGATGTGAACTTTTAATTACCCAAAATTTCTTTATTCCCAGAACCCTTTTTCTAGCTTCAATCTATTTCCATGTAAAATCACAAAGAACTAGAACCCAAAGAATCAAGATACCAGAATCCAACTAAGCCGCACTCTTCAGGCCGGGGGAGCTCCATGGAAACTGTGAATTTTCCAGTCTCTGGTTCACTTCAAGTATTCAAGCCGGGATCCGGTCTTAAGGAACTAAAACTTTATAGATATACTCACACACACTCGCACACACACCAATACATGAAAGACAACTAGTTCATGTTTGACTAGGCCGGGCCATCATTCCTGTTTCTATAAAATGAAAACGTGTTTTGGCTTCAACTGGAAAGTTGATATTCAAAGGAAAAGAGGCAGCAAATGTCTGAAGAGAAACCAACAAAATTGGGCACGATACACACACACACACACACACACACACACACACACACACACACACACATTGACTGTGACGAACACTCAGATACACACTCCTGTGGATGGAGACGACCGGGCGATCCATATTTAGAACAAAGAACGAAAGACACACAAGCACCAAGGGATGTGTTGCCATGGATGAAAAGAGATTTGGAGAAGTATGGATTCCCGTACTGACAGCTACGATATGAGACATTTTGTGGAAACATCTTTCAAAGGCCGGAGAAGCTATTGAGACTCTGCGGAGCATATGTTCCAGAAACTCAAAGGCTGTCATTCAGTCTTTACATTCATTTGCTCGTCGAACAACTCATCTTCTTTCATTTTCATTTTCGTTTTCATTTTTATTTTTATTTATTTATTCTTGTTTTTGCTGTTTTGTCATTTCCTTTTGTTTTCCATTGCCCTGCCATCCCATCGCCTAACCTCCCTGCGCATCTGCGTTGTGACATGCAATGCACCTAAATGAATGTTTCAATTTGCGAGCAATCAAAATGAAGTTCTAGGTGATCGACGGGTCATCGAACGATGGATTGTTTCGCTTATTGAAATCACAAAAAATTTATATGTATATGTATATGATACCTGACATAAATAAGCTCATAACGAGTTTCGCAACTTGAATTCATTTGGCGAACAATCAGCAAGTTTTCCAACAGATATTCTTATGATATTCATCCAAGGGTTTAAACACTCGATTTAGAATCATGCAGCGATTTACTTAATCACGCATCCAATTTCTAGATAGTGACAGGAGTTAAAGTAACAGAGGGAAAATCAGTAACAGAGGGAACAACAGTAACAGAAGGAATAACAGTAACAGCAGTAACAAATTAAGGGACTGCTACATGTGCACTACTTGGTGAGGCGCTGGACTTGTTTGGGAAGGTAACAACATAAGGAGCGTAAGTTATGACATTGAAAGTTAGACCCATAGAATAATTAGCCAGTCAGAGATAAAGAGATTAAAAGTAATAACATTAACATAACCAGTAGCGTAACAGTTAACGTAACAGTGCGCGTAACAGACATGGGCAATGCAATTAAAAGGAGCCGTAGGAGTAACGAGGAGGGAAAACTGTAATCTTTGAGCTTTAACAGATTGTTAAATATTTAATAAGCAATTAAACAAAATGTAAATATGTCCGTCTGTCCGCACTCTGTTCCGTGTCCCAAATAATGTTGTTTATGATTCCTTTATGGTGGACAGTTACCCTCAATTGGACAATTAGGGGGCTTGCCAAAGCACCTGCGAAGTGCTGTGCTCATGTCTCATGTCTCTTTGCTCATGTCTCTTGACTCATGTCTCTTGTCTCATGTCTCTTGTCTAACCATTCTGACCGCCTCCGTGTTTATTTGTCTTTCCTTTTACCTGTGATAGTTGTTGTTTTGTTTATTGTTTATTGTTGTTCCTGTTGCTGCTACTGCCACTGCTACCGCTGCTTTGGGCGCTGCCAGTGCTGTTACTCTTGTTTACTGTGTACTTAAGCAATATTTTAGTACAATAAATCTAGCTAGTTAACTGCTTTTATTGCCAACAAAGCGTTTTACGACAAGCAAAGAAACGGACAGGGTGCCAAGGGGCAGAGCTAGTGCCAAGGAGCGGTACTGAGGCTGGAGCAATGCTTAACTCTTTGAACAGGTCTCTCTCTCTCTCTCTTTCTCTCTCTTTCTGACTCTCGCTCAATCTCTCTCTTAATAAAAGCATTGAAATGAAATATAATATCTCAATATAAACAAGAATTAAACAAAGTAAAAAAAATAAAATCAGTCATCGTTTTGCTAAATCGATATTTTCTATACAGAAGGATCTTCTAGGCTCTCAATTTTAGATCCAATATTACACAGTATGGAGCCAATAGTAATCGCATCTATCAGCGTTTTAATTTGAAGATTAAAGTGTTTTAAGAAATAACAAAAATATACAATTTATTGATTTGACAATTGACCGACTCTGAGTTAAAGCCTTATAATATTATATTTAAATAAATACGCGAAGCTCTTTCTAACTGGGAGACTTTCCTATAGAACGCCGTATCAGTCCGAAAATATTTTACATTCAAACTCTTTATAAGCATAAATCAGAGATTTCTTTGAGTTTTGATCATATATCGATGAGTCCAGCTGCTGGGCATGTCATTCATTTTGCCAAATGATTTCAAACGACCTTCAGCCATATAAAAATAATTCATTATACGCCACACGTCGCACTCGTCCGTCGAAGGAGAAAGGCAAAACAGTCGTGGCCATAAAAGAGAGCACGCTGGCAGTTAAACTTGATTGCCTATGATTCGCTCTATCGCCAGGGCGAAACTCAAGCTTGGAACTTGTGAGTAATGGTCGTTAAAATATGAACCTTTAACCAGATATTGGAGTGACCCACTCACAGATTACTTAATGTGCCCAGCTGATATTCTGATATTCTGCGTTGATTGATTCCATAATTTGTCATCAATCGGCTATTTAAATGAAGGACGGAGAGAATCGAAGACAGGTGGCGGCAGAGATAAACCAAAGGATTATTATTGTAAATAAAATGCCCATTTGGTCTTCATTTGATTTACAATTTTATGTTTTGTTTCTGTTTAGGTTTCTGTTTGTTTCTGACTTGGTTTATGACCAGTGGGCCAACGTGTTAATTGCTCTGTTTCAGTTCAACAAGGTGTTAATTTCACGTTTATGGGCATTAAATTGGCCACCAGTTAAAATTCGAAAACCCATCCCCGGCCAAATAACTCCTGAGTTATGATGTCGTTAGGAGACTGCCGTCAGTTGATGGCGTTCCATCTCGTTTAATTCTCCATATGCTTGCCCACTTATTGCCGTGCGTTAAAAGACGTCATTGGTTTTGCTTAATGGGGATTTAATTGTCATAGTGCCGTAACCCTCCTCTCAAAGAGAGACGTTATATCTGCACAGTACATTTTGCGGTAGTCCCAATTTAATTAATATGCAGCCCGCAATTAGAATCGACATTTGAATCAAACTTTAAAGTTTTTCCAGGCACGTAAAAAACGGAGCTTGTCCAATTTTCCAGTCACTTTAAAAATTCTATGCGATTTTCCCACTAAGAGAAATTAAGTCCCAGGCCCAGGACTGAAACAAGAGTCAAAGCTGCGGATGGATATAAAACTCATTTTGTCAAAATAAGTGAAATCATCAATTTTGTTTTTTCTTCCTCTTTTCTTCTTTTTTTTTCTTCTTTTGTTTGTTTTAGTGTTGTTTTTTCCTGCTCCCTTTTTTCCCTATTATTTTATCTATTTCATTCGGGCTTCCCAACTTTTTTGCCATCTTCTTATCGCCTTCACCAAGGGATGCAAACTTTGTTGCTCCTGCTTTATTTCTTAAGTTGGTGCCGTCCCATCACCCCGGGGGACTTCGTATCCCTTTAAAGAGGACATCTCCTGCAAAGGACCAGCAGCTCATTTACATAAGCATAATTTACACATAGAGCAGCTCCATAGCCAAAAGCTTAGAGTACGAGCCCACATGCAACCTACACACACAAGCAAACTTATACAAACACACACACACACAATCATATAGAGCACACACAAATAAATATTTATACACAAATACATATACATATAAGTGTGTATATATACAGACACATCTAGGAAATTTTGTTTATTATTTTGTATTGACTCGGGCGCTAAAAGTTGACTGAATTTGTTCAATTTTACTTCTAAAATCTAGCTTTTTTAAAGCTATTTTAGTGCTAAGAATATTTAAAATATGACCATGTTTCCATACATATTATATATGTTTTTAAATATTTCATGTTTTTTTTATTTCTAGCTAAGGTTTTTACCTATTGGAAATATCCTCCCTACACATGGGAAACTAAGCAAATTTGAAGAATTGGTGGTCACATCTGGCTTTCAACCCTCTAGAAATTAGCTTTTTCTAAGAAAGTTAGCATCACTGAGCCGCAGCATATATACTAATACACACACACACACACACCCACACACAGAGGCCATCTCACACACATTGGCAACATGGCTGCCCTGCTCTATCAGCAGCAGCAACAACAACATCTAAAGTCAGCAAAATATTTATTCAAATGGCGTGCGTTTCCCCTTTGCCGCATCCAACCCCCCGATGTCTACCTAAAGGTTAATTTCAGTCTCTCTGTATCCATGGGAAGCCCATTGGCAACCCCCGCATGACGCCGTCGGCAGCCTGAAACTTCTGATGACGCAAACGACGGCGCTGCTGGATACTAGAGCAGAGCAACCCCCAACAAGCGATGGGCGGCCGCGATAAGCAAAGTCAAAAGTATTCAAAGACTTCAGAAAATGGAAAACGGGAGAAAACGGAAAACAAGGAAACGGCAAAGCGAGAAACGAAAAACGAAAAACGAAAAACATGAAATGCCCGTTAGAGTTGAGCCGAACCACAGGCAGTACCAACCCCCAGCAAAAAGCTGATGAGCTGTCGGGCTGCCGGGCTGTTGGGCTGTTTGGCTGTTGGGCTGTTGGGCTGCTTGGCTGTTTGGCTGTCGGGTCGAGCAGCCGTCGACTTTTGGCCGAGCTGAAAAACACTTTTGCTGACGCCGACGTTAGAGCATACGATGTATTTACACACATACAAACGCACTTCTTAACTATATATGTATACATATATACATATATATATATATATATATATATATATATTTAAGTGTAGGTATGTGTGTATACTGTAAGAGGGTGCAGGTTGCAGGGTGCGGACAGTGGGTCGCGGGGCACAAGGCGGTGTATTTGCCAGCTTTGTTTGGCTCGAGCAACGCGTGTGTTGTTTGGCAGAATATCGATCCCTCATGGGTCGTTGCCTGCACTCAATGAGTTCTCAATTTGCTTTGCTCCCGTCCCGTTTCTGTGGACCCCCCTTACCGTCCGTTACTCTTCGCTCCACTGTCACTGCCTCGGCTGTAGCTCGCCTCGTGTATAGATTTCGTGGCTGCAGATACACGCACAGTTGTCGCTCGCAAAACTCGTCCCCCAACTTTGGCAAGCATTTCCCAATTTAAAATGAACTTTACCTTAATTCTTCTTGTTTTCCCCCATTTCACGCAAAGATGGCCACAATCGGCAGCATTAATAACAACACACACACACACACACACACACCCATCCAGCATAGGCACGTTCAGCATTCACTATCCTTAAATTGTATGTACTATATACAGGAGAGCTTCCCCTCGAGCATCCGTTCCTTTATTCCAATGTTAATTTTTTCCTGTTCGACAAGCGAGACTTCTCTAAGGTACATCTTCTTCGAATTAGTTTCGTATTTGGAAGCTACGGCCTCAAAATCCAACTTACTTTGGGAACACATCACATCTCCAAATATCTCTTTCCTCCTCCATTGGTCTGCTGAGGCTATGTACGCCCACACCTACACATGTTAACAAATACATTAGTCGGAGAGACCTGCATTCAAGCACGAATCGAAAGTCGGGGAGAATTGTTACGTTATGGTATGTGATTTGATGCACTTCGGAATCGTGTCCAATTGGTGCCCAGTGGAAGGCGACGCGTCGTCCATGTTGACATTATTAATTGAATTATAAATTAACAATTTTATTATCGGGTCCTAATAAGCTGCCCAGCTGTTATTGTCTCTTCCCGCGCCCACAACTGCCGGCGACCGCTCCCCCTCCTCAGAGTCTCGGCCAGCCCCTGCATGACTTCTGCATGTGCAACGTGTTACGTGATATGCCTGGAAATTGCCCCTGGTGTGGGTACCTTCCAACGATCCACTGCATTCTCTACCCTCGAATTCGTGGAATTTCGGTTGAGTAATATTGTGAGGACGTTCGGGCTTATGTTAACAGTACAGCAGAGCAGGTACAGTGGAACAAATTAACACATATTTATATTAAACTGCATCCACACCTTAAAGCTTCTGTGTTGATCTATCAACGACTTATCCATTATCAAACTTTGATTGGAACAGACTGAGAGAAAATTTAAGTCTTTCTTTGGGAATTTTCAGTTCAATAACAAAATTTCCATAAAACAAAGTTTTTGTTAAGAATTAATTGAACTCAAAATAAAATTTCTGATGTGCTCAAAATAAAGTAAACTTAAACTGAACTTTACGCAGATTGTTTTCATAGAGTGGATTCAATAATCTAATCGCATTTTGCGTCAATTTCACCCACTGTACGCGTCCACTGCTATTGATGGTTAATCGGGTAAAAAGAGAGAAAGATATACTCGTAAGTCTTCACCCGAATCACCACTCGATTAGCGGCGGGGCGGACTTAAGATAACAGGTCGAACCGGTCCATCAGTCCGCCTGACCGTCGGTCCGTCATTCCGTCTGTCGTCGGAACGTGGGCTTGCCGGAGACGCATGCAAGTAAAAAGCCACAATCAGAAATTTAATAATGGCTGCACAAAAGGCAACACGAAGTGCGTTGACGTGCACATATTTACGAGTCTCTTGAACACTCGTCCCTCCGATAGAGCAGCGAGTAGTGAGGGGTGAGGGGTGACGGGTGCACTTGCTACAGCCGCAGGCTGCAGACAGATACAGGAACAGAAAGATGAACAGAGGGAGCGACAAGTGAACAAATAGGCAGGCGGCTGGCCACTTGCCGATGCTCTTAGAGAAAGGTGCAGGGACCAACGGATGAAGTCATCAAAAATGGCCACGCATTTCTCCCTTCTCCTGGCAAGTGAAAGCGGCTCTCTCTCACCTGCACGTCTTTGTCGTGACGGGCTTGGAGGGACTGCAGGACCTGTTCCCGTGTCGGATCTGCTGATCGTCGGTGGCGATGGCTGCTAGCTGCTAGCTGCTGGCTGCTGGCTGAAGGAGTCGCACAGTTGATTCCTGCCCCCGATCTGAGCCAACGATAACCAACTACTTGGACGTTGGATGCCTGTTCTGAGTTGGTTTTATGGCTTCATAAGTGGAACTTGGTTTCTTTTCGTTTTTCTTGTCGTGTCGCGCACGATTTTCCTTTGTTCTGGCGAAAGTCGTAAAATTGTTGTATTTTTTGGCTAGCTTAAAGACCGGGCAACCTTCCCAGTCTCGGTCTCTCTATCCCAATGTCCATCTGTCCATAACTCCACCAAAATGTCTTCAGACTCTATAGAATAATGGAAAGGCAGTTGTAAATGTCAAGATTTTGAAATGCATCACTTAATCGGCCGCCGAACAGCGACTGCTCCTGCTGCTGATGGTGCGGATGATGATGATGGTATGATGGTAATGGTCATGCACCTGACTAACATTTACAAACGCCACCATTGGCCGGCTAGCCTTTGAACCTGATAAATTGCTGGATTGGCAATTAGCTCAGTTGTTCAATTTCTCACGCCCATAAAAATTCACTTAAACTTTCAAATGAATTCATGATTGACTGCCACCCAAGTGGCTGCCACTCAAGCGAGACAAGCCCGTAACGGGGTCCCACGAAATCCACCCATAGGCGACGTTTCCAGCGCTTCTGATTTTTGGCAATTGATTTAATGTGTCATTCATAGATTTTTATTGAGTCATTTTATTGCCGTCTTCGACTTCCGATTTACCACAATTGGCCCGCTTGGACACTGGCCCAACCACGCCCCTTCTGCCAACCGCCACCAACCGTCTTCGTCCGCCTTCCGTGATTGCTTTCGCCCTCGCTCTTCCGCATCCTATGAGGCATCTTAACAAGGAAATCATGTACTCGCCGTACTTCACTTTATTTATTGCCATTTTTAATACCGCTCCACTCGACGGCTGGACACTTTAACACCCTGCACGCTGCTGCGCGGCAAGCCAAGAATATGGACGCCAAGCTGGAAATGGGAATAGGTAGCTGAATGGGCTGGGGTGGGGGCCAGTAAGGGAGCCTGGGCACATAACCGCTTTATGCTACAATAATGCTCCCTTGACGCCGCCGCTCCCGTCCACCGTTTCCCTCCTGCAATCGAATTGTTTTGGCCATAAAATCGAAAAGGTAGTTCGACCAGCCACGATTTTTCTTGGTGTGAAATAGTGTTCTATGGAAGACCTAATTACCATTCCCGAGCCAAGGCGATCCTTTTGGCCCCAAAATGCAAAGTACCAACAAAACTTACCGTTGCAACTGTCGGGTTCACCTTCAAGGACCTTCTATTTATTTAGTGAGCTGTAAGAGAGCAACAAGTTCAGCAATTATAGAAAATATTAACAGACAACTATTTTTATTTTATTTGGTGACTATGGGAATTAAACAAAATTTAAGTACCTATTTAATTTTAAATTCATTCATCTTTAATTATTTCGGTTGTGTTTTAATTAAATTTATAAAAAAAATAAATTGTTGAAATATTTGTTACAAGTTGAAATGCAGCTCCATCTACAGAAAATGTGCAAGTGATGAGTGACTTATTTCAATATTTATTTGAGAAACAAAACCAAATATAAATATAAATAGAAATAAAAATATTACATTCTAGATGATAATAAATTCGAATAATATTTAGAATGAAAGTTGACTTAATTCAGGGAGGGCACTCACCCAATCGGATTGGTCGGAGGGGCTGGAATAGGTCTGATAATGTGATCCGATAATTTATACAAATCGATACAAATTATGAACCACCAACGAAATGTTCAATAAGATGGGGGATTGGGGAACTCGTTAAACCTGAATGGAGGCACACAAAACGAATTTGAACATCATAAATTTGCTTCAGTTGCTCAGTTAATGTTGGGCCGCAATATGAATAGTTGGAGTTCTGCCGTATTATTGGAACGTATCATGAGACTTAACGCCGAAAGTCTGATATTTATTGCCAGTGGCCACGGCGACCCGGCCAGCGATAGCTCCACGGACTATCGATAACAAATTATTCGACATTATTTACGAGTGCCTGGGCACCCGAACCGAAGATTGGGCAGAGGCTTTGATTGGTATCGGGATCGCGATTAGCGCACAAACACACATACAGGCACGCACGTACACAGACAAAACCGGAGGAAATAATCACAAAGAAGCTTTAAAGCAAGACAAGGCAGGGCAAGGAAAGCAGAAGAACACGAAAACGCACAAAATGATATCCGCGACGCGCATGCGAGATAACGACTCCGAAATTGTTAGAGAGCAACTAACACTAAAAAAATTAAATTCAATATTTTTTGTTTAGACAAAAACGGAAAGCCGAAAACCGAAAAGTGGCGAACCGAATGCGAACGCCAAAGCCGCGAGAGCGGAGTACGATCCAGCTCTGAGACGTTGACAGAAAGAGGGGCGAAATCAGAGACGATGACAGAGAGGGAGACGCTGACGGAGATGGGACGAAGGCGAATATGGAGACAAAGGCAAAGTGGCCCCAGAGGCAGCGACTGAGCAAGAGTTAACTCTCGCGGCAAGATCTCTAGAAAAGGATGGAACGCCAGTGCAGGGGAAGCGGGCAGCGGGCAGGGAAACACACAAAACGTTTTTACATAGTATTATTTTTTTTTATTGCCCCACCGAGCGTCAGGCCAAGAAGGGCGAGCGCGGAAAACCAGCAGGGGAACCGAGAGCGAACAAGTGTACGAACGTGCGATCTTGGAAGCGGGCAGCGCTGCTGCCGAAGCGGTGAAAGAAGACGAAGTAGGAATGAAAATGGAAATGGAAATGAAATTGGAAGCAAAATACGCTTCATCTTAACTTAAAGCTCAGAAAGTTCACCAACAGACACACACACACACACACACACACACTCATACACATATGCACCGAGGTATGAGTATACATTTTCTGTTTCCTTTTATTTTATTTTAATTATAATGCTGCTTGTGTTTGTGTTTGTGTTCGTGCTTGCGTTCGTGTGTGCTTGTGTTGTCTTCGTGTGCAGGCATTTAAAAATAAGTACGAGTATGTAGTATACATACATAAAAATGCCCGTCAAGTGTGTTTGCTCCAAAAAAAAATGTCGACACTGTCAGCGGCTCCCCTCGCCGCTTTAACTTTACCAATGGCAATGATGCGCCCGCTCCTCCGACGCCGCACGCCAATGCCACAAATACCGCCTGCCGAATTTAACATTTTAAGGAGTGGAAAAAAAGTCGCTCCGAATGGCAGCCATTTTGCAATTAGTGATGGACCCAATTTACTATGAAGAGATTGTACAATATCATACGTTCTTTATGTAAGAGTATGAGTGCAGGGAGTCTGTAATAAAGGGACCTAAACACCTCAACAGTGCAGGTTCACAGGTGTATAACGAGAACAAAGAAGTCGGCGCTGCGTTTATTTTCAAATAAATGAAATATTTTTCAATTAAAGTGGACATCCAACAATAAAAGCGGGACTAGGATAGCGGCTAAAGTTACTATACACATTAACTAAGTAAGCACTGCACTAAAATAAGAGTAGTTACGGCTTTGAAGCAATTTAAAGTCGGGCCAAAGTGAATCGAGTTGTAACTGGAGAGCTACAAATGCAAAACCGAATTGTGAATTCATCATCATTGCATCATTGAAAATAAAACTTGGAATATTTTAAAATATGTAGTTATTTATATTTGGCATAAACATATCTTCCATACACTGCCCAAAATGCGGACAACCCTTCGTCCTTGACTAGCAGTAACTACTTAACTATTAAGGGGAATATAAACTGTGATATTCCTTCAGAAAGAATTGGAATATTATTTCCGCTTTGTGGATGAATGTGGTAAAGTGGTAGCCAATCAGTGAAGCTATAAGGATTTGACATCCTTCCTTAGGTTTTTGGCAACCAATGGAGCTACTTCTTCCATTAAAGATGTTTAAACAAATCTTTATTATCGTCTTTCTTGTTTAACTGCTATTCCAACATGAATCTCGACAGAAATCATTAAAAAGTGAACAATTGTTATTGTTGTTGTTGTTGTCGTTGTAGCCTTTGCTGTTGCTGCTGCTGTGGCTGTTGCTGTTGCTGTTGCTGTCATTGTTGTTGCTGGAATCCTCATTTGTTTGGAAACCCGTTTGGACTGACAAGTTGGCGTTTGCCGCCAATCAAACCTGTTCCGCGTCAAGTGCAAAAAAAGCAGCTCTAAAATTGCAGCTTAACTTAAAATCAAGTTAAGCTTTAATTAAAAACCTGGAAAACACAATTAAAGCTCCGTCAGTGGCAGCAACGTCAACAACAACAACGACGGCAACAACATTAACTACAACAACAACTACAGTCTGCGCAATTAACAACGAACGAGGCGGGACAAAAAAATGCTTAGAAAAATCTTGCCAAAGTGTTGCGTGTAATTGGCCAGTAGCGTAACGTGGCCAAGGAGGGTCGCAGGGATGTCGGAAAGAAGAGCCGTGGTAGGGGACAGCGGGGCAGGGACCAACGGCTTGCTAATGCCGTTGACTGTGGCTTGCAAACTATTGGTCGCTGGCTGTCGGCCATGAGCAAGCGGCATGTACTTGTAAATGAAACTCGGAGCTTGCCTGTGGTGGTGCTCGGTACATACGCTGATCAGCGGTGCGCACATGAACTGCCCCGCCCACCCTCGATCCATCATGTGCGGCCTTGGGGCTGGTTGATTGCGGTCGTTTTTTTTTTTGCCTGCATTAAGCAGCAGGCAAGTAAACAAGACGATTGGCCAGTCCCCGCCCCGCAGCTCTCGCTTGGCCCAAAAGAGCCGCTTACCGCTGCTGGCAGCCACAGAAGGGGTCCCGGGCAGCGCGGGCATCGCGGGCAAGTAACGAGCGCGTTCCATAAATTGTGAGTTGCCGCCACAGCAAAGTTATGAAAATGGAGAGAAAAAGTCTGAAACGCCATTTAGATTGCAATCTAGCGGCCAAACCGGCGAAACGACCGCTGTCCACTGGCCACTGGCCACTGGCGACTCGCCACTGCCCACAGCCCACTGACCACTGTCCACTGGTCACTAGTCACTGGTCCCAGGCCGCAGTGGCGAGTTCGCTGACGAGTGAGAAATGCGGTCGGCCTGGAATTGGCCGCCAGAAGCAGAGACAGAAAATGGATAAAAAATAAGCAGAAAGGCGAGAAGTGGAAGGTCGAGCGAGTGGTGCGGACAGCGGCGAGTGGGCCTTGAGGTGTGGGGAGTATGGGGACTGTGGGAAGTGTGGGCTGCAGGGCCAGCGGTCAAATGTACAAACACGAAACGAAACGCAATCATAAAACGCGTCAAATTCGCGGCATTCAGTAGCAACAAAGCAAAGGCCAAAAGCCAACACAAAAACAACAGCAGCAGCAAAAAATAGTAATTATTTTTATTAAAAGCAGCAAAGAAAAGCAAGTACACTCACACTCTCACACACTCGTACACACACACACACACACAATTGCCCCTCCCTTCCTGTGCGCACTCCGAAAAGAGAGGTCGGTACAGTGTCCCGAACGCACGGCTGAATTTCAAATCAGTTTCTCTTCAAATTAAATGGAGAAATAAATAATTTTAAAAATGTTTAAATTCAAATTCAAAACAATTCACTAATAAAATGTAGGATCAGAAAATCGCCATGATTTACGAGTATGATATTCAAAGGTGTTCAAACACTCGTCTGGGAACTAATCTATTTCTCATTTGAATTTAAGTCGACTTTTATTCACTTCTTATTCATTTATTTATTCAAACATCGAAGATGGAACTGGTTCACTGCAGAAGACTTATTCATCGAGGCTTTAGCGTTTTCTAGTTTTGGATCGTTTTATGTGAAAAGAGTGACGGATCTATCAAGATTAAGTCTCAAAGATATTTACCGTAACGTATGCTCAGGAGATATCCTTGAATTCTCTTTGGATGAGTTACTTGGCTTTTGCTTGAGGACTCGATTCGCTTCCATACATCAATCCATTTGATCGAGTTATTAATTTTGATGGAAGAAGGATGTGGGCTCTTATTGAATGTGTACAATTTTTATGTCCTCAGTTGACAAGCAAGCAACATCTTATCCATATGGTATATTATCTGGGTCGATTACCAACCCTAAACATTGCCATTAGCCCGAGCAGCTGGGCCCTCCAGTAAGTGGTCGAGTGCCGTTAACCATCGCCAATTAAGCCCCAAGATTAGCGGATGGTCATGTCGATGGCAATGGCAGTATCAATAGCAATTAGAGAACGCGGCTGTCAATAGAAATGGCGATGTTGCATTCGATCTGGGAAACTTTATGGCCGACTAAATTGCAAGATGGTTAAACAAGCAGTCGAGGAGAGGGTAGGAAAGAGACAGAAGGAGTGAACAAAAGAGAGCGAGAAACAGAGAGATAGAGGGAGAAACAATGTTAAGTATGTGCTTTAAAAGTGTGCAATGTTTGTTGTGCGTTTGTTGCGATTGCCGCGTGTACCATGTGCCCAATAGTCAGTCAGACGACGCGCAACTCTTAGTTGAGGGCGAACTTTGGAGGAAATATTTGAACTGCGCTGCTGTGGCAACAAGTCCGTGAAGTCGGCAGGAGTGGAGGGGCCACAATGGCTGCTAACACTCTCTAGAGGGAGTTCATATAAAGCAGGGCAACTGGCGGAAGAGAGAGAGAGCGAGAGAGAGAGAGAGAGAGAGAGAGACGGGCAAATAGTCATTTTTCATCCATCATAAATAATGCTAAGCGCCACGGCTGAGGGAAAAACATGTTCGGTCCATTAACTTTTTGCGGAGCGCGGAGCGCGGAACACGAAGAACTTTGAGCTGCTTTGCCACAAAGCAGACGCAGTGACACCGAATTTTTGACGGCCTCGACATCATACCAGCTCCTATAGATCTTAGTTATGTGTATGTGTGCGAGTGTGTATGTGTGTGTCTGCCTGTGCCAAGATTGTGTTTATACCTTTTTATCAGTAGTTTTCATTTTATGGGAATTTTGAAAGCATCTCCACAACGAAAAACATTTTTCTTTAAATTCAATAATCAGAACTTAAAAATACATTTTGAAATATGATAGTTTCATTAAGATAAATACATTTTGATATAATAGTCTTTCTCTTTTTCGAAATCAAAGAAAAGAAAGACATTGCTATAAATTTAATCAGAAAAAAACAAATTATTTGTTGAAATAATAAATTATAAAATAACAGTAATAGAATAAATATATAAACTGTTGTCACATTTTTTTTTTGAAATTAAGACTATTTTCTGAAATTTAAAGCCTGACAAAAGTTTGAAAAAACCTAAGTTGCAATGATGCATTTTATATATTGGGAAGCTTCACGGGGTTTTTCATTTGTTGATGCATGTGTTATGTTTATGGCTCTGTAGAAGCGCAAAAGTTAATCTAAGGCTCAGTTCTAAGGTCAGGTTGGATTATGGCAAATGTTTCTGCTCCGCTGACAGCGACAGTAAAGTAATTATTGCCTTAATAATTATAATTGAATCTGGCCGCTCAGATGTCGGGTTGACGTTTTTGGTTTAATTCCCAAGAGTTAATAAATTTAATTGTGAGGCAATTAAGCTACTCACCTACATCGCTTGAGTCGCAACCTTTTCCCACTGTGCCTTAGCCTCAGCCCTATAATAAAGATCAGACAGATTATACGAACGGATCATACTCGTGTCAATAGCTGAATAACAGTCAACGCAAAGCCCCCTTTTTAACACCCCGTCAACAAACTGACTAATATCTATGACTTCATATAGTTATTTCCTCTTTCGAAATTAGCCTCTTATTGGATGTAATACAAATTCAATAGTTTGACTACTATTAATAAATATATTTTATGTGGTGCTTCAAAGTATAAAAATGTTTAAAATTTTGTAAAACCTGTTTTAAAAATATTTAAAAAAAGATGTCTTGTTGAATGTACAGGCTGGGCAGCTGCAGCAATAACACTACTGTGTCTGGCAATGGCTGCTGCTGAGTTGCCGTCGCCAACGCAGTGACAAACTCAACTCTTAGCAGCAGCACCACAGCACCATGAAGAACGAAACTCACCACGGCCAATACGTCAGCTCACAGCAACATTCGGAGCCAGCATGATATTGTTGCACTGCTCGGTTGTTAGTGAGCGACATTGGTAAGAGCGAGCCAACGATCACTTGATCGTGCAGCGGGCTGCCGCCTGTGGAACAGAGCGAGATGGAAGACCAATGGCCGACGAATCCACGGAACTGCCCACTTCAAGTGGAAGTTAAAGAAAAAGAAGCACATAAAACATTTAACAAAAGGCAGAAACAGAGAGCGCAAAAAAAAAGCAAAAAAAAAATAAGTACACGGAATTCGCATGCATTTAGCGATGTTATTGAAATAGATAATAAAAATAAGCGCATTTTAATTGTTTGGCATGCTTTTGTTGTTGCCAACGATGAATCACTAATAAAATGTCAAAGCAAAACAAAGCAACTCAAGCGACGCTAAAAATTTACAACAAATCAAAGTCATTTTTGTTGCGTTTGTTTGTGCACATTAAGTGCCGCGGAGCGTTCCCCGCACACCCGCATCCCGTTCTAGCTACAAGCCATCCAATACCCACCGTGTGTCTAGTGAAATTATAGCTTATATAAAAATATTTTGTAGGCCCATAAAAGCGACCACGCCATTCTGGAGGGAAGGGTCTGAGGTGGGGCCCGAAAGCATTAAGTATTCTAGGCATTGACTTCGGCATCGTTGTGGATGTGGATGTGGATGTGGATGTGCATGTGGATGTGCATGTGGATGTGGGTGTCAATCCTGCTGTGTGTGTTCGCGTGGGCGCTGTCATCTATTGATGCAGACTCCGTCGCCGTCTCAGATCTCCCCGTACCTTGCTCCTCACCAGAGTATCGCCAGTATTTGCTAAACGTAAATCGTACAATATTTTTCAGGCCTAATTTTTTGACGAGTTTTTAAACGATTGTAAAACTCTTTCGCTCAGCCTCTTTTACGAGGACCGCGCCGGGTGCGATCCCGTGCACAACGAATGTTTGAGCTGGTGAGTTATGGGCCAGACCTACGATAGCAACACCCGCTTCGTTCTCGTGTCACTTGTTGTTGCCACTGCAGTTGTTGTACTTTTGGATATTATCGTCTTTGTTGTTGCTGTTGTTGTTGTTGTTGTTGTTGTTGTTGTCGTCGTCTTTGTTGTTATTGTAATTTCTGTTTCTGCTGTTGTGGTTTATGGGGCAAGTCAGTGTGACAAAGCTGAACAATTTGGGTGGCGTTTATTACGTGAGTTATGGCACCTCCATCGGCGCACCGCGCACCGCCATAAGCGGCGGAAAAGGAGAGCTGAATTATTAACAATAGCTAAATAATTTGAAATAACAATAAAATTCGCACTAATATTTAATAGAAGCGAGGCACACTTAACGCTTAGCACCGGGTATCGCCTCATAAAAATTCCAATTGCAAAAATCACAACAAATCATAAAGTTTTTAATTGCTTTAAGTTTGACGGCGGGTCTTCCGCGATTCGCGATTCGCGATTCGCGTTTCGCACGACAACACATCAATCATTCAGTTCATCAATCAATTCAGTCCATTGATGATCGGCTAATGACGCTTTTTAATCTGTAGATTACTTTAATCCATTCACATACATTGACCGCCAGACAATCTCCCCCCCAACGGCTGCCAGGCCGCATCTCTGATTGAGGATCTATAAACACGTGATTGCACGTGTTCGACACAAACAGCCACACATGCAAACATATTGTAAAACAATTATCACCTGTTGCAAATTATTCCGCTTTTATGCCCTTCGCGTAATATCAGTGGCTCTTCTACCTCGGCCAACACGTGGCGGCCCGCTCAATCCCGCCCAGTCCCGCTCAGCCCCGCTCAGCCTCGCTCAGCAACGGTCCTTTGGCTTCATAGCGCTCATAAATGCTACAGAGACATCATAAAAATGTTTGAAACACCGCAGACACCAGCCCAACAACATTATGAAACAAGAACACCAACAGCAACAAAAAAGCAGCAACAAAAACAGCAACAACAACAAAAGCAACACCAAGAACAACATCCATAAATCCCGATTATGGTTTCTGGATTTATTGCACGCGGCGGCAGAGCTGCCCTGAACAATGATCGGGTCACCCTGTGCCGTCAATGCTCACAGCTCGATTAAGGCCTGAAGCACTCCCAATAGCGGGAGTCTCGTGTTTACCGCTCAAAGTTTCTTTGATTTATTGATTGAATCTTCTTAAGTTTTAAATATATTTATATAAATTTCTTTGTTCGCGGGAATCCTTCATGTGATGAAGGCTTTCCTCCACAGTATCCAAAATAGGATGCTCCGTTGGGGGTCAACCAAATGTCACCTTCGGGGTACTACCATTTCATCCAGTTCCAGTACATATGGTAATATATGGTATAAAATAATATCCGAACGGATCGGCCAGACATTTCTCTGCATCGGGCAGAGGCAGTGGTAAATTAAAGATTATAAACAATTGGAAAACTGGAAAACTGGAAGCTTATGATGAGTCGAATGTAAACAAATAAAACAAAGGTTTATTTAAACAATCGCAGTGCGCCTCGACTCTTGTTTACGAGACGCATTTGCACAGAGAATCAAGTCAAATTCTAAAATAAATATAAATATAAATATAAATATCAATATAAATATAAATATATATATAAGATTTAATGCCTTTGGGAAATTTCACGGGCCAAATATTTGGTAGGCGGTGGGGTGGTGGGAGTTGCGGTTGCAGTGGCAACAACAAGAGGTGGCACATCTTTTTTTCTTTTTTGAAAAAGTTTGTTCACCTATGAAATCCGCCGGAAACACAAAACAAAATGATATTTATTTTTGATTTTGATAAATTGGATTTGTGTGTTGCCAGAGGTGTGTGTGTGTCTCTCAGTCCCAGCCAGTGGAGCATCGCGCTGCACTGGAGCAACAAAATACTCATTAGGATACAACCATGACTCCACGGTCTGCTAATCAGGGGCCCGGCATCTCCAATGGCGATGGTCATATAAAAGTGACACTTTTATAGGGCACTTGGAATGCGCTGCGGGCCATTAGAGGTGTCGCGAGCGGTGCCAGGGGCAGGGCAGTGGTAGAGGTGGTGGCTGGGGCACGACTGGGGCAGCTGCCACAGAAACAACAGCTAATGCGCATTTGCATACGTTCAATTTAAATGTGCATCCAACAGATGCGACTAAAGAGTCGCTCGCTGTGGCTCTGGCCACGCCATCAGCATCCATTATCCGGTCGGTAGCCTAGCGGGCAGACAGACAGACCGATAGACCGATAGACCGACAGACAGGCGGCAGGCTGGACACCATCTCTTTGGCTGGCTTGGAATGTAGAGGAGCGTTTTACGAGTCTATTGCTTTCAGATACATAAAGTCTAAGAAACCCACTGACCAGCGCTGTATCCGCATACGCATCTGTATCTATATATGTATCTGTATCTGTATCTGCATCTGTATCTGAATCTGCATCTACATCAGTGCCTGTATCTGCGTCGGCATCCGACGGATGCCCTAAACTAGAGCGAGACCTGCACGCGTACCAAATCAAAATATGTACATGTAAATATGTACACTAAATATGTCACGGCTGTTCCATACTGGGACCCTAGTGCCCGTAGTGCCCCTTAGCTCCTGCTCCTTCTCGGGCTCCTGTTTGCAGTCACAATGCTTGTCGAGCTCTGCTCTATTTGTGTCCAGTTAACGCGACGGGCTATAAAAGGAAACCGACCGTAGAGCCTGAAATCGGCGTAGAGCTCGCAGTTACTGTTGCCGCTCCCGGGGCTCAAGGCGGCACTCAAATATTTCGTTTAGCATCCTTTTCCTGACATCGTCCTGGCTCGTCTTACACAATTCGGTTTTATGATTTTATTGTATTTACGCATATTGCGATCTAGATACTAAGGCCAAAGTCGATACCCAACTGATTTATGGATGCGACGCTTGGACGAACCCTTTCCTTTCTTCTCGTTGCTCTCGTGCTCCTTCCCTCTCACTCTCACTCTCATTCCCTCTCGCTCGTACTCTTTCCCTCTCATCGTGCCCGAATATGAAATGCGCATTCAAAACCCAAACAATGACCCAAAGGACCGTGAACAATGAAATTAGAGCAGTTCATGGAGGGTGGCATTTTCAGCCAGATTCAAAATTTCCACCGACGGCTGGTCTGTCTGTCTGATTGTCCTTATGTATCTTGTCGGGATGAATTTTCATTGCTGATATGCACAAAAGGATTGTTTGTGTTTCGGTCTAACTTATGTTACTTTCTAAAAATATGCCATCTACACGCCTGCCAGAAAATGCCAGGCAGTTTCTTGCTGGACTTGCATGACAGGAGGAAGAACACGAGACGAGCGGACCAAGAAATTAGTTGACGATATCCAAATATAAGACTTAAAAAACAAATCAGAATTGACCTTAGGTTCAACCTATTGACACTTTGAGTCAGAAGAAGATCAAAACAAGTTGAATCCTAGATTGAAAAAACCTAGAGTGCATTTTGAACCAAGGAACGGAGCCAAACTTTCACCACTTGGACAGAGGCAATCAAAGAGTTTCTAATGCCTCAAAAGAGCATTAGTATTTTATTTAATATTTTTTTATTAAATACCATAAATGCACAGACATAGAGAAGGTGAGATCCCCCTTACAATAATAATGAATTCATTCTTTCCTCATTTCTAGCAGCAAATCCCATTCCAAGTGCGTGTTTTTAAGGTCTAATTAAAAAATGTAAATATAAATATCTAATATCTAATATCTAATATCTAATATCTTATATCTAATATCTATCTAATATAAATAATCTTCCCAGTTAGTTCTCAGTTTTTTGAATATTTTTGGTATTTTTGTACACTGCTGTATACCGAAAGGTAAGACTGAAGGTGCACTCTCAAGCCAGCACACACACACACACACATGTTCGTTCGTTGCTTAACCTGAAGATTAGACACACCCAAACGCAAATTCAGATTCCACTGCCTGAAGCTCGTCTCGAAGAGGAGCCAAGAGTCGGGCAAAAGACGCTTTGTTTTCGAAATATACGACTGCTTTTATCTACAAATTAGGCAGTCGATAAGACGTCAAGCCGATCCCATGCAAGGCCAGAAGTGAGTTTGGGAGCCAGAGCCAGAGCCAGAGTCATGGTCAAGCGGAGTGTTGGAGGTGAAGTGACCAGCGCCGTTGAATAAGAAGCAATGCCGCAATCCGAAGGAATAAAAGAGGAAATTATGCATCTCGCATCGCAGCCAAAAAAGAGCATTAAAAACAAAAAGCAGAAGATAGTATAAGACGAATAAGAACAAGAACAAGAACAAGAAGATGAAGATGAAGATGAAGGTGAAGACAGAAATGACGAAGAAGACGAATAGGAAGAAGAAGAGAAATTGAGCCACGCTATATTCTTATGCCTTCCTTCGGCAGCGGACAGCAGAGAGAGAGAGAGGATAGTCCTAAGGTCGAGTGGCAGAGCTCTGAAAACGGCGGCGGCCAAAATTGGAGGATAAACGCAGTGCCGGCGGCAACGGAGACTCTGGTGACATGTTTTCTTGATAGCATTGAAAATGGGTGCCGGAACGAGGGAGCTTAAATACCCAGACTTACCCTGGCCACCATATGTCGCGTATTGCCACACCCCTAACCCGACCCGATTGCCAATCTCCAGGCCCATTTCGTTGCCATTCACAGCCTTAACCTTTCTCTCAGTCACGCACTTATGCCGCTGGCTGATCAAAAATTCCAAATACGTTTCAAATTTAATATGTGCATTTATCTCAACCTCCAACCCCCAATCTACCCCACCTGCTGTCCTGTTCACCCTGCTCACCCTGCTCTCAACCCTGCACCAACCCCTCCAACCCCTTCAGCACAACCAACTCAACCAGCTCCTCCTCTTTTCCCCCCCTTTCACTGCACAGTCCCTTCTCATGAGCAAGCATTGAAGCCACTCTCATACGCAGGGCCAAGGCTTCAGTGATTGCCTGGAGCTCGGACCGTCGGAGCGAAAGGGATGCACTGCAGCAGGCAGCCATTTGATATTTTCTTTATGGGGCTTAAATATGTATAAGCCCCAAGTTGTTTACGTGCCAGTCACAATTGTGTGTGTGTGTGTGTCTGGGTGGGTGGCTGCTTGTATGTGTGTGTGTGTGTGTGTGTGTATTGTGTAATTCTATCAACACCTCGGCATTGTCGGTTCGTCCTAAAAACTCAGCACAGAACCAAAATCCGAGCCCCACCTTTATCCGCGGCTGACACTGCATACAAAATGAGGTTTGCGCCGTTCGCGGAGTCAGGATACGTACTTGTCGAAAGGATGGAGCGGGGTGCGAGGAGGTGGTACATGACAAAAGGTAATGTGTATTACGTTTAACTTAAAACTTAGCTTATGAATTCCCTCTTGCCGGCGCGACTGTACCCAGTTATTCGCATATTCATTCGCTCATTCATTTTAAATTGTAATTCGTCAAGGAACAGTTTTGAAATAGAAGTAAGGCTCATCGTATCCCCAACATCTACAAGCAATTGGATCCTTATTTCTCTACTTTAAAGATGGATAGAAATGAAGGATATTTTCGGTGCGAGAATACCTGGGAACTTAATATAAATATCCTTCGTATATTCACTTATTCACTTATTCACTTCGCCGAATCTGACTGCTTTCATATCGAACTAGCTTGCCTTTTACACAGGATAATTAGAGTACTAAAAAATCACAGGATGCGAGTATATATAGTGGTATATATACACTCGAATCCTGTGATTTTTTAGCACTCCAAGTATCCTGTGTCCGAGCTTCGAGCAGTGGCAAGGACAGGGGATACGCTCAGTGCCGCGTGTGGCCGAGTTTGTGTTTTTCCAAAATTGTAGTTCGTGTAATGAAGTTATTACGAGTCTTAATGCTGAAATTTATGCGTGGCCATTAAAAATCGAAAGACACGTTTTCGAATATTTTAACTTTTTGCTGGCTTTTTGTTAGCGTCTGCCTTTGGGTTTGCCTTTGGCTTTGGCTTCGGCTCTGGCTATGGCTTCGGATTTGGCTCTGGCTTTGCCATTGACGTCTCAAGTGCATAAATTAGGCAACGTGACTCTTTGCGTGGAGCGATGGGCAGGGTAGATGAAGTAGGAGCAGGCGGCGATGGTGAGGGAGAAGGAGAAGGAGAAGCAGAAGGAGAAGGAGATGGCGGAGATGAAGGAGAAATGTCCATCGACCATTATCGGACATAATATCGCAGAATTTACAATGCAAATTTCAAGCTCTGCCTTAATCGAAATTCGCAAAATGAACTCGGACATAAAGGAGATGCCGCTGCACTGCGCTCCTCCGGCGGCGTTGATGAGGATGACAATCGAGCGGTCGGGAGGCGTATACCCGATCGTCTGGGGGCCAATGCCACTGCAGAGTTGCCTCTGCCTTTGAAGCTCTTCTCGCCGTTCAATTTGCTGCCGCTGTTGTTGCTATTTTTGTTGTTGGACTTGCCAAGCTTCATGGCGTGGTTTGTGCAAGCTTCGAAGCAGAAACTCATTCGCAGCAGCTGCGAACTTTGTTGCAGGTTGGCGGAACATATTAATTGCATTTTATTAGCCTGGACCGAGACTGGGAGCATGCCGAGGGAGCGGGACAGAGGAACCGTTTCTCAAGCCATGAGGGATGGGTGCAGGGGGGAGGGGGGAGGGAGGAGCTGCACGCTGCTCGCCGAATGCAACTGCTAGCAGTTTAATAACGCGCATTAAAATCGCAGATTTATAGCCACACGCAATCGGATTTCACGACTACGACTGCAATTGGCGTCGCCTGGAAAAGTCAAGCAAAACCGCATTTGCCGTTCCCAATGGCAGCCTGCGTCGCCGCTGAGGATTTGTGAATGTGTCTTGCGGTCGCATGCATATGAATGAGGCCAAGATTGGGGCTTCAAGTCTCTCACTTTGCAGTCCAAACAGTCGCCAAAGAATGAAGACAGTGGGTGGAGGTCGCGGGGTTGCTGAATCGCTGAGTCGCGGAAGTAGAGGAAACGCCAAGATAATTAAAATTACTCAAAGCTTTTCGAAACATTCCACGCAAAACGGCGTTTTCCAAAATTTCATTAAGCATTTTAATTGCCGCCATTTTGAGTGTCGACTTTTGGTCCCAAATTACGAGTATTGCATTCCTATTCTGGCAATATTAAATACAATTTCATTTGCCTCGACCCAAGAATGTGTTCAACCATAGCGAAGGGGTAGCCTCGGCCGAAGAGCTTCCAAGCAATACCCAAAGAATCCCCACGAACCCACAAAAGGCCGCAAGCAGCCCCGAGGAACGCATCCCCCGCAATGTAATCACTTCAGCACGCAAAAACCCTTCTCAAACCCGACACCCCAGCACGCAATTTTAAAACAACAAGCCTCACGCACTACTTCCGCTCCCCCACCCCCCGTCCCCCGTCGACAGTCCCCCATCCCCCTCGGCAAAGCAAGTGTTTAAGCACGCAGCCGCGGGTCTACATTGGGAGTGGGTGTGGGTGTTGGATTGAGGGTGGGAGTAGGAGAGAAAAAGGGAAAGGAAGTAAAAATGGGAGCGGGCTAAAGTGCGAAATGGCTCAAGGACCTAGTGGACCTCTGCCCACACCCTCGACGCTGATTTGCGCTGCTTCCTTCGATTGCGCAACTTTTGTTTGGCCTGCCTGCCGCCCTAGGGCCAATCCTCCCCTTTGGCCATCGTTCCTCTCATGCGCCATGTAAATGTATATAAATCGTATAAGTTTCGCCTGGGCTGCCTGGGGTGGCAGGCTGGCCCCAGACCCCAGGCCCTACTCCTCTTTCCGCCCAGCGGTCTGTGGTCGCAACAGCCGTCGCGCTCTAAATTTAGTTAATGAATGTTGTCGTTGTTGTCGTTAATGTTGTTGTTATTGTTGTCGTCGTTGCTGTTGTTGCTGTTGTTGCTGTTGTTGCTGTAGTTGAGACAAGGCAAAAGGAACAAAGGAAACGAAGCTGACGCGCCACTGAGCATTCACATGCACTCACCCACGCGTGCAGAGACACCATTTCATCCGCCATGTCGGCCTGTCGGCCTTTCAGTCTGTCAGTCTTTCAGTCTGTCGGCCTGTCGGCCTGTCTGTCTGGCTGCTTGTCAGGCAGTCGCATGGATACACTCACGCACGCACATTTTTGAAAGTAAACAAAATTAGACATGATTATGTTTGTCTCATGTCTCGGGACATAAAATAAATTGGCTCCCAACTAATCCCAGCGTGCACGTGGAGCATCGGGTATGTCGCTCCACAAGCTCGCATTCCTTCTCAGTCACTTCTCCTGCTCCGATTGCCCTTCCCCCAGGGCAGTCAAGGCTGACGTTGTTCCTTTCTACTCCGCCCAAGGGCTTCTCCACACAAAGTGAAATATATTTGATGTACACAAATTTATAACGTACAAATTCATCCTGGGTAAATGTTGTTATATTTCAAAGCCTACAAAAACTAAGGACTTATATCAGAAGGCTAGTTCTTTTCCAAATTTCTGAAGCTTAACGTAACTTCTTAGAATATTTCCAAACTGTACAAATTACTTATGGTACATACATACATGTATATACAATGAATCAACTGCAGTTGATCAAATATCTACCCTTTCCTTTTCCGGTCGTTACTCATTACTCCTTGATGGCAGGCACACTTAAGAATCAAGAGCCGAGCTCCCAAGTAATCGCTCAAATGAAGTCTCCCTTTTGACAACATAAGTTGTAATGTTATATATGATTTTAAGTCCCTGTGCCGATCAAATGAATCTTGGAGTAAGTATAAAGATCAGCCAATTCTCGTCGATGCAGGAACTAATGGCGAGTCCACATGGGCCCCAAGCGGAAGTTAGTTAAGACCTTCAGATGTCGCTGCCGATGCGTCAGACAGAAATGTGGAGCAAGCATCGAGAGCTATTCTAGGGAACGACCAGCGGACACTTGAACAACGACCGTTCGATGTTATTTTCCCTCAGAATTCAATTAGTGGGAAATGGAAGGAAACGAAAATGTTCGCAATGCCTATGCTCCGTTCTTGGAAGAAACTTTCATGTGTGCTCAATGTGCGGCTTCAGACCCAGCCCAACCCCTGTTCCGCCTCTGTGCCCGCTGCCATTCTACTGTTCAACTCACTCGACTCGCTCGCCTGCACATGCTTGGGTAGTTTTGGGCTGCCTTCCTCTTGGCAATGGCAGCCATCTGTAGAGACTGCCATTGAATCAAAGGTAGTGACATGACAGCGGACATAACAGAAGCTGAAGGAAATGGAGAAGGAAAAGCGAAGGCAAAAAACAAGTGGATACAAATACAATTTTTAAAATTGATTTTCAGTGGAAGGGCTACGTCGCCACACCTGTATCCTCATCTACGCTTCTAAATCAAAATATTAAAGGCTTACCACCCTTTGACCCGTTTATTTACATTCATTCAATGAATAACTAACCAAACCCCTAAATAATGCTGTTTCATTAAATTCAAACAACTCAATAATGAAGACGTGACACCATGTGGAAACTTAGCAGCCTAAAGACTTAGGCGCAGTTTTTTTTAAAATTGGTCTGCCTGTGGACTACAGGGACAACTTATTATATGAAGTAGGTTGTCTCTGAGCCAAGCAAGAAAGCGGACTCTGCTGCATCTGCTGTCTTAATTTCGTGAAGCGCTCTCTATCGTTGAGTCTGCGCACCTACTTTCAAGCGCAGCCTGTACACAAACCATGGTTGGTGGCGTCCCAAATAAGAAACATTCGAAGTGAATAACAGCTCGCTGTTAATTTAACCCTCTAAATACGACGCAGAGACACAGAGACAACATATCATATTATAAGTTGTCTCTACAAATAAGCGTCATTATAAGAGTTACGTTTCCAAAAAGGTCTTCGAATCTCGAATTATACTAAGTGAATTAAATGAATTAAGTGAATTATTAAAAGTTTAGTGAATTAACTAAATATAATATGCAAGTATTTTGAAAGGAGATGCTTAAATTTTTAAAAAACTACGTTTTACTACAGCAATTAAATTTTTTTTCATTTTTTATCTAAATACAAAGCAGTATAACCCATTAATTACACAAAATGAATACAATTTAAACCACAAATTTTGTAAGTTCGATTTTTTTTTGTTTCTTAAGAACTGGAAGAGTTTTTTTTCACAGTGTATTTGCGCACAGCCGCAATGGCAGCAGAGTCATCATGGCCGCCGCCGAAAGAGATTAACCAACCACCACCATCGAATATGTGACGCTTGTACGCATGTCACCTAAAACCTGAGCCTGAACACACTAACACATGCACACACATCTTAAGCCCTGCCCCTCAGTTGAGTACGAAAATGCGCCGGAACTCAACCTTTATCCGAACAGGAGTCCAAGCATTTGCTTTGATTGCGCTTTATTTAAAAGTGCAACTGAAATCAAAGTTTACGATGACCAACACAGATTGAGCGAGACCACAAAGCAGTCGCATGGCGATTTGAAATGTTTATGAAATTATTGCCACAATTACGTTGCTTCGCGGGGCACAGGTGAGACCTCGCAAGTGTGGCACGCAATGTCAATCTAGGGGGTGACGATGGCGATGGCGATGGCGATAACGATGATATAATGATGGTTATTACGATGAATGGCGCTAATGACTTTAGTGCCACCAATAAATCCAGTGAAGCGCACAAACAGACCAAACGGTTATTTCATCGAGTATCCACGCCATTTACAGCACAATCATCATCGTCGTTATGATGAAGCCATCATAAAACCTAATCAACGGGATAAATTGAAGGTCCTAAAGAAACAGCGTAGTGCAGTTAGCACCTGATCCCTTACAAGGGGATTCATAATGTGTGTGCTTTAAAAAGGCGTGAAACATTTTATGAAGGGGCTTCCTTTCTCGACGCCTGTGCAATGGAAATCTACAGATGAATCCTTTAACTGATAAACACGATGATTGATTAATAAATAAATTACATTCAATCGGACACCTATTTGTAAGATCAATATTAACTGAATACCTGCTGAAAACAAACCTTACATTGAAGATATTAAATTGTAATTTTTGTGGACTAAAATAACTCTGAATGAATTGTTATGAACTTGGATGCCTGTGTGAGTGCAACGGCGATTGTTATAGTAAAATATTAAATCTAAACTAGAAGCAGGAGAAGCAATCACCAAATGCACTCAACTGTCGAAGCTGTCGAAGCTGTTGGACCCGTCGTGGTAATGCATAGGCAAATGACTGCGACGTGAACCCATTAAGCGAGAACAACCTTGAAGCGTTAAAGTTAACACCTTAGTCGGCACCAGCCAAGGTAACCTTGTCACTGCCAGGAGCCAGAGCCAGAGCTGGAGCTGGAGCTGAAGTCGGAGTCGGAGTCGGAGTTAAGGAGTCGTGCATAGACACGCTTCGGTTATAGTTCCAATTGGAAACACAACACAACACTACACACACATTCCCACAACAGCTAGCAGCCATCAGCCATCAGCCAGCAGCCAGCAGCCAGCGCAGAGCAAAATGAGACCGCAGAGGTGCAATATCAGTCCCATAAGTTATTGGTCAGTTATATTTGAGTTCGGCTAGTGAGGTGTTTCGTACTTACTTGACGTCAGCTTAAGAAGCACTTAAGGTTACATTTGTGGTTGAGTTTGAATTTGAAGCTTGGGATGCGACCGGTTTTCACAGCAGAAACGCAACGGCCATCGATGGCGTTTTTTGTTCGACGCGGAATTGGAATTGGCAGATTTCTTGCATTTTCATTTGCGACACGGCATTTCCATGTGAGATTTCACTTTATGAGCACTGACACTGGTTTTTGGGCTTAGAAAAAGCGGCAGTTTGAAATGAAATTAGTTGATGATTTTTCTTATTGTTGTTTTCATCTGCTTATTGAGTGAGTCTTGATTTTTGTTCTGTTTTTACTTCGATTTGTGGTGCTTCGTTCTCACGCGCTGCGATCCGCTCTACACTAACAAGAAGTTTATGACCAAATGCCATAAAATTCGTTGTAAAAAGTCGACGAGGCTGGAAAATGTGTTTTCCGTTTGCTGCTGCGCCTCCGCTTCGTCGTCTCGTTCTCTGTCTCTACCAATGTCTATTTGGTTGTGTTTGTGTCTACACCTTCGTCTCGTCTTTCGCTGCTCTTCTTTCCCTTTCAAATTGTTTGCGTTTGCGTTTTCGATGCCTTTAGGCTCACGTTCACTATACACACACTTTCTCAAACGGCCTCTCAACAGTCGCATCGTTGGCTCTGTTGCCTCTGTTGCCTCGGTTGCCTCGGTTGGCTCAGTTGGCTCTTTGTGGTCGTCGCCAGTCCATTTTTGGTACTCTGACCGCCCCTCTCGCGCTCTCTCTCTCGCATACACCCACAGCTGCCGTCTCGCTTCTGCTTGTGTGCAAGTTCAGTCTCTGTCTCACACTCATCAGCTCCGGCAGCTCCCTGATGTTGACTTAATACAGTAGTATGAGTGTGGGAGCGTATACTTGTGCATGCGCGTATGCGTGTACATATGCGTGTGCAAGCGTCTGTAAGCGCGCATGTGTGTGTGTACATACGTCTGTTCCCATAGCTGTGTCTGTATCTCTTGCTGCGTCTGGCATCGCTATCTCCTTGCTCTGAGTATCTTTTTAAACGCAAAGAAAAAATGCCCCCATGCTCTGACGCTGCTCTCCCTTCTTTTTCATTCCACTGTTCACTGTTCACAGTCGCAGCCATTTTATTGCCGCCTCGCTTTGTGTATTCGCCTTTGTCTTGCATCCATTTTCTTGGTAATTGTTTCGCTTATGCCGCAGGGCATAATTCAATTCAAGTTCCATTCTCTCTGCGAATTTCTAATCAGTCAGCCGTCATCCGCATGGTTCCTCAAACCGCGCGTTAAGCGAAACTCTTTCCTGCAGGTATTGCTTCAGTCTGTTCATGTCACTATCGACTGACGAGTCCATCAAGGTCAAATAAGTACGCTCTATGATTTTAAAACCTTTTCAAAGTTGCTCCCCAATGATATTTTGGAACATACTGAGAGTATATGGAATATGAAGATCTTTACAGTAATCCGACTTGTGATTTTGATTGCTGTTGCTCAAATTAAATAATGTGAAATATTTTCGGCTTAATCAAATTTATAAATGAGAAATGTTGATGAACACTTAAAAGGGTCGCTCACCTTTGCGGCGGCTAATTCTGATAATAAATATAAATAACTGTTAATATATTAATACTGAACAAGTGTGGTGGATCTTTATGCTGGGTAAACACACACATGCTCAACACATCCTGGCGTTTACAGCGGCGTTAAAGATGTCTGCCGGATATGCGGAGTTACGAAATTTACATTTAAATTAAATTACGTATATTCCCATTATGCCTTCCGAGTTTCGCCTAATCAAATTTGAAAATACATTTTGCCATTTGACGTTGGGGAGGAGTCCCCGATGAGCGCGCTACCCATGGATTATGACAGCCTATGCGTTTTCATTGGTGCAAGAATTGTAATTCTAATAAAGGAAAATTACTATACACGCCCATATCTGCACACACACCCACCACACCCACCAAAGCTACGCACACCCACACACACACGCACGGGAAATACACGTGTATGTCACCCACGACCAACTTAATTTTCGTGGCATGCTAATGCGGATTCTGCTTTGTAAAAGTTGTTATTTTAGGTGGGTTTTGTTGTTGTTGTTGTTGTTGTTGTTGTTGTTGCTGCTGCTGCTGCTGTTGTTGCTGTGACTGTTGTCGTCGCCATTTTCAGGGGTTGCAAAGTTAATGGGCCATATCCCCATTTTACGAGCTTCCCTTCTGTGTGGCTTGTCGACACGGAAGCCCAGGCCGAGACGAAGGAAACAGCCTCGCGGTCCCCAACCGGACAAACGCGCATTGCATTTGTTTAAATATTTTACGATCTTAATTCCTTATCAAGTGCGCCTCGTGGTGCGAAAACGGCCATCTGCCAAGCCGAACCAAAGGTGCCCATATGCATCCAAGGATACATATCCTGTATGGCCCCATCACCCAGCCAACATCACCCAAAAGACTAGCCACCCGCATCCATCCACCAGAAATCCATTATAATTTCACAAAATCCGAAAGTTATTTGTACGAAATGTGGAGCATCTGTGGTTCGCTCTCTGAACTGACTCCAGCTCGAAGAAGTAAAATTCAAATTAAAATAAATAAAATTGAAACCGAAAAAATCGAAAAACATGCAATAGAGTGGAAGCTGCGCAGATTAAACTTTAGCTTTAGCTTTGAGATTTAAAATCGCAAACGTCTCCATTTTACAGGCCACTTTTAAATATCCGTACAGCTTATCCGGGAAAAACTGTATAAATTAATGAAAAAATTAACAAAAATCAGATATTTGTGACTCCAGTCGACAGCTCGGTGTTTATCCAGTTATCAATTGACGCCTTTTCTGACTGTCCCTCCGACGGCTTCCCCCTCGTCTATCCGCTATTCAATTCCTTTTTAACGAGTACTTAATTTGACCAAGTGTTTGCTTGGCTGTAAATATTTATGGCCAATTCCCGCGCCCCTGCGCTGCTGGTCCTCTATCCCTCTTCCCCTCTTTCCCTCTATCTCGCTGTCTCTCATTGTCTCATTATCTCAGCCTCTCCCTTTCTCGCTCGCCACTCTGGTCGGAGCTTCATAAATTTATTGTTTTACTACTGTAATTATGAATTAATTTTATTGCGTGGGTCGTGAATGGAGGAGCGCAGAATTGAACAGTACTCATTGTTTCTTCCATAATCATGAATTGGGCCAATCGTAATTGGAAGTCCCTTTGTCCTGGCTAATTAGCCGGCGCACCAGCCCCACGTGGTCACAATTGACCAATTTTCCTGTCAATTAGAAGGATCCTTCCAATCATCACCATTCTATTTTTATAGATGTACTTTTTGAGGCTCGAAAACCCTCCGGAAAGATAAACTGAAAAGACTTGTATATAAAAAAAAAATTCATCCGGTTTTTCCAATTGTCGAATTATCGAATCGATCCATCAATGAAGCAAAGAAATATTAATTAATCGCCCAATAAATGAGTTCTTAAAGGCAAGAAAATTGGGGAAAAATAAAGTTCATATTTTTTGCTGCCAACTCGACTCTACTTGATTTTAATTTTAAATAAAAAAATAATAATTAATCCATTAATTGCATTTCAATAGGACACTTAACACAGACTTTTTCATAAGCTAATGCAATTTAAGTGTTTAGTTTAGTATAGAATTTATATTCGAAATTATTCTTTTCACATCTAAAAATCAAGATTTAAAAGCCTTTAACGAATATATCGAAGGATTCGAAAGAGATTCTTTTGAACAATAAGTAAAAAAAAAGTATTTTTATTTTATTTGAATTGATTTACTCTAATTAATATTATTACCTTCAACAACCTGAAAAATCGGCTAGAATATATGACAGCCAACTCTTCCAATAGTTCAGTAGAAAAATGATAAAGTATTGAATTTAAAAATTAAAATTAACTATCATTTCGAAGAACACAATAAATGATTCCTTCTGCCTATCCGAATACCTTACATGGGATAGTAATTATAATTAGATAGACTCGAATTAACTTTCCATTAAAATGAAAATCTATCTATTCCCAGCTCAGATTCAAAGAGAAATACTGTAGTTTTTACTTATCGGTCACTATTTATTATATTATTATATGATATTATATATAATTATAAAATATTATATTATTATATGATATTATATATAATTATATAATATTATATATTTTTATATATCATTATATATTATTGTATATTATTATATATTATTATATATTATTGTATATTATTATATATTATTATATGTTATTATTATAGCAGTAGTCAGTCGGTCGGAGATGGTCTTAGAAGTAAAAGGAATGTGTCCTTTTAGATTTAAGAGCGTTGGAAACTTAATCAAATAATTTAAAAAGTTTTATAATGGATTAAAACTTGAACGTACCTTTGACTTCGGGGAGTGGAATGCTGTTTATGGTCAAGTTTTGAGGACTTGGAGGGGAAGTTTCTTCATTTTATTTATTTAGGAGCTCGAGAATATTTTGAAAGGAGGCACACACTGAATTAAACTCTTTGGGGTTAGGTATAAATTGAAATTTATCCGGGAACAGTTATTTACGGGACTCAGCACCCGGGACTCGGGACTCGGAAGTCGGAGCTCGGAGCTCGGGGCTGTTAATTCAATTATCGGCAATTATTTTCGACTTGGATTACGCAATCAATTAAGTTATTGGAAATCGCTGAGGCACGACTGGCGCTGCTTAAACCAGCCTACGATCAAGGTCTGAGTTAATGGTTGACACTCCGCGATTTTAATTTCGACTTTATGCCGCGATGATGACGACGACAATGACGACTCTTTGGTACTAAAACTCCATTGTAAAGTGGTAAATACTCGGGCGGCGCACCGTAAAAAACGCCAAGCGCCAAAACCAGAACAACAACATTAAAGAAGTATAGACATACATATGCACACACACACACACACAGTCACACATACATGCATCACAAAACATACCACACACACACACATACTCACAGGCATACAAAGAGCAAGTGTGTGTATGTGTCGTGTGTGTGTGTGTGTCGTGTGTGTGTGTGTGTGTGTGTGTGTGTGTGTGTGTAAGCCAAATTCAAAATCACCACTTTGCGAGTTGAAATCTCTTTGCCTTCGGTTCGTTCCTTTTCGCTCTCGCAACGCGCGCAGCTCGCATTCGAGATTTCCTGCCAGAGCTCGATTCGCTCCCTTTGCTCCCCTTGCTCCTCTTGCTCCCTTGCTCCCTTGCTCCCTCGACCTGGCTGTCCTTGTCTCCACCTCTGAGTAGGGGCTAATAGGAGAGGGGACGAGGTGGTGTCACTCATGTTGAAATGAGAATTAAAGAAAACTAAAACCCATCGAGTCAAAGAATATTCACTGGATACATTCGTTCATTTATCTCATCCGACAAGTTAAAAAGTCAAATCATATTTTCCGGCGTAAATGTAAAATTCGTAAACTTTAAAAAAATTTAAGGCGTTTTCTCGAGCTGGAATTATTTACACCACTCATCAAAAAATAAAGGGGGAACATAATGTGAATCCGTATGGAATTCGTTCCATACAAAATATATATGAATGCAATGAATATTATTCGTAAATCAAATTTCATTCATTTATCCATTTAGTTCGACTTTTGCCAAAATCTCTCAATTAATAGAGAATTTCCACTAGTGCGTAGGAGTTCCTAAGGATCCCCACTGCACTGGCATTTGGGAACTACACATTCTTTACATTCAATATTCAATCGGTATGTGTGTGTGTGAATGTGGGTGTGCGTGAATGTGTGTGTGCTTTGGATTTCATACCTGAAACGCCAACAAACAAGGTTAGAGCTAGCCTAGTGACCCAAGGATACATTTGCCACCCGCCTAACTGAAATATGTCCCCGTATTCGTGAATATATTCACAAATGAATATTTAGAACCGATTTTTATTCGACTTTAGAATGCTTAGGTATTTGAACCCATGTAAAACTTAGACAAGCTGAAGCTCACTTTTCAGTAGAGAAGTCCACATTAGCAACTTAATTATTTTAAAATAAATAAGTAAATTGCATAAATATTGAGATACTTAAATAAATTAAAAATTGGGTAAAAATCTCATCTTTCAAGTACAGTTATTATAAAAGTTAATAATATTTATGTTTATAAGTAAGTAAGCTCCTATTGCGATCCTGCTTAGTGCCCCCCACACTTTTGGCAGTCCCCCAACTCCTCCTCCTCCTCCTCTACGCTTATTTTGAGGGCGCAACTTGAAACTGTGCTGAAATTGTTTGTTTGTTGCTTTTGTTGTTTGTTTGTTGTTGTTGTTTGTTTGTTGTTTGTGTTTTGTTTTTCTTCGAGCTGCCGGATTTGAATTACGAGCCAATAACTCACGATTCGATTCAGTGAGCTTGAAAATGTTGCGATTTTGCAGAACTGTCGCTTCCAATTATTTTGATACTCCTTGGAGAGCTGAGGAAACTTGCAGGCTCGCAGCAGCAACCCCCTCGATGAGGGTAAGGCGTCCATTTTGAGCGGACATTTTCCATTTTCCATTTATCCGCTTATTCGCCTTTGTCCGCTCGCTCCTTTCTCCGTGACGCAATGGCGGCACTCAAGGAAGGAGAAGGAGTGAGGAGCACAGAAACTGTAACTGGCAAAGGACTCGGCGGCAAAAAGGGCGCTACTGTTTCGTGCTCGGACTACAAAAGGACAATTCCGACAACTACAGCGCTGAGAGAGCTGCTAATCGCTTGGCAAAGGCGATACATTTAGAAAATTGTTCTACACGTTTTCGCATTCCAGTTTGCGTTTTCCTTGGCCAGCGCCCTTCCGTCTTCGGAGGGCAACGGGCATTTACGACTTATAAATTATCGTTGCTTTTCCTTCAGTTGTTCTGCCTGCCGCAGGACACCCAGAAGGGTGTGGACCCGGCCTCTCAGTGTCCACCATCTACTGCTGGTCGTTCGCTGTACGCTGCTGATTGTGGCATAAATTTAGGACAGCCGCCCCATTAAGTGAGTGACAGGCGCAATTTATGGCTCCTGCTGCTGCCTTCCTGGGGATCGGCAGCAACAACAGCGGCAGCCACGGCAATGGTTGCTGCCGCAAGACTGAGCTCAAATTTCCGTTCTTTGCCAATTGTGTTCGCTTATGTGCACATCGAGATACACACAGACACACTTACGCACATACACACATACACACACGTCTATGTATATAAGGACATGTAGCATGAAATTGGGTCTATTTGAATACAATAATATCCTTTGCAATTGAAAGGCTCCGAGCTCTGAATCGCAATGCGCACAGTTCCAAGCGCTACTCAAGCCAGCACCAGGTTTTCTTTCAAAATTAACACTTTCAATTTTGATTTGGAGCCTCAGTCATATTTTTATTGGCTCTTATTTTTGCAACTATGAAAGCTGGTACTCCCACAATCCTTTATACTTAAAAAGGATTACCAAGTTTAACATTCTTTTCAATGTGGGCAACATTTAAATGACTGTTGGTGGAACTGTCGCTATCTTTTCCAAGGATATATTCTTACAAATGGCTATAGGAGGTGCTTAAGATGTGTGAAACTATAAAGCGGCGAAAAGGATACTTTTCTGACGCCATTAAAGTCTGTTCGTCCGACAAGTAAATATTCAATTTATAAAATTTCGATTTGTGAACCAAATTTGAAATCGATAGCTTTTATTTTTATATGTATATATATATATATATATATATATATATATATATATATATATATATATAAACTGGTTTATTGGGATCGGATAATAAGTGCACAGGATATTTAAGAGATTCATTGGGATTTTGAGCTGAAGAAGGCATTGGGTTCTAGATTGCAATTAATATTTTATAATTAGAGATGAGTATGAGATTGTAGTATTAATAATGAGTATTTATTATGAATGAATAATTATTTAAATTATAATTTAAACATAAAACCAATGCAAGTCCGAACTACTAAGGCCTTAAGGCTTCATCGGAGGTCAGCGAAAGTTCCTCCACTAAGAGAGACTAAGCTCAATTAATATGTAAAATGTATATAATGTATAAAAATTCATAGGTATATATAAAATTATATATTGTTAATATTTATACATTTATTATATATATAATATATATATATTTAAATTATTAGCTAGTCCATTGAAGTAATAGTTATTTAATTTGGTTTACATGAAAAGGTTTTATTCAGTAAAATAAATAAATTATTAAATCTGTTTGGCTTGTTTTAGATTAAAATATTTGTATTAAAATCAAAAAACTTAAATGTCAAAATTTTATATAATTTATAATAAATTTATATTTCCAATAGTAGTATTAAAGTATCGAACTGGGTTGACTCTTATTGGGCTTATTTCCCGGAAAGCTTTCTAGAAATTTTTGTTTTCCCTCGACGACAAATATTCTTGTCTCTCATTTCTTTTGAACAAAAACATAAAATATCATATGCAAATTACATTTTTCTAAATGGGCCTATAAAACGCAAAGATTTTATTATAATGCGTTTTTTCTTGTTTTCTTTGAATACCCCCGAGCGAGAAGGAGCGGCAGGGAGTTTTGTGATTGGGTCTCGACAGTCAGCCATGTGCAATAATTGATGGTAAAGAATCCTGATCGAATTATGTACTCCGTTTCTTACTTCTACGTACAGGGTATCTACATATCGGTCATGACTTAACTCTATAGTGAGTGAGATTCGTAATACTCTCAGTTTTATTTATTTGGTTTTTGAACTTGGATTAGTTGGGTTTTTTGTAAGTAAAGGGTATCTGACTGTCGAGCAGGTCCGTCGCAGCTTATCCCACAGCCGCATTGTGTGTCAACATGCAAGAAAAGTTCTTAAACTCGGGCATTGCATTTAACATCATCTGTCCGCGCCCCATTTTAACGTTGCCAAAAAAATGTAATTTCCGTCGTCAACATTTTTGCCACAGGTCCGTAAACTGATGCACAACTCCGAGGGCTTCATCAGTGTAAAAATCAGTGTGGACAGGCAACCAGGCAACACAATGGGCCCGAGCGAGAGATGCGGAAGCTGCCAGAGCTTTGGGCACGTGGATAAGGCTTGAGCACGTCCGTAAACACTTACAGACGAAGGCGTTCGCGATATTGCGCATACGTTACGTGCAACGGCTTTGAAACGCAGACATGGGACATAATGAGCTACGGCAGTATCAATTGATAGAAGTGAGTGCGAGTGCAAGCCATAAGTACGCGCCAGAAACTAAAAGCCGGCAAAACAGTTTGGAGAGCACTGCAAACCTTTATTATTTTGTTAAATTGCCTATAACAATTTTTAGTAGCGCACATCAGAGGTTATGGACTCCCGGTTCTGCTCCCGCTTCAGCTTTGACTTCAGTTTCAGCCTGTCATGGCCTGCAGCCTCCTCCTGTCACCAGAATGTCTCTTTCGGAGCGGATGGAAATGGCAAATGGAAAATAGTGTTTGGGAAATAAGAAGTGAGGCATTGGTAGTGAGAGGGCAAAGGAAGACGGAAACTCCAAATGACACCCATCTATCTGATGATGCTTTTTTATTATACTTCTTGGCAATGGTATTGAATCCTCAGATTGAGCTCCGGTTTCATTTGAATTAATTTCGTTTGAAACCACACAAAAAACGAGCTTGAGGGTAACGCCGATTCAGAAATTAATGACTGAACACTTGAACTAATTGAGACGTAAATTCCATTTAACAGCCAATTTCACAAACTGTCCCCCCCCAATCAGAGCCTCAGTTGCTAAGGAGTCAACTGTTGGCATAGCGTGCGACGCCCAATGGGTACATTTGCATAAGCATGTGCAATATCAGCGTACAGCTGGCAGATACCCCTAAGACCCGGACGAACTAGAACCGTTCTCAATGCCCTCCACTCAGTCTCGTGGACGCGTCTCCTTTGCGAGCTTTCCTTAAGGGTGTCATACTGCGGACTGTTTATTGGAAGTTAAGTTATGGATCTGAAATCAAACTGGTTTGTCCACTTGCTCAGATTAGTTTTGAATACATTACTTAAAACTTATTGTTTATTTAAGTTATTTAACCTTCAGCTTTTTCCATTTTTTTCCAAGAATTAATCTTCATGGATTAGCTCCTTAAGAATCAAGAGACAAGCCTAAAGAGGCATCTTCTTTACAATATATAAAATTACCTTTGAATCTTAGTCAACAGGTTCTGTGTATACTTAAAGTATGAGATTCGACTTGGCACTATTAGGGCAATGATAGAAGGCGTAGGTCTACTTTGAATACAAAAGGCTCTTACACAAGATGTTACTGAAAATATTATGAAATCGAATCGGAAATATCGAGATGCTTCATCAATCACTCTTCAAGCTCTTCCAAAGACTGTAGCAATGATGATTGACGGGGCATTCGCCAGGCCTTAAAGATATACGATGGCTTTAAAAATAATTAAATAAACTACGGTGTTATATTATAGACTTACTTTATTTTTTTATTTATTTTTTGCCATTGATTGTAGTTTAAGAATGTCATTTTATTGGGGTACAAGCCATACAAGAGGTTCAGCATTTCAACAATTGCAAAACTAAACTAAGCCTTGCTAGGACTTAACTTAAAGCCTGGTAATGTTAATAATATAATTAACAAATATTGATAATAATAATAATAATAATAATTAATAATAATAAGGAGAGCATTGGAGGAAAAGCGTATGTAGTTAAAGGAACTGAAAGAGTTCGGCGAACTGGCAAATGTTGAAAGAGCTCTACTCACCAGTTGGAAATGTTTACTCAACGGAAGATGAGAAGAGAAGGGCTTAAAGCATCAAGTGGCAGGTAAGTGGCAGTGACGTCCGATGGAGATCGCTGAGACCCCAGAGTGAACATAATTTATGTAAATACTTGGGCGTCACACGGATCACATTGAAGAGTCCAAAATGGCGGTTTAAGGTATTTGAGACTGTTATGGCAATGGACGCGATCAGAGCTAAGATGCTTCCAATACTCGGGTCCCAGATTCGGCGTCGCACCCGGATCCATATGCTCCGTGCCCTGAACTACTCAGACCGCGGCATGCGCACAATTACAAACACATAAATTTCCATTTCCATTTGACACATGACAACCCATAAAAGTTGTTAAAATGTACAGCATCTAAGGCCAGCAACCTCGTGGTGGTCAGAGGCCGGTGTCGGGGTCCGCTGCTGGGACCTAGTCATGGCCGCCCGAGTACACAAAACAGGAATACACAAAAACTGTATCCAAAATGCTTAAATCTGCCTCAGAATCTCAGTGCGACGGACATAAAAGACGCGGGTTCCCTTTTTTTACGGACTCTGAATGATATCAGATTTCTTTTCATTTCTGTATTTCGTTTCGTTTTGGCTTCAGGTTCAGGTTTGGGAATCGAATTGAGTTTTGGGTTTGGGAATGGGTTTGGGTTTGGGTTTGGGTATGGGTATGGGTTTGGGATTGGCTTTGGATTTGACTTTGGGCCTGGGCTGGGCTTGGTTTTGCCTTCGGATCGCCTTAGTTAAGTCGATATAAAAATGGTGGAAAATGGTGGAGTTGCGTGAAGAGCGTTTTATGAAGTCCACCCCAGGCTCATTATACCAAACCTATTGATCCGCCATTAAATCTACTCTCCGAATGCTCAAAATGAGGAGAGTACAACAAAGACAATTCCTAAAGCTGTACCTAGTCACATTTTATAGCCTCTGCCATCTCCGCCCCTGCCAGAAGCATTTTCCGCTCTAAGTCCAGGCCAATACGCAGAATATAACAATTCGAAACTAATTACAATTCGATAATCACAGTTTACAGTATTTGAAAATTAAATTCCAAATACTTTAAATTAATTTGAAAAATGCAAAAATTGAAAATTTAAGAAAAATGAAATAAATGCTTTTAAAGGTGTTCCCCTTTTATTCAGCCTCTACAAATCTATAGGTTTGAAGTTCAGATGGTTTTTTGATTTTTTTACAAAAACGAAATTTTTTTAAGGATTCTTAGTCCTTCCATATAGTTCCACATAGCAATTTGCTAAATTGAAATAAAACTAATTCATTCTCAATAAGGTATGGCTTTCATTTTAAAACTAAAATTATTAAAGGCTTGAAAATTGGTTTCCCCAACATCTTAAATTAATATGATGTCTGATTTTAAAGTTGGATTTAGTAACTGATAAAAGTGAAAGGATATAGTTGGTTGGCTACCTAATCTTGGCAAAATAAACCATAAATATAAAATAGAAGTGAGTGGGGCTGGGATGAATATTTAAACAGACGGACACTAAAGGCGACAGTAAAGCTCAGGTTCTTATCCTTTCTTACTTTTGAATTTAACTGCACATCAGACTTGGCGTCGTCATTCCTTGGATAGATTGGAATGTTATTTCGCTTGGCTACTCACAGAACGCGAACAAAGTTGACGATAAGTGTGGTGGTCTCTATCGCTGCGAAATGTCTTTGAAGAGCCTTCGGCTCTAGTGCGTGGCGGCAATCAGCAGAAGCTTTTCAAACATTTTATGCTATTCAAGTTGAATTGACATTTTCGGAAAGTCCTTGGCCCGTTGTCCGTTGTCCGTTGTCCGCTGTCCATTGTCTGTTGTCCGTTGGCAATAAATTTCCTTCTGCTGGACGTCGTTTATTTGCTCGCATTTATTTGGCACTCGAGGACAAAAGCGGACGCAACATTGTAAGGAAAATGTCTGAAGATGGAATGAAACACTTCTTAGTTAAGCCAACGGGCGAGTCTCGCCCATTTACGAGTTCACGTACAAGTAACTGCAACGCCCGAACGGAATCAGATGTCCTACAATTCAAGCACTCGAAAGTCCAAATATTTGACTTTGCGACCGACCGACAGCTTGGTAGTCCGGCGATGAGGGTTTACGATGGCAAAGACACTCTAATTTCGCTTAGATTTTGCAATCGACGCCCCTAAAACATGCACTTAAGTGAAGAGTCCACGCACCGCGCTTTTATTACCGACGGCAATTGTTGGAAATGTTCTTTGAGAGCTTTAAACTCAGACACGAACGCGTTTGACAGCTGAAGGACTAACAGCATAAGTCGAGTTTCGATCATCCCTTGAATTGAACTAATTTACATTTTCGCCTTATGCTCGCAGTGATGGTACCGCTCAAAGACCACAGGTCTCTCTCGACGGCCTTGAACCAAACGATGTTTCCAATTGTACCTCAAATGATCATTTTCAACTCTTTGCATATTCAAGAATGCAATTAGAAAACGCAATTACATTTATGTTCGGGCCTCAAGGTCAGGTATTATACCCGAAAGCATGACCAACTCCATTCTTGCGTAATATTACCCTTAAGTAGCCTAAACTAGTTTCTTTTCTTCATCCACTTCCTTCAACAGGCAACCTGCGTCCAAGGTCAACATGAATTAATAACTCTTTTCTCGCTCTTGGAGAAGGTTCAGGGACTTCCTCCTAAGGAAAGCAGCTGACCAGTCAGAAAATTGTTTTCAATCTGCGCTAAATCTTTAGTAAGCACAAAAATGAATGTATAGATATATTTTATTACAGAGCTCGTTTAAAATTTAATTTAAAATTAATAAATCAGTTAGCATTAAGAAACCACCTATCAGAATTCTTAGCACTTTCCTTCCTTAAAACTTCTTCTTATCAATTTTTGAAATAATATTATAATAACTAAGCTATAATTATTTCATTCAGAAAATCAGAAACCTTGAAACTAGCAATATCATCACCATAGGTATAATGTGATAACCCCAAGATGAGCTCCCATCTTAAAAATGTCATTTTTATTTTTGATATTTTGGTTAATACAAAAATAATTAAAAAGCAAGTGAATAAATGGTGAATGTGAATACATACATATACATAATCCGTAGTATTTATTTGAAAAAATTAAGCTAAATTATATTTAGACTATGATTAAATATAATTTAACTAAATTGCAAACTTATATTTTTAATATTACATTTCGTTTCTATCTCCTCATGTGTTTTTTTTTTGTGGGTCAATAAAATGTCAAGAGATTTAGCAGCCATTATATGTGTAGGCTCCGCCTTCTTATAATTTCTATAGAAACTCTTATAAATCACTCTCTGTACTCTTTTAACAGACTTACTCCACTCCCAAGGATTCTTGCTCCACACACAACGAAGGCATCCTTTTCAACCGAATTTCAAACAGCTTCGATAAGCTATACAAGATTCGTTAAGTAACGCGAGTGCACAGCGGCGACATCTGTTGTTCATCCATGCGCTTAACATTAAATATATTTTTTCACACTTAACGAAGTGTAATGCAGAGCTTCGACGAAAAGTGCTAGAATAAACCACTGAATCCCGGACAGAAGTCTATGGCGAAAATATAATTTGAAATAATATTTAAACGTCAACAAGTCATGGCTCTGAACCTTTGCCAAATTCAACTATTGAACTAAAACTAATAACGACAAAAAATCATAACTTTAAATAACTTATAATAAAAACTTTAAGTTTTATCTGGGTATCTGGAATATTTGCCTAGTTAGAAATTAAAAATTGTTCTCAATTTGATTTAAATAATTTCAGTTTCGATAAGTAAGAAACAAGAATGTTTCAGGAACTCTTATATTCATTTGTGGGGCTAGAGCCGAGAATTAAGACTTAAGAATTAATATAAAGGAAATGTTTCATAGATTTTTCCATTTATGTTCAGGTACGATAACATTTGCTTATCATTTTAATTGAGTATTTGCGAACAATAACATTTCAATTAAGTACAAAAGGCCATGAATTAAAATTTAATCACTTACATTAATTTGAAATAAATCGGAGAGCCTGACTTTAATTTTAAATCTAGGTCAAATGCGATACATGATACCAAAAATAAGAAAAAATGTAGCTGATTAAAATTAAATAAAATAAATTTATGAATATTAATTTACGGCATGCTTCATTTCACATGTTGTTGAGAAGCCCAATTAATCGTCTGGATCTGACAAGTATTCTTCCAGAATAATATATTTGTTTATTTATAATAACATTGTTAGACTCGAAGATGAGATTGGATAACGATAAAATATAAACTAAAATATTATAAAAAAAATCAAATTAAATAACTAACTTTTAACGGGTTTTTTGTTTTGTAATACATGTATTACATATACAAATATTTCGTATTCTATTTCTATGAAACTACATCCTATCGGGACAACAAAATTCAACTGTCTGGCAGCTCTGCGGGTTTGCACCCGCCATTACATTTCACATGATATACACACCTTTACCGTGTTTTCTCACACTAAGACCCGCCCACAAGCTCTTAATTCGAGTTCTGCTTCTACCTGAATATTGCAACAATGTTTTCTTGTGTGTTTTTGTGTATGTGTGTGTGTTGCTGTATATAAGTGGGTGTGTGCGCCAGCCATGGTGACGCTCGATATGTGTGTGTGCATTCAAAACGGTTCGTGAATGGCAAAAATGTAATTTAAGTACCGAGTTTATGTGCATGCGAAAGTGTTTACGTGTGTGGGTATGTGTATGTGTATGAGTACATAAAGGGCAGAAAATGTCTTCGGGGTTGCAAGCTCGGCTGGGATTAGGCGGCAGCAGCCCTTAAGTGCCGCCATTACCATTGGCCATTATCTTTTACAGTAGATGCGTGTGCGTGTGTGTGTGTTTGTGTGTGTGTGTGTGTGTGTGTGTGTGTGTGTGTGTGTGTGTGTGTGTGTGTGTGTGTGTGTTTAGTGTCGTACGTGATCTCCTTGAGGTTCGGTCTCTCGCTGGGCGCCGTGGGAACCATGGATCGCCTTTTGCGCCCGCGTCTATGAAAGTTAGCGTCATAAATGGGGGCTGGACGTGTTTCCTTGGCGTTTTCTGATGGCGTACAAGGATTGCATCCAATAACATCACGCGCGCTGCAAAAACTGCTACCGACTTAAAAAGCGATAAAGCTTTAAAAAGAAAACATTGTCTTCTTAATTGCGTTCCAGCTTGTTCTTCCACCCAAGCCCGGGTGGAATAAAACTAACTAGTCCAGAGATACCCTGTACACACCTGTCCACGCATGAAACTCATTTTAAAAAATCGCCCTGTAATTGGAAATGCTTTAACACAAATAAATTAAATATTTGTGTTAACAATGTGGCAATTTGAAATCCTTTCTTATTGGAAATTACCCTAAGATAGTCTTTGTCTTTAAAGAATATTAACTTTTAACTAAGCTTTTTAAGTCTCCGCAAACTAACACATTTCAACTTGGAGAAGATGGAACTCCTGCGTCTTACTTAACTTTTGCTCCTCCAATAATTTTTTACATCTTTACCAAAAGAAGTTTTAAAAAAAATCTATCTTCTACCGAGCTGTTTAATATACCTAATAAATATATATAATATTAATATATAATGTTTATTTTTATAAATGGATCAAATTCGTGGGAATTTATTTAATTCGAACTTTTCTCAGTCCGAATTAAACAGAGGTCAGAGGTCAGATACACAAAAGCAACACATTTTAAGAAACCTGCGCCGTTGTGTTTATTTCATTTTATGATTAATGCATTTTATTTTCAATTATCAAGTATATTTATTTCATTTGTTTCGTTATATTAAATATTTATATTTATTTGTGAAAAATATCTTTATTACTTGAATCACTTTATAATTTTATTTTTATCTTTAACATAAAATTCATTTTATATCAAAATCAGATAAATCGAAGTCACTGTTTTAATTGTAAGTCTAAAAAAAACATATATATATATATTATATATTTATATTTATATATATAAATATATATATATGTATATATATATATATATATATATACTTATTTAATTCAATTTATATATATATTTATATTCATGTTAAGTGGAAAGCAGTTTCATTTGGAGTTGTATATTCTTTACATAAATGATATATATATGATAGATATATAATAAAATATATGTATAATAAATATAAAATATATATACATTGGTAAACAAAAATAAAGATAGATAGTTGGTAAAAATATCGATAGATATACAAATCCAAATAAATTTTTATTATATTAAATTAAAATATAGTTTTCCACCATAAATAATTGCAACAGCTTGATACTTCGTCTCTTACTTTATTCTCCTTTTCCCTTTACTGGTTTCTTTTAAAAATATATAATTTTAATTATTTCCTGAGGTCCTGTATCTACCTAGTCTTAATTTTAGTATGGTAACTTTAAGGCTTGCAAATTGAAATATTTTTACATTCTTAGATTTAACTCATATTTTTAAAACTCACAATTCACATGCAAATAAATGAACCCTTTAAATTCCTTTTATTCAATAAATATTTCTTATATAATATCCCTGGATGCTTTAAGTTAAATAATTAATTCCAGCAAATTTTATTAAAATAAAGTTAGGATTTTCTTCATTTATTGTAAACATGCAGAGAGTTTTAAATATCCCAGACGTAAAAGTTCTTATTAAACAACTACTCTGATTGCCCTAAAAGTTCTTCACTCAAAAAGTCAAAAGTTGAAATTCACTTACCGAAAGTTTGTCTGCCTTTGTCCTAAAGGGGAAGGAATCACACATGAAGTGGCGCAGTCTTCACTTTAATCGACATAAGCCCCGCAATGGACACTCGAGAAATTCAGTCATTGTCACTTGGCGTCGGCCGTCGAGTGGATATTCAAATGGTAGCTACGAAATTCCAATATGTATACCGGAGGGGGCAGTTCGGTGGCAGCGGCCAGCTATCTGTTAATTGGCACTTGACCACTGACCGTAAACAGGTACAGACGCAATGGAGTCGTTAAGACGTTAAGTTAACACGATAACTGCTACCGATGCTGGCAATGCAGTAGCCACCCGCATTCATATTCGTATTGACAATCGCGAAAGGAGTCAGTGTTTTGATTGAGGTTATAATTTAAAGTACACACATTGCACACACAGCTACTGGCGATGGAGTGCGACGCGAGGAGCGGAGGAAGATTATTAAATTAATGGCACGTTCACCTTGTGGACTATCATTTCAGGAAAAGTGCCTAGTTGTGTGACGGCGGATCGGTTATTGTCGGTTTTATTGTTATAATTGTAGTTGTTGATGTTATTGCCGTTGGTTTATTACCTTAACACTTTTGGGGAAGAGCACGCCGTCGGGCAAGTGGCCAGTTGCAGAGAAGTCTCTGTTCCAGTTCAGCTGAGAGCTATTGGGAGATGTGCGGAACGGAACGGAACATCATCGGAAAACGCTCGAACTGTGAATGCGATGTGCGAGTTTTCTGCTGGGTGTGAATAGCTGTTAGATTCCAGGAATTGAATCACGTCCACACCACCGACAACAAGCAATCCCAAGCGAACACGATGTTGCCTTTGCCGTTGCCGTTGCTGTTGCCGTTGCTGTTGCCGTTGCCGTCAACGCCAACGTCGACGTCGACATCGACGTCATTGTCGTAGATGACTACGACTCCAATTCGACCAGCAACAGAAATGTCAACGGCAACGGTAACACCAACGCCAAGAGCAGCAGAAAGGCAAGGCACTGCAAGGGGAGAACAGGCCCAAACGAAGGCGATAGCAAAGGCGAAGGCAAGGCAAAAGCATACGCAAAAACTCAGTAAAGGCCACTTCTTCTCCACTACCAATAAGTAAAAGCTACAAATCGACCACATCGAACGGCGAGAGCCGAGTACCGAGTACCGAGAGCCGAGAGCCGAGAGCCGCTAGGGTTTAGAGCCATGGGACGTAGGACAAGGGACGATAAGCGGGTAACACAGGAAAAGGCAAAGGACGGGAAAAAACGTATTGGCAACGGTATAAAATATACACGCATTGCACAGGGCGTCGTAAACGCTAGACAAACAAGCAATATTTAAATGTGTGTGTATGTGTAGGGGCACAGCTAAGATATATGGCAGGGTCATATATCTTGGCATTCTCGATGGCTTATGTGTAGTTGGATGTGCGGGGTTCTTTGAGCTGCCGTCGAGCAAACCTCCAAAGTCGATTTCAACTTTGACTTCGATGTATTGGAAATTGGTGGCTGAATAGCCCCTCTGTCTGCATTTGTTCACCCACGCGATATCGCAAAAAATCAACCACCATTAGCAACCCCATAAGGAGTTCGTCTAATCGAGCCTTTTAACCACTGCGCAGTTTCCATACTCGCTCGTCAGAAAGCGACGGTGGTTACTTTCTGACAAAAATCAATGAGTATTTATTGACATCCTTTACACGGCGCAAACTCCGATGTCCCCGCCAATGTTTGCACTCCCATCGGCACACATGCATACATACATACATACATACATACATACATACATACATACATACATATGTTGCCATTGTACTTACTTCCATGAAAATGCGTGTTGTGAATAAACCTAGAGGTTAGCCTACAAATCGGAATCAAACTATCAAACTATCAACAATGAACTGAATACTTACAAAATATATGCAAAATATCCGCATATATCTAAACGACATCGCGATATAGCCAAATCGAATATATTGAACTGATTATGAAATATATGCAATTTGTGTAACCTCATCATTCGTCCTTATTATTTGAATAAAGTATTATACTGCCGAAGGACCCAAACGAGAATTGAATAGGCTGTTTGATGTATTCTCTACTCCTGAAGGATTGATTGAAGGACACTACTATATATTCAACATCCACATGTATTATTGTTCAGCGTAGTTTTAACTTGTCAGATTAACAAGTATCTTTTATTGATCTCAATGTGCTGAAGGCATATCCTACAAACTCTGATAGTCCCATCAACAGACGGGTTAATACAATTCTTAAGCAATGCAACAAATAATTAGCTTCATTTATTGGTACGCAATTCTAGTAGATATATTATTGTCTGTCTACCTTCTTAATTTCACCTTTATCAATCACTATAATTCACTTGTCTAATTTTCATTATACATAATAAATTTATGATAATATCTGCTATTAAATCATAAAGAATACTCGTAATTTATGTATAGAAAATATAAATGATTACTTTGGACATTATGAAGTTCAGCCTTAAGGTTTATGCATCTGTTCTGGAGTCGTGTCCGCTCTTCAATCCAGTCCAGTAGTCCACATATTTAATTTGAATGTACGAAATTATTATTTCAATATAAAGGCTATAAAATATTTTTTCAATATTCTTGAAGCTACGAACTGGATTACTTTTATTAATTAAGTGCTATAATTAATTAATATAATTGATTAATATAATAAATTTCAAGCTCTCATACGGATTTGTTGAGCTCAGATTGCTACTTACATGATTTACTCCATCATTAATTCTGTGCAAAGATAATTATAAGTTCTGAGATTTTATTTCAACTATTATTTAAACATAATATAATATAATATAATTAACTGCATTCCCGAAGCTCATGTTATTTAATTGTCCATTTTTATCCATCCTCCCATTGTGTCTGTCTTCCCTCTTATTTATCTATGTAAATGTTTATTTGTTTATTTGCATTGAACGTAACTAAGACTTAACGTAGTAAATACAATATACATCAGACTCGATATTGTTGGGTAAATAAAGGTGAGAAAAGCTGTCTAGGTTCCTGACATCGCCTTCAGGTTCCAATATTAGTTTCATACCTTAAGAACCAAGCTTCCTTCGTTTAGTCCTCTGACTGTTTCTTTTCTCTTTACTCAGTCAATCGAGTATATGAAATCCTTTGCCTTCAAAGTTATTAAACTAGAATATATTTATTTTAATTACATATTATTTATTTCTATTTTATTTCTATTTTATTTCTAATTATTTCTATTTACTGCTCTTTTTAATCTTAATCTGTTTTCGGTTCTTTTTCATTTCTATCCCATTTCTTTTCTAATTTAACTCAATTTTTCTTCTTATATTTTGTAATGTTTTCAATTTATTAATTTTCTAAATATTTCTTCACCCTTTCTAAATCAACCCTATCTTAATATATATATTTTATTTATATTCCATTATTCTAAAATTACATTCTTTCCTTTTACTTTATTTTAATTATTTTCTGATATTTTTTTCTCCTTTCTATTCGGTTAAGAAAAAATTATATATATATATTATATATGTATTATATTACAATTTTTTTTTCAAATTTATTAAATATATTTTTTATCTAAATTTTTAATTCATTTTTGCTTTATAACTATTTATTTCACATTTTTTGATGTTCTTCTATTTATATTCCATTATTTCTATACATATATTTATTTGAAAAGTTACATCTAAATATAAATAAATATAAATAGCTTTTATATATTATAAAATTATTCTATTTCGTACCTACATATATTTTTTTTATTTATTATGAATTTATTTGTTATTTTTCCTTTACTTTTCAAATTATTTACATTTCAATTAATTCCAAATATTTCTATTTGATTTCTGTTCTTCTTTTATTTTATTATTTTTATTGTTTTTCTATTTTAACAGAATGAATAGTTACATTCTTTTTTCTTCTATTTTTATTTCATTACGATTTTAATTTATTTCGACTTATCTTTTTTTATTTATTTTTATTGTAATTAGTTTTTTTTTTTCAATTCAAATTTTCTTCTATTTATTTTTTCAATTATATTCATTATATATATTCCATTCCAACTCTATTTCTATACTTTTTTCTTTTTATTTATTTATTATTATTATTTATTTAATTATTATTTTTATTAATTTTCATTATAAATTATATTATAATATATTATATATATATATAATTTGTTTATATTAATTTTTTATTTTTAATTGTTTGTTTATATTTATTTTCTATTTTTATTTAACCAATATTTTTTTACACTAATTCTAATAATGTTTTATTCTAGTTCTTTTTTATTTGTATTCAACTTTGCTTCTAAATACATATATTTTATATTGCTCCACTTGTGTTGTACTTTTCTTCTAATTCTAATTGAAATTCATTTCTAATTATTTTCCATTTTCATTTTGTTTCTATGTTTTTCTGTTTCTATTTTAATTTTATATTTTTATTTTAAGATATTTTATTATTTGTATAATAAATTATAAATAATTAGAATATAATTTTTACTTTGTGTATTTATTTTATATTTGAATTAAATTTTTTTTAAGGAATCTACTATTTCTCTTATATAGTGAGTTAATCATATCATATCATGTAGAGGGGCGAAGCTCATAGCCAACATCTATGGAAAGTACTGTTACTTTAACCGGACTGAGTCAGCGGGAAGCGAAGGTAAAGAATCATATGTAGTACTTCCGACCGCAACTCCGACAAACGCTTCAATGAGCGTGACCTGTTTATGCCAACAAAGGTCGGGCGCCCGCTCCTCTCACATTCACACCCACCTTCAACTGAATCAGAGATTTGCGCTTGAGGAGGAGTCCACGCTTTTGGTTGATCCAAGACATGTGGTCTCTCCAAAAGAAGCCAAAGGCCCATGCGACGGCGGTACGACAGCTGGGATCACATTTACCCGCGAAATGTGTTGAGAATTCCTGTATGTTGTCGCCGCGGGCGCTTGCCTTAATGTGTGAAACTGTTAATTGGCTGAGCAAACAACGCGTGGTGCCTGCGAGTCGTACTAGTAATCCAAATTTCAGTGGTCGTACGTCTTGAAATCAACAGTCTTGGCGCGGATAGTAATCACGAAAGATCGCTTTGAATAAGTGGACTTCCTTTCTGGGAAAGCCACCCATTCACTCACCCACAGTGAATACATAGTGAATACATAGTGTATTTACCGTACATATAGAGTATATACTAGGTATAAACATTGAGTCATTTGTTTTAGAATCTAGTGTAGAAAATCTCACATCAATCCAAAGAAAACATCGTCCTTTACACTAGGCATTCATATATATTTCAATGCAGTTAACAACTATGAATATGAATATGATGGAAGGTGAACCAAATGTCATGTGGAACTGAAAATAAATATTTGATACTTGAATATAACAGAAATTTAAAAACAATAACAATGAGACAATTCGCTCATTTGCCGTCGGTTAGTCCAATTCAAAATAAATGTCCCTTGAGGGAAGCTATAAGTTCTTGCTTACTTAATTCCTTGTTGGGTTTAAGGCTATATGAATAATGAATACAGATGATACTATTGATTTGTATACGGAATATTTGAATATAAATTGAACTGATTCCGTGTTTGGCCACATTCAACGTGGTTTTCACAACTGAGGTTGTCGTGCTCAGATGGCATTTGTCAGAGTCCAAGGATATCCAATGAATTGAACTCAAGCGGGAACATGTCAGTCACGCACAGTATGCAGGTTGCCGTGAGTAAAGCTATGGTTGCCAAATATTTTGACTATTTGATGTTGCGTTGACCCAGAATCGGGAGCATCGTCACTGTGTCTTCTTACCGCCAATGACGGCAATCTTGAAAGACGAAATAACACTTTACGCCTGATTTGCATTTGCTTGCGACCGAACAAACACACAGGTTTCAGTTTGGCCCAAGGAGACATGATTTATGAGGTGCAATCGATACCACGGACAACAGATTGTACAGCCAACCAACTACGGAAACCAACAACTGGCTCTTTGCATGACTTTGTAAGAGATCTTGGATATTGACACTACTCAAGGATCCATGAAATTAAAGAGGCTACTGTTTTCTATTCGAGTTTACACCGATATCGACAAATTTTCATTAAAGACTCTTTCAAAATGGCATCTGAAATAATGGCTGCAAAAAGCTTTCAACCACCGCTCCTTAGGGTGGGATGGGGATGATGGTGGTGGTGGTGGTGGCGGTGTTACTGAGGTGGCACCGGCCGTTGAGATACTTATGGGGAGAAAATGGAAAACTCGATGTCGCAATAAACATTTATTGCTACTTTGAAAAACTCGATTACAGCCGCTCGCCACACTGAGAGCCCAACGCGCAGCCGCCATTTTATGAACCGCGCCTGTACGCTTGGCACTTATGGCATCATAAGAACGGGGGCCACCGCCACATGGCTTGTCGTTTCCGAGCCTTGAAACCAGTCCGGGCATCTATTAATCTTAAGGCTTGGTAGAACGGAAACGGATTTTGCTAAGTCCAAAGAAGTAGGGATGCACTGGGGGTGATGCGCATATAAGTGCTCGCTTTGACAGCAATTTTATTGATGCTGGCACTTGGGAATTGTATACAATATCCGTTTTTATAACTTTTACGCTGCAATGTGCGTGTACAGCCTCCGCCGGAACAATAAAATAAGCAAATGTTCGTAACTATAAAACTTTATGAGCGCAAGCACCGAAATTGCGTTGAGACATAACAAAGTTTTAAGCAAAAATTCGGTCTCTCAGAATAAGAAATAAAAACTTGTCAAAATTTCTCCCACAACATTTCAAAACAAAATGAACACAAACACTTCATTTCTAATATTTACATCATTTTGGATTTCATTCGCAGTAGTTGGATGTTATTTGGGCTCAGCGTGCAAAGAACGAGCCATCGTTAGGTGCTGTGTCATACTCACCGCCGTCTGCTGCTGGCTTGTCTGGCTGATTACCTTTCTGATGCAGCTTAATCCCTTGATTGGTCCGCGTGCCAATCAAAAAGTAATCTACGGAATGATGTCCTATTGGGATAATTCCAACATAGGAAACGAACAATAATGAAAGATTATATCAACATCTTGAGCGATGCTTGTTTGTGAAGCAGACACTTATAAGTATGTGTTTTATGTATTCAACACATTCCAATTATTAAAAATTTGATATATTTGTGTAAATTAACAAATATTGTTTACTAAGCATGTACAACATATTTTCAAACAATAAAAAATCACACAACTCGGTGATGAAAATTTCACCGCAAGCTGTAACTTATATAAGTCGAGTTGCAAGTTTAATTGCAAGTACTCAAAAAATGTAAATCAGTTATAGTTTTTTGGTTATGTATTGGGTAATTATTAAAAAAATTTTAACATTACACCATAAGCAGAAGACACATTTTTTATAGTGCATAATAGTAGTTTGTCTCTGCATATATAAATATTGTATTAACTGCATTTATTTGCACATACACAATCATATGGATGGTGACGTTGCGGCTGCGGTGATAGTTGCGCCACCTATTGGCTACTTTTACAATACACCAACCTAGGCATCCGAGACACAATCCTAAAAGAGTGAAGGTCACATTTATATTCCAAGAGGTGAATTAAGGAGTGGAATGGTGAGTATAAATTTTAAAAGCACAAAACAACATTGGCTTGGCGGGGTGAAGCCGAACGCAAAAGCAAGAACAACTTATTACATATGCAGAGACAGCTTGTACAACTTGGATAAGTTGTCCCTGCAAAACATCACCATCTGCTCCAACGCAGTCAACTACAAGTAAGTATCCAATAGAGACTTATGTCTATCAATTTATTCCCATATATGAACATATTTAATGTTTTCTTCACTAATTTCAAAGCTGCAGATGGCTGTCATTGCAATGTAGTGCCAATATTTGTATACATTCAAAATATGTTATATATAGCTGTTTCAACAATGGAAATTCATATCATGATCCTAAACTGTTCATAATCAGATTTAAATGATTATTTAAAATTAAAAAGTGGCTCACCTGTTGTCTTCGTCTATTTAAGTGAATCTATTGCGCCGGCAACTGATCTTGAGAAAACTTATTTTGCATAATTTACATTCACTTTTAGGAGAAAAACATGGCCGTATATGATTTCTTGATAGTCTGGGCTCAATTTGCGTTTGTTTATGTCTTGCAGCTCTCGGAGATCGTTGTTATATTTTATATGATAGATGTTATTAAATTATTTTCAAAGTTTTACAAATATGTAAATAATCGCACATTTATTATATTATTTGCGTTTTTATTTATGAAGTACTTATCATTTCCAATTGAATTATAGGCTCTTCTGTTCGTGTCTGCTTGACCGCTGGCAATAGCACGCGCATCTAAGCCAGTGCTCTTATCCATTATATCCTTTTTATTATATATATATTTTTCAAGGTTACAGATATAATACAAATCTTGCTTATTTTGATCTTCAGATACTAGTTTTTAATTATCAGCCCGACAGCAAAGGCAACTAAACGAATAACTTTCCTTTGCAAATTTTTCCGATAGGTACAATTGGTTAAAGGATACTTAAGGGTGTTCCACATTTATAGGAAATACAGTATTCATTACATTTTTTCCCTTCTGAACTGTATGTAGCAGTTACTTAGCAAACATCAACATCGATTTTTACACTGTCGGGGCTCGAGACACCCATACTTCTAAGATGTGTGTTTCAAGTTTATTAGTGTGTTAATTTCTCGGGCAGACAAAAAGACATTCGCTGCTATACGATCGCCGGCCTCGTTAGGCCATCTGCGAGCTGAATAAATATTTTCGTCTTTTTATTTTCTACTTACTCCCCAGATTTTGAGGCTGCTCCTTGATGTTGTTAATTCTTGTTCGAGCTCATCTCAAGGCAAATTATTTTTTAATATTTTCGATTCTTGTATTTTATGCTCAGTGGTTTTATCGCAGTCTTTGCAGTCCAAGTCATCTTACCTTTTTAGATATAAATTTATATTTTATATAAATATATCATACAGTGAAAAATCGAAAATATTAAACATCATTTGACTATAAACAAGCTGTATTCCCAAAAGTTGTAAATTTTATAATTGTCTAGGTAACTTCCATAAATGAAAATAAAAATAAATTAGATAAATACTTGATCAATTGTGAACTTTATTAAAATGTTCAGCACTCAACAATTACAGATTATTTGTACTTAATTTAATAATAATAAAATAATAAAAAATAATAATTAATTTCTCGTTCTGTTGTCCAACACCAAAGTAAAAAATAACTTTATAACTGATTAACACACTTATTGGCATACATAACGGGAGGTTGTTGACCGCTGATCAGTACCTGGAGGAAAGGAATTAAAAACGTTAGAAAAAGTATTATAAATAACAATAATATAATATAACATAATAATATAAGCAATAAAATTAAAATCGTTTCATCATTACTTAAATGAACTTAACTCTTTAGTTTAACTCTTAAGAAAAACAAAAACGAGAGATGATTAGAATATTAATAGCTGATACAATGTTAAGAGCTAGATCTATGGGTCAATAACAAATAATTGAAAATAACTCATAGTCATAATTGAATAAAATAAAGTTATAAAATTTTTGGCGCGTGTCTTACAGATTTTGGGTTGAAACTCTTCAATATTTTGAGTTCTTTGTTACCTATAATAGTTGGCTTTAAATGGTCCAGCCTTGCTCAAGCCAAGAAACTTTGCTTGCTGATCGGTCAGCTCGGTTAAGTGCGCATCAAATGTGGGAAGGTGCAAGCTGGCAACATACTCATCTAGATATATATAAAGAGATCAGTAATTGGCATATTTTAATTCATATTAAGGACACTTTAGTTGCTTGACTTACCCATCTTTTTTGGCAGTAAATAGACGTCCGATTTGTAGCGCCCCGAAAATGAGAAGAGTTCTATAAGGGCCAGTACCTGGGTGGATGAAGCCACGGAGACAACAAATGATGATATGGTGGAACAAGCGAGATTAACTAGGCGGCCCTCCGCAAGCAGGAGAATTGTCTTGCCATCAGGCCAAGTTATATGGTCGACCTGCGACCGCACATGCTCCCAGGTCAGTTCCGGAGTATGTAGGCTGCTAACATCGATTTCGGAGCAGGAATGACCCATGTTACAAACAATGCAACCATTTTTCATGCGATTCATGTGATCGCGGGTGACGATGTTCTTGTTACCGGTGGCGGTGATAACTATATCGACGATGCGAACGACTTCAGTAAGACGTACCACCCGATATCCGCTCATGGCTGCTTGAAGTGCACAGATTGGATCCACCTCTGTGATATATACAATGCAGCCCTGTCCTCGTAAGGCTTCGGCACATCCCTTGCCGACGTCGCCGTACCCACAAACAACAACTTGTTTACCTCCAAACATGATGTCCGTCGTACGCTTTAAGCTAAAACATGAAAATAATAATAATAATAATAAGTATTTACATAAATTTTGCTACAAAAAATATTCAAATACCTGTCCAAAATGGAGTCACGGCAGTTATAGTAAGTATCGAACTTGTTTTTCGTAACTGAATCGTTCACATTGATTGCTGGCACAGAAAGTTTGCCGGCTTTTGACATCTTCAATGAAGCGGAGATCGAAATACATGAGAATAAGCATTTCTTTAAGTTGTGTGATGACAAACCTGGTATAACCTATGGACGCCTGTCGAGCTCTCCTCCACAATGCCTTTTATCGATTTAAAATACTCTGGATACTTTTTAAGCATAAAGTGGGTGGCGTCCCCCCCATCGTCTAAGATCATATTTGGTTGCCAGCCTTCCTTATAAATACACCTGTCCACGCACCACCAGAATTCCTCCTCTGTCTCTCCACGCCATGCGAAAATGGAAACTCCGCTCTCTGCCAAAGCCGCCGCTACTGCGTTTTGCGTTGAAAATATATTACAAGCAGCCCAGCGAACGGAAGCTCCCAAATGAACCAGTGTCTCAATAAGAACTGCGGTCTGTGCGTTCACGTGAGTACAACCCACAATATTGGCGTTCCTCAGAGGCTTGTCAGTGCTGGCGCGTTTACGCAGTGCCATGATTCCTGGCATCTCTTGCTCTGCGATTTCTATTTCTCGTCTTCCGAACGCAGCCTTGCCAATGTGTCGTACGCAAAAGTCGGAGCTGTCACTGGAGTTTCTCTGTTGAATGTCTTTTGGCGAAATCGCATCTTCGTCCGAAGTTTCTGTGAAACATGCTGCAAGTCAAAAGAAATTAGAGCATGACAATAGTTTATTATGGAGCAGTAGTTCTTTGGGGACAACTTACTTGAGCTTAAGGAACAGGTGGACACATCGGAAAACCGTCGAGCCTGGATGCTAGACTTCTTTACTGCCGTCTAATGAATAAGAATAGTATTACCAGCATTTAGTGTCAATCTAGAGGCATCAAATTTTGTCGGACCCTGAAATTTCTTTCTATAAGTAATAAGTTACTTACGAATTTCTAAGTAACTTGTGTTTTAAGCTAAAAACGACAGGTCAGTCTTTGATTTACATTCGTTTTGGTGATGGAAAGGCGTACTCCCAAAAAATGTTAATAGGCTACGGCGATAATTTTTAGAGCCAATTGACGCCACAGATGCGCAAATTGAATGGAAATTCGTAATCTTATTGAATCACATGCTCATATTTAAATAAATAAAATTAATGGACTTCCCATACAGGTACCTTCAGTACTTGTGGTTATTCCCATACCCCTAATAAATAATTAACACAAATGCCTATTGACGGACTGAGGAACTGGATGACTGGGGGACTGGGGAACTGAGGGACTGACGGATTGATGAATTGATAGATTGATGGATTGATGGAACCACTGCTTTATATCAATCCTATATTGGCGGCGATTAAAAGGGCTGTTTATTTTATACCTGAAATCCTCACGTGCCACGTGTTTAAGGCAGTGAAATTGTTTAAATGACCGAACTGAGAAATACTTTTACCAGAGGAAACACTTTAAGATTATTCTTCGAGTGGAGCTCCTCTGTGCTGTTTGTTGTACTTTACCTTATCAGCCAAGCTTAAGTCGGCTAAAGTTGTCTCTGGCATTTTATTCGCACTCATCCTGTAACGAGATCTTAGATTTATAAATAATCAAATAACTCTCATTATTCAATTTAACGACCTTCGTCTACGTACGTGTGACTAATGTACAAACAGGTTCTCTGTTTGAGGTGTTTCAAGTTCAAAATATGTTACTCTGTGCGTGTTGTCTATGCAGCGGCAACTGAACGCACTTAAAAGGTCGAAGATTATTCCGATAAAGTCAAGCGATTAGAAGTTTTCTATGCTGTCAAGTTATGTTTTCTTTCCGTCTCTGTTTTGATCTCTGCCTTCGTCTGGGTCACAAACTTCTACGTCACTCTTGCTGCTCTACTTCTTCAGATATACTCGTTTCAGAACCGATCAAATACCCGCGACACTTTCGTGCGTACTCGGGCAACTCAAGCAACAAACTGATTTACATTAACTGATACTGGTTATGTTTACGGCAACTGAGCGATCGTATAAATATAAAGAAAAGATACAAAATACGAAATACGAAAAACGAAATACAAAATACAAAACACTAAATACAAACAAGAACAAAACTGCGAGTGCAGCTGTTGCTGGTCAGCCACGAAAATCACTCACATAAACCTAAAACGACAAAAGCTCACATCTTATCTCTTGCCTGGTTAGTACTCCTATCGCTCTCTTTCACTGTAGCTGTGTTTCCTCTCCATGGAGCTTGTTCTTACTTTCGCATATTTTCAAAAAGAACCTCCGTTCTCTGTTCTTTCTACTTTTGCTTTTTACTGCTCGCGAATCCTCTCTCTCTCTCCCTCTCTCTCTTTCACTCTTTGTTTAAATTTTATTCTCCATCAATTGGGGGTTTGACGTAAATGATAGATTTCAAATAAAAAAAAAAAACAGGATTTTGAAGGTTTCCTTTGCGATTTTCAAAATCTTGAATTTTTACACTGAAAACAAAAATATATTCACGTAAACGATAAAATATAACTTGAATATATTATATAATACCACATTATATTATTTTAAATAATATTATATTTTTAAGGAAATGTCATATAGTTAAAAATTATAAAACTTTTGTTAAATAGATATTCACTGCTTTATTTAAACTTAAATAGTTACATAGCCTAGTAATAACAATAACTACAATAATTTTATTATCTACAATATATAAGCCTGTGTAACTTTAATTTCTTGCTTAAATTTAAGTTATTCAATTTTACAGGACTCTTCATGGAATAATTACTTGCAGCCTCATTGGATTGAGATTCTGGGGGTTGAACGTTCGCAAATTTACTACGTGTCGTTCCGCCATTTTAGTATCTTATGTCCAATGAGTCAACTGCAAAGCATTTTAATTTCGCCCTATGTACCTTTTAGCATGTCCATAAAAGAAGAAATTTTATATAGGGCCAGTAATGAATCAACCACCACTAACTGCCGCATTTATTATCTCTGCTGCTCTTGGGGGTGCTGCATAGTCACTGGATGTTGCCTCTGACAACGCGCTCTAAGGCTTACTAGGAAATGATGGAAAATGTCAAATGTCAACTTTTTAAGCGGCTTTATTCGCCACAATATTTTGCTTCCACAGTTTATTGCACACAAACGTACAGTTTTCCACAGAATTTTCCTAACTAAATGGAATCATCTTTCGAAAAATATTCTTCGATTAAAATTGGCAGTGATTTACAAAACACCATAATAACCCTAACCTTACATATTTTTATTATTCAGCTACTGTTGGGTATAAACATTGGTTTCTTGTTTATGGCCTACTTGCAAATCAAATTTAAATACATATAACATTATATATTATTATTGTATTAAAATTTATATAAATATATTTATTTATCTATTTAATTATGTATTTAATCAATTTTAATCACTATCACTAATCACAATCTATCACTAAGTAATTCTTTTTTTATTTTTGTTTTCCTACTTAATCTTGTAAGTTTTCTTGAATACTCTGCGAAGTTTGGAAAAAATCTTCTGTAATAATTGCATATTGCGATAAATCATTTGATGTCATCAGCTTTCCCTAGAATTGGGTAATTTTTAACCTGGGCAAGGACTTCATTTCCAAAGAATGATCTTTTATCGGATTGTAATTTAAGGTTCCCCATTCTTAAGATTGGACAGCATGTGTTGCCTGGAACGTGCGGGGTCAACAAAATCATCCGTGTATAGAAAAACTTGAGAAGGTTAAAGACTTGAAAATGTTAGGATCATCTTTCTCTGAGAAGATTTTGGGGCTATTCTATGACCATAGGATAATCTTTTGAATCTGTTTGCTCCATTATGGGCAGTAATGGATGGTTAATCTCTTGAAAAATAGTTAGCTTTGCCTTTGGACCTTTGGTTTAATATGCCGTCTATATGTGGCAAACGAAATTTATCTGTAATGAGTTTTTTATTTATGACTCGAACATCCACTACAATCCTCCATCTGGAAAAATGTTCTTAAGTACTAGTAGCATAGGACTATTGTATGCTAATACGGAAACAGTTCTATTTGATCATGATTCGGTTATTTGTCAATTAGCTTACTTATTTCTCCTTTTTCTGAATAAGGTACAGAAATATTCCACGTGGGCTCATCATCTGATAATCTAATTTTTTTTTTTATAAAAATTATTGATTAATTTGGTTCTGTTTCTAATGCAAAAATATCTATGTATTCAAAACAGAGGATATCTAATTTATCTGCAATAATTTTGGGAACATTTTATAGTAACTCATTAAGATTTGTTTCCTCGTCCTCAGAATACTGTAAAGTTTTTTAAAATTTTGAATCTATAGGTTCTGAATTATTTTGATTACATTTTCATTACTTGCATTCTTCATTACTTGCCACACCTTCTTCTTTGGAATGAATAATTTCTTGATTTGAAATGATAGTTCCATTATAATCAGTCAACTTCCAATCGTGATTGAATGCTTATTGTGTTCAAATTTACCTGATCTCGCATCGGAACTAATCGGGTAGTCTTAGAAAAAACCACTCTTTGTAAATTTAAAAGTCTAAAATGCATCTATACTCTTCATTAAATGATGTTATTGGATGTATCTCTTGTTGAAACGTAACTCTTTACTAACTAAATGTTTTGCCATGATAGGATTTCTTTCAGACTTGGATATAGCATCACTCATGTTTGAAAAGTTTCCTCCTTTTATAATACGATATTAAACGGTTAGCACATTTTCAATGTCACCTTTTTTAATTTTTTGATTAAATTTTCTATTTGCTGATAAAAGTCAATTACAGACTTTCTGTCTTGCTGTATATTATTATTATTTGATTATAGCTTGGAGAACTTTCACCGATTCTCCTATGCATTTTTCAGTTAACTTATCTTTTATTTGCTGTATTGCTGATTCGTTTTCAATATAGTTTCGGGAGGATCCCTTCAGTTTTGCAAAAACTATTGCTTGAAGCAAGCTAAGCGAACTCTGATTTTTTCGCAGATTGTGTGCTTGGTCATCAAAATCAATGACAATGGAGGTTGCAAAGAGGACAAAGAGGAATTTTTATTTTTACTAATAGACTGATTGGGAGTATTGAAAGCTTCTTTGCTTTCGGTGTCGGACACCGAAATTCTTTTTCTAAATGTACTAAAGTTACTATATTAAACTAGGGTGTAATTGAGAAACGTTGATAATTATTGAATTTTTTTTTAAAATTAAATTATAATTATTTATTAAGAAGCAAAATGTCTAAACGCAGTATAGATTTCTTTTCCTCGTATAAAATGTCTACTGTCTTACGGCTGCCAATTGAAAGGAGTCATTTTCATCTTATTTTCGATGGAGAGCTGTGGCCAATTTAAACGCTGCTTATTCGAAGTCGACTTTTGCAGAAAATGGCGACCGAACCTAACTGTAATTTGTAGGCAAAGTACTGTCGCCCTTGTTGTTTTCATAGCTGCCTTGGAAGAAACCCTTAACTGTAAACTAAAGGACAATGTCTTGCTGAAAACGACGACCGAATGTAACTGTAATTGTCAGGCAGTAATAATACATACCGCCAAAATATTCATATATTAATTGTTAACTATTACTGAGCTTTATACAATTTTATTAACATTAAGGGTTTTGTGTTTATAACCTTAAATTCGATATTGCAGGATGTAACATGTTATTTTTATATAAAGTAATGATTTTTTATATTTGCACTATTGCAATTGTGTTTATTTCATTTCTTTATTTGGCCTCCTCTCTGTTATTTATTTTATTTTCCTTGTATATCCTAATGCCTGTTGATATACAGTTTATCAAACAATTCTCTGCCAAAAAAAAACTCACGAAGTTTCGTATTTATTGCCTTATTCTGGACAAATATTTGTGCTTCTTACATTTCGGACAGTTATTTAGCAATTTCACCTTTACTATGGTTTTAATTGAACTAAGTTTTCACTAACTCGCTTTTCTGGCATGTTAACAATGGATTTCTTGCACAGATGTCAAAATGTCCAACTATTGCCTTCGATTAAAATCAATGCACAAGACCGTAAACAAAGACGAAGTAAAGGAAATTCCAAGTAATTTAGTACCGTTAATCCTTTCGCATTCCGTTTTTGGTCTGTGCTTACCTTTTGCAAGCAATTACATGACAGACTAAAAATGTTGGAATTCTCGTTTTTCTTTAATTTAACTATTGCCTAAGACTCTCAAGAATTTGTTTATGGTATTAAATAATAGTAGTTATGTAAAAACATAATAAAAAAAAGTATTTTTTATGTTTATAATCATTGGCGAAATAAGACAACAATACGAAGTTTTGTAGTTTGTATATATGACATATGTACGTATATTTGTATATATGACAGCATGGGTAGCTTTATGCTTAGACTACAATAACTTAAATAGCATATGTATGGTTAATTTATAAAAATTCTTTTTATTTATTTCAGTAATCAAACGTCATTTTATGAACTATCAGAATGTTACCTTAAAATGCGTTAATGCCCAGAGCATCAAACAACACATTTTAAGTTGCATGGTGCCTATCCAAGATACATACTAAGTTGTCTATGCTGTGTACTTGAGCTTCAGCTTTATCTTTACCGCTCATTTTACACAATTACTTATATACAGAGCCAATCTCAGGATTAATTATTTATTAACAAAATGCATAAGTTCCATCTGCTACTTTTGAATTTAATTCATTTTGAGTTGACCGATATGCCCATACCGGCCTGCCAGGAGTCGAAGTAGAGAAAAGAGTTTAGACAACACAAAACTCTTGTCTACTGGTAAAATTCGATTATAATAAAGGTTATATAGAACTGTTTCAAGGCAAGGAAATAAGCAGTAAGCAGACCGGTAGCCATGTCCTTTACTTGCCGCGTATAAGAAATTGTAGTCGAGATGGGCAAAGGGACTCATGTCTTCCCACATTAAAGATATCGTTGATTTCTAAATATATCAAAGAAGTTTCAAGGAACCCAGGAGTCTTATGCTCAAAATTGTTTCAGAAGTCAGTTCTGGCAGCAGGACACTTTTTGTGACCCCGCTATAAGTTGATTCAGCGTATTAGAGTTTCGTCTTTGCTACGGACACTCGTAGTTTCTTAGCGGTTAGCCCTGGCATATATATACCTTGCCTGAGCAAGATTTCGACTGAACCTCATTTAAGGTTTTTGCTACAGCTGTTATTGCAAAGTAATCAGTAAAGCAACTTGCAACGTTGAGTCTACTATTGCTTTATATATTCAATCATAAATAATGTGCCATAGTGTAGATTCAAGTACAGATCCCTGTCAGACTTGGTCAGATACTAAGAAGTTTTAAGGGTGGGCTCAGGGAGCACAGGGTCCCTAAGGTATCAGCAACCTTGATTCTACTAAGGCGTTCGTCGTGACAAGGATTACCACGTTACTATAATTTTTGGGTACTGCTAACGCATTATTGCTTTATTTAAAATTTTTATTGGCGAAGGCACTTATCTCAGTGACCGATCCAGATATTTTTTTTCCCCGGCTGTAAATTAGCATGAAAAATGTGTTCCAGAGGCTATTTGTTGTATCAATGTTCTTTGTATGTTTGTGATCCCATCAGGCGCTCCCAATGGCTTTAGTTTACTACCCACAAATGTAAAAGTGGTCCTGCTTACTATACCAGATAACATTAAATATAGACCTTATTTATTTGTAGTCTTCGCTTGTTGCAGTGCGATGTTTTGTCGGGCACTTGCCAAATCGCACTAAACGATATACCAGTTCAATTCGAATACTAAAATTGTAAACAAGCAACCGGGCTTTTACATGATTGCTATGTTTCAGGATAGTGGTTAGTACGATGTTGGTCATCTGCTCCCTACTAATTATATAGTTTCCCAATAGAATCATCCGCCTTTTTTTACATTTTCGATAAGGCGGCATCTGGTTGGTGCTTTTGGAGTTAATTTATAAATTAAATGGGCGTTGAATGGGGGCTTACCAGTCCCAGTGCTTTATGGCGAAAACAGGGAACCCTTTTATTTTGAGAAGGGAGTCTGTGGTACCACATACGTCTGACAGCAGAAAGACGTCACATCCATTTTGGATTGTTGGGCACACATGCTGGTCGTCTTGGATGCACATCGCAATGCCCGAAGCTCTTTGGTTTCTGACTTATTAGACATTGCTTTCCACAGCAAAAAACCAAGTTCATGTGGATGGGGTACACTTTTCCATTCCCGGTAATACATACTTCTAAGCCAGTAGGCACATGGTCAGCGAGGTTAACGAGCAATGATCCGAATATTACGGAAAAACAAGTTGCGAAAAGTGTGAAGTAGCTCCAACAGAAAGAAGAAATGAGAAGAGATGCAATTTGCACTCCGTCTGTTCAGGAGTTTCAGAAGGTTCTAAGTAACAATTTTTTTTCCGAGGTGGAACTAAAGTTCCTGTCGGCAGTGCCCGTGTTTTGCCTGGTATTCATTGTGGACCTATCTCATTTGATTTAAAAAAAAGGTGTCAGCAAGTAGACTCTGCTTTCAAGTTGCAGAGCATAGCTTTTCGATTTTTGGTGTGCATAGAAGATTCACCTAGCGTTAAACGAGCTCTATAAGTCGGTCGGTAACGTCTCTATACATTACATCTGACCGCTATTGTAGGGAGATACGTACGATAAAAAATTTTAATTGACCATCGGCTGTCAAAAGACCCTTTGATGGAACTTTTTCCAACCCAGCCAAGAACTCCACGCACGTGCTATAATTATACTTCCGATGTTTGTAACGCAACGTTCACCACCCACCAATTGTAGCCATACACAAAAGTCTCTTACAAATAACAAGGAAACAGTTTTTACATTAGTATTTACAAATTATATAGACACCTTAAATTAAACATGTTTTATATACAAAATCCTGCTTAATACCGTCAACTACAATGGCACGCATTGTTAACTTTTAAAGTGAACCAGCCTTTTCCATAAAGTACCAAGGCAGGAATACCGATGCAGCGACAATGGCGATACATGTGGCACAAAGAGCAACAGTTGACGTTATATTAGTTATTGAAAAGTTATTGTCCTTACAACTAAACTCTTCGTTAGGATGCTTTTCAAATTCTAATACTTCAACGTCGAACCTAAACCGAACTTTTGACGAAGGCGACTCCTTCCGCCAGACTAAGTGACCTGAAGATTCCCGACGTTCTAGGCTCCATTTGGGATCGTGAACTACAAAAGTAAGAAATTTTCAATAATAAATTTAATATAACGTAAAAAATGTAATGTAATGTAAAAATATTTTTATTATAAGGTATATTCGCCATATTTTCTTTTGACATTACTTCTTAGAGCCATATTATCAACTTTTTTTGTTCTAAATGTTATATATTAATCTATATATTTATATATTTATATATTTATATATTTATATATTTATATATTTATATATTTATATATTTATATATTTATATATTTATATATTTATATATTTATATATTTATATATTTATATATTTATATATTTATATATTTATATATTTATATATTTATATATTTATATATTTATATATTTATATATTTATATATTTATATATTTATATATTTATATATTTATATATTTATATATTTATATATTTATATATTTATATATTTATATATTTATATATTTATATATTTATATATTTATATATTTATATATTTATATATTTATATATTTATATATTTATATATTTATATATTTATATATTTATATATTTATATATTTATATATTTATATATTTATATATTTATATATTTATATATTTATATATTTATATATTTATATATTTATATATTTATATATTTATATATTTATATATTTATATATTTATATATTTATATATTTATATATTTATATATTTATATATTTATATATTTATATATTTATATATTTATATATTTATATATTTATATATTTATATATTTATATATTTATATATTTATATATTTATATATTTATATATTTATATATTTATATATTTATATATTTATATATTTATATATTTATATATTTATATATTTATATATTTATATATTTATATATTTATATATTTATATATTTATATATTTATATATTTATATATTTATATATTTATATATTTATATATTTATATATTTATATATTTATATATTTATATATTTATATATTTATATATTTATATATTTATATATTTATATATTTATATTTAGTTGTTTTTTATAATTTCTAATAATTACCTGATCCTGTCATTGTGCTTGTTAAGATTCTGGAATGAAATTAAATTATTCAGTTCATTAATACGTAGGTAACAATTTTAATGAATTAAATTTTTGCGATCATGATGTTAAGGGTTATCAATCGAATTTTCTTACATACTATACTATTCACATTCTTACATAAATTAACCAATAATTTACACATGTCTTTACAATTTTACAGAGCATACATACATATACATACATTGATTATCATTAATTATACACTCGGGGCAAACAGCTGCGCTTAAAGACGAAAATCAGCAATAAAACGCGTGGCAGTTAATTATACAAAAAAATACTCTACGTTACGAATAAAAAATATAAATAAATATTTAACTACAAATAAAATAATTATGAAATAATTTTATATACTAGCTAAACCCACAAACGTTGTTTCCCATACATATTATTTCTACTTAATATTTTTGCTGGAAAAAATCCAACTCTATAAATGTGGGGATCTACTTGTTAAGAGATATGTATATACATATAAATATATGTGTATACATATGTATTTGCTTTACATTTTTTATATCTTTCTGTTCCTTTCGGAATTTCATTTCATACGCAGTATTTCTGTACTTCCGCGTCATCATTGACAAAGCCGAAAAATCTCTGTGCCTGTCAGGTTTTATACACATGTTTATAAGTTTTAATTTATTTTAATTAGTTTTTTTAAAAAGGATTAATAAATATTTACAGCAAATAAGAAAAAGCATGTTCAATTTAAATTTTAGTTAATTCGCCAATCCAATCATGTCTCTTTTTACATTTGTGATGACAAATCACTAAGCCCATTAAACTAACATAATTAGACTAACATAATAGATTAAGATTTAAGGGAAACATAATGGGCGTAAAGCAAGTTTGTTAATATTGTACGTTCTCTAATTGAGAACAATAATTTTATAAAGATATTAAAAAACCTATATTAAATAAACCTACACATCATTTCCGCGCACAATGAACTAAATAATCGCAAAGCTACGTGCAGAAACGAAGTTTCCTGGAAACCACAAGTCTATTTATAATCTATGTTACTAAATTAAACACTTCAAAATAAAATTTGGTCACGTCTGAGTTTGGATATTGATCAATAAATATAAAAATGTGTATTAATAATTATGGATTAATAAAAAATTAAAAGTGACATATTAAGTTATTGTGCCTAGAACAGGTTTATTTTAATACACATTTAATTAAAAGTGTCTTAATTATAATCTATTTCAATTGGATACAGCAAAATATGTATATTTCCCTTTCCTTTATCCCTATAATGGCAATTAAGTATTAGCAAAGCCATCAATATTTTAAAGTGATTTGTTATTGTTTATTTATAGTTTATTTACTACATACAGTCCATGATAAATAAATATTATCGGTTATGTAACAAAACAAATTTATCCGAAGGGTATTTTGAATTCGGACAAGTAACTCGTGCGTGTAGAATAACAATGAACTTTGAGCCATGTGCTTTAAACAACGCATTTTTAAAATATGGACATACATACTGAACATGTAAATATAAGTATGAACGCATGCATGCATGTATTTAAGTCCAAGCAGATAATTGTGCAATGGTTGTGTGAAGTTTTTGTCAATGCTTGTATGTGTCTGTAAATCAATAATTTGTGTAGTTTTTAGAAATATTTTTATAAATAGGCTTACTCATATTTCAAATTTTTCTTCACTTAAATAATTATGATTTGTTTTCCATATAATATTACAAAACGAGCTTAATATGAAATATTTTCAGTTGTACTTGTACTTTAATTAATAAATTTACTCAAACGAATTTATAGTCTTATCAGTTAATTTTTGCAGCTACCCCCAAGTTTTAACACAAACAAACAGAACAACATTTATGTCAATGGGAGCGTGCAGTTATTGAAGAGAAACAAATGAACTGAATATACATATATTTACATACACACAAAGGTATGTTGAATATGTGGTTGTGTATCTACTACAAGCAAAATAGCTAGTGGTAAAAAGAGCTCTATGTAGAAACAAGTTGGAGAGATAAGCTTTTTAATGTGTACACTCACGTATACAACATTTGAGCTTGATTGATGTGCACAGTAACGAAAAAAACACAAAATTCCATACACTCTACAAAAGTTCGAATAACCTTAGTCAAAACACACACATATACGTTTTCATGCATGAAAATAGTGCGATGAAATCGTGCGACTATTACGATATGTTAATTGAATCACACCGAGGTAACTGTTCTAAATATATGCGTAACTTTGTAACAGTGCTGTTTTAAAATATTTATAAGAATGAAATAGTTTAATTTAATTATTGATTAATTAATTTTGAAATGTATGTACGTGTGTCGTATTGTGTGATGTATTTACATTTAACGTGTTTGTTCAAGAAACAAACAAGAAATCAAAGACCAGCCAAACAGTGCTTATCATTTACGTTACACTCGCGCACACACAGACGCATTCATCCGATTGGGGCAATTGGCGAATGACCCGCAAAAGTCGATCTTGAACCTTTAAAATTTAGCGTCAAAGAGTACTATTTATATGGCGGACCCTACTATCGAGGCCTAAGCGCACAAACAGACTGCCGCTGTCTAATTCGATTGTGTCTCTAGCAACTAGCCTAGACTAGCAACAACCCACATTTGCTGTTTTTAAGCGAGCGCAGAGAGCAAAATCTCAAAACACTCTGTTTGGAGGCTCGACTGGTTGGCATACGCTGAGCAACTTTAACGTCTTGTATTGTTGACGTATCATTTTCGATTTTAAGTGAATTAATTGACAAACAACCTGGTTAGCAATCTCTGTATTATATTGATTCTTTCAAAATGTATTCTTCGTTATATGCATTTTTTGTTTTTTTGCTTATAATCATGTTGTTGATTTGTTACTAATAATGATAAATAATACACTAAATAGCGTGATATATTCAACCAGTAAAGTCGTCAAAAAGAAATTATATTTTAGTCCTTAAAACCTGAAATTACTTATTTAAAAAATTGAATGGGGTTTGTCCTAAATTGAGAGCACGATATGAGCTGAGTTATTTCTTGATCTTAGTCCACTGATTAGATTTTTAGACCAATTTTTAAATTTAACTTTGATCCGTCATTACCTTTTTAAGTACTCGGTGCAGTGACGTGGTGCAACGGGGTTTTTTGGTCAAACCCGTTTACGTTTGGTAGGACCGTTTATTGAAGTGCGTTTCTGACTGACCGTTTCTTACATGCACTTTCTGGCATGCCATTTTTGTCAAGATGTTTCGGCAGGCCGCGTCTGGCAACACTGTTACACAAGTTTTTCTTCTTTACCTTTGTTTTTTAACTAACAATTGATTCTTATTATGATTTAATATATTTACTTATTGTCAGATCAGATGAAATCAATTAAAAAACAACTACATGCGTTCATATATACGCACTGGTAGTTAAATTTATCTACTTAAAAATGTATTTCAAAGTTCTTTAAATATAAAACCGAATTTATAATTTTTAGTATAAAACAAAATTTGTATATGTTTTCTTAGATAAATCAATAAGACGAATGGGAAATAAAAATCAACATTAGCTTCTTGTGTTAATTGGTTACCACATTTTATGCCCCTCGACATTTTAATTATACTTTAATTATATTTAATTAATTTAATATTTGGGCCAAACACTTAGAAATATTTATATTAATAAATTGAGGTTTGAAAGGTTAAATTGTTCGACAAGTACTTAAAATTATATTAAAATGAAAAAACCAAGAATCTCTTTGAAGCATGGTTTTCTATTTTACATTTGATAATTTTTGATTTATCACATTTGCTAACAGTTAGCAGTTATGTATCATTTATCTATCATATCATATATATATATATAGGTCATATATAATATAAATAAAGTTTTTATTGACTTTTTTGTCGAAAACAGTTAATATAATTTCATGTACTATTTGCAGCATTTTTCACTTATTCTCAAAATTAAAGGGTATTTGAAATTCTTGAACATTAAAAGTAACTACTTCTATTGCTTCGTGGTAAAGATAAAATTTTACAGTTTCTGCTGTACGTTTGAATATTTACAGGGACGTAAAAGAAAAAAATAATAATAAAGTTAATTTAAAAATGTTGTATAATATTATTTATTGCTCGTTGGATTTGAGTGGGATTTTACATTATTTTATTCCTAATTGTATAATGTAAATATTTGTCACTGTATTTTATAACGGAAATTAACCTAAGGATTATGCTTATCTTAAATCAAAATTTAAACATTAAATAAGTATATGCAAGGGTGTAATACGTTTCAATCAGCCCTTGTTTATTTACAGAGAGTTGTATATGTGTTAGTTCACATACACTTGACTATAAGAATTTTCCAACTTTTAATCTTTGCTTTGTTACTCTTATCGCTGACTTCCAGCAGCTCTCAATTATCTCCTCAGTCTGCATCAAGCACTGCAACCGAAATAAGTCAAGCGGTTATGTTCTTGATGATTGCATTGTATTATTATTAAATAAGAATTTTATAGAATACGTATGTTATGTGATTTGGAAGTTATGTCAGAAGAATCAACATCTGGACGTTCGCAATCAGAAGACTTTTTTGGGTAATCCCTTTCAACATTGGTCTCCGTATTTTAATATAACATTTATTTTACACAGCAGCAATTGTCATTTCCAAGAGGTGCTTAAGACGTGCGCCAACATTCCGTCGGTTGAATCATTATGTCCGTTACCGTCTGTTAACGACAATCATAACTTCGATTACTTTGCAACGGCATCAGCTAAGAAGATGATAACACCAAATTTCTACTCGTTAAGTGGTTTCACATGGAACAGCAGTTGTGCAAGCGAAGATGCCGTCACGGACATTGCAGTTGAAGAAAATAACCGGATATCTTTAGCCTACGAAAACCTGTGCACAATTCCACGACGACTAGCGGATAAATTTGCTGCTCAGATTAAAATTCTTGATCTGAGCTACAACAACTTTCGAAATCTTAAATTTCTCTCTTTTTTTGAGGACTTACATACACTTATTTTGGATCGCAACTACAACCTTGACGTTAACACACTACCCTTCATGCCCAGCTTAAATATTTTGTGGTAATTAACAAAAAAATATTTCAATCTTAAAAATTACTAATTCTTTTCCATATACATGAAGGATAAACAACTGTGATATCTGCAACATAACTGATTGGATTCATCGAATCGAACGCCAATGTCCGGCGCTCACAGATTTTTCTTGCATGGGTAACCCTGGGATTCAGACGGTCTTTGAAAGCTATGACCAGAACACACAAGCTTCCAGTGCTATTGAGTACATACTGAAAGTACTTCCAAATCTAAAATATCTAGACGGTGTTTCTCGCTGTACACTCAACACGAGAAGTCGAAACTATGACACTGGAAACGAAATTCACATTCCTTCATCATCATGTACCTCAATGGACGGAAAAGATATGGAATCATCCAATACAACCGACAATTTAAATATAGAAAAAAATGTTAGGTCGCCTTTGTTTGGCCTTAAAGAACTTTTTCGTCCCAAATCAAGCAAAATAATGCACAAGTCGAGTGGTAATCAGTTATTAACAAAAATAAACTAAAGTATCAGCTAAATACAACAGTATTTACTGTGGGAGAAGCTGTGATTTACTTTGTCAAACGCATTCTTATCAATGCTGCTTAGAGGCAGCTGTCATGCATACGCTAGGAGTCCATTGCCCTATTCGACACAAACAGACCCACTCGCTTGTGTACATATATGTATCTGTATCTATCAAAATGTAGGTGAGGGAACTCAGAACAATCATTTTTTTTTTTTTATGTAAAGACTAGAACGAGTAGCACACAATGGAATGCAATTACTAACCGTCGAATCAACTATTATAATTTTTTTTATTCCTTCATTGAGTCTATTAAAATGTTCAGTCTAAAAATAACCTTATATATTTCTTTACTTTATTGCACGACTTTGTTATTATACAAAAAATTTAAGAACAAAAAAAAACGGAAAATTGTAAAGTTGACACTCATTAATTTTAAACTCTTAAATAACGACAAACAAATTTTAAAATTTCTTTTATTATTTATTTTTAATCGGCTGAGTTATGCATCTGTATAATTACGATGATTTTATAAGTTTAGCATGTTCCCTCATATAAATTTAATCAGGGTTATTCTAAAGTACACATTTAACAGAATTACGCACTTAACAGATACTGTAATAACTTCATTAAAAGCAGGAAATCCATTTGCTCGCACGCATATTTATGATGTTTGGAAAAATTTTGGTTTTAAAAGGTATTGCACCTACATTAACACTGTCAGCGACATGTGTTGATCAATTAGACTTGATTTCCAGATTGTTAAAGGCATGATCTAGAGATGCAATCCACTTGTCGTTGTTACTGATTGATGAACGATTTACAGTGTGTGCTGAAGCTTGGTCCAAAGCCCACTGAGCCAACTTCTGCGACTCCTTGCGCTTTACACTTAATGCCTTAGAATTAGCAAAAAAGCTGCAACATAAGTAAATTCCGTACAGTGCACGCAAATTGTGGGGATTTAGCTTTAGTGCCTGCGAGTAGTACGTGCGAGCTGTTTCAATATTTTCCATGCCCCCCTGAAAAAATTTAATTGTTTGGAAGTTTTAAGAAATAAGACTACAATATAACACTTTACCATCGTGTAACGAATGTCAGCCAGTCGCTGGTGTATTAGGTGGCTGTGAGGGTTATGCAGCAAGACTTCTTCCATGCAAAATGCTGCTTTTCCGTACTCACCCTCGCTTAAGTACATATTGCACAGCTCCTGCCATGCTTCCTGGTCGGACATAAATCTAAAATATATATAAAAAACTACAATTAACAGCTAATGGTTGCAAAAATATCATACTTTTTCAAATAGGAGTTTAATTCCTTTATGGCATCTAAACGTAATCCACGCGCTTTCATGATAGCTATTTTTCTTTTTCTCGGTGCCGCGTTTGTTTCGTCTTTCTCAATAATAGCATCTAAAACTTCGTTAGCCGCGTCATATTGTTCAAGAGCTTCCAGACGCATTGCCTTAAACTTTAGCACACGCATGCTCCCAGGGAACTCACTACTTAGCTGCTTTGTGCACGCCGTAGCTATGTCAAATCGTGCTGTGTCTAGTGCAGCAACAATCACCTGCTCAAGAATCAAATGCCTCTCATTGCCTGTTTTGTGAACTTTATCTTCGAGTACCGCAACCCACAATTGTACAACTTCATCGCTGTGACGAACGTTTTCTTCACGCCACTTCCTGAACTGGTCACGTACATCTATTAATTAAATTTTAATTAACCAAATTATATTTCTAAAAGCATTAAATTATATTTATAAATTTTTAAATGAAACACGTATAGGTAATAGATAACAATATAAAACGCTAAGATGTCATTTCAAATATTTACCTGACCAGTCCATTTCTTCATAGTTTAACGACATTTTTAAAAAACCTTTGCAATTATAATTAATTTTTACAGCAGTACAAAATTAAATGACTGATTTTTATCGCTAAGTTCCATAAATTGGTTTCTATATGTTGCTTCCGATACTTATATCGATTACTGGACAATAGGTATAAACGATATTTTCTCTCATCTAATCAAACGATATTTGTATTTCATATCAAAACCATTCATATCTGTTAAGTTGAGCTCACTTTCGTCAATTCTCATGTTTAAGATTTGACATCGTGACTAAAAAGAAATTTTTTTGAAGAATGTTGTATTTATTAATATTTATATAAGATTCCTACAAGCAAAGAAAAATGTCATATAAAAGATGACAAAACTATAATCGATTAATAAAAATACGAATAGCTTAAAGACAAAAAACTTTCATTGCGTTGGTAGCAGTGGGCGTGTTGGTATGACAGCAATGTTCGTTTACTAGAGAGACCAACGGATCTGGAAATAGACTACTTTTGAGACTGGATGCAAACAAATATTGTGGACCTCACATCTTTACCTTAAACTTACAAAATGCCGCAAGAGGAGAAAGTTTCGGAAAAGACATTCTTGGGATTCGATCTGAGCACTCAAAAGGTAAAATGTTTTTAATTTATATGGATTGTTGTACACATGTACATGCTTTCTTTGGCTAAGATCAAAACCACTTCGATTATTTATCTGCATGCTACAAAAAGTAGGCTTAGCAAATTCGAAGTTGAAACGTCATACAAATATTGGCTCATATATATTTATAAATGAGAGACAAGTTTATGAAAACATATATATAGTCACTAGATTGGGATTACCTTGAACAAGGACGTATTCAAGAATTATTCTAATCAGCATTGTGATTTTAAAATGTGCTTATCTTTCATGAGCTATTCCCTCATATTTTTCAAATATTTTTGAACTTATAAATTTATATTCTGTTCTGTGTTTGTCTTAAAAGTCTTCAAGTGACTTAATATTTTAATAATAAATATTAATATAATAGTCTTAGATGACACATACTTATGTGTTAAAAACAAACCTACATTAAAAGTAAATTAATTTTTTAATTTGATTACAAAGAGGGCAGAGTTAATGTGATACGATTAATTATGGTTCCTTTTGGAAAATACTTATACTTATTTTAGTAATGTCTCTATAAGAAATGTTGCACTAACAATAAGACCCTCCTTTTGTTTACCAGCTAAAGGCCATTCTACTGAATTCTAAACTTAATATTATTGCTTCAGCTGAGGTTAAGTATGATAGTGATTTACCAGAGTTTCGCACTACCGCCGGTGCCACTCCAGGCCCCAACAAGCATGAGTAAGTTTATTTTATTTTTAATAATTACAATACTATTTAATAACAATACTACTGTAGATTTTTTGTTCAACCGGTAATGTGGGTTAAAGCAATGGATATTGTGTTAGACCGTTTGGTGATGCAGGAGGTAGATCTAAGCACGGTCGCTGCTATAAGCGGCTCCGCACAACAGCATGGTTCCTTGTACTGGTCCAAATACGGCATTAAAACCTTACATTCCCTGGACCCCGATAAGTTCCTGCATGCACAAATGGACGATTCTGCGTTTGTCGTAAATCGAACGCCTATTTGGATGGACACTTCTACACAAAAACAGTGCTTGGAAATGGAAACCGCAATTGGTGGAGCATCACAAATGGCTCATTTAACTGGATCAAAATGCTATGAGCGCTTTACGGGACCACAAATACGCAAAATTTACCAGCAACGCACACACGCCTACGAGGATACGCAGCGCATTTCTTTGATTAGCAGCTTTATAGCTTCTCTCTTTCTGGGTGAAGTAGCGGCTATTGACTATAGTGATGCGTCGGGTATGAACTTACTAGATATTCGCCAAAAAAAATGGTCAAAAGCTTGCTTGAACGCTTGTGCGCCTGATTTACAAGATCGTTTGGGTCAGCCAGTCCATGGATTCAAGGTTTTGGGAAACGTTTCGACCTACTTTGTACATCGCTTTTGCTTTCCGACTACATGCAAAGTTGTTGCATGTACGGGAGACAACCCTTCAGCACTTTCCGGTATGCTTGTAGACAAAAGCTGGCTAAATATTTCACTGGGTACAAGCGACACACTGATGATGAGTCTGGAGGAGATACCCATTATGGAAGATGGCCATGTGCTTTGTCATCCCATTGAAGTCAATAAATATATGGGTCTCTTATGGTACGCATATACTATCATTTTATTTTTACATTTTTTTTAATATTGCGTTGGAACAATTGAAGGATATTATTAGATTTCTATTATAAAAGTTGAAAGTCAGTTTGGTCGATAGAGTTCCAGAATTCCTTGAACACAAAACAATTTCAACTAAAAGAAAACTTAACACAAATTCGCACAAACACTGAAAACAATCGAAAATCTGCATATATTATGTAAACATAAATTTACATGGCATGATCCCAATAGTTAATTTCTCAAGGCCCGAAGCTTTTATTAAATAATTTCTTATTTTTATTTAATTTATTCGTAAAGTTTCAGAAATGGATCATTAGTTCGCGAATCTGTTCAACAATCTGAAGCTGGAGGCAGTTGGAAAAGATTTAATGAATTGCTTGAGTCAACGCCGCGTGGGAATTTTGGAAACATGGCTTTACAATTTATTGATTTGGAAATCATACCAAAAGCAAAAGGTATTCTTCGGTGGAGTAAGGATTGTTCTATGGAAAATGAATCAAGGAGAGGCGTAGCCAAGTGAGTATATTTAAAGTTTTTTAGTTTTCTAGTTCTTACTCCGTTTATTATTCTCCATTTTTATTAGATTCAGCTCTTCACAAATCGAAATTCGAGCATTGATTGAGGGACAAATGTTACATCATCGTGCCATTGCAGAGGACATGGGCTTTAAGTCTGGAAGGAATACAAAGATTCTTGTTACGGGAGGAGCATCGGTTAATCAATCAATACTGCAGGTGGTTGCCGATGTTTTTAATGCTCCTGTTTACAAGCAAGTAAGGACAACAAACAATTTAAAAATGACAGCTATATGTACTATGAGTTTTGTACGAAATAATAATTTTTTTAGAATGAGAGTGAGGCCGCCCTAATGGGTGCAGCATATCGAGCGGCCTATGCAGTTTATTTGGAAAAGAATGACAACACCCAAGATGTTCAGAGTTACCGCGACTATATTCTAAGCCTGTCACCGACTCATCCAATTCTCCTTTGCGAGCCCAGTAAAGATAGTGAAGATATATATACTCCAATGCTGAAACGATATCGGGATATGGTCTGCATATTGGAGCATCGAAATAATTAATCCTCCTGTCCATGAAAGTCTCAAAAATATTTTAAAATTTTCCTTTTTCTAGGTATCACTCTTTCAAAACCTCAAACTAATGATCTTACATTCCATGCCAACAACCCTTTCTTAAAAGCAAGTACTTAGAAAAAAAAAATTTTTAAGTCGGTCTAAGCTATCGACATGTGGTGACAGAATTAGAAACATTCAAAATTTCAATCTTCCAATTTTCGGCACCATATCCTGACATAATACATATGTAATGCACATACATATGAAACATTGATTTATGGTCATATGTATATAAATGTATTTATATATGATTTTACAACATTCTTGTGAATGGCTTACCACCGAAATATTTATGCCAAGCACAAGAAAATGCAGGAAAATCGCTTAAATGATGGTTGCTTTAAAATGATCAAGATTGTACCTAAATTCAAACATAGGATAACTCCAAAGTGCAATTAACAAAATTATTCTGTGATTAAAGGTTTTTATTACAAATTCATTCACAAATATAAATTTGTACGTACGATAAACAATGTTTTTTTTTTTCATGGAAATGCGATTTATTTCTTGCGACCTCCACGCTCCTTGACCTGTAAATGCACGGTTGTGCCGCTAAGCAGGTTGTAGAAGGCCATAGTGTTGTTGTCTTTGAAGAACATACCCTAAAAAATACGAGCATTAAAAAGTTCTTTATGAAGGTTTCGCATCTTACCTCGTAGAATATTTTTTGCTTTGCGGGTGGCATGCCGGTTTCGTCCTGCAATTTCGCCTTCAGGTTGGCAATAGGATCGGTTAGCGCCAGAGTGACAGCTATCATTTGACCATTTAGTTTCCATTCGGATTTGTCCGTATTTGGGACTTGAACTTGAATAGTTACAGGACTCTGCAAGCAGATTACCCATAATGAAAATATAAAATTTTTTAAATATTTTTTGTAACCGACCTTATGCATGGATATAAACTCAGACTCGGGTACCAAATTATCTTCGGAACGCAATTTTTTAGTTGGCGGCTCATCTTCTATGGGCATTATTTCAACCGGTGGCGCTGGTGAAATTGGTTGTGGACCGTTTCCAGAAGACATTCCCATGTAGCCTCCAGGACCATTTCCATAAAGTGTTGCTAAAATGAAGGTGATTTTCTCATAAAAATATAAATTATGAATGGGACTACATACGCATTATAGGTGGTCGTGGTATCATCATAACAGGCTGTGATATAACATGTTGGGGCTGTTGCTGTTGGTGCTGGTGATGATGATGAAGCGATGGTGGCTGTTGCTGCGATTGGTGGTGATGATGCTGAGAATGGTGATGACCACCACCGCTAGCTTGCTGATGTTGTATTTGGCTATGACCGTGGCTGGTATGTTGGTTCTTCGACGAAGGCTGAGGTGGGGCTGAAAGAGTTGTTTTGGAACCAACAGGCTTCGGTCCAATTTTCTCCTTTTCTTCGTCGTGCAGTAGACCCTTGACTTTGTGAATTTGATGGATTTGATCCTCCAGGGTTATATTGGCACGAGCTGCTCGTGTAGCTGCTTCTACACTAGAAGTGTGACCATCCCATGTAACTCTGTCATCCTTTTTGGTTTCCTCCTCTCCGAGCTTTTTACCAATTACAGTTTCCTCATCACCCACACCGAAAATATCTGTACGCCGTTCTGCTAACTGCTTTAAGCTTGCCTCTATTGCGGTTCCCGCAGCAAACACGTTATCTTGATTAATTTTTTCGACAGTATGTTTGTCTCGTTGCTCAACCCAGCGAGGGTCTAGAAGACCAATGCGCATATGTTCAGCTACTTTAGATGCTGGAATCTTTTCACCCGTAATAGGAGATATCAAGAATTCGTCCGTAACAACTGGTGCCGATTTTGTTTGAACAGCCTTTGGATCATATTTCTTGACCACAACCTTATCATGTGTTGGCGGTAGCATTGGGGCAACAGTCGGTTGTGTTTTAAGAGTTGGAGCTTCCTCATCACTCGAAGCTTCATCCATATCTTGAACTTGAGTATTGTCTCGTTTTGCATTGACAGGCGGACCATAAGCTGTGGCATTTTTTATCTGAATACCCACACGGTTCTCCATTTGTGAAAGTTTTACACCACCGTCTTGACCAATCATTTGGCTATCTTCATCATCATCAGATTCTATTTGCATTTCAATATCACCCTCCTCTTCCATTAAGCGCTCCTCCATAAGTACTCGAGCACCAACTTCGTCGGGGTTTGTTGGTGGTGGAAAATTTCCACTTTCGAAAGGCTGGTAGTCGACCGTCTCTACTACTACGAAGTCATGCCAATCAATCTGAGCATATGCTACACGTTCACGTTCAATTTTTTCTTCTTCTCGACGCCGTTGTGCCTCTTGGTGTCTTTGCCAATTCGCACGGTACTTTACCTGTTCAAGCACCTGAAGCATACTAGACCTGCCAGGTGCGCTTTCAACTCGTAACTTACCTAAAAGATCCTTCGGAGGAATAAGAACTTTAGTGTACTGTTCTAAAAGCTTGGTGAAGTATTGAAAAAGTGAGTGCTGTGGCCTTAGGAAATCAAACTGGAAATTGCGTTGCTCTCGACTCATTAAATTTGTTAGAAATTGTCGTCCGTTCCTTGCTACAAATTGAGCAGTCAATTTTACAATATCCCTAAAAATTACAAATGTTGTATTAAAATTTACTAAAAAGAAGCTAAAGTTACAAATCTAATGCAGAAATTGAAGGAGGATCAGCAATAAACTCAAACTCTGCGGGTGGTTCCTTTGGTATAAATTGCTGCTCCACTACTTGTTTTAACAACTCCTGCTGCCTTTGTTGCGCCGCACTCGTAACTGCTAACTGTTTTACACCGGCAACTGCGACAGCAGTGGGATCTGGTACAAAGATAAGATGATTAGGAAATAGTTTTAAGAATTTAAAAAGACTTACCAATTCCTTCACGAAATTCATTAACCTTATGTCTGTAATATGCATGATATGGATCACCACCATTTAAAAAATTAAACTTTGGGTTTCCCAGCTCATTTTGTCGAATTCGTGCCTCGAATTCAGGCCCATTACGCGCTACAAAGCTTGCAGTTTTGTCAACAATATCTATTTAGTACATCAATTAAGGAAAAACTACAACTTGAAAAATATAAACTTCCTAAAAGGTTAAACATGTTTATTATTTTATTTTAAAAAGGATGCTTCTGACTTCCGGCGGCGGATAAATAATGCCAATGATAGGCCCCGACATAGGCTTTGATTGTTCATTGTTGAACTGGTCGTTAGATACGTCTGTTTCCAGTGACGGCATTGTTAATAGAATTGCTTAACTTTATAAACTCTTTGTAATTATTAAATTTTATAAGAAATCGTATGCATTACTTAGAAAAACTTGGAGAATCTTTATTGTATGACCAGGCTCAGGTATGATAAAAAATATCAAAATAAATACCAGATATATATTTTTTGTGAATGTCAATAATCTCACTATTCTGGGTGAATGGCAATATATCCACATCCATTTAAATCAATATGTACATTTTTCAAATATTATTTATATTATTTTTAATTAATTAATTTTTAACTTAACGATTTTGAATAGATTTTATATAGCGCTGTTGTTCTAATTTATTTAATATTAAGATGTAATACCAAAGAAATTTTATAATAAAAAGCGGTAGTTAAATAGCTGTAGTCTTGTTCAATTAGCTCTATATGTACATATTTAATATATTTAGCAGAGTACATTGCAATGAGCATTTGTGCCGTAATAATAATAATGAATAATGAATAATGTGCATGCTTGAAAACAGACAAGAATGGGTAGTTCGATTGGACTAATGCTGATGACCAAGAAGGCGCATTCTTTGTAAGAACAGAATTGTTTTCTTCTGCATTTAAATACTTTTAAAGAAATTATAATAATAAATAAATTTATAATACACATAGTTACCGTCACTAAGTAAATTGTATGATAGAGTGAAAAATATATGAATGTATATATTAAAGAAGGGCAAGTCCTAAAAGTACAGAAATTATTTATTTTTTTAAATCACGTTCAATAAATTTGGCGTATGTTTTTATGTTGCTTCTGACGGCAAACTTAACAGACTTAAAATTAAGTTTAAAACGCAAGTGTGTGTTTTTTCTCAGGCTTTATACGTAATTTGCTTACAGTGTTTCATTCTTGTTAATTTAAAAATTTATTATGACAGCAATATTATAATAATATAGAAATTTTGAAAATTTGTTAGTAAAAATATTAAGTTAAATAAAAATTTTGATTATTAATAAAGTTTACTCTCAGCTGAAAAATCCCAAAGTAAACGCCTTGTTTGCGAACAAAGAGAAGCTCAAACCTCTTTATGAATTTTCAGATTCATAAACATATGTATGTATGTATATTCATATAATATTATTCAGAAGTCACGTACACTATTTTGTTTGAATGTTTAATGTACATATGTTTGTATTTTACGTTTAGACTTAAAAATACCTTTTGTTAGTAAATATTTGGTGCATAGGCGCGTACCTTTCAATAGATATGTAACAATTGAACTTCTAATTTATTAAATTAAATATACATATTTTAAATGCATATTTATAATTATAATATTGTGTTCATTTAAAGCGTGATCCGGCAAATAGTAAGTATAATTTACCTTACTATAGATTTATTTTGTTGTTATTTAAATTATTGATTTAAATTTAAGATAATCAAAAAACTACAATGCTTAATGGGTATCTTTGAACGAGTAGCGAATAGAAATATTTTCAGCGGGTTTTCTCTTGGAAGAATCAGTGGCTTTGCTAGGCTGCAATACTCCCTCTTTCTTTTTTCCTTTTCTCTCTTTCTGTTTCTCTCTTTGTTGATAATTTAGAGCAAAGCTCAGCCGCTCATTTCGATGGGAACTTTATATTGTTCAGTTGTATATAAGTCGCCCAATTGATTGTACGTATCATATTAGGGTAAATCTGCTATTATTCAGTATAAAGCGTAATCAGGTTTCTTATCAAAAAATTGGTTTGATTGCCTTGATTTCATTTATAGATGTCTATCTTATTTTCATCATAAAATCAATTTTTTTTTAAAGGTAAAGATGTGGATAAAATGCTACTTTTGGTTACCCGTTGTTCTTACAATATCGGTAGCGCTTGAATCTGGTGGGTTCACGTTTTGGAATGGTGAGTACAAATATAAACGAACGAAATAACAAAGGAGTTTTGTAAAAGAAATATTATTAATATAAATGTATACTGTGGATGAAGTATCAAGTTTATAAAAAAATCATATAAACTGTTTTCTTTATTAAAAACTTTTTTTTCATACATTAAAAAATCTATCCTTATCATCATTTTATAAATTTTAATATAATTAATCCTTATCAAAATTATTATTGATATTATATATACTTATACTTTATACATATATATATATATATTAGAAAAACAAATTAACATATTTGTTATTGTCAGTTATTTTTTTTAAATAAATTTATTTAATTAACAACAAGCATCATGAATCTCGTTGGGATTTTCCGATAGACATAGCGTCGATGAGAAAGTTAATAGATAGGTGCGTTTCTTATAGCATGCAGGCATTTTACACACTTAATATACTTTCGTCAATTGTCGATCGATTTTTCTCGATCTGCACTGAAATTTTGCAACGGCGTATCTTCTGCCTAGCTGGAGTCTCACACACTAGTGCAATATTTACATCGTAGATGTGCGCATTAGTGTGTGTGTGTGACTCATTGTCGAAAAATAATTTTAAAAAGTTACCATCCACAAGATTTTTAATTTTACTTTGTGGCACTAAAAAAACAACCGCTTGTATAGCTGTGTGTCTTTTACTAATTATTATTATTAAGCAATCACATCTTGGCGCATCTTTTAAAATTTCCTATATTTAACTCATTCTTAAATTCGGCGCAACGTTGTATTTTTTTATTTATTAGTCTCTTATATTTTATGCTTATCGTCAAGCTAAATTCAATTTATGTTCTTCAGATCGACCAAAGCTGAGTGATGAAGTAAGGACTCTGCTTAATAGTATATCTTTGGATGAATGGATGGATTTTGCGGCCAATGGAGTTGACTCAATAGATAGACAAAAAAGGTAGTTTTTTGTATATTTAAACTTTTATACAAATGTTATAATTGCCTAGTTGCACACACATATATGCAAGGATATTTTTTTCGATCCGAACTTATAATAAATGTATAGTCGGAGGACATAGGAAAGGTAAGAATAGACAATAAAAATCTGCTTCTCTATCCAGCAACATAGTCTATATTGTTTCTGCGTGTGGTGCTGAATTTACTTTTTTTTATTTTTGTTCTAATCTTCGTAATGATAACTTCCCTACATATTTTGCGGACTGATATGTGATTTAATTTCAACTGATAGAATATTCCATTTACTTTCTTTTTAGACTTGAAAACAATCTTTTAAGCTCGGATATAACAGTTAAAAACGGCAGTATTTCCCACGTGCAATTACTTGATACTCTGCCAAATGAAAAAGCAAAACTGGATAGCGAGATCGCGCTCAAGATCCTCAAGGCTAGTCTTTTCATGTTTAACAGCAAGTGCGTTTCAAACGAAATCAGTAGTAATGAATGCCGCACGTTTCTGGAGACAAAGTCATTGCCGGAGAAGAGTAATCTTTACACTGAATGCCAAAAGGTGTTGAATGGTCAACGAAATGGCCATCACGCCTTTAGGCGCTTGCTGCCTTCCCACTACAAGGACAGTTTTCACGAGGTGGGTGATTAATTCCATGATTCTATCGCTTATTATCTCAAGATGAACAAATTCACATTAAAGATGATCGATGAGGAAGAATTGCCTGCTGCCTGGTCCATCAGCATGACTTTGTATGAAAACAATAGTGCTACAAATGCAGAGTTGCCAAGAAAGGGAGACCACGACGATAGAACTGGCAACTTTAACTTAGCCTTGGTGCAGTTTGCCCAGTTTGTGGAACATGATATGAGCAAGCCTGTATCTCAGTCAATGAGTAAGAAAGGTTAAAACTAGGGAATTACATATTTGATGCGAAAACTCATATTTTAGGTAATGGATCACCTATTGAGTGCTGTAATAAAGACCAAAACAGTCTACAGCCACGCTTCCATCACCCGTTATGCGCGCCAATCCTTTCCAAGGATAAGTATGGATGGTTTAACTGTATAAGCTATGTGAGAAGTGCCCTTGCTGTGGGGGATAGTTGCGTGTTTGGCGCTGCGGAGCAGGTGGGTAATTTTCAAAATCTTGATCTTAAATTGTAATACACATTATTTTTTCTAGCTGAATCAAGCAACAGGTAACTTGGATTTGTCTCAGCTTTATGGCTTCACGGAAGCTGCACAACAAAAAATGAGAACATTTGTCAACGGTAAATTGAAGACAAGTGTCGATGAAAACTTATTGCCCATGACCTCAACGGACGATAGTCACACCTTCTGTGCTTGGGATACCAGTAACATTAAGAGCACATGTTTTTCTGCCGGCGACTCACGTGTGAACAGCAGTCCGTTCACTATCCTTGTGTACACAATATTTATGCGTAACCACAACCGAATTGCTACGCAGTTATTGCAGCATAATAGAATCTGGAGCGATGAGCAACTCTTCCAGGCAGCAAAAGCGATCAATATAGATATTTATCAGCGTGTGATAATGAACGAATGGATGCCAGAAGTTCTGGGACCAAGCAATTCTGCCAGGGTTTTTAACACACCAACTACAAGCGAGGCAAAGAAGTCTTTTGAGGTATCCAACGAATTCGCCGTGGCGGCCATTCGTTTTTATTTCTCCATGCTTCCCAATGACGTTTTCAGCTCAGACTCAACTTCCCACAATAAGTACGACTGCCTTATCAAACTATTATTATTATTATCATCTGGCTCATTTTGTTTCCTATCTGTTTCCATAGTAATGTTTTGCTGACAAAGCTTTTCGATCTTAAAGACGAAGCTTATAAGCCCCGAGTGGAATACAACTCCAACAAATTAGACGAGATTATGCGAAGCCTTTTGCATGAGCGCACTATGAAAATGGATGCGTCCTATGTGAGCGCTGTAAGTGGCTCGACAGAATCATCTGTTCATTTTTGTTTTATTTGCGTCACTTGGCTTCTTTTAGATTGTGTGGCATGAGCACACGAAGCCAACACACGCTGATCTCTTGGCTTTCGACATTCAAAGGGGGCGGGACCATGGACTTCAGCCTTATTACAAGTACTTGGAAGCGTGTAATAATGGTAACAAGTTGTCTGGATGGAGTGATTTTGAGAATTTTATTCCAAAAAAAGTAAGTAAGGTTTAAAAGTTGAAAATACCACAACAATGGCAAAAATCAAATATATGAGGTTCCAATTCATTTTATTTATTTTTTGCACCCTTATTGTATAAAATGTGAAATTAGTCCTTTTTGCTTTATTTCTGATTGTCAAATTATCTTACTTTAATTATACAGATTGTGGACAAACTCAGAAATGTGTATCGCAGCTGGAGGGATGTTGACCTTATAGTAGGAGGTATATCGGAGCATATAGTCAACGGAACAGTCGGACCAACCTTTAGTTGCATATTGAGTAAGTTGACATTTGTTACTGTAAACAAAACCTTTAATATATATTTTTAAAATTTTAAGCTGAACAATTTTCGAACATACATCAACGACTTCCGCGCCAGCCACTGCCATTCGCTTCGCTTTTAGAAAAATACAAATCAATCAACGGAACAAAACTCCTTTGTCAGAACACCAACTTAAGGACCGTGCCGGAGATGATATTTCGGCTGCACTCCAACAGGTGAGATGGAGCACATAAGCATAGCCAAGACCATATATATAATTATATAATATATAGATTAATGTATTTTATTTTTTATATTTTTTTCTAGCAATCGACTTGTAAACTGTAAGGATGTGATATAAGCCTTTCAACTGATAATTGGACACGAGCTGTGACTCAAAACAAAGAGCTAAGGGAGTATAAAACTAGTTGTTCCTTAACTCCATCTCAAATAAGCCATTAAGCCATTACATAAGACAAATAAAAACTTTAAACTAGTTTCTCACAAACTGCTGTTTAATATAATATACGCAACTTTAAAAATTTAATTCCTATTTTTGTAAATTCTAACGAAAATCAAAGATCTAAAACCCAAATCTTAGATTTTAAGTAATTTAATACACCTTTAAAAGCGTTTTGTTTTTTTTATATTAATATTTTACTATTAAATGGATTATAATTATGACCAACGATGCTAATATTAAGGAAACTGTAGGTTTTCGCTGAGTAAAAAATTAAATGGTTTATTATACATAAAAACTAATATTGAAGACTCAGCATTAATAATGGAGACAATGTGGGACATTTTGATGCCTTCAGCGAGTTCCAAAACTTTATGTTGACAATTGCGCTACGAAGACTGTTGACGACTGTCGACGACAGGCAATGACAGGCAATGATATGATACCATACATACCAAACATACCATACATATCATACATACCATACAAATCATACATACCATACATATCGTACATACCATACATACCATACAGGATAATCGTTCTTTCAGTGAGTGCATATTTTAATCATGAGTGGTTGAAATTTGTAATCTAGTACAATTATTTATCATAAATGAGCCCTAAAAAGTACTCTCTATCTAGTTGAAGTCCCGAAATTTCTTTTAAAAGTAAATAGTATCCAAAGATCTTTACTGGTTTCAATCTTCAGTTATCGAAAATTCCATTTGGCCAGCAGCAACCTTGCGCAAAACATACATAAATGGATACCTGTGTCGAGGTACATTATCTATATATACCAATACCTATATACCAATAAGCGCACATAGAACGATATATGAACTTCCAATATGTGCCGGCAAAACTAAAGCATACTCGCAAGGAAAACAAACGCCAGCGTTGATAACATTTTTGCGTACGAAGTCCGATAAGATTGAACCGAAACAATTTGGAGCAATCAATTAATGTGTGTGTAGGGTGAAGCGAATGATATCACCTCACTCAGGTGGCCATAGTCATCGACGCTTAGTTTAAATTTGATTCGCGTCGCGTCGGGAGTGCAATATTTTGAGGAGCAGCAGTGGGTTCAAATATTATACAAGGTAAAAGCCATTGATCACCCTGAATTAGCTTGTGCTCAGAGTTATCAAGTGATCAGCACATCTGCCCTGTTAAGTCACAACATTTACCCTAAATAAATCACAATCCAAAGATAAAGTCACGAGAAAGACTAGAACATTTGGCTATTATTTATCGCGTAATCTATTCCGATTATGGCAGTGAGGTCATGCAGACAATGAATCTTTTACCTTAAATCGGTGCAATAAATGAACTTAAGTTATTGGCCAAATAAACTTTGATTTACTGAAATTAAATGCTTATGTAAGAGGCTATTTTCTTTTGGCCGTGTAATGGTAGAAAAGCTTCGACAGCGCCAAAGAAGAGGAGGGCATTATAAAGCGCCTATCTTATCACCGCCACAGCTCCCCCCACATCAACACTGATAATCATACTACTGTTGTGTGTATGTGTGCGTGTGTAAACGAAAACTTAGCTTCCATATACATGTCTCCATATGAATACATAAGAAAAGGCGCTTTGTACATATTGGACACACATTAAGTGCCCTCTGGTTTTAATTGTTTAACTCTCCTAGCACGATTCATAGATGCAGCGGAATATTTTATGAAATTGGGCAAATAAATAAAGATTTATTTTGACTTTGATCGGCCAACAGAAAGTAATGGTCAAACCAGGCTCAAGGACCCTCAAATATTTTCGACATGTTGTGGTTACGCGTAGGTGAATAATAAAACAAGTAACAAGAAATCAGTTAAATAACTACTTCAGTTTAAGTGCGGTGACTTTCAACTAGAAGCGATATCAATACAAATGCCAGTTAATATTCCTAAATAACTTATACATATATTTTAATAAATAAATACTAAAATAATAAAAGAATAAAAATATAGTGAACTAAAATACATGCAGTTCAGTGCTTCTAGTACTAATTATTAATTTGCATACTTATATTATATTATTATCAAAAAGTGTACCATATAAAGGAACTACTTTAATAACAGTTAATCAACTATTTCCCTCTCAAAACTAAATTAGTCGTTCATTCATTTAACAGCAAAGCCACAATTATTATTATTTAATAAATTTTTAAATATAATTAGCTGTATTTCATTGAAGTGCTGAGTGACATGAGTTTGGTAGGGACTTAAGTTGCAGATATAGAGAAATACTAGGAATAATATTGTATCTGCGGTTGTTTTTAAACAAGTCGCATAGATTTAACCAATTTTGTTCAGTTGCTATAAGAGTTCACCTATGAGAATTCCTATTGGTGTGCTGTGAGAAGTGGAAAGTGGGAAATAGATTTTCTTATTAATGCTTAATTCTATATCGGTGCTTTAAACATTGCAGCAACATGCTCGGTTTTGAGAATGGAGCTGTTGACAGCGACTTATATAATGGAGGACCCGGAAACGAAGATAACAAGCCAACTTACGCTTTGGAACACTTGGCCACATTTAAATTAAAAAATGAGACTGAAACAAAGCAACCAAAAGAGAAAATGAAACTTCTCATTGAGTTAGATAAGACCGGGGGTATTTGGCCGCATAAAATGTATATGAGCTTCAATGGACAGTGGCTCGTAATGCTCGATAAAGACATGAAGGAAATAGAAAATTTTCCTGGAAGCTTGATTACAGAGCCAACAGCTTTTATTAGTGAAGATCCTTTGGAAAAGTACAATAATATTTTAATATTTTCTGTACCTGGCATCTCTCTGGGTAATACTGAAATGCATATATTTCAAGTAAGTAAAAACTCCCAGTGATTCTTTTCTTGAATGGAAAACTGATAATCTGGCGGCTTACGCTCTTCAGGTATCGGATGTGAACTCGGTTCATCTAGTTGAAGATCTTCGACATTTAAGCAGCGGGTCCCCTGTGACGGTGGATCGTAATAAAACACCCATACGCTTACCGAAGCCCGAACGCGATGAGCATCAACAAGCCAAGGATCAATTTGGCATTGCGGCAGCTGTCGCGGAGATTGCGGCAGGAAAAAATGCCCAGGAACGGGAACAAACCGAGCGAGATGTGAAAGTGCTAAACCATTGTTTGTATGTATTTTTAATATTTAATTTTTAAATATTTTTCTGACTCATTCCCGACCCATCAATCATCTTTGATGAATAATTAATAGATAAAATATTAAGGGGCAGACATTTTTGGTACTTGTGAATACAACCAATATTAATTAATGTTCATATTGAAGGGAAATTCCATTGCCATGTTAAATTTAGTTATGATTTTCCTCTATCGATTAAAAAAAGATCTGTCCCTTGAAGAAACAGAATTTCAAGTATGTTAATACATTCTATTTATTTCGTGTAGTGAAGATGTGGAACGCTTTATTGCAAGATTACACTACGCAGCTGAGGCTTTGCATGAATTGGAGTCACGTAAGAACGAACATAATCCACATGGAGAGGGACTTCTAGTGTTGCGATCACGTCCACCAATTGAGAGCGAGTTTTATGACATTCTAGCAAAGATTAAGCTTGCACTTAACTTTGCAGTAAAGTTACAGAACCATTTTACAGTGGGATCTGATCCAATTCACAATGTGTTCATTTCCCTAAGGACAATTGTGAACATCTGTAACGATGTTTATGTAGGCTCCCATTTACCTGAGAGCGTTACCAATCCCTTACTGCGTAGAGAAACTGTAATTTATTTAAGAAATGCTTTGGACACCAATGAAAAGGAACTCTGGAACAGTCTAGGTCATAATTGGACGTCGTCTAAGGATGAGTTTAGGGACCATAAGGGATCATACCATCCTATTTTTTACGATGATTGGTCACCAGACTGGGTGGTCGATGAAGAGGTGCCTTATTTGCCACCTGCAATAAAGAAGACACAAATGCCGACCACCGCAGCCGTCCCTCTGAGCCCAGCAAGCAATCGAACCTGGCTAAGTCGACTTCAGAGCCGAAATGTAAATATTGCTGAGGTAGCTTTCAATAAAAAGGCTGCCAACGACAAAGAACTTAATGTGACAAAGGGCGAATATTTAGAGGTATTTTTATATATACTTATTTAATTGTGTATATATTTACCAATTAAATTCTTAATTCAATATAGGTTATTGATGATTCCCGTAACTGGTGGAAGGCGCGAAACTCCTCAGGGAATATAGGTTACGTTCCCCACACGGTGCTGGTTCCTTACAACTTTGAGTATTCAGTTAATCGAATTGCTCGTGACACAGATTTATTAGCATCGGTGCCTATGGAGATTGGAGATGAAAGCGATGTCAATAATCCAGTTTATCGTAATACCATGGCTGTGTATGGATCACCGGCAGATCGCGAGTCCCAACAAGCAGTAAACGCCACCAAAATGATGCCACGATCCTACTCAATGCCTAATGTACCAGTTCCACCACCGTTGCCGCCAGCAAGTGAGAGCCAGCCAACAACCCCGAGTGGCACATTGAAGCGCAATATGGCGGCTACCGGAGCTCTTGCAGGTTAGTCTCTGATTAACTAGTACATCTACTAATAGCTCAATTTTACGGCTTTGTACAAAAGCAATGCGTGCCCGCAACGATTGTGACGCCGATGACGCAATGTACCTTATGCAGGACGATGTTACCGATGAGCTGCGTATACGGCTGCAGCAGCGACAGCGACGAAAGGACCTCGAAATTCTAAAGACTCCTGAAATATACATTAATCAAAACTCCAAGCCCAAGGAGGTTGAGGAATGGCTACGAGGCAAAGGCTTCTCTGACAACATTATCAAGCGGCTGCACACGCTCAGCGGGGAGGAAATATTTGCACTTTCGCCTCATACAATTGACAGTTACTTTGGTCAGCGTGAAAGTCGCAGGCTTATTTCCCAAATTGTTCTACAGAAGAACGTCTGCGAGGTATTTATTGGGCATTTAATATTGGGCCAGGGGCAAATAATCGCTCTACTTCTTTTCCCTTCAGTACAAAACAATCAGATCGTCTGAGCTGTCCGCCAAGCTGGCCAGAGCAAGACAAAAGGCGGATGGAGATCCAAATGAGGTGTTTTAAAGATAGTATTTTACTGGAGCCTTTGAACTATGCTGGATGATTTAGAGCCCTAAAACAAATCGTTTGAATAGGAAAATAAAGGGTTTTAATTAAAAAGAAAATGTTATTTTAAAAATATTATATTCAAGTTTATCTTTTATGTTGAGAATGTATTTTAAATAATATTTCATTATCTTTGCTTCAAAGTTTTTCTGTTTTTAAATGATTCTAAAAACAACCCCAAACAAGAAAGTGGAATGCAGTGGCTGGGCATGGAGACGAGTAATTACAGCAGAAAGGAGACATTAAAGGACATACAGGTGCAGACAGTTTTCTTGGTCTCTCAGCCGAGTTTTCTAAAAAAGAAGACTCTAGACTGAATAAAATTGTGTAAGAGTGGGTTTAATGGGCAATTAAAAGCGATCTATAAATAAAACAAAGCCCAACATTTTGATTTCAATATAAAAAAGTAGAGGAAATAGGCAAAGTTTTTCCTTATTTATAATAAACACATGTATAGCTTATACCAGTTGCATGCATGCGTGTGTATGTGTATATGTATGAATATATGAATGTATGTACGATATGTATGCACATGTGTAAAGTGATGGGTAGGATTATATGCAATTTATAATAATATAAGAGTGTTTGGCAATTTACTGCAACTGCTTATGGCTGTTTTGAGATTATGTTACGACTTTTTTGTACGGTTGTCATTCTTTGACGACTCTGGCGAGTAAAAGGATCACTTTTGCTGTTGTGACTGTCCACGATACTCTTGCAACTGTCTGAACTGCAACTGAATAAGAAAAGGAAGTTGACACATTTTTTGCCAACGAATCGCAAGCGCTACTTCTTACATGTGTGTGTATGTGTATACACGCATGCGTGTATGTGAGTTTGTAGGTATGTTGTATTTACGCATGCATGTATGCCACCTTCGCAACGCCCTGCCATCTCTTACTTTTATGTATATATAGGAGAGTATGTATGTATATATATATATATATATGCATGCATGTACTTATGTATATGAGAGTATGTATGTATATGTATATATATGCATGCATGTACTTATGTATGTTTGTATGAATGTATGAAAACACTAACAGTTTAATTCAATACTAAAAACAGGATGGGTTGGACGCACAGGTGCAAAGGACAAGTAAATTTAGGAGATTCGCCTCGAAAACACTGGTCCCTCAGTGAAAACCTCATTGAATCTAAATATTTCTGAAAAGCAAAGATAAATTTAGTTCAATTTAGAACAATACTTGATTTACAAATAAAATAATATAATTCCCTCCTCTCATGACTTTTAAAGTTGGAATTAAAAATAAAGCTTGCATCTTATGTTTTTATATTATGATATAAGATATTACGACAATATCTTAAGTTTTAGTAAGTAACGGTTAAAGTATTTTTAAAGAAAAAAAACTGAATTACTTTAAACTGGATTTAATTGTTTTGGTGTTATGAAAACTTTTTTGGATTACTTGTTTTTACAAAACACACTTAGGAAATCAAAGAAAATAGAATAAATTATTTAGTTAAAAACGTGTGCGTAAAAAATGTACTGCCATATCGAAAGATACAATATGTGGCAGTGTTTTTGGCATACTTTGTCTGACCAGTTGCCAGATAGCTTTTAAGATCAACTCATTCTGGCAGACCGACAGACTGCTTTAGTTTGAAAACTGAATCCCGCCTAAATTAAGTGTAATCATCCATATCACTTCATGCTTGGACCTGAACCTTTAAGGATTATCCAATGGGGTATTGAAGTCTGCTCCATATGTGTCTGCACAGCATGATCACAAATAGACATAATACAGTTACAGTCGTTAATCACAACAGAACAAAACCCACAAAGAAAACAAACAAAAACTCTTCAGTTTCAACAGACAAACTTGCAAGTGTCAAAATCTGAAAGCCATTATTGTCGAAGGTCAAATGACATGTTTTCAGAGCTTGCAGGTAATTGTGCATAGACCATGTATGTGTGTACGTATCAACATATGTATGTACGTATATATTTATCCACTAATTACATATTTATGCTTATTCATATTTATACACTTTTTAAATACGCTGTGTAAAATGCAGCCAAAAAACATGGAAAGATCCTAAGCGCTGCAATGCAGTCGACCACTGAAGTTATGTTCATATAAAAACTTCGTAGGTTCGGTCAACATTTTTCATTTTGTCTCGATGTACGTCTAATTATACACTTCGATGTATTGTATTGTAATGTTTTGTCAATTGCCAACCGTCGGTGCGGCATAGAGACCCAGCTATAAATTATGTAACATTTTCGAAAGAAAAGCTTTCTAGGTCACTGATGCCGTTGTCGTTTCCATACCAAATAATGTCGCATGGCAGAAGTCGTATTACAAAAACCGCATTTAAAAAGGTCACCGGGGTTACGTGTGTACACCCCACATACATGTTTATATGTATATCTATATATATAAAAATATATATATAATATATATATATATATATATATATATTTATATTTATATTTATATATATACGTGTGTATGTGTTCGTGATTGTTTTAATTAATGGTGTGTGTGTGTCTCGTGTCTCATATATAATGTGATATTTACCTATGTGTTCGGGTCCTAGCCAAAAATGACAACCGGTCAACATACGCCGCACATAAAAAGCATTACATACTGTACTCACGAGCTTTCAGTAGGTCCAGTTATTTAGAGGCGCCCTCCGCACCGAAAACGTCATTGGTATCAAAATTAGAGCAGAGCGTAAATAAAAAATAAGTAAACTTCTTTGATTTACACGCTTTTCGGTGACGTTAGCGCCTGCGCGGAGTTGCGCGGAGTTGCGAGCTCGCGTTTACGTCCGTGCCTTTGCCTTTGCCTTCGCATTTGTTCGCGCGCATGCATTTCTGTCCGCGCCAAACTGGCTCTACACTGGCTTTAGAGGCAATGCTGAACAGCCTCATCGGCTTTGGCGCTGGCGTTGAACACTCGCCGCCGAAGCCGACTGCGATTTGTTATAAAAGAGCAAATATCGGCAGAAAGACTGTTAGTTTGCCACCGCCAGTACCTTGGGGTCTTGTCTCGATAGGAGTATAATAACGATCCGATAAGCGGGTTACTTTCAAGACACATAAGTGCTTTAAAGATCAGCTCCTATGAGCAGGTGTCAAGTTGTATTTCAGTAGCCAATAAGCTTCTCATTTCTATCAATTGGACTAATTCAATGCACACATTGTAGCCGTTTACTCAATTCATTTATGGAATTCGCAATTGCGATTAAGTAACTGTATTGCATTGTTACTCTATGTATTGTAGTGCATGTGGTGATTAATTGAAAGTGAGATTTTTGTGCATATTTAATCAGTTATAAGTAATCAGTTTATCGCATTGCGAATTCGCTTCGACTGGGGATACAAGCCATGGTAAGTGTACAAGCATGAAAATTCAGTTGACTGCAAGCATTTTATTTATTACTGTATATTTTCATTAATTTTTAATTTTTGAAATTATGTATGCCCAAAAATTATATAATGACTGAGTTAACTTCTAAAGAAGAAGCGCGATAAGTTTAACATTTTTTATTCAATTTATCCAAATATTTTTGTGGAAACTTAATAATTGATTTGATGCATTTTTTTAAGAATATATTTTAAATGCTGTTCTAGTGTCTCGAATGTGTGTGCACAACAAAAATGCTTAGGCCACAGGAAAATAAGACATTTTTTAAATTGATTTGCGGGTCTTAAAGTGTTTCCTGTCAGCTATTTTCTCGCACACATTACTGAGTACTTATTTTTACCTACATGTAATTAAATATGATTTTGTTGTCTTTTGGTGTTTTGGTGATTTGACGGTCCTTTCTATTTAAGCCGTTCATTTTATTTTAAAATTCCAATCGAATGACCTTCACAGTTGAATTCGTTTCAAAATTTGTTTTCATATTGCTGTATCTATCACAAGACACAGACCCAAAGAGCTTAAGGTTCGTTCAATTTAAATTTCTTTCTTACCTTTGTACCAATTGCTCCCCACCCCCTTGTTAATTGGCTTAACATAAAACAGACACATGGCTAACGTCATACTGTGAGGGGACAGGTTTCAAGCTTGCCACATATAATTGACTTGACCATTCGTTTAAGATTGAGTTTGATCACATTTAAGATTTAATTGATGCAAGCCAATAATTTCTAGGTTACATATGTAAATAGGGGTCCATAGGTAATTATTCGGTCCTTAAGCATGCGGTGAGGTGCATTTGCATACAAAGTCGAAGGCTGTGTAGCAGAACACCAACTTTAACCCGGATCTGCATCGCAGCTACCCGCAAGAGTCATAATTATGGCATAACGCGGGCTTTTCTAATTAATAACTGCCGAACTACTGGGCTCGAATTTGAGCTTTACTTTCGCTCTTTTCTTCTTTATCTTTATCTTTATCTGTTTTCTCTAACAATCGTATCTTAATCCGCTTACGCAACTTAACTACTACGTCATGTCAGAGCAATACGGACAGCAACCACTATTTTGACGACTTACCACTCACTTGGTAATTACATTCATTTCAAACACGACAATATCAAACACAAAACCCAGAAGCCAAATATGCAAATTTGAGATATGTACGGCGTTACAAATACTGACATAAACACAGCCTCATATATAGTATATAAATTTGTTTTGTTCACATTAAATCAAGCGGGTATTGAAGAATTAGTGTGTGAATTCGTTATATATGAACTTGGCTTATTTACTAGTCCTCCTAAGTACATGCACCATATATATAAACATATAAGAATACCACCTTAAGTCTATCACATTTTTCAAGTCACGACGGAATCAAAGTCGTGGCATATATTCAATAATCCACGTGGAACTTCACAAGATCAAAGCAGCGATCCAATTCTTTTTTTTTTTTATAGCTGCACAGAATTCAACACCTGTATTCACATTATATGTACGTTTCTACTTGGTCTTTTGTGGAAACAATAAATTATTAAATACTAATTGAAAACTCATCCCACACTTGCAGCGAAATTCACTTACTGGTAACTCAAAGTGTGGGGCAATTAAAACTTTGTTAACATTTCAGTTTCGTCTGTTTAAAGTTCCAAATTGTAAAGCCACAGAGCGTGCCTAGGCAGCGGTTCGTGTATTGGCTAAACTTAAAGAAGTTACGACAAATTCCACTCTACAAGCGTTGCTCGAGCGCAGAAAATCCCAGAAAATCCATTTCGACGGTGTTACTAATTAAATTACAAGATTAAGCAAATAAATTAATTACGCTGCGAGGCGTGAAACAACTTCAACAATTTTCGGGATTTGCTGAAATATTTGCTTTCAGAATTTCAATTATATTTATACCTAATGCGAATACGTATATGTATATATATATGCTTCTGCATCTACTTATATGTGTAACACTTAATCTAGTCAATCATTTTAATAGTGTTGAAGGATAGATTCGTTAGGTATTTTAATTGCATCATAAATTACTATTTACAGCTGACTTCCTTTTAATATATGTATTATTATTAGAAGATTTGGTTTTGCTTGACTAACCGATGGGACAGACTTAAAAAAAACACCCAAGTTCAAGTTTAAGTATTTTATACATTTTTGTCATTTATCCCTGTGCTGCTTTGGGTGATATCTAATAGTTTTCAAATGTCATGTAAACAGTTAACTTGCATAATATAAATTGATTGTCCCCTTAGAGTTGACAATCATTATTTAAGCGGCACTTCTGTGTGTACGAGTAATGAACAGAGTCGAAACGCCCGAGAGATACACAACTACCTTCATTTAATGTATGAAAACATAAAAGCAAAAAAATTATAGTATTTATGCATTAATTGCTTTACTTCAGAGGCAAATGAGACCCACAGGCACTCTGTGTGTGCAGTTTTAACTTTGTTAACAGTTGCAATTGCGAATTAAATTTGCGCTCAAGTCAATAACCTGTTAACCATACAATATGATTACAAAAAAAAAAAAAGAAAATACAGTTACCGTTAACTAAACACTAGATATTTAAAACACTTTGCAATGGCAGCCGATGAAAGCGAATGACACTTTTTCATCATTAAGCAAACTCCGCACAGACCTGTTTTGGGGTTGGTGTTCGTTTTTGTTGCGTTTTCGTTTTTGTTTTAGTTTTCGTTTATGTTTTTGTTTTTGTTTTTGTTTATGTTTTCGTTTCGCACCAAGCGCGGTGTAACGAGTCAAACCACTTGCCAGTTTTCAAAGTCAAGGTCTCCCACCACAACTGCAGTGCGAATACTTGGGGGAGCGGATGTGCTGAATGCGGGCCAGCCCCAACACCGTCTGACTATAATTTACGCCGATTACAACTTTATCTGGCCCCAAACAAAGAAGCCAATCAATGACGATGGCTTATGAATGGGATGACTGAAACCAGCGTAATACGCATCGCGTGTAGCTATTAAAGCTATGCACAAGAAATTCAGCCAAAAGGCATACAATCCTACAATGAACAGACTTCTGAACATATGCGCTCTCACATACTATTGTGCTCACATCTACAGTTTTCCGTAAATTGTTGCATAACAGTCTTTTCGGTCGACAATGGAATAATTCGAGTAGTTGCCACCAAAAGATAAGATTCAAGCACGATTTGCACATGAAAAGAGGTAAATATATTTGAAGGCTTGTGGGAGCCTGTAAAGGCTCAATACGTATGACCCATGAATAAAATGAAGTCAATAACTTATCTCGTTTATGAGACCATCCCTAAGAGACATCCATGCACTTTTACACCTGTAATTGTTATATCATTCGTGTCGCTGTCAATGCTTTTGTTGCTGGCTTTTCTTCCGTTATTTTAGACAGCGTTGTTGGATCTGCTCTGGTTGGCATTGTCGGGGCCGTTGCCGTTGCCGTTGCCGTTGCCATCGCCGTTACCGTGCATCCGGAACCTGGTCGGACACGGCAATTGCGTTAAGACCATCGTAATTATCTCAATTTTAATTGCGCGCTGAAACATGTGAAAATATCGCGTGGAAATTCAATTCAATGACTGATTTTATTTTTTTTTGTTTTTAAATGGAATGTATTCTGCAGAAATTAAAACAATAAAAATATTCAAGTAAACCTGAGAGCGCCCATATTCGAGTTCTTAAAATACAGACAAAATCAAATTTTGTATATTATTTTTTATACAAGTCCAAAATATTTGAAGATATAAAATATGTAGATTCTTAGTCCAACTTAATTAATAATAATTTAATATAAGCAGAAATAATATAAATTTTGCCACAAACACATTTTATTTCATTTTTGTGCTTCCCACGAGAAAAATTCAATTCAACTGTGAAGAATTGCGTAATAATTATGGCACAAAAACTTCTGTTTAATTGTCTTTTTATTAGGGATTAATAGATCGTATGTGAGATTATTTAAAATAAAACAATATGCTTACACATATCTTTCCAACTGTGATACTTCGTACCACAAAGCACTTATTTCCTAGCCAGTACCCAATATTTCAGCTTATTTTTCTGAGGAGTTTCTCTTAATCAAATTTTTTATATATAAGATATTTTTGCGGGTGGCGTAACATTAATACGAGAATTGTTACAAAAATGTTTTCGCTTCTCAGCAACAAAAAAGCTTCCCAGCTTATCGACACTTGATGCTTAAGCAATAAAAACGAATAACTTGCATTTTCATTATCAAATTATTATTTATCTTTGTTTTTATGTTTCATATGACTCAGACAATATAATAATATAAATAATAATGAAATTGATACTTCAATGATTTTGAATTGAACTTCAGCTGTAGCAGCTGGAAAAAAAAAGCAAAATAAAAAACAAAGAAAACAAATAGAATTTAAATGATTTTGCATACCATTTTTATTATTCCGACGTTTGGACTTTTAATGAGATTCTCCAGATAAACCTGAAAAACATAGCTTCCTCTAAGTAAATATTTAAAGCATGTACAATACACATGATCAATATATATTGTGTATTCAGAAATATACTAATCGGAGGTGTCACATGTTATCAAAGTGTACAAAATTAGCATAATTAAATTAATTAGGAAGACACAAAATGTAATGAGCCCTGCAATTTTACTATAATATTTTTATACTTAATATAATCGTTTGATGTGTTTAATTTTCAACGCTTGTTACGACAAATTTTCTAACTTAATTGTGTTTTAAGCCAAATTGCATACAATCCAATTCATCTTAACGTGTATGCTATTTTGTTGGTAAAATTGTAAAACATCCTGATCGAAGAAGAAATACTTTAAATATGCCTCTCACTAGGTCGTTCCAGCCCACTTCTTGGATGAATTTAACACACAAATCTTGCTCAGCTGTGACACACCTCTGGTATTTCAACACCTACTCCATGATCCAAATGTTAATACTCTTATATAACAAGTATCATGCAAAGGTCATTCCGCCCGGCAAATGAGTACCACATCTGCAGCGGTCATCAGTCATTCTTTTATTGATCAGTAAACGATGCACAATTTATACTATATTTTAGAGTAAAGGGAAAATTTATTTATATTTTTTACTTGTGTTGACCTGCCTAAGGAGGTCAAAGTCATAAAATCTGAGTAGAACGCATTTGCACAATTTCTTAACCCTGTAACCGGTGAATTCAGAGCGGAGAAGCTCTTTAGCTAAGCTTTGATAATGAAATGTGACAGCTTTGAATAAAGAAAAATATTGATAATGGCTAAGGCTATTCAAATTGATTGATACTAATACGGTTATTAAAGCTTATATTAATTTTTGAAATAAAGGTTAATGTCCACTTACTGAATTTCAACTTCCTTCAAAACCAGTTTCCCCAGGCTTGACCCAAAACCGATTAGAATGAATGGAACATCTGAATTACGACCGTTAAGGCGATTGCAAATTGCACTTGCAATTATTGATATACCAGTCTCTCCATTTGCAATAAATTTGCCAAACAAAATGCGACCAGTTTTGTCCAACAAGTTCATAAGGTGCTAAACGCATGACTTCATGTGTGTCATATGTGTAGCGCTTGTCGGTCACATGACTTTTGGTTCGCCTTAGCTCAATAAAGATACAATTTTGCTAATGCATGCAGCATGCAGCATGCATTCAAATGCTATTCGCACGCAGGCAATTTAAGGAGCTCCAAATAATATTTGTAAATGTCGAGCAGAAATCAAACGATCTTGCACAATTGTAGACCAACATTCAAACATTCAAATACCTAAGAGCGGCAGTCGCCTAGCGGCTTCCTAATTTGTAGTTAAACGCGCAGAGTGTCTGACGTTTGCTGCTCTGCTGGGCTGCTGTTTACTCTGTACACTTGGAATACACACGCTTCGGTTTGTGCGGTACATGCTTGGGACACTTTCACTTTAAATGGCAATTTCAATTAGTTTTTGCTACTCTACCGACTACTCTACTGACTCGCAGCAATCGGCATGTTTCGATTTGTGTGCGCACCACGTCGGCGAATTGGAGTCTTGACATGCCTTTGTCTATCCCGACTCTTGTTGAATTGCAACAAAGGTAGACAGATTTGTACATGGTGGCATAGGTGCAACACTTATACGCCCCAAAAGTCTAGCAAAAGCGGCGACCAGTGTGCCAAACCATCAATAAATCAATCATTTTGTTGTGAATTTCTGTACTCTCCTGCTCGAAGCTATTTTACACTTTAATGATCACGAAATGTCTTTGGCGATATGAGCCCAACTTTAATTAAAAGTCGTTAAAGTCGTAAAAAATTTGCTCGCATTTACCAAGTTTGGGCTTTATTGGCCGACTATTGAAGTCCTTAATGTTGCACCACATCAGAAGCTGCCTCAGTACGTACCACATTCCTTGTACATGAAAAACTTTAAAGTTATCAGATTAACTTACTTTTATTAAAAATACATTCTGAGTTTTATTCAAGAATGTTTGCTAGCTGGTAATTAAAATATTTGAAAATCAAGTTTCAATACTCTCCATAGTACTTGTACATACATAAGATACAAACACACATTATTTAGGCATACTTTGGTTGAAAGTGGAATTGCCTTTCTTTTCTTGGTCATCTTTTAAATGTATACAGATCAAACCTCGATTTAGTTAGTTCTTCCAAGGTGACTAAAAGTAGTTTTAAACAGTTTACGATGATAAGGAATTTTTTGATCTAAGCTTTACCTAAGAACATTCATTGTCCATAGTGAACAAATTCAAAGGCCCATGCTGCTTTTGCCTGCCAATGTGTTATTTATTTATTGTTAACGGCATTTAACTTATAGAACAAAGCCTTCTCATGATCGTACGACATAAAGCCTAACGATCGTTAATACAAGGTCGGAGTTGACCCTGAGGCTGCCGTTTGCATTGGAGTTGCCCAACAACTAGAAAATCGAGTTTTTCTTTGTATATAAATTGAAGTCAATACTGATGCTTTTTTTTGTCTTTTAGTCTATATAAAAGATATACAATTGTCATTTTGCAACTTTGTCTTAGAGTAAGCTTTATCCTGATTGTGGCCTAGCCATTTGAACATAGTACATTTCAGTCACTCAAGAGATACATTTTTGGCCTGTTTATATCAGACTAACTGCTCTTTCCCATGAATCTGTTGACTTCTGTGCGGTGTACATAATGTACACTCGCGTTCGTTTTCCATACCAACTGCAGTTCCAACGCTGGCAGCCAACATCTTACTGTACATTCGCATGCACCTGGCATTTTGCACAAATGTGGCTCTATTTACGAACCGTGGGTAGTTTCAACTATTACCCTACTAATTATTCAATAAAATTACAATCTGAATGGAACACGTTAAGGGACACTCTACGATTAATTGAAATTTGTTCATGAGCTTGTAAGCTTGCAAGATTATAAGTCTTACCTTTAGTACTGCACGAGCTTCATGTCAACATAATTCTTATGGCTCATATAAGTACATTCCAATGTACTCGAAGTTAGTTTAGGCAAATACCAACAGCAATTTGAATGGCTGCATATTAAACACGTTTTTGTGGAAATGTCGCAATTGAAATACATAATACATAAAAGCTGGGTGATGAAACCAGTTGTGACCATATTAGCATGAGTATGTGTCAGCCTGAAAGATCGATTGGAGCTTACTTGGACTAACTGTTCCCTAAGTAAATCAATATTTTGCATGCACCGAGAGGACCACTTTAAATTTGCATTCCTTTAAGAAAATGAAATACGTCCAAAACGACAAACGATCAGCTACCGCCATATGCTTTGGAATTACTTTGATCTGGGGTAAATGATAGAATTCTAATACAGGAAACAAGCCGACCCGAGAATATTTCGATTAGTTTATAAAAAATATTTTTTGATATATTTAATTTTCAGATGGATCGTCAGCTGAATATGTTAATCCTTGGAGTTTTAACCATTTTCGCCTGTACAGAAGGACTCAAAGTGTCAACAGGATATCACATTGTTCATGAAAACCATGCACAGACATACAATCAACTTAACCAACATTTTCATGGGTTTAGATACCTTCAGGGTCAAGAACCACACTTGGTTGGGTGAGTTCAGTCCCCGTTGCTCTACTCAACATTTATTTGGTTCAATAATAACTTAATACCAACAGAAATTCGCTTCATAGTGCACCAGCCGCGTCTTCACCTGTCCCAAAAAATCCTTTCTTAGCGGTTTCAAGTTTACCCATTGCTGCTCCGACACCGGGACAAGTCACATGCGCAAGTCCTCCTGCAGCATGTGAAAAAACAGCTTATCGATCAATGGACGGATCCTGTAATCACTTAGAAAATCCTGGACTGGGTGTTCCTAACACAAGGTAAGAAATACGTTATTTTTAGAAATACGTTTTTATTTAGTTTTTTTCTTAAAAAAAATATAAATTTTCAATTAGGTACGGACGATTAATGACACCCAAGTATGCCGATGGAATATCCGCACCGACCCTGTCTGTTACCGGGGATGAATTACCCAGTGCGCGTCTAGTATCATTGGTAGCATTTGGCGAACAAGAAGTCCGCGATCCAGAGTTTTCACTACACAATATGCAGTGGGGTCAGATAATGACGCATGATATGAGTATGCAAGCAGGAGGCACACAATCCAGTACGGCAATAATGTTATGGTGTTATTACTTATTTTCTAAATACAATGTCTTCCGATAGAGAAGCACCCAACGCGATGCTGCACTGATGACGGACGACTTATAGGCTTAGACATAGCACATAAAACTTGTTTTGCTATCATAGTGCCTCCCCACGATCCAGCTTATTCCCAAGTTGGTACGGAATGTCTTAATTTTGTTCGAACGTTGACAGATCGCGATTCTCAATGTCAATATGCTGGTGGCCCTGCGGAGCAGATAACGGTAGTCACGTCTTACTTAGATCTTTCTCTAGTCTATGGCAACTCGATCCAGCAAAACAGCGAAATTCGAGAGTTTAATGGCGGTCGAATGATTGTTGAAGAACGCAACGGAGCTAAGTGGCTACCTCTGTCACGTAATGTTACCGGCGATTGCGATGCCGTAGATCCAAATGAGGTCTGCTATAGAGCAGGTGATGTACGCGTTAACCAAAATCCTGGATTAGCTATTTTACAAACCATACTGCTACGTGAACACAATCGTATAGCTGATAATTTGGCAGCACTAAACCCACATTTTGATGATCGCACTCTCTTTCAAGAAGCTCGCAAGATTAACATAGCTCAGTACCAGCAGATAAGTTATTACGAGTGGCTTCCAATTTTCCTAGGATCTGAAAATATGTTAAAGAATCGATTATTATTTAAAACTTCTGGAGGACACAGTGTTAACGACTATAATCCAAATATTGACCCCAGCGTCTTAAATGAGCACGCAACAGCTGCTTTTAGATACTTCCACTCGCAGATTGAAGGTAGACTAGAGTAAGTATTTACCCACTTACCTCAATATTTCAAGCATCCGCTATTTTCACTTCTCTTTAGCCAAAATACTTCGGAATCACAGTTTTAATATATGTGAACTGTAAACTTTGCAAGCAAATGAATATGTTAAACTTATTTATGTACTAATAATAAAAACATTATGTAACTCTTAGCCTCCTGTCTGAACTGCGATCACTTCTCGGTAAACTAACCCTAAGTGACTGGTTCAATCGACCAGGAATTATTGAAGTTGGCGACAACTTTGACTCGCTTACTAGAGGCCATGCTACACAACCAGAAGAACTAACAGACATCAACTTTGACAAACAGGTGAATAGTTTGAGCTTGCATTTTAACTCGCATTCCCTTTAATTTTATTCCTTTTTCTGAATTGAAGATCAAACATTTCCTATTCCGGAGGAATATGCCGTTTGGGTCGGACTTACGTGCATTAGACATTCAACGCAATCGTGATCATGGTCTGGCTTCATATAATGATATGAGAGAATTTTGTGGTCTTTCCCGGGCGCATTCTTGGGAAGACTTTGGAGATCTTCTTAGTACGCAGGTGATTGATAAACTGCGCTCATTGTATGAGAGTCACGAAGACGTAGATTTAACAGTTGGTGGATCGTTAGAAGCACATGTTGCTGGAGCACTAGCAGGTCCTACGTTCCTTTGCATTCTTACGGAACAGTTTTATAGAACTCGAGTTGGTGATCGATTCTTTTTCGAAAATGGTGACAAGCTCACTGGATTTACTTCAGGTATTTATCGGGTGAAAAGCTTTGATATTTAAAAAATTTAATATAAAACTTTTATTTAGATCAACTAGAAGAAATTCGAAAAGCAAGTATGGCCCGACTGCTTTGTGACAATGGTAACAATATCGCGTCAATGCAGCCCGCAGCATTCAGAATAGTCTCAGCATCGTAAGCTACTGAAAGACTTCATTTAAATGTTATGTGTTTAAAAATTTCTATTTCGTAGAAACCCTGTTGTGCCATGCTCCGATATTCCACAAGTCGATCTTACAAAGTGGATTGATTTGGGATCACATGCCACTAGAGATCACTCTAGTATTTTTGGGAAGTAATCACGTGTTCCATGGTACACAATTTACATTTTATAACTTAGTTCAAATATAAACACATTAAAAATTAGTCTAATCAGTTAAAAATATTGTGAAATATCGTTCCATGTATTATATTACCTATCTTCATGTACATACATATATATGTAAATTCATATCAGTATTTAAGTAATCAATTATAATCTTAATAAAACACTACCATTTTATTTTGCGAGTTTATTGTACAAGTTTTTTTACACTTTATTTTAAATGAGTATTTTACTGCACTTAAATTACTTTTTTTGATTTTAAAAAAAAAAAGACTGGCTAAGACTTTTTATATTGTGGGTTTCGCAGTCCCATTCTAAAGTGAACTATTTGTAGTTTCAACAAAACAAAACAAAGAAAGAAGAAAATATTTAAATTTCATAGAATGTGAAAAACAATGTGTGAATGTATCTCCCGACATTCGTGGTTAGAGAAAGTCTAGTTTCTAAATGAGATATAGAAATATTAATAGAAATGCAATCATAGGTAATACAAAAAGAATGCTCGAGTTTAAAATCAAATATATAAAATTTATAGGAAAGACAGCCAGATAAGTCCAGCAGATCAAGAAGAGAAAACAGTTGGACCTTCACACGTATATCACAAATAATTGTTAATTAATTATGTTAGATATTTAATTCCGAATATTAATAATGATTTCACATTTTTTCTATACAAAATGATGGGTATCATCCGTTGTTTAGATTAAAAGGCTGGTATTGTGATTTTATTATATATATATTTTATTTTCCCTAAGTTTTTATTATAAATTTGATAAACGCCAACTTATATTTATTTTTTGTCTATTTCACTTTAAAGTTGATTTTTTAGTCTGTTTATTTGATTATCTGCAAACAATAAGTTTCTATGTCTCTTCGCTTAAACAAAGCCAAACAAAGACAAAGGAACAAATGGAAACATCAAATATTCTTTGGAATGCATTCACATTTTTTATTGATTCATAGGCAAATGGAATTCTTTTTGTGTTGCTCTTATAATAAGGTCTCTAGTTCCCTGCGTTGCTAAAATGATAGATATATATACATATAGTAATGTATATATACTGTAACACATTCCATATTTGTAAATGTATTTTATTATTATTTAATATTATTTACGTAAATAGTAAAAGAAGCCATTCCACTTTATACCCATGTTCATAGTGTGTGTTAAGTATGTGTCCAGCAAATGGTAAAATGCTTGACAAACCTTAACTATTCTGCCTAAATTATTTAAATTTTTTTCATCAGCAACCAAAAGTTAGCTAAGGTTTTTTTCAATTCGGAAGATTGCAAGCAATAAAAAATATGTGTATATAATAATATATATATGTATATATATTATTGATTGATTCTTTGGCAAGAAACTAATTTAACTAAAAAACAAATTACGTTCTTATTAATTTTAATCAGTCAAATTATCTATTTATTTTTTGTATCGTAAGAGTATATATGAAATGGATGCTGCGACTTACTAAACGTTAAAATAACTGGCCTTTTGTTACTCCTACCTTCCGCCTCATAATTGCCAAAGTATTGGTTGGCATCACCTAATGAATTCATGGAAGATTTTTTTTCTGCATTGTGCTCGATTGTGGTTACAGGGCTTGATTCGGCATTATCTTCGTTGCTGAGACTTTCAATTTCATCAATAATTTCAACCGATTCACCATTGTCAGCCATTATATCCGATGGTTGCTGTATTTCATTTTGTTCAGAATTGGTTATGTCGTTTTGACTTTCAGGTGAATCTTGATTGAAGTTGTTGAACGGGAATGGGGCATAAAGATGATGTCTATTTCCTGCTGTCCAAGCCATGGGGTGCAAGGGCAACAATTGACTTCCCAGTGAAGATCTCAGAGGAAGGCCATTTGTTGATTTCCGTAAATTTCTGGGAGGACAACATCCATTACAACCAGGACATCCCGTTCCTGGGGTGCCTGGGGTACCTGGAGTGCAAGTGTTGCATCCTGGGCACCATTGGCATCCAGGGTATGATGGATATCCTGGATAGCCCGGATAACCAGGATATCCTGGTTGTCCTGGATAACCTGGGTATCCTGGATACCCACCTCCTTTATTACCCTTATGACCATGTCCAGGTATTATAATAACTGGTGGTAAATTGGGATAGTTTGTTGGAGGCATGGGCCAATGACTATGCCCTGGTCGACCTGGAGGTCCAATGGGACCCGTAGGGCCGGGAATACCAGGTTTTCCACTGCGACCTCTTCCGCCGGTATCTCCTTTGTCACCTTTTATGCCTGGATACCCTGGCTTTCCAGGTGCACCTACAGATTAAAATATTTTATCTACTTCTAGATATACAGATGGTTTTAAGATTACCCTGCGTTCCAGGTAGTCCAGGTACTCCTGGTGGGCCTGGCGGACCAGGCGGTGCTGGCGGACAAATACACTGCGGAGGTGAATGTCCATGGGAATGGGGTAAATAAATTACACTTGGTGTACCAGCGGGGGCTGGAGATGGAATAGTTGCGACAAATCTTCCAGTTTCATGGCCACCCTGTTTGGCTAAACTGCTGCCAAAAAAGGTAACGATAGTTGCTACAAGATTTATAGTAATTATCTCTTATTTGGTCTTCAGTAATTGTTTAATCTAATCGCTTACCGAAGCAAAGGGCTCCTGTTATCGGTCTCATGTTGTGAAATCAAATGCTAGCTTTCTCTCATGAATCGATCACTTTTATAGTAAAGACAAACAATAAACCACGGATGGGTACTTCTCAATATAAAATAGTATTGTTTCAATCTACGTTTTATTGAACCGTTACTCACCAGGTTCATTCAGAATTCGTTTCTCATTCTCTAATGTGTTTAAAAAAATTAATGAATTTTTTGAATAAAACCATATTGGCTTTGCATAAAATCATGTCGATGGATCGTTTTTGATTTCTACGCACAAACAAACCTGAAAGGTTTTTAGTAAATTGATTAAGCATTTAAAAAATCTGTCGCGCGACAGAATATGATTAGTCTACTTTTGAAGAATTTCAGAGAACACAACGTTTCTTACTAGCAGCAAGGCCGCAGCTTAATTATGTACTAAAGTGCAAGTTAGCTGCTTGTTCTATCGTTAACTCAAGTTATGTAAGAATCGGTTAAAGAGGTTTTATATCACACTAAAGCTAATAAAGCCTAGTTTACTGTTTGTAATTTATATTAGCTAATAAGCCACAAATGTAAGAGTCATAGGGGTGTTTACTTAAAATCTTATATTTTCAAAAGTTTTTTAAATTTTCGGCAGGATTATATTTTCAATACTAATATATGCACAAATATATAAACATACGTATAACATGCTAACAGAAATCAAAATAAAATTGTATTGCTCTTATATGAAACTGTGATTGATTCAGCTCATATTTTGTGCCAAAGTAAATCAATAAAGCACACGCAATTGTCAAGAACTATTAAAGGGAGTAAAATTGTATTTTGATATTTATGTACAGTAAAGGGTGAAAGCATGTCCACTTTACCTATTATATGTTTATCCTTTCACTTGACTCCTTTCAGCAGCAACAACAACTAATTATTATATGCATTAAAAAGATTATTTCAGATTGGCTGATGTCGATCACAAAGTGAACCATTTGTCTATCTATTTAGAAATGATTTCTGTAAGCCGGAACTCAAGGAATTTAAAATTTCAATAAAAAAACTCTGTGCTGTATTAGATAATCGTATTTTATATTAGTATTATTAAAAGATATTGTAATTATTATTTCTATATATAATATTGTACATATATATATAAGTTCTTCAAATCAACTATATGTAGCTTAGATCAAGTGGGACAAGAGTAGATATACACTAATTAAAGACTAATAACGTCGTCATTGAAAACATAAATTTTTAAATATTACTCAGCCAGTGGATGATTAAAGTCTTGCCATTTGGTGAGGTCCATTTGATAAATTTCATTGCAGTTTAGTAAAACATTTCTAAAAATTGTATTTTAGTTTTAAATATATAAAAATAATTCAATGGTCGGAATTCAAATACTTACTGCGCATTAGGAAATATAAATACATTTGGCTGAATGTAATTTAAATTTTCCACATTATTGCAGAAAAGCGAGGCCAAGTTAACCTTACGTATCTCGGCAAGTTGAGCTATAGATAAATGGAAGTGTTCAAACTTTTAAATTTAACGAAGCTATACAACTATACTCACCATTTGTAAACCCACTCTGGGGGTGTTCATGTTCAAAGAAAAAGCGGTCCCCTTGACGAGTATTAATAAACTGTTTACCCACAATGCAGAGTAGGGTGGGTCCAAAAAGTGATCCGGATGAATGAGATTCTAAAGTTCCGCCAACGCTTAGCTCAACATCATTTGGAGACGCATACAGTTTACGTAATTGCAAAATTTTCTACACAGAAATCAAAGTTTTATTCATTTGTTGAGCTTGCTAAAAAAAAGTTCGAACCTCCTCTTCCATTTCCGAACCAAAGTCTGCCCATTCGACAGCGCGTGTCAAGCCGCAAAGCTCTCGGGCATCATTATAGGAAGCCAATCCAAAATCCCTAGCACGTTCAATATCTACTGCCTTAAGATCAGATCCGTAGGCTTCAAACTTTTTACGATTAAAATAGTGCTTAATTTCAGGATCGATATTTGAGTCAGAACGTTTTTGTAACTGTGTTATCATTCCACGAACAAGATTTGCCAAGTTGTATCCAGTCGACAAGAGTTCAATTGTTTCAGAATTTTCAAAAAAATCGCTAAGACGTAGTGTATAGTTTGATTGACGATCTGAAGACACCATTCTAGAAATTATGAAAAGCTAGGAATATTCAATTTATTTATTACGACAAAAAAATACTTACGAAAACCAGCCTGGAATTTGAGTATGCGAATAGCGAAACGCTGCTGCAGCGAATTCTGCGTAGGGGCCGACATTAACGGTCTCGTCGTAGTCGTTCACATACGCACCTAAGTTTTCGGTAAATGGATAGGTGAGTCCATGCGAATTTGTGTAACCGCTTCCCAGCACTGCCACTAACCAGTCATAGTAAGTAATTTTTTGATACTGAGCAATATTAATCTTGCGAGCCGTTTGATATAATTGTTCGTCATTGTAATGAGGGTTTAGTATTGCCAACTGTTTAGCGAGTCGGTTGTGCTCACGCAAAAGTACAGTTTGCAGAACAGCAATTGTCGGGGTGAAGCGGTTACGTTTGTCCGGAATGTTATAGCACTCATTATTTGGAGTACATTCACTGACTGGAATCCACTGTTCACCATTAACAAAGCTGGTGTGAAGTAGACCGTTTTTAAAACGACGCACTTTGTCGTTTTGCCTAGGAGAGTTTCCATAAAGTGATGAAAGATCCAAATAAGCCGTGACTACTGTCAATTTTTCACTGTATGGACTGCCACTTCGAGGACAAACAGATTCCGCATCGGAAACACCGCGGGCAAAGCTTAAACATGATTTTCCAGTATTATAGGAGATTGGTCCTTCAGACTCTAGTTTAATGGGCTGACACCGAAAATGCTTAGGCTCTGCACAACAATCCTTAGGCGCTCCTTTTGTTGTTAGCTGACTTATGTCATGTGCAACAAACTGACCCCACTGCATGGACGCCACAGTTCGAAACTTGTCCAACATCGTCTCCTCGCCATAAAGAGCCAATGAGATAAATCGCGAACTAGGTATTGATTGAGTGTACATTGCATAATTTGGTAATAAAAGCCGTCTGTATCTTGACGTGGCAATACCAAAATCTGGGTACAAAAGGTTATTACAAGATCCGTCTGAGCTGCGGTAATACAAAATTTGGGTGTCGTTCATACAATTTGGAGGAGGGATGCCGCATTTAAGGGGCTCTGTTCCATGACTCAAAACACTCTGTCCAGAATGATCGTTGAAATTTGGCAAAAACGTTATTAGCATTTCCTCAAGACTATCATCACTTATGACTTGGTCACTTACACCTGGCCGCAAAATATAAGGTTGATTACTTCTCTTTGATTTACTGTCGGATTTTAAATTATCGACTAAACTATCCGTATCAAACACTGCCGAATTGCTAAACGGACACACAGAGTCCGTCTCAAAATGCTTCTTTGACATAGAAATTCGGATTATAAACACAACCAATCCAAAAACCGTAATGTAAACGCCCATATTGAAAACAATTATGAGTGCGATTGTCCGATTGTACTGCATATATACAGTAAATCGTTAAAGGTTGTTTTGAGATTTTGCACGATTAGCATATTTTCGCTTTCGTGACTTCACTGAATAGTATCTTCCGCACTGAGGAGCACGCACTTCACAAACATTTTTCTTAGTAAGATGACTAAGATTAAGGTAAGTACTCAAATTCTTAGCTATCAATAAATATGAAATAATATAGTTTTATTCCCTACTTAAATCCATTAATAATTTTGCAAATTGTTAATGAGTATAGAAATAGAATATTTTTAGATTTCTTCTGATTTAAATAAATGAGTTCATTCTTCATACAGTAGAAAAGTAATGTAATTATGAATTTCATCATCTATCTTCAGCAGCATTTTCTTTTTTAAACGTTACTATAACCGTTGTATTCCGTTGCGCTTTGAATAAAGCACGTAGTTTTCAAAAAAAATATTTTAGAATATAGTTAATAAAAATAATACCAAACAGTATTTTTTTCTGTATAAAAGAGGACATTTAAAAATATCGATACACTCATTTAGATTACAGTATGGCATCACTTGTTTACGGCGACAAACATACCGTTGACCAACACTTGATTGTTATTAATAAAGAATTGTGAACAATATTAAATTAAAAAAGACGTAATGAAGAAGAGAACAAGTGAAATTTGGTGTTTTTTCCGGGCTGTTGATGACACTTTTGCTCTTTGCAACATATGTAAAGCGAAATTATCTTACAAAACGACGACCACTAATTTAAGTAAACATATGCACAGAATGCATCCAAATGCTAATATAACAGCTTCACGGGATCGCAAGTACAAAATTCTTCCCCAAATAAGTGATCGACATAGAGGAAAGCCTCGGAACCCTTCACAAGAACAAATTTTACTTACCTTTTTAAAGAAACATCCGGCATTGCTACATAATCCATCTTGGGAGACTCGTACTACGTTTGAATCGCTCTGGGATCAACTAGCAACTGAACTAAATAACACTGGCCCACCACATAAAGACGTAGCGACTTGGAAGAAAGTAAGTAAAATCTTTATGTTGTTGTAAGTAATGTTTTCTCATGTTGTTTTTTCTTATTAGGCATTAAAAGACTGGAAGCGCTTTATAGTCAAAAAAGTTGAAAAAAATGAACTGCACAACATACCACTAGCGACTGGTCTTAGCTCAGCCGAGGAAACAATAGCTAGCTTGTGTCGACTTAACGATGATGTTTCCCAAATAATGGACGCATCGGATGACGACTTACAGGAAACCTCAAATGCTGGATTTGATATGAACGATGTCGAAGACGTTGTTCCTAAAGAGGAAGATCACAGTGTGTTGCAAGATACTTCTGGATTTGCGTATGAACCAGACGATTTCAAAGCAGACATTGAAATTGATCCCTTAATTTTGCAAGGTGGTAAAAGATCAGCTTTTGGAGGAAGATCCATTCAAAAAGAGCTAGAAACAATGAACAAAAAAATAGCTTTGGTCAACGATTCCGCGAGTAATACACAATTAGCCCTAACTGAATTTTGTATGATATATAAACAGAAATTATTAGAAGACAAAAGACATCACGCAGTTATGGAAAACCTAATGGCAGAAAAAATTGAGCTCAAAAAAAAACTCCTGGAAATTGAACAACGCAAATTGTTGTTAAAATGACGAGCTATTATTTTATTAATTATTTATAACGTTTAAGACTTAGTTATTAGAAAAATTTAAGTTAATAGTTTGTAATTATAAACATCTTAAAAATAAAATTTGTTAAATTAGTCTTTTTAGTGCCGATTTATAATTATTTTTAAAATTAATATTCCAATGAATAGATTTAATGCATAAGATGTAAATTTAAGTTTTTTTTTCAAGTATTAAAAAAATCAAAAGCTTTTTTTTTTCTTCCAACGTTCTTATAGACTATGTCAATAAACTTTGCAACTAATTTTAATCAAAATTTTTAAGGAAACCTGGGAGGGTTGCCTTATCATGGTGCGAAGAGATATGTATCGATTAATGCTCAGTATGATAGTTATCGTTTGTTCATGTGGAATGTACGGTCTGTGGATGGTATGGACGTTATTCGCCTTCTTCTTCTTTACTCAACCATTCATGGTGACTGACAAGTCATGATAATTTTTTATAAAACAAATAGTTTTTTGCAATGGATGACTCGTTTTTTGGATTTGATACAACTACAGCGTTACCGGTAAGAATTCAAAACAATAAATACATAAACACGTTTCCATATTAAGATTAAAAAAATATTTTGACATGTCTAGAAAAGTGTAAAACACTTAAATTGTAACATGCCTTTTTGCGAAGTTATTTAAAGTATAAAGATAGTAATTATTTGGTTAAATTTAATTGAGTAATTTAATTTTAACTGCTTTAGAATGAGGATGGTAACGATGGGGGAATTGCAGAGCCGCCAGAAGAAGAGTACGACGCCCTTAACGATGAAACTTTTGGCTCGGCGATAAACGGTGATTGGGAAGAAGCCCACGAAACGCTAGTACGACTTGGTGGCAATGGCGATAAAAGTCAAAGAGGGGCCAACTTTAAAGAGCGTAGACAAAACGAAAATGGCGCTTTTCAGAACCAGCATTATCAAAATATGCAGTTGCGTGGCATACCAAGCGGCAACGTTGACGATTCTGACTTAGAGTTAAATTTATCATCAATGAAACTAGATGATGTTGACCTAAGTTCGTTTGGAGAAAGTGATGCCAATAATCGCTTTAATTTGGACGCAGCAGTATGGAGAAACCAGCCCTTTTCTGTACCCAATAATCACCAACTTTTTCAAGAGCACTTTCGAAGTGCGTTTAAGCCACAGCCTCAGGCAAATGTACCGGCAAGCACGGTAAATCAAGCAGGGTCGGAATCAAATGCCAATTTCGGATTACCGGTCATGGCACCGGCGACAACGTCTACAATTTCCACACTTGAAGACATTGAACGAAATTTAATTATTCAGCTGGCGATTTCAAAACAACAACAGCAGGTACAACAATCAACTCAACCACAGCCTCATCAGCATCAAGACTTTAACTTGGCCAACCGGCAACATGTGGTTGGAACACCAACAATAACCCAAAACCAACCACAGCTTCAAAAGTTACCGCAGCACAAAGGTAAAATAAATATGTAGATTATTTTTGTATTTAGGCTGTCAAAAATGTAGTACAATTACAAATATTGACAAATATTGAGATTTAATAAGAATTAATTTTCATTTAAAATATTTTATGAGTTTTAAGCTGAGTAATTATCCAGAAATTACTTTGTGTTATTTCTTTTATTTGAGGCACATTATGTGTTTTCAAAAATAGCATATTGCATTGAAATATCACGTCTAATATAGATTTTCAGCTTTATCGTATAATATAATATTAACAAATATCTATATAAAAGCTATAATATAAATCTAGTTAAATAAAAATATTTATAGTTTTGTTAATTTTTAAAGTTTTTATCAATGTTTATTGTAGTGCCTCCTGGATTCATGGCATCGCCGCAAACACCACCACCAAGACCGAACTTAGGAATACTTGGCTTACATCCGGTACCAAATTCCGGACCCGCACCTGGATTAATGCCCACACCTCAATCTCAGCAACATCAACAGTTAAACGGGATGAGCGGAAATCGTGTGCCGCCTGGATTTATATATCCTGGTGGTCTACCAACAAACATGCCACAACATCCGCTTTTGCAGCAGCACTGTACCATGCCGCCAAATTTTCCCCGTCCACTACCAAGTCCACATTTACCTACGGCGCTGAACAACTTTGCCATGCATCCAAGTTTTAATGCAATGCGTGCGGTAGGTATGCATGCAGGGGCGTATATGCAACCCGTCGCGCAGCTTCGTATGCTTCCCCACAACCAGCTTAACCAGCAACCTAACTCCATGTACAACATGTTCAACATGCGACTAGTGCAAGAGATTCAGCAAAATCATCCACTTCTGCAAAATACTGCAGGTGTACGACAGCAACAACAACAGCAACAACAACCACCTCAACAGGGTCGACCAGGCGATCGACAAAAGCAACAACAGCAGCAACAACTGAATCGTCGTGGTGGTAATCTTCCTTTGGAGAAGTATGACGAATACGCCAATTTAATGAGTACTCGTGATATTTACTGGCTCATTGGGATTCAATTATCGCAACTAAACACAGAAACTCCCTATATTGATGACTATTATTATACTGTCCACAAGAAACGCAAGAATGGACAAGTGCGCCATAGCCAGGCGCATAAAGACAACCAACTAAATCATCCTTTAACGCAACCACGTGGTCATGCACAGCTTATACTAGTTCAGTTAGGCAACAAAAATGGACGACGGAATGGTCAACCACTTCGTGAACGTCGCAATTCGGAAAACACTAATTGTAGTAATGCCAGCGGTTCTACAAACACTGCTACCACCAACAACGTTCTAACGGGATATATTTTTTCACCGTTGAAATTTGAAAATTCTCTGGGGAAATTACAATACGCAAGTGTAACCGCACCACGAAAGATTATTGACGCAGATATAATGGGAAGTGAGATGAACCAAACTGATAACACGCCGTCACTATCGGCGGGGGCACAGAGTACAGACAAAGACAATGAAAACGCAAACGAAGTTAATTTAGGACCGTGCAGCTTGCGAAAGTCGCGGCATATATTGTTGCACATAGAAACCCTTTACCAATATCTGTTAAAACTTGAAGATCTGGAAAACCCCGAAGTAATGGCGACCGTGGTTTTAAAAAAAAAAAAAGAAAGTGAACAAATCGCTGCGCTAGAACAAATGGAGCAAGCAAACAAGACACCTCAAGAACGTGCCGCTGAAGCCAATAATCCGCAACCATTAAATCCAACCCTTAAAAATAAATTCAACTATGAAATCGAACCGCGTTCCGTTTTAGTAAACAAACTTAAAGTCGGCCTCACGTTTAATAAAGTCGTGTCAATGATGAGTGTACGAAAGGGAAAGGTAATGTATATAGTAAATTTTTAAATAAGGTTCTTTTTTTAATTTTTTGTATCGCTACTTGTCTTTCTTTAAAAGATTCTTCTGCGACGCATAATGCCGTTTATAGCGGACCAAGAAATACGTTGGACCGTGTGGAGTGGCGTATTTTGTTCACTTCAAAATGTTGTTAAGAAAGACCGTGAAGACATAGAAGGCATTCTTTACTCTCTCTACCCGGAGTTTAAAAATCAAATACATACAGCTAATTTTGAAATTATAATAAATCTTTCAGCTGCAATTGCGTTAAATGACAAGAAAATGTCTGGAATTTTTTGCAGTCGTGTAAGTAGAAGCTTAAATTAATAAACCACAAGTAAATTAATTGATTGAATCGAATTGATCGTTTCTTCAGTTTGGTATCCTATCGCTCGTGGGACTCATTCTGCGTGCTGAAGCTATTTATATGTCTAACAATGATAGCACACTTAACGACGAAACCCGAAACAAATGGCGCGAATTTTTAGCCCAGGTTGCATCCTGTCTTAATCGAACAATTCAAAATCAAACCATCTCGGCTGCTATTGAGTCTGATGCAATTCAACCAATGATGAATCATTTTGCGCGCTTTAGAGACTTAGAACTGGATGCACTTTTGACCTTCATCACGGAGGCCAAGCAGCAAATAAATTAAATTGGGGCACTATATTATTTGTATTGTACTTTCGTGGTTTAAAGTCACAAGGCCTCATTTATAATTTTGTATTTAATGTTGATTTATTCATCAGTTAATTATATGTATCAACTATGTATCTACGTAATACGTATCTGTTGTTGTCTTTCATTCAAAAAATTAATATTAAATGCACACGATTTGTACGAGAACTCTGGGCAGATATTTGTACTTATAGTTTGAGCATATACACATATAAGTAATTATTAAAAGGCTCCTCCATCAAAATCTACGTGAAACATAAAATGTGTACGATTATTCTATTGATATTCAATTTCATTTATGTATGCGTAAAAATAATCTTGTCTTAAACTTGCTTAAAATAATTTGCTCCTTTTTACCTTGATTTTAAAATTTGTCTTAATTTTTATAAGAGCCATAAATCAATTTTTTAATAACATACTATATTTAATTAAAACGTTTTTAAATTTCGTAAGTCATGCACAACGTTTGCTTCAACATTATTTTATTTAATAAAATTGCCAAGAAATATAAAAATTAAATAAAAAAAAATTTAAATAATAATTAATAACCAAATGTTTTCTGAAAACTTAGAAATGTTAATAATAAAAAAACAAATTACAAATTGTGATACATTTTGACAAATCTGAAAAGTAAACGTTTGTGTTTGCCAAGTTAAGCTTTTACACTTTTATTTTGTTGAGAGTTATTTTTTAATTTTAACATTTCCTCCAAGCACATAATAAAATGAAAAATTTTAATAATAGAAAAACTAAACATTTTTGACAAGTTAAAAACGGATTCCATATTTTTAAATTTACGCGCAGACTAGGATAACTAATTAAGACATTTACTTCGATTAATAACGGATCAACGACATCAATTAATTTCCATTTTTCCACTTTTTAGCTTTGTTATTATTATTTTTCTCATTATTTTAAATATATTAAATAATAAATGGTTTGTCTTTTATATTAAATAATAAAGGGATAAGAACAGCTCTAGTTTTATGAAACCCATTTTATTAATATTTTTTGAAAGATAAATATAATAAACATCGAACACCCAAGTTAGGCATGGGATATGTGAACTAAGAAATGTATCTTTCGTGTATTTACGTTTACGTGGATTTACGTGAATTCAATTAAAGCAAACCTTTTGTATTAAAAGTTATTAACAATTAGCCATTGAGTCGGCGCATGTTGTTGCATATTGCGCATTCTCAGATCTGATTCTGATACACAAGCTTAAACACACAAACATTGGTAGCGTCTAGTGAGCCTGCGCACCCTTTAAGTCGTGTGACATATTGCCCACTGCCCTTTCACACATATGTAAATATGTTTTTAAGGACCACACCGAGGCTTCTAGAAAGTATTAATATACATATGTATTTATGTATTTATTGCACAGCTCATAGAATTATGAAATATTTTTGTCGTTGGTAGACGCTTTGATCATTAAATGCTTGACCTAAATAATCCGTGCACCAATACTCATACAGTTGATATTGATGTATTGATATTGCGGTAAATATGTATATACATACATATATCTTAAGATATTTACACGTTCAGTGACTTACCCACAACGATTAAGCTGTCTCACCCCCTTTTAAGCTTATTTTTAATATTTATTGTGTTGATTTGTTCATTTTATTGAAATGTTACTTAAAGTGATCATATTTATAACTATTTACAGCTATAAGGTAAATAACCATGTTATTTATAGCTATCGTGTTAAGATTTCGCTATAAGCGTATCTGTTTCGATTGGTGAAAACAGTTGTATCTTTTTATTGGGTCACAAACAGAAAACCACAGCCGGAAACATGGTAATTTACTTAATAAGTATTACGCTCCTTGGAATTATACCTATTCCAAATTCACAGAAGCAATATTTTTATTCGTTATTTTTGAGTTGATTATATTAGTTATACGTCACTTCTTAATACTTTATACCCCCGTTAGTTCCCAATTCAATATGGAAAAATGACTAAAAAAAATATTCGCCGAAATAAACATGTGCATATGTATGTGTGTATGTACATTCATTTGAGCTGTGCTTTAATAAAATGAAGCAAGTTTTTCTATGCACTGAGCTTCTGTGCATGTACAGGATACCCAATAGTATAAGAACTCATTGGACTAGTGGAAGGATTCTTGCCAATGCGTCGCCAGAAATGATGCGGGCATTTCTTCGTGGGGGCTGTCATTATGAATGTTATTGTTGCTTTTGTTATGGCTAGCGTTGTTTAGTTGACTTCGGCCGCCAGTCGCCGTCTGTGTTACCGTCGCCATTATGGTTGCCGCCAGGGTTGCTGGAGCCGGCAGACTGGCAGCCAACATTTGAAAACGAAACAAAACTACGCGCGTATCTGCGCATATAAGTTCAAAATCCGAAACCATGAGGGCTTGTCGTCAAGTGTCGCCAAGTAGGAAATTATTTTATACGTTTCTTATGTTACATATTGAAAGGTTGTTCTATGTGACTTTGCCTGGATTTTTACTGCTTAGGTCCATTACAACTAATGGAAAGCTATGAATTAGTATGGAGATACAAGTAACAATAACTAAATATTAATTAAGCATGGTTGAAATATTATTAAACTTTAACAGAGTTGTTCTCCGAGTTGAAACACGTATATATTTCAAAATTCATGTTTATGTAGTTCACAAGCGTGTGAATCACACAGATAAATACGATTATGACAATGAATCAGAGCCCAGGACGTTTGTCGGCGACAGTGGCGACGGCGCCTTATCCTTACGCTGTGTACTTTGTGACGCCGCTTCTATCAGCCTTATGAATGCTCTGCGCAGTGCGCATAAGAAAAATCATATAAAAGGATAGCTCTAAGCATGGACACCATTCAGTTCACTTACAATAATGTTCGAGGACAGAGCATTATATTAGTGTGCTCTACATAAAGGATATTGCAATTCAGCTCACTTCCAGTCAAACTCAAACAATCGTTCTTTCACGCTAGTGTTAAATTAAGGTAAGTAGTGGGAACATAAATTATAATTATATTCATTGTTCATTATACAAAAATATTTAAAGTACTCTTAAAGTAATATATAATACATTCAAATATGATACACCTGAGTTTAAGCTTACTAGCCTTTGATTATCCACCTTTTAATAAAGTGTTAACGAAAACGGTTTTTTGTCACAAAACATAACTGGCACGCAGTGATTAAAATGAATGATAAACATCTATAATAAGCTTCTCCTTTTTAAGTTGAGCATAGGACTACGAGTGCAATTTAAATCTTAAAAATTTGATAAGTTCTTTTGGGTGAACATCAGTAATACAATGGTGTTAGTTAGGTCATAATGATATAACAGCTATTCAGGAACAAGTGGTACCTACAATATTAACCTGTGTCATTGCATCTAGACTAATCTATAATTTGGACATTCTTTTTTAAGACCTTGTAATTCACTTAATGCTGTTATTCTTGAAGGAATAAATAAAATTGAGTGTCTCCTTAAGGTGTATATATTTTTATATAATGTATATCTTCGATCGTGCCGGTCAAACAGATTCACAAACGATCAGGACTCTATGGTCTTGGCAGCCTTGCAGTATAATATAATATATATATATATATATATATAATTATTACTATAAATTTTGAAGGACTATTTATAAACTATATCGTTGCATTTATATAATTTACCCATTTTTTTCTAATATTCATATATGTATAAATTAAAAATTAACAAAGCTCTTGGCAATTCTATTAATCTTCTCTTTACAAAATACTAGATTTTTCATATTCTGTAAAAAGTCATTTCAAAACAATTGTTTTTACAAGTTGATTAGTTTTCAAGTATTGAATGAAATCATTGAATAGCAAGTAAACACTTAAATCAAAGCGGCATATGTATGTATATATACATACATGTATATCACATTTCGGCCCACATTTCTATCTCAAACAAATATCTCGTCGCTGCATCTACTGGTGGTAAGTAAATTATAAATTGCGTAGAAACCATACCATCAGCAGGACAACTTGATTATTTGGTTATTACCAACAACGAGACAATTATTTTGACATCGCGAATAGATTATGACCGCCTTTTAAGTGATTTTAATATTTTCCAATTGAGTTGTTTTTGCAACTTACTTCTGCTTTTGAGTGTTTTCCACCTAAACAAAGAGAAGTAAACAACTAGAGCTCAATTAAGTAGTGAAATGGGGAAAATGAAATTGAAAACCACGAGCCAACCTAATCTAGCTGTGGCGAAGTCTAAATAAAATCGCAAAGCAAAAACGTAAACAAACCGGAGAACACATTTTCTTATATGTTGTGTTCCTTCGTTGGCAAACCCTTTTTATTCTGCTTAAATAGAAAGTTGGTAAGCTAATCAGCTAGCAATCCAACACAATTGTCAATCAGCAACTAATAATCACGTGCTTATAATGTAATAAATCCCTTGAACATACTCATTATTAAATAAAATAAAAAAAATTTAATTCAATTTTTAAATAAAACATTATTATTCAAAATTATTATTACATTTTTAAAAGTACAGTACATATTTAATGATTATTAATCGAAAAATATCTTAATAGTTTATACAACTCTTTGCAAGAGGTGAATTTCCAAGTTGCTACCAAAGAGAATATACGAGAGAGACTGCTAGAAACTCACCACAGATTTGACAGATACAAAATCTTCAGTGTGCTCTCTCAAATCGCAAGAAGCACTCGTTGTTGACGGACGTGGATTTTAGGCTAGTAAACGGTAATTTTTTTTTTATAGTAATCGCGGGTGTAACCAACAAATAAAATTTAAGAAACGCAGTGCAAGAACAAATATGTTGACGGTATTCGGACTTCCATGCTTGTATTATCGTTTGATTGTTAAATGAATATTAATTCTTACCGTAAAATGCTGTAAAGCAAACAAAAATAAGTGAATCATTGGACATTGACGACTCAGTCAATTGCCACTATCACCGAAAATGTGAGATAATAAAAGTGAAAGAAACCACAGAATAAAATTATTATTAAGCTACAAAAATATAAAATGCAGTTTAGATCATGCATTTATATCTATGTCAATAATAAATCAATGTGTTTATGATTTTCCAGTTGTGTTTTTTTATGATAAATGCCCTTACATAGATGTATACCGTGTATGCCGACGTACAAACGTTCATAAATATATATTGAAACATTTAATTGTTCAATAAGTTATATATATATAAATATATATATATATATATTTATATAAATATTACGTTCATATATTAAAAGAATGCATTTTTTTCTTAAATGTATGTATGTAATAATAATAATACACTACACTTACATGCTCAAATGCTATACAAGTATAAAGTTTTAAAAAATTCATTTGGTCAAAAATAAAACAATAAAATATCTTGTTTTCATAGTTTTTATTTAAAAATAAAAAATGTTGAAAGGAAGTTAAAATGCTGCATATAATAAAATAAAAATCAATTACAGCAAGTGCAATCATGCTAAACGATTTTTCAACAGAAATAATATAGTTTAAATAAGAAAAAGTGATGTTAAACCAAATACATATCAAAAAGAAGAATCATCAATAATTTTTAAATTGTTTAAAAAAAAGTGAACAATAAGGATACAAAGGAGTTAAGCCCGCAACAAAAGTAAGTATATTAAATCAAATAATTTAACTTATATGTTTTTTATGTTAGTTATCATGCTTTTTAACTAAACTTCATTAAAAACGTTGAGAAAAAAAATCAGAAGAAAATAAATTTATGTTATGTTCCGTAATTTATTTGGATATTTTTGAAAAGTAAGGGAATGTACAAATAGTAAGCTTACTTTTTTAAACTTGGACTATGAGTGATTATGTCATATATAATTTAAATTTTATTTTTGGTATAATGATATTAAAGAGTTAAAAAAAATTTTTAACTCGAGTTGAAACAAATTTAAACTTAAATTTTAAACTAAAAAGAAAGTCTTCAATGTGAATAATTTCCAAATTAAAATGGACGCTCAATTTAAGAAGAAAGCTTAGCATTATTTGGATATATTTTTCATTTCGTATTTTCAGCGTTAAATTATAGTTTACAAAATATGGGTATGATCATTTTGTAGGGACCGACAAATTGTCAGGATTCTACAAGATTTTGTAATATTATACAAATTAATAAATAATTATAATAATAATAATAATAATAATAATAATAATAAACAAATAAGCTTATAGCAATAATGACATCAGAAATTAAGTTTTTTCGTATTAGATAAATTGTTTTATTAAATTTACATTTCAAGCCAAATTTACAATTTTTTAATATAATATTAAATTTTAGATTTTAAAAGCTAAATTTTAATGTAAAGACTGAGCACTGCGGTTTTAGATAGCCAAAACAAAAAAATAAGAAAAGATTTTATGCTAAAGGAAGAACAGAAAGTGTTTTCAATTGGTTTTATAAATTTATATGAGAATATCTCATATGCGAGTTTATCTGTTTACACATTGCGCACATGTATGTGTGTATATTCGTACATTTTGTTGTGGTGAATTTAAATATATGTTGAAACAATACAGACACGCCTGAATTAAGGGTATCTCGTAATCGATCACATTCGACAGTAGTATTTTTACTTCTTTTAAACTTATTGGAAAGTATCTATACGTATGTATTTATAAATACAATCTTGTGTATGTGGGTTTCTAAAGCTTAATTTCAGCGCCATTACAATGAAATGTGGGTGTGAGTGGCGCCAGAAAATAATTTAAATGTATATGTTAAGATACGTGAGTGCATATTTTTTCTGAAATCTAAAATTATGCGTATATACATTCATTTGAAGGCATGTACGTATGCACTTAACACTTTAATGCATTTTTTACGTAGGTGCGAATGTATGTACATAAGAATACATTACAGCTAAAATCTATTTGGCAATATGTTTTAGTTCGTTTCTCTGTTTCTTCATTTAAATACTTATACTTGTTAAATTTTTAAAAGTATGTGTTAATTCTTAGCCACTGGCACACTTTTATACATATATACATATACATACATGCATATATGTACATTTATATATACGTAACATCAATGCATGTGTGTACACTGACTCTGCGCTCTCTCATACACTTGTTCTGACGCTCTCGCTCTTTCTAATTCACCTCAATTTGTTGATTCTTCAACTTGTCAAACCGGCTGACAAATCGACCGAACGAACTGACTAACCGACCGCCGGTCTATAGTATCATTGTTGTATTTTAGTTGCTGGCGCTGTCGTTCGTGTCTGTCTGATATAATTTTATATTGGTGGCGCCATTGCGACGACAACGACGTCGCCGACTTCGTTACTATTATTTCTTTTATTACGTTTACGTCAGTGGCGCCCAATGTGGCGCCTGTGCCGCGTCTCGTCTCGTCGATTCGTGTTATTTCTCTGTCTTTGCCTTTGCTCTTGCCTGGCTGGCACGCAATCATTTCTTTCTTGATTGTATGTTTGTTTGTACAAATATGCGTTTATATATATTCAATGTGAGTGAGTATGGGTGAGTGTTTCTATATGTTGCCATAAAAACATGGATATATACGAACATGTGCTGGTATGTTGTGTTCGTATATTTGCCTGAACAAGTATTCGTGCCGTCAAGTCGGCGGCGCCACTGCTGTCGTCGCGATAAGGAGTGCAAGAAATGCCAGCAAGCCAGTCAGCCAGCAAGAAAATGTTCGTAGACCCCAAAGTCTTGTGTTTGGCTACATGATTGTGTGTGTTCGTATTTCTTGTATGTATGGATGTATATCTGTTATTTACCGGTAGCGACAGAGGAAGTTGCTGATGCTGTGTAGTCCCTGTTTGTTTTTCGCGATCAACAGCATATTACTCATTCGCCTTGTTTTTGAATTCAGGGGACGCTTGTACAAAGGAGAATTCACGAATAATTTTTGGAACCTTTAATTACTTATAACATATAACATATAACATATATATAATATATAATATATAATATATAATATATAATATATAATATATAATATATAATATATAATATATAATATATAATATATAATATATAATATATAATATATAATATATAATATATAATAAATAATATATAATATATAATATATAATATATAATATATAATATATAATATATAATATATAATATATAATATATAATATATAATATATAATATATAATATATAATATATAATATATAATATATAATATATAATATATAATATATAATATATAATATATAATATATAATATATAATATATAATATATAATATATAATATATAATATATAATATATAATATTAATAAACAATTACTACGTTAAAATTTTCGTTAATTTATTTGCAGCAATTGAGTTGTCTTTATTTGTTTATAACAAGTGTGATTTTTAATTAATTATTTTATTATTTATTACAAAACTAGACATAAACTAATAATATTTTGTTTTTGTTTTGCAGATCATATCAAAATAATGTGCAACTTCATATCAAAATTATAAAATAAATATACGGAACTAAGTTATTATAACCATGATGTTAACATTGTTAACAGATATTTATGCGTCAACCTTGAAAATACAAAGACTATAAAGGCGCATTCTAAACCCACCGCGAACATATCACAAAGTATCGAAACTAGAAGTAGTCGAACTAAGAGCGTCTAAATAACGTTGATTAACTCAAATAATGCGCATACAATAACATCGATGTTACCTATAAAATTGATGTCCCTCCATGATATTCCCAAGAGAAAAGAAAAAAGAACTATGGCGTTACGCGTCAAGAAACAATCCAATTACATGCGATGCGGATGGTCTCCCGATACCCATGCAGCAACAACCGCCGCCGCTCCTTCTACATCAACGCCACCCTCAGGCACCTGGCAGCTTTACCTGTTGCGCAAACGGATCCGCAATTCTTCAGCCAAATACTCCCCCGCTTTCATTCTGCTCAATACCTTGCTCCACAGGCTGTTTAGAATCTTACCAGTGCAATCCTTACAAAAGTGCACAAGATCAGAAAGCAGCATATCCGTGCATAGGTACAAACGTAGATATGTACAAAGAATCGAATTTTTCCTACATCAACAGTGCCTGCAGCAATATAAGCTCTGGCAGAAACTTGCTGTGCGAAAAGAACGAGCTATGCCATTTTCAAGTACCTCTTCATCCGGAGGAACCCGGAGGAGTAACAGCAGCAGCAACACTTGTGATGACAGCAGCGAACATGTTTCGCAACTGCTGCGGTGGTGGCGGTGGCAACAGCGGCGAAGACAGTCAACCGGCAGAAGCCCTCAACAGAATGATTCCGCTCGACAACAGACACCACCCTCTAAGCCAACAGCAAGCATTTGCATTTGCTATCAGCCCACCTCATCTTCATATGCGATCATTGTGTTCATCAGGAATCACCATTCCCACGGCAGCCATGCGCCAGCGCACACTACACCAAAACTTCAACGCTCTTATAAAATTGTTCAAGAACAAGCAAATTGCCGATCTTCTTCAAGCAGTAAAAAGCCGGGTCGACCCAACACCACCGCCCAAATGGAACCCAATGTCATCGAACGGTGTCATAATGTCCACAATGCCGAGTTACCTGCAGTGCATTCTTATCAAGTGCCCTTCATTTGCCGAAAAGGAACAGCACGTAACCACATGCCAGCTATTTTTCTGGTCCGACCTCGGCGGTGTCGGCGATCTAAAGCGTCTGCCAACCTGCCCCAGTTCACTGGACTATGTTTATGTCTGTTGCAACCCTCTTCATTGGTATCGAATTGTGCACTACATCAATTCAGGTAGGCCGACGCTGGATTTATATAAACTATCATTCCCACATGCATACATAGCATACATAATTTATTTTTACTTTAGCACTCGTGTAACAGAACTTGCTGTTTCCTTTTTGATGAAGTACTAAAAATGTGTCATAAAAGTTCGCTAAAAAAACAAAACAGACCCAGAAAGGACAGCTTCCTCCTTGATATGCCGTTCCCTTTCATTTTTGCCCTTAAAGATATTTTGTTTTTGGGAGTTCCGTACGAAAACTAACTAATAAATTTTCGTTTATTTTAAATTAAAGTTAACAAATTGGAAGAACTGAACAAAATTAACTTTAGTAATGGGGGGATTTGGATTTCTTTATTTTACGTATGTATGTATTTCATCAAAAGTGAACTGTTATATGGTATTTAAGAACTCATACAATGTGCGTTTTCGGCCGGAATCGTTTTAATAAGGCACATGTATTAAAATATCATTTTAAATGCACTTAACTATCGTGTACCTGCTTACCTCGCAGTGATCATTGTCCGCAGCGTCCTTTGCTCGTTTTTCGGTTGGAAGGCTCGAATTCGAATTCGACCGGCATACCGATATCGACTTGTGTAGTTTAATGGTGGCGCCGGGCGTATTAAACAAGTCGATGATGTTTTTTCCATCCTCCTTGGCAAGGGGTCGAAGCCGTTTTGGGAACTCTATCACAGGCGATCGCAATAATCTGCCATCTCAGGATGTATAGGACTCGATTAAATGTGTAGTTATACGCACACATACATATAGATAGATACACAGTGCATAAGCCAAGTATACAGCTTATATGAATAATCTGTTTAAGAGTTTTATGGATAAACGATATATACATAAACACATACATATATGAACTTGTATTAATGCATGTGTAAATACACTTGTACAGAACTAGATATACTCAGTGACTGCCCCAGCGACAGCCAACGATCTGCTTATTAGCCCCACGATATTTTTTAAAAATTTGTAGTTTACTTTCGCATTGATATATATTTAAAATTACTTGATGCTTATTGTATTTAAAAGAATATAAAAAGAAAAAAAAAGAAATGTAGAAAAATAAATACAATTTTTAAATTTGTTATCTACAATTGTTCTACTGGGATCATCTCCAAAAGTCCGTCTGATCTAACGTTGACTGTGATCAAGTGTTAAGAAACTATAATCGACGATTTAACAAATATTTTGAATCTTTTTCATCTATAATTTATTAAATATAATTGTAATTTTTTTTAAATATTAAATATTTATTTATATTTGGGAATATGTATTTTTATACGCCATTTCAAACTTTTAATCAACTTAATCTAGGATTCATGGGGATATTTTTGTTATAATGTGGAGTAGGGAAACAGAGGCAGTTTGCTTTTTTAAGGAAGTTTGATGTTAGCCTGTAAAAAAATGTATTGTTGCTTTGGTGATTGAAGCTGGAATTTTGATGGTTTCTTCGTTTTTTGGCTCGTCTTTCTCGTACATTTTTGTAGATTCAGAAAGCGAAGTTTGCAGTGGCGGTGGCATCCGTTCGTGTAATCAGGTTTAACTGGTACTGGGGCCCACCAAGTTGACTGCCCAGTTGACGCTACCCAATGCTCAGTTGACGTCTGCAGCGCCAGGTTCATCTGCTCTTAGCGGCAAGCACAGCACATCAAACGCTTTGTGCGCCAATGTCCCTCAGTGCTGTTGCTGGCTGATATGCAAACATTATTTATTTTATTTATTTTTATTTTTATTTTTATTTTTCATTTTAATTTTACCGCGATGATGTTTGGACTGCCTGTGCTTAAATTTTTTGCTCTTTCATTTCTTGTTCGTCTTTGGTTTCGTGGTTCGTTCTGCTTTGGGTTCGCTTTACTTTAGCTTACGTTATACATACGGACATTCACGAACATAAATAAGCATACACCATAAATACGTACATACACATATGCACAGATGTTTGTTTGTATTATCGAATACTTATACTATTTCTATGAAGCATGATCTCATCGAATCAGCTTGTCTTTAAAAGTCGCATTTTAATTCATCGTGTTAGGTAACTCCCAAGTCTTGTTACAAATATAACTCTATTACCCACATCAACGGACTCTTTCTGTTATTTACATTGTATAAATCTTGTGTGATGATGGCAGAACGTGTTCCTAAAATGACTTAGTCCCGTAGTATTAGTACGCTTAAGGGTTTAATAATCAACGATGCTCTCAAGTCACACAGTATTTTTTTGAATATAATGCATATATACAATAATTGTTGGCAACATTTATAATTGCAGATACCGCTCCGCCTCCCTATCAACGCACAAAGATGCTGAAGCTAAGAGAAGCCGGTGAGTTTTAATTCACAACTTGTGTTTTTGACCATTGACTATGGATTATTCGCAGAATATGACATAAACGCTGAAAACATCGAGAAACAGTCAACCAATAAAACTTCATTCGTCCATGACAGCAGGGATAGCAGCCAAAATAGTAAAAGCATTAATAAGGCCGACTCACAATTATACTTGACAAGTCTCGAGTCATTCACCACTGATGGCAAAGGTAAGAATATGACAATAGGACAACACAGTTTGTTTCTAATATTTCTGCTGTTGGACCGCAGAGCACCAACTACAAGAGAGGGTGATAGATTAACAGCGAAATGTTAATAGTAAGATGCAGCCTCGAGATGGGTTCGGTAATATTAAAACATAAGCCATATGTAAATTATGCAAATAATTCAAACATAACACATAACAACAAAACATTAGCCTCATAGCAATGTACCTGTGTGATCATTTACCTATTCCTGTGCCTTTGGCCTTTGTAATTTACCTTTTAATTACGCATATTTTTTTATTACCGAGCCAATCTCAGGGTTTGTTATTTTTAACAGAAAGTTCGAGAGCTATCATCCACTCTTATATTTGGTACTTTCTGGATGCTCTGTGTGTTGAACCTTGTTTCTAAGAAGTAATGCGCTTTTAAATCGCAATATATGCGTTTCCGTGCAGCATATGTTCAGTTGCATGTTCATATGTTTTAAATAAAATGTAGTTGTAAATAAATAACTATACATTGTATTTAAAAGAATGTGTGTTGTACAGAAATGCAAACTTTTAATATTATTTATTGTTGTCCAGAGTAAAAAATGAAGCTACAGTCACGTGCATGGCACTACGACACATCAGTTGCATATAGTTGCTTGTGGCGCAAGCTAGTCACGTCAGGTGATCTCTTGCTCTACGGATATTCGTTTTATCACCAAAACAGTAAAAATGAAAAAAAAAATAAATAATTGTCGAAAAAATGAGCAAGCTGAGTGAAGTGAATGCCAATACCCCACATTGGATAAAAAGTTTCTAGAGACAGCGTAGACAATAAATCTTGATCTTTTTGAGTTCTTGGGTTTTTTTATTATTAAAAGTAGTTTCACTTTGAATGAATACTATTATTAGCTTAATATGGCCAATCACTTCCATAAACTAAACTTCAGTAAAAACTAAACTAAGTTTCATATGAGATTTTATATTGCTCAAAAAACTCATTTTTACACCGATGGCAAAGATAAACTGTGACTACAGTTCCACTTCATTATTTAAATATCACTAAGCTTGGAGGGAATGCCAATGAAAAATTTGGCATTTCAACGCATATCCACACCAGGAGGCAGCGTCACTGTTCTTAAAATGATCGGGAGCTTTGAAAACACACCTTCTATATATTTATTATTTCATTTTGTAATACAACATTTATTTAATGAAAATGTATGTTTTCATATACGAGTGTGTACGTATAGAGAAAATATTATTGAATATTATGCATAAATACAAATGTATGAGTATGGCTGATTTTATATATATGTATATGATGGTTGTATCATATTTGATTAATTTGTGTATTTTTATTTATTTTTTTTTTAATATTTGGAGCATCGCTTGCATTAATATTTGTATGCTAAAAACATTAGTCATCAGAACTGTATAACAGTCGGACAAAAGTGTTTGTAGCAATTAAACATTAGAGTGGAGTGTTTCGGCCTATGATTTATAAGTGTGGGACTCCCCTTGTAGCTTTATATGTATATTGTTGGTCTTTATGACACTGCGTAATGAAAGCTCAAAGAAACAGAATGTTAGGCTCAAATTATTCATAAACAATTTATAAATTATTTATAAACAAACATTTTTTACCTTCAGACCGCAGCACTTGTTCAAGTATCTGGTGTCAAATCGCGTATTGGGAATTGGCTAATCGTGTCGGTGAATTCTTTCACGCCAAAAAGGCTGCGGTTAACATATACGGAGATGGGCCATTAGACTACGTTGGAGATTGTATGTCCTTACGTGAATTGAATGGTAAACGGCCCTCACCAGACTCTGTACAAAACACCCGACAAAAGGTCGGTCGTGGTAAGTAAAGGCAATCGAATTTTTATTGAAAATAGTTCATTTATTTGTCTCGCACGTTGCAGGTGTAACTTTAAGCTTGGAGTTTGGCGATGTGTGGATTTATAATCGCAGCAATGTGCCCATTTTTGTGGACTCACCCACACTGTCTGAACGGCTAGATCGGGTCTGCAAAGTGTTGCCTGGCTACTGTCTAAAAGCTTTTGAAATGCAAGGGTAAATATCAACAAACTGCGCATTAATTTTTTTTTATTTTTAATTGTAACACATATTTAATCTTCCAAAGGGCTCAAAAGCTAACAAACATAAAATTAAAACATAACCAGCTAGGACCAATTGATCGCTTCAGTATGAAAATCAGTTTTGCCAAGGGCTGGGGCAATTCCTACCGCCGACAAGATATCATGGGCTGCCCCTGCTGGCTGGAGGTGCACTTTGTACATTTGCGGTGACAGGAACAGTTAATTGCTCAATACTCCGCAATATTAAAAGCAGTTGTTCCCGTCTACCCTAGTACCATTTGCTTCAGACCAAAAGTGTTTAGGTGGTCACTTCAAGTGTTCCAAATACGAGAAAGACTCTTAAAAAGATTTCTCAAAAATCTGTGCACAGCGAAATGTTATGCAAATGGTACTCTAAGCTTTAATACTTGGTATACAGACTAAAAGAAGCAACTAGCGGCAACTATGGACTGCAAATAAAATAATTTTAAAAAGTTTAAAATAATGATAATATAAACAAGGTAATCGCTAAATACCGCATTGAAATAAAATTATATAAAGTAATATAATATACAATGATGGGTAGTTAGGAGTATTAAATTCAAATAGTAATTGATTGTTAAACATAGATAAAATTAAAGTCCTGTGATTCACTCTATATGTACATCTACATATGTATTTACAATTGCACATTAAACTATATACATAGACACACACACATGCATACAAATCACAAACATACCACACACACACACACACACACGCACACAAGCATATGAAATGTATATGTATTATATAAAATAGTACGTACGGGCACAGTTAAGTACAATTTGGCATGATCAGTTTTTATAAAGTTCTTCGTATGTGTGTAAAACGTATATGTATCTTCATTTATTTAATCATAATCATGTAAATGTGTAAAATAATTAAAAATAATTATTATCATTTTTTAGGGTTTTTCATTTAGATTGCTTTCTTTCTTTAATGTCTGATCCTCTACAGATAAAGTACAATTCTGTTTAGTCCATTAAAATGTCTTTATAAGGAGATATGTAACATGAGATCTACAAATGATACATATGTAAAATTGGGCCAATTATTTCCGTAAATGAAAATAAGATTTATTTCAATATTTCAAGTTTATTGAATTAATTTAAATTGAGTCTTGCTTTCGATTTTGTAGTAGCCAAAAATTTTCAGTTGCCTTCCAATTCAATGGAAGTGCAAATTTGAGATGCATTATTATTTTTGGATTTTTCAAACAATTTTATTAATAAATGTTTATTTAAAATAATTTTGTTTGTACATATAAAATGTTGCCGTCCTGCTATTTTTTACGCAATGATCAATGTTTAAAAGCACTTCACATTACATACATATAACACATATACATTTATATTCCAAAAATTCTATCATTACGAAAAGTCAAATGCCCTTCGATGAATGTATAAGAAAAAACCTAACGAAAAGGTAAATCTGTTACTAAAAAGTTTCTAAGCCTGCTTAAAATTTTTAAAAATTTAAGACACAAGTGAACAAAGTTGCACACAGAAGTATTTTCATACTTAGAAATTTTTCGAACAGTCTAAATATTTGATCGGCAATTATACTTGTAGCTCTACCGTTAAGTTTTAAGGAAGATTTTGTAATAAAGTTTTAATATTTTTTAAAAAATGACATTGTGAACATTGAATTTTAAAATGTGGATTTTATAAATCAGCCCATTAATTTTAAATAATTTAAAAAAAATCTGTAATAGGATTTTAAAAAATTTAATTTGTTTTAAAAATTTAATTTATTCAATAACATAATCATTATCAAAGTCATATTTATCCTGTTTGTTTGAAGATCCTAAACTAAAACTGTCCAATACGTCGGTTATTTTAGTTATCTTCTTTTCATTTCTAACATTTTGTTTTTTTTTCTTTTTTTGAAGTTCTTTAATATTTTTATTTAAAGACTGGTTTTCTGAAATTATAAGAATAATTAAGTAAAAAAATAAAAATGATTAATTATTTTATACCTTCAAGAAGCAACGCCGGATCTTGTTTCTCGTCTTTACTTTCATCAATTTTTCTTTTGCGACTGCTTGATGGGTTATCTTTTTCATCAATTACTGGAGATTTATCATTTAAGTCTTTGTCAGGCATTTTTATCTCCAACGGCCCAGTGGACAAAATTTCCATAACATTGTCTGATTTTTCAAAACATTGATTCAGGATTTCCGTCTCCATCGATTCAAAATTCTGTACATCAAATTCACGATCTGCGTTCAAGATTGTAGCACTTATGTGCACACTTTTATCTTCTGGAACCTCAGGTGGTTGCGTACAATACTTTATCTTTCCTGTATTCCAGTCGTTCAATACACTACGGGCAGCTGCAACAACATCCGGCACTCCTTTCTTCAAAAATTTTCCTAAATATATAAATAAATTACTTCTAATTTTTTTGAATTGAAATGTTTCAAATACTTACCCATTCTAGCAGCTTTTTTTGCAAAAAATTCATCGAAAGTATCGTAGCTTGTTATATCGTACATTTTACAGAAGAAATCTTTACTTGCTCTCTTTAACACGCTCTCTGCTATAGTAAACGGATCTTTTACACTACCTACACGCTGAGCATTCTTCAAGACAGCATGGGAGCTTTCACTGCTATCACCAGTATTATTAGTGAAAACAATGCCAGGACAATCAATAAGCTTAATTTTTGAATCGAGCTCAACTTCCTGCATGGCCCTGTTAAATATATAAATGGGGAAAGTAAGTATTTAACTTTTAACAGAAAAGCGAAGTGAAGTGAAGTGATAGCTTTCCGTGTAACATAATGGCTACAACCTTTTACAAATTGCGTGACATGGTTCATAAAGAACACAAAAAAAAAAAAACAACTTTTTCTTAAATATTGCATACTTAGTAACTCCGGGAGTACTTCCAACCATGCATGAACGTCCTCGAGTTAATGAGTTGATAATTGAGCTTTTACCCACGTTTGGTATTCCAACAACACCAACACGGATTGAAGTCTTAATGCCTTTGTTTCGGCAATAATTTGCCAACATTGACATAAGTAACTCTGCTCCAATGCATACCGATCCTTGCATGGCTTTTTCGGTTTTCATATCGTGCAATTTGCGTCGACCAAGTCTTGATGTCTGATCCTGTGTAGACGCTTTAAAAGCGGTTACTGGTCCGCTACGCCGAAAGTATTTAATCCAGCTGTTAAGGTTTTCCTTAGGAACAAGATCCGCTTTGTTTAAAATAAGCACTAATCTCTTATTTCCAGGAGCAGAGCGTACAGCACGATCCACTTCGCTACAGCGTGTACCTATTGGATCGCGGGCATCGACCACTTCCAGCACAACGTCAGCATTCTCTATGACTTTACGAAACTCTTTAAAATATTGCTTCAAAGATTGCTCTCGTGTAGTGTTAACTTTGTACGTTTTTTCATTAGCATTTGAATGTTCTGTATCGTTTTCATGCATAATTCCGTGAACTGTTCCTCGCATGTCAGCATCTTCTACCATTGACTCCAAAGACTTGAACTTGTTTTGCTCACGCTGCGTTTTAAATTGTTCCCGACGAGTCTGCCGTTCTGCTTCCTTACGTTGTTTTGCCTCTTCTACTTCTTTTAATATATCATCCTTAAATGGACAAATATTTGGTATCTGTATTAGCTTCTGTTTCTTACTGCCCTTCTTAGGTTGTTTTTTAGCCACACGACGTTCCTTTCGATTGTGTTCTCGTACTTTTTTCTCAATTTTGTGTTTAAGACGGCCCGTCAAGCGTTTCGACTTCTTTGCTAAAAATTTTTTAAATTATTATGTTATATTTAAAATAATATGCCATTTTATTTACTAACTTTTCAGTCGCTTTAGAGCCATTTTCAAGTTTACTAAATCACACACTTGTAGAGAAACACGTGAAATTAAATTTTACGTCTTAGAGATGTGCATAATAATAATCGATAGGCAATGTAAGTATACTTTTTACTTATCGATTTGGATTGCTGTTTTAATTTACCTATAATTTTGTCTTTCGATATATAAAAACAAAAAAATTGATGTTAACTTTTAAAATATTAAACTTGTATAACTCTATTTGCAATTTTTCTTTCACTAAATATATAATCTTACATATTTACAAATTAATAAAATTTATTATGTTGTTTAGCACTTAGCATTGGTTACAGTGCTGCCATACCGCTCGAGCTTAATGATATAATTAGACTGAATGAAGTTGTTGATTTACAATATTTCTTAAATATGTCTATAAAAACAATCTTTTCATCGGGTATTCATATTTTTCAACGAAGTACATTGGCTTTGGTATCACCAAAAAAGTTGTATATCCATACAAGCCAATGCCTAGAAAAGGCAGAGGATCGCAAAGAAATGTTGGCATCTCTGCCGGTAAAGGATGAAGGTACAAGTGGAGAAAAATCGGTAGATATTGACACACTTATTAATAGGTATGTATATATTTGTACATTTTTAAATGGATGACTTAAATTTTAATTATTTGTTACTATCAGGAAGACAAAGTTTTTTCCGGATGCAAAGACAGCTAACCAACTTTTCAATGGTATTCCTTACAATGAATTACCTGTTTGTAACATACGTGTGTCCCCTAACAACACAATTATTTCTGTAACGGACTATAAGGGTAAGTACTAAAATTTATATAGTTTCTTTCTCAGCTTGACGTATAACTATTTTAGGGGTGCCAAGACTTATAAGATCGTGTGGAATTGAAGGCTTCAAAAACACCAGAAAAGGAACAAACATCGCTGCTCAAGCAACAGCTGTTACCATAAGCGGGGTAAGCATCAACTTGTGCTTAAATAATTTTGTATGATTATGTATAGTTTTTATTTGTGAACTTAGAAAGCAATTGAACTTGGATGGAAAACAATTCGTGTTAAAGTGCGAGGACTGGGTCCGGGACGAATGGTAAAATTAATTTATTGTGTATTGTGTAAACTTTTTAAAAATCACTTGTTTTGCAGTCGGCTATCAAAGGTTTACAAATGGGTGGGTTAAATATTGTTTCTGTTACCGATAACACGCCTGTATCATGGAATCCTCCCAGACCTCGGAAGCAAAGAAGTCTATAAAAAATGATTCATTTTCAACATACATAATTTTATATTTCTTGTACTGATGCAGTTTTCAAATAAATATGTTAAAAATGATTATTATCGCTCGTCAAATTAAAGTGTGCGGAGTCTGAGTACCATCGGCTCAGTACAAGATTTTTGATTCACAGCTTTAACTTCAATTGCTGTTATTTAAGTATAGTAAAAAGTTTAAAAATAATTTTAAAGTCGTGTTTAATTACAATCCAAATTATCATTATTATAATCAGCGGAAAATGTAAAGGATATTGTAAAAGTTTTTACAAATGTAACAATAAATTATCTTAATAATCAAAATTCGTTAGACTTGCCTGAAATACAATTCGGGACAACTGAATAACTTTACATCATTATCATTCGATTTATGAAACAAAAGCAACTATACTTCAATTTGGAATCAAACGTCTTTGATTTTGAATGTAGTATTAGGGAGTAAAATTTTCTGTCACTTAAACTTTTTAACGTCTCTTATAAGAAAATATTCACAACAATATATTATAAATACTTTCACCTTAAATATATTTAATACTAGAAGTAAATAGATATTACACTAATTAGTTGCGAACAATAAATACAAAACTCAATTGCACATACATGTATTTCAAAGTCAAAAGTTGGAATGCTAGGATGGTAAATGTATATGGGCCCTGGTGGATAAATAGTGAATTCTTAGTATGTTAGGTTATTGTTGATTGTTTTTGTGCAATGTTATGACGATGAGGTTGTAAATTTCTTATATTGCGATTCTAGACTTTTACTTATGGCGCATTGCATAGCTGAACGAATTGGTTTTAGTATACAAAACCTGCGACTTCTACATTGGTTACTACCAGTCAATTCAATAGGTGGATATTTTGTTTTGTTTTTTGAAGCTGATGTCGAAAATAAATATGGCAATCCATCTGTTCTGATATTCATTTCGTTTGAATCTGTGTATAATTCTGTCTTCTCTAAATGATTTGAATAAGGATCATGAATATGATTATCTTCAACACGCAGTTTGCTTAGGTGCTCATTTTCAATGTTAATATCCGAGTCGCAGTTATTGCATCCACCAGAGCCGTGGGATGCATGAAATTGCATATTGGTAGTAATACTATGTAGGTTTATGTTTCTACTTCCACAGGAATCCTGCTGTGGTTTACTTTTATCATTATTTTCATCTGGTTTCGATATTTCAGTTTCTTCGTAATCCATAAATGTGCTGGCACAGGACGGTTGGTATATAACAGCTGAAGCATGCCCAGAACGTCCTGAATTTAATGGAGTGCCTTGCTCCCAAGTGTTTGTCCGTGGATCAAATACTTCAACAATGGACAGAAAATTGTTTCCATCAAAGCCACCAATCGCATATAGCTTTCCATCAAGTGGAGTAAGGGATAGTGCACTTCTGGGCACCTGTATAGGTGCAACCATATCCCAAACCTCGTTTTCCGTATCGTAACGTTCAACTGTAGCCAATTGATGTGTCCCATCAAATCCTCCAACTACATATATATATTGGTTTATTGCCGCGACACCTGGTTTTATATCAAACAAAAAAACAATATTTAAAAACGGAAACAAACGTGGCAGTAGTTCATTTTTATACTACTTCATAAACACAATTTAAGTAATACCTGCTCCACTCCGTCCAGTTCGTAATGGTGGTAAATAGCTCCACTCGTTGTTCTCTGGATGATAGCATTCTACACTGGCCAAGCGTTCGTTGCCATCAAATCCACCGATTGCGTAAAGAAGTCGGTTAACAACCACAACGCCAACGCCAAGACGTTTTGAGCGCATTGGCTGAACGAGTGTCCATCGATCTTGATCTGGATCGTAGCTAAAATGAATCTTTTAATGATTGGTTTGGTCTCAATAAAAAGAGGTTATACGTACTACTCTACAGTGTTGTGGTATTCCATGCCTGCAGACCCTCCTACAGCGTACATTAGTTCATCCATTACAGCTACTCCAACTCGATGACGCGGGACGGACATTGGAGAACATGGACGCCACGTTTCACTTACAGCACTGTAGCGATCTACCCAGTCTGAATCGTAAGATGATCCAATGTTATTATTGCGCCCACCAACTGCGTAAAATTTTCCCTTGAGAAATGCAGCACCCAAACCAGATCGAGGAATTCTTAGATTTGGTAAAGTTGTCCAGTTTTTGTCATCAACATTGTAGGCCTCAAGTATGTCCAACGAGTGTCGGAAAAATCCACCAGCTACAAATATCATTCGTGTTGTATTTGGGGTACGTTCTTTAACGCCTGGGCATTTATGTAAAGTTAAATCCTTAAATATTTTCGCAAGATACTCTCGGCAGGCTGGAACTTTGCGAAGAACGTCACAATTTTTCATTTGCTCCTTAAGGAAGTTTGGAGTCAAAAATTGACAACGGACTGCTCCCAATATATGCTCCATTTTACAGTGCCGGTTATCCTCATCGTATTTTACCCATTTTAATACAGCATTATAAACTTCACGTTCCTCTTGGACATTAAGCTCATCACGTCTAATTAAAGCTATAAGTTGATATGCAGACAACTGCAAGAACTCTTCTTCTTGGCAGACCTGTAGGTTAAAATTAAGACGAGCATTAAAAAAATGTATAAAAATATATGTTTGTTGAATATATATTTACCTGCATAAAGTGGCGCTCAATAAAATAATTTGCTTTCTTTTGCAGTTCTAGGCAGCCATGTTGTTCTGCAAAGTTGGCGATTCCAATTGCATTAGTTGGATCTAATTGTCGCTCCAAAAAGGCACAACAGGCATCAATAACGTTTTGTACTTGAAACATTGTAGCCGCGGGCAAAAGCTGACACACAGTAACCTCTGTTACACGAATTTGTCCAGTATACATGAAGTACATAATTCGAGCCATTGCTGTAGGACACACCTATGAAAATGGATTATGTAAACTGTTCATCTATTATAATAACAAATAAAATGCAATATTGGTTTTATTTTACCCCTTGGAGTTGCACTCTAGACATTTCCGACTCCTTTAAGCCGCCAGTAAACATAGCCTTGAAATATGGCGACGCAGCAGATAACACAACCTTGTGTGCATGAAATAACTCCTTCTTAACCTCTAAGACTACGTCTGTAAGCATGCCATGTGACCGCATCATAAACATCATTTTAAGAGCTTCCTTCGCGTAATTTGACATACAAAAGGTCATGTCATCGTCAGTGGCATCATGATCTTCTATTGAACGTGTATTATCAAAACGTCCACAAGAAGTTGAGAGGGAGCAGCTGCCAGAGTGTTCGTTCATTTTTCTATCTGTATAAAATATTATAACAATATAAATTTTATCTGTACGGTTTTTTATGTTTAGCAATATGCTATTATTAGTTAATATTGCTACATGTGGTGGAGCTTGGACAACAAGACAGGATAAAAAGTTCGATTAAAGCAGTTTCAATAACCAAATTAAATATTTCAAAACTAATACTATGCATAAAACATGATTCAATTAAATAAACGTAGTTTAAATATCGAAAATTGTTAAAGAGAATTATCTTTGAATTTATTTGTAATGCACATAAATTCAAAAAATTTCTTTTTTTGAGTAATCAATTTGCAATAAGCAGATAAATGCTGTATTTAGATAACTTCATGTGTACATGTAAATTACATTTACATTAGAATATAATATAATATAAATCTAAAATAATAATTTGATTTTTATATAAAATTAGATTTATGCTTTTCATGAACTCTATTTGGATTTTACTCTAAAAATAAAATATATAGTGAATGAATGAATGCATTTGTATATGCGTAAACTGTCCTGTGGTTTTTATTCAATATAGAAATATTCAATATTTGGCGACAAATGATGTTGGCTTAATTTTACATCAAAAATCAACAAAATGTACCTAATTGTGCGGAATATGTTATTATTATTAAAAGTTCTCGCTCTATATGCATTGAGAGCTTTTTAACAATTTTTAAAACTACAATTTTTGAAAAAAAAGCCATGCTGCTAAACTGAACAAGTCTTACGCTAAGCGTGGTCGGTATAAAAGTAACTTCTTACGTCTAATAATTTAAGTTAAAAATTTTATTTGATTATATAACCCAAGCTATTTGAAAATTTACTTTGATCTTAACATACTGCTGTTTATGTACGAAAGTAACAATTAGTTTTACGAAATGTCTATGTATAAATTTATAAATAGTAAATTAACATTAATGCAAATATCCTAATATTCATCATTTAAGGACGTAGTTATAAGTTAAAGAGCTAGTTAATATGAATATCTCAACGTAAAAGTAAAGAAGAATGTGTGTCTGTGCACATAGAAGGTCTGAGTGACGTTAGTTATGAATGACACAGCACAAAAAAAAGCGTCTATCTTGATCACAAAGTTCCCTTAACGTTTATTTTGTGATAAATACAAAAACAATGGTAGGAATACTGTCAAATCATGCTGAGGAGGCATAAATACACACATTTTTATATGAATACAAATGCAAACGTAAAATCCATATATGTGTTTGTAATGTGCACAGAATGTATTTCACGATTTTTTTAAGTAAATTAAGTTAACTTTTGTAATTGTTTATATTTGGATGATGTACTTTGAGATCATTTAGGATGAGTTTAAATAATTTTGTATTTTAATTTGACAAATATCTAACACACTACAGCTTTTAAAGGAACGTAAACAGTCAAAAGCCCAAATGTATTTACATTTGTTTTTACGATGGTTTTAAAAGCAATAGTATCACGTGTATACACAAATAAAACATGCCACTGTGTTGGTTATAAACAGCTGATACACTTGAACTGTTTTCAGTCTATTGTTTTTCTTTATTAATGGACAACACTAAATGCAATTTAATGCATGCAGCACGTAAAAATTCTTATATAGATGCCAATTTGTCTTTTACTACCATACGCGGTGCACAAAGAAGTCTTTTTGTTTTTTATTTTTTAGAAGCACTTAGCCGCAAATACATACCATTCAACTAAAGCGTGCAGTGCTGCCACTCTACTAAAATGACATTATGGGCATGCTTTAATTCATAAAATTGTGTTTATTTTAGATCTTATATAAATAAAAAAGTTATGTTTTCAGTTCCTTTTTATTGCTTGTAGCTATTCATTTATTATAAGTTGTAAAATTATAATCTATATTGATAAAAATATCTAGAAATAATTTTTATAAAAGATTCTGTGGTATTTTTTTTTTTATTTTATCTGGTAACACCAAAAGTATGCACTTTGTATTGTGTTCTTATGATCTTCGTAACTTGTACAAGTCAAAGTGCACATATAAATTACACTGATGAGTTCTACTGCGTTAAGAAAATATACTGCATCTGTTATATTTTTGCACGGATCTGGTGATACTGGTCAAAATTTACTAGAATGGGTTCGCTTTTTATTAGGTCACGACTTAAACTTTTCTCACATAAAAGTTGTATATCCAACTGCACCGACCCAAAAATATACTCCGCTAAATGGACAACTTTCAACTGTATGGTTTGATCGGCGATCCGTCAATATTGCTGCAGCCGAAAGCAGGAAGAGCCTGTCACAAAGTTATAAGATTGTAGAAGATCTTATTCAAAACGAACTAAATGATGGTATACCAATAAATCGAATTATTGTAGGCGGTTTTTCCATGGGCGGTGCTTTAGCTTTACACACTGGCTATCATGTTGCTCCAAATTTGGCAGGAGTCTTTTCACATTCCTCGTTTCTAAATCGTAAGTCTGTGGTATACGAGTCACTTCAAAATAGTAAAACACCTTTGGAAAAAATTCCTGAAGTTCGAATGTTTCATGGCGACCGTGACACATTGGTACCACTAGAGTGGGGTTTTGAGACTTATGAAACTTTACAAAAATTGGGTGTACAAGGTTCGTTTATACCATTGAAAAATACATTACACGAATTAAAGAAAAACTCGCTTTGCGACTTGCAAGAATGGATTTTGACGAAGCTACCGCCCTTAAATGAAGAAATAAAAAATAAACTTTAATCGTTAATCTAAAAACCAAGAATCTTTGAAATATAACTGCTCACGTTTATCTTGAACATATAATTATGTATTTTTTATATTTGAATGTTTGGTAATAGTCCCTTACAGTTAAAAGTACCGCAAAGGCAAGGTTTCCCAGGAACCTTACCATTTTGGGAGTCATTTTCTCCGTAATGGAAGCATAGTTCCTCACTGGCAAAAATATCGCGATTTGCAAAGACTCCTAACAAAAAAGCAATGTAATAGTGTCAAGCCACAAATATGCTATTCCTTACCTATTTTTGGAATAGGAGAATTTATTCGCACTGCCAAAATATCACAGTTGGGCTGACAGCTATGATTAATGTAACGACCAATATTACCACTTCGGCTTGGATCGACAATGGTTATCTGAGGTTCTTGATCAAGTGATTTATCACCTTTTATATGCTCATAAAGACATAAAATGTAATTCATTTCACCTTTACTGTCATTACATTTGAAGCGCCGCTTGGCCTCATTCAGAGTTATAAGTTCGCCTGCATATTCACATATAAAAGCTCCAGAAGGAATATTTCCATTTGTTCTCAGACCTTTAGAGCCGTATACAGGCGAATCAAATACTTCTAAATTTTTTCGTGGACCATACTGGACAAGTCGATTAGTGCAGTAGTTTATCTGACATTGACATAAGTCATTGCACTCAATTATTGGGGTAAAGCTTTTATCGAAACTTTCCGATAAAACTAGTTCACTATATTCGTTGTTATACTTGTAACTACCGCCATGACTACAAAACATTTTACTTTTGCAACTACAACTGTTTCCTAAGCAGCTACAATACAATGCGAGTTGTGAGTCCAGGTTCTCTTTAAGACATTTGAATTCTGTGCTGTAATCATTTGGCATAAGCACACTTTCTAAAATGTATTCCACAGACTGTGCATTGTGTTCATAATCATCATTAATTTCAATAAATAAAGACATTTTTGGTACACTTCTATCTTATTTTCCTAATTTATAGTGTTGAGCAGACGATGCTTTTTGATAGAGTGGGTATTATATCGATAGTTTTTATACATGTACAAGTTTTGTAAAATTTATTTTTTACTTCTCTTATCGTTTTTTTAAAAATCGATAGAGAAAGAAATCAGAAAACAGACGTGCAAATACATTACATTTGTTTATCTGTATATATGTATATTTTTTAAAAAATCGGAAATTTACTATTTACATATAAAATAATTGTAATAACAATTGCAAGATCTATTTTCGTTGCGTTTTATTAAAACAGAAACGAAAAATATCAAAGAAAAGTTTTTGTATTTGTTTCGATTTTGAGTAAGCTAGAGTACCCTATCTATTTTCAAAAAATACCATTTGTGTCAATGGGTGTTGAAAACAGTTTGTACCGTTTATTTCGATAAATTGCATCAATTACAAAAAAATCTCACGAAAGACAATTCGCTGTGACACGACTTCTTGCGGGAGGAGTCACACTTACAGAGTAACTTTCAGTAAAATTAAAGTTGGCGCAATAAAAACTAACTTCCGTCAGAAAATGGGAACATTTAATGAAAAATGATGCTCTTTTGCAGTGCTGTTATGGCAAAGAAAACACGCTGCGCATGATATAGCGAAATTTAGTGGTTTAAATAAAGGTGGTTTAATAAAAAAAAAAAAAATAAATCGAAATAACATCTTCCACTCGCCTTCAAAACGTTGCAACTTTAATAAAAAGATGGTAACACGCGACAATCCGCGACGTAAAAAATCTTGGATAAGGGATGACGAGCCTGGGTTGACGCCGCATAAGGTTATTCTCCATGTATAATGTGATTAAAAGGAAGCTAGAAAAATTAGTCCCAGAAATTTTGAAAAAAGTCCTCGAAATGATGCACAGGAATGTTAGTCTTCGATTATGCTTAATTACAAGCACAACTTGTTTTAAAGATCCGCCCAAAAATGCGAGGATAAATTATTAAGTTAAATTGGCTTCAGAACTAGCCTGTAAAAACAACCATTCTTAAGTTGCTAAAATAAATTCATCTTAGAGCTTTAAGAAAAAACCAAAAATGAAAATTTATTGTTCTTAATATCATGTTAAATTTATGTATATATTTTGTTTATTTTTAAATAAATACTGGGAGACAGAAACTTTATATATTTTCAAATGTATATTTTTATTGGAAATCTACTCGTTATTCTTACTAACAGAGTAATTTTACATTTAATGAATCACGGAGTCGATTGATTATTTTTAAATATCAGTATTTAATTCGCAATAGTAGCATTTCGTAATTTATTTTTTTTTAATAATGAGGAGATCACTTAAATCAATAAGTATTTAGCTTTCTTTTTTCTTGTAAAAATGGTTTCTTGTTTATGTTAAAAATGCATTAGTCAGTTTTTTTGGTAAATAAATTTTTAAGTTACATTTTATAACTGAATTGTAGTGATTATTTCAAAGGCAGCTCGTACGTTTTTAAATGTAGGACCATAGTTAAAATGTAGTTTCTTGTTTGAAACAATATCTAAAATAAAATTTTTTTTTAAGGGTGGTTTTGTTTTTATACAATAACTGTATTTTACACATACTTGTTCGTCTATTATTGTCCTAGACCATCTTTTATTTTATCATAAGTGTCTTTAAATCCGTCATGAATTTTGCTTTTTAGCTTTTCTACATCGGTCTCTTGTTCATGGTAATAGAAAAAGTAAACAAGTACACCAGCAATTACAAGGACCACGAAGAATGCACTGATGATCGACACAAGCATGCTAAGCGCGCAACTGAAGCAGCTGTTAGGAAATATAACAAAATATTTATGTATATTATTACAAGTTAAATATGGGAGCAGAAAACTCTAAACAATATATAATATATCGGACTTAGTTGCATTAATTATAATATATATTTTACGTTTCTATAAATATATTTGAATTATATTGAACAACAAATCATATATAATAATACCTACATATGTATGTATATGTACATATATATACATTTAGAATACTATTTTTAAGAGTGCGGTGTTGAATTGTTTTAATCTGAAGTTTGAATTTTTAGTTTAATTTTCTCCTATCATAATGCGTTTATCGCCATGTGCGTTTATTACTTCCAGTTCTTTCTCATAACATGTACAACAATTGAACAATTTCAATATCACCGGAAACAGGAAACTATTTTTTATGAAAAAACATAATTTCCTTATGTATGTACATTCGTAAGGAGGGTATAATATTTCGGATTGGTTGAGTACCAGACGCAGACATGAAGTCTCGCCAGAGTGGAGCCTGAACAGCCATTTACGCAGTTTTATACGAATACAACATATACATACATATAATATATACACAAATTTGCACCATTAAAGTAAGGGTGACTTCCCTTGTGACAAGTGGTTGAATGGGAAGTCGTTGTATATGTACTTGTTATAAACATCTGACTGCATGAAATCATCTAGTTGTCTAGTAGGTATAAGTACACGCCTAACTTTCTTTCGCTTTTATTAAATAATTAAAAAATACATACATATACCAGTACATTAACATAACATTTCCTTTCGACGGCGATCCACTTATATTTTTGTATGTCTTTCTTCACAAGGAAAGAATCCATCTCCAATTTAACTTCTAACTTTGATTATAGATATAGTGTTAAATTAACATCCATATAAATAATGATTTGGTTTCTGTGCCAAATTTTGACAATGATCGCACAACTAAGCATTGAACGCAGTGATGCATTTTTAAAGTTTCATAGAAAGCATCATACACTTTAAATTTTAGTGTTTCTGTATATACATGTATATTATAGGTTCTTTTATGACCTTATGTTATTTTAATTTGTATGTGCATATATATGTATATATAGATAATCATGATTGAACATATTTTAATTTTATAAAAATAACGAGTGCATTATTTAAAAAATGAAAACAAGACCCAATAATAAATACTTTAAAGTATACGCACCAACATGCCACGTTCCCAGCTAGGCATTTACACATATTGTTATAGTAATGGAAGAATTTACTTAATTTTGTAAAACAAAGTTTCTTTAAGTATATTTTACTATTTATTTCCTATATTGGCAGCGCGACACAACACTCGACGTGATGCGATGAAACTAAACGCGTAAAACAAACGGCATTGATACAAGAGCTGAAAGCAAAGAGAATTATTACACAAAGAGGTGAAATTGGGGAGATGTGGGGCAAAGAGCATTTATAGAACTAGAGTTGAATTAAGTGGTGGAAAGGTGAAATTCAATTGAAAACAGCGAGCACAGAGCACGAACTACAAGAGTAGATGATACCTTTAAGGTGAAATGTTAACGAAAATGGTTTTGACGATTGGCTTGGTAAAGAAATCGGCAAAGTCAAAAGCAAAATTTCAAACACACAAATGCAGAGAGCACAAGCACATTGGCTCGGTGCTGAGAGAACTAAACTTCGTTCTCTCTGCTTTTTGGCAAAATGAACACTATATGCCACTACATGCTGCCTTGTCTTACTTAGGCAGTTTAACAAGCGCATGATTTTCTGTCTTAGTTTAAACAAAATAAACGAGCCTGGCTATTATTTAGCGCCGAACTCCTTTTGGCCTTGCATATATACAGCATGCATTCATTTTCACTAGAATACAAAATTTGTAATATTTTTGTTGTCATAATCGACACATATGTACTAATAAGCATTGCTCATGTCCTACAAGCAAGTACATATTAGTATTTGTGTGCAGCTGTTTATATTGCAGGCACCTTAAATTTGTTTGATATTACATTTGAAACGAGCTACCACTTCAAATATTTTGCTTGCCCTTAAATACAATACATTTTTATATGATGCCCCGTCCATTTATATAATTACTTTTGATTACTTAAATAGACAGAAATATTTAAAATTAAATATAATAATGATAAATTTGTTTTATATCATTTTATATATTTATTTTAATAAAATTACTTTAATTTTAAATCTGAGACAGCTATAAAATGTTATGTTTATATTTTGATGCAGATACACATATAATCATTTATGATCCTATCAAGTATCTTTTAATCAACGTAGATACA